>OU862907.1:60087185-60776743 GCA_917880885.1 Limnephilus marmoratus
CCCCATGCTTTGAGGGATTAAAAAATACAAATTTCTAGTTAAATTGAGCTAATTTCGTGATAGTGATTTTTAATTTCGTGACACTTCATCTAATTTCGTGATAGTGAATCACAATTTCATATCCCAATTTCGCGGTTTTAGTCGCAATTCATTCCACAAAACGCCTATCTGACAATGTAAGAATTGACATTATTGGTATAAACTTAAAAAAAAAAAAACAATCAGCTAAGAATTTTCTATAACAATACCTGTATTTACACAAAAAATATTGAATATCTTTATATTTGTTGAAAATTATTAATTCCTTTGCAATTTTAAACAGCCTTGTTTACAGGTGCTAAGTCCATATTATTAGATGCAAAATTCTCAGATAAATTAAACATGCGTCATTTTCACCGGTAACTGAGTCCACCAATGTATCAATATAACGCGGGTGTTGCATTCACCGTGAACGTGCAAAGTTTAAATTATCGAACGTGCAAGATGCGACAGACAGACAGACAAACAATTACGTGATAAAACTAATTGTCATTATTTATGCGTCCCGACGGGATGCGAACCTGACACCAAGAATACTCAATTATACACTTTCAGTTTGATGCAGGCGTCTTGAGTTCAATCCAACATTATTGCAAAAAGTATAATATTGTTTAAGTTATTCGTATTTTAGTTATATCGTTGTTTGTTGTAATTTTAAAAGACTCCAGATACTAATATCTACAGCCATGTCTGACGAATATCTACAGCTCATATGTTGAACTAATATCTACGAACTTCAGAGTGTTGACTAATATCTACAGAGCTTAGGTTGAACTAATATCTACAGAGCGTAGGTTGGATTAATCAGCTAAATGTGTCCAATAGTCCGATATTAGGGATTTTTACAATTACATACTTACATAAATTAAGTTTTTTAAAAATGCATACGAAATATTACGTTATTCCAATATGCTAAACATAATTGCAAATCCAACCTCTGCCAGTGCTGTAGATATTCGTCAACACTTTGGTTCTCATAGATATTAATCAACAGTTTGAGCTGTAGATATTCGTCAACACTTTGATTCTCATAGATATTAGTTCGATTTTTCAGTTTTTGGAATTCCTGTAGATAATAGTAGACGCCTCCATTTAAAAAGTGTGTTTTTGTGCATCACCGAGATATGAGGATATTCGTGACCCTGTATTTATAAAAGTCAGCTTGACTGATTTATTTCATTTCAAATCTTGGTGCATTGCTATTTTGGGAGCTTGCTTCATATGCGCTAAATTTGTCACGTTTTTTTTTTATCATATCTCACCTTTGATCTTATTTTATCAAGTCATTTATCGAATTGATAGCGGTTAAAAAATGAATAACGTCATTTTTGTGAAAGCTTGTTATTTCTTTCAATCACGCGTCACTTGTTCGTAGTAAACACTTTTATATACCGATTACATTTTATAAAACGTTTACGACTCGTAGGCCCCACACAGGTTAATGATGTCGTCGTGTGATGTGATGTCAAGGGAGGCGTCTACTAATATCTACAGGAATTCCAAAAACTGAAAAAAATCGAACTAATATCTATGAGAATCAAAGTGTTGACGAATATCTACAGCTCAAACTGTTGATTAATATCTATGAGAACCAAAGTGTTGACGAATATCTCCAGCACTGGCAGAGGTTGGATTTGCAATAATGTATAGCATATTGGAATAACGTAATTATTGCGTATGCAGTTTAAAAAAACTTAATTTTATGTAAGTATGTATGTAAAAATCCCTAATATCGAACTATTGGACACATTTAGCTGATTAGTCCAACCTACGCTCTGTAGATATTAGTTCAACCTATGCTCTGTAGATATTAGTCAACACTCTGAAGTTCGTAGATATTAGTTCAACATATAAGCTGTAGATATTCGTCCGACATACAGGCTGTAGATATTAGTATCTAGAGTCATGTCAAGGGATCGAGGGATAAAATCCTGCCGCGTGGAAGTTAATTCAGACAACCTTCTGGTGTCCAGCTTTATACCGATTAGACCTTCTCACTCCTAGGCCCTATACAGGTTGTCGCGGGCTCAAATCCCGGCGTTCGCAAGTAGTACATTTTATTAACGTTCCACAGTAAAAGATACTTGCAGTATCGCTTTATTGCAATACCACCATTCCGAATATTGCAACATTATTTGAAATGGCTTTGGCTAGCATGTTTGGTGACTAGATCTGAATAGACAGACGCTTCCTACATTTAGCCTCACAATATACCCCAATTGGGAATGCCATAGTCTCACTGGCTCTTGACAATTGGGATCAGTTTTGGACTCTAGTCCTTCAGGCAAAATTTCTTCGCTTCTTGGAACAAACTTGTATAGGTCTTATAGAAATCGTTGTCTCTTTTACTAGCATGGTGATAAATATGATTTATAAAGAGTGTTTAAAAGAGAAAACAGCACACTTTATATTTAAATTCTAAAAGATAACAGATAAAAATAAAATGGTACACACCTATATGGAATCAAAGTTTGAGACCGCATTTTGAAAAAAAAAAAAAAACTAATTTTTTGTATTAAAATATCTTTGCAAAAATGGTAAAGTGACAATAACGTTTTATAATATATTTGTTTAATCAATTTATTTTAGTTAGAAAAAACGTAAGGTGGGCCATTTTAAAAACCTTTTTATATTTTTGATTTTATTGCAAAGCGGAAATAAACGGGCTGGCGCGCTTTATTCACACAAAAAATTAAAAATAATAAGTTTGTTAGATAATTTTTCATCAACAGTGAAGAATATAGCAAAACCTTCATTGATTTGTCAGTCGGAAATAAACGGGCTGGCGCTTTATTCACACACAAAAAATAAAATAATTTTCGTTGTATGATAATTTTTCATCAACAGTGAAGAATATAGCAAATCTTCATCGATTTGTCAGCGATTCAATGCCATTTATAAAATAAAACCTCGATCGTTGCATATTATAGTTTTTGTGAGCCGAGTCGGCATCGAACCAAATCCCACGCCGTGGAAAGCGAGGTCCGCTCACGCAGAAGAAATCTGCCGACTCTCTCGCCTTCTTTACTTCACAGCTAGCGGGTAGGTAGTCTAGTCAGCCAGGTTGGTACTATAGTAGCGTGGGCGAGTGCCGAGTATGGTCTGAATGTCGTTTGCTTATCGTGGGCGTTGGAAGCAATCATCAACAGCCGTCCCTTCAGCTTTTACTAGCCAAACAAGTCCCTCGGGTGAGGGACAAATTACGTCATTCAACTAATTAGAGGAAATGTGGGTAAATAGATATGATAAAACTAAAGTGTTCTTTGACCCCCCCCCCCCCAATACTGAGCGACAGGGACAACTGCAACTCGGGCTAAATAACATAGTCAAAATCGAGGTTTTCTATTCCACTTTGGATCAAAATGCGTTGTCAAATTTGTATTTTGAGCTTATAATAGGGAACGTACCCATACTACGTGACTAACTTTTTGCAATTTTTAACCCCCCCCCCCCCGGTGACCAAAATCCTAAGCAACCCGCCGCTGATTTGTATGGAGCGTGACATTTTGATGACCCCCCCCCCCTAAACGTGTCACGTAGTATGGGTACGTTCCCATATGTTTATGGCGTTCAAACTAACCAATTTTAATATATTTTTTTAAATTGTAACCACCTTTAGCACTGTTGTGATTTGAAACTCGATGAAACGGAAACGAGCGACACTAAAAAGAGAAACACTAACTAACTAACCATCACGCTGTTTCTCCGTTAGGGGTAGGTAGATGACGGGCCGCCAAACAATTCGATCTTGGCACACACTCTTTGCCTCACTCACATTCATATATCGTCTTTAATTATCTCTTCTATTATTCTAATTTTTGATATGGCCCGACTCAAGTATCTGATTCACTTGATCGTGCCATGTCTTCCTCGTGCGTCCCCTTCAACTTCTTTCATTCGCTCTACATGCCCAAACCATCTGAGGGTTCCTTTCTTAATCTTACTCATTATGCTTACACCAACCTTACGTTTGCGGATATACACATTTCTCACACGATCATACATGATTTTACCACACATTCGCCTCAGGGATCTTATTTCAACAGCGTTCAGTTTTACTTTCATCCTTCCTCTACCAGTTCCATGCCTCACTGCCATACATCAGGGTAAGTACCAGGACTCCAATGTGGACTGCTAGCTTCGCTTCTTTTGACAGTTTTTCATTAGCGCCAACGGCATTCAGTCCTCCATTAATAGAGTTTGGTACCTTACCGTTACAGACATTGTATTCTTTAATTACCTATATATTTCAACCATTCTACACAAAACCTTGACTAATTATATACCTCAACCTTCTTCATGAATCACTCTCTCTATTGGTGAAAACCGCATGAAAATCCGTTCAGTAGTTTTTGAGTAATATACAGACGCAGCAGAGGACTTTAATTTATAATATGTAGAGAATACTACAGGTACAGAACTCTCATAGGTACATCTGTCAGGGCCACGCTAAAAATGGCGGTAAAAACATGACGCTATTACAACGGTTTTCAAATTCAAATATTCTTCCGTTTGAAATTATCGTTACAAGATAACAACAATGCTAGATTCAAACTACCAACACGTGTAAACTGGTTTTTCTATCTAACTCGATGGTAAAGTCTGCAGCTGTTCAAACGGAGCCCTTTGATTGGTCGAGATTAGAGAATAATCGTGTCCGTAATAAAACGCGGGAAACACATTTATAATAATTTGGCGGGAAGCTATTTCGTTGGCCTCTCCCTTTCCCGCCACAAATATAATATATAGTTTAGTCGCCATTTTGTTTTGCAGGATGATGTGTGAGTGATGTCATTGTTTGGTTAGGATAGTAGAATAATTCTGTTGGTTAGGTTTACAATTATTGTTAACCCAACTAATAGTGAAAAAATCACGAATTTGAGATAATTTTGTTCGATGATATTTCGCTACAAATGGCGCTGTTTAAATTAAACATGATTTTTTAAACTTAACCTAACCAATAACGTAAAACTAACAGTAATTAATCATATTTTAAGGTGATATTCTACAGAAAAAAACGCTTTAAAAATTAAGACAATCTCAAGAGAGAGTGTCATTTACCTAGATTATTCGGATTTGTGCATTGAAAAATCTGAATCACGGATATTTCATGTAAAATGGAGCTTTAAATATAAGTTAACTGTGCAAATTCAATTTAAAATTGTTCTAATTTCATATGTCTGTGTGTTAGTTATTCCTTTGTGAAATTGTTCACATTCAATAAACTCTAATTTGTTTTAAATTGAACTTGTCATTTTCAAAATTGGAACCTGCCCATGTGAAGATCAGAGACCTATAATCGAAACATTATTTTATTTTAGTGTGCATTTCTTTTGTATTTTCTTGACGAATTTCGTGACCTTTTTTTTAAGTTTACTAAACTAAATACATGTACATAATTATATTATAAAGAAAATTGTAATACATATTTTCAGCTTCAAAATCCTACAATCATTATAATATTCCGCGATTTTTCACGTGTTTGCTGCGCTTGTTGGAATAAATAATATCAGTGGAATGAAAACACATTTGAAAGATTTACGTAAAGTCTAAAAATACTTTTGATAACAAAGCCTATTATTTGTGTAAAAAACATTCTTATCGCTGTTTAGATTATGTCAAATTCCTAAACTTGAGACTCAGGTCGACGCGAAAATATATATAAAATAAAATAGCATAGCATCGTTGGTTGTGTATGAATTGTATAGAAGGCGCCGTTCAAGGCCTGAAGTATTTATTATCGAGCAAACAACGTTCACAAAATGCCGGCCGGCAAAACATCGGCTGACATCGGCTAGCATCGGGCGATACCCGCGCCGGCCTGTGTCAGTGTGTTGGCGCTCTGCTATAATCATGACTAGCACACACACATACAAGATACTGCCGGCGGTGACGTCACATAAACAGGGTTACACACTTTCTCCTTGCTAGCAAAATGTGTTTTATATTTTTCACATTTGTTAAACAAGCTTCTGTATGGTAAGCGCTTGTTTATCAGGCATGTAAAATTAAAAAAAAACTTTTATTATCAAGACCCTTTTTTCAAGTGAACACTTCTTCACCGTCGTGATTTGAAACTCGATGAAACGATAAATAGCGACACTAAAAGAGACGTACATACATCTATACGATTTTGCCTGCGATATAATGAGATAATATAACCGGTCTCCTCTTTCTGCGGTGCTTACAGCCACCCAATTCGTCTAACCTTCAGAAAACTAAAGTGGACAAACGTGGGGAGGCTACGAAGCACCGTACAAAGAGGAAACCGATTATCCTCATTCTCGTAAGCTAAATCCTATATATACATATATGTGTGTGCTTGTCTCTTTTAGTGTCGCTTTTTCGTTTCATCGAGTTTCAAATCAATATGTGTGTGCTCGTCTCTTTTTAGTATCGCTTTTTCGTTCCACCGAGTTTCAATTCACAATGGTGCTACAGAAGTTTTCATTTCAAAAAGTTTATTTTTATTGTTATTTGTTCACTAAAAACAATAAAAAGGCGTATTCAAAACAAAAGGCTGTTTCTCAGTAACGCTTCGCAATATTATCACGGCGGGAAGCGGTTGCATTATGCACCAATAAACAACTCTGTTTTTGCGTTAACTCCATAACCCAGTTGATAAACTTCGAAGCCCACTTTGTGTATCGAATTTATTTTGTAAATGTGCTGTGGGCTACTGTGAAGTTTATTTACCTCTGGGATTTTACAATATAATCATAATTCTTTGTAACGTATTATTGTAGTTTTTGGCAACCCTGTTTGTCTGCCGGTTCGGCCATGGACGTGTCCTCACGGCCATTCTCATTTTGCATACTAAATTCCGCTCAACTAATTTAGAAAACTTTTTATTTTATTATTTACCATACTTAAGAGCCAAATCAAATCGACTCCAGCCAGAAGCACAGCATGCAAATCATGTCTTCAACGTCATTAATTCCCAATAATTATATTCAAAATATTTTACGATTTATTCCTATTTAATTATGACAAGACATGCTCAAAATTCATTAAATTTTAACATTCGTTCGTTTTCATGTTTAGTAGACCATTAAAAGTAACAAATTTATTAACATGCCATCTTTTTAAATTCCTAAACTTAAACTAACTTATATCACGCCGTGGGAGTAGGCAGAGAGGATAGACCGCCACACAAACTGTATTGGCACACACTCCTTGCTTCAATCATGTTGTTTAAATTCTTTTAATTATTAAACATTGTTTTTTATACTTGTAAATTTATCTAAATGGTTTTGTGGTTAGAGTAGTATGCAACCATCGAGCAATAAATTGGAAACAAAAATTAAACACTTATATATTAATAACCATTGTTATAGTTCATGCCAAACTTTAATACCGACCTAAATTTGATAATAAAAATCGTTGCAATAGGTGAGTTTAAATTCCGAATAGTGGCATTTTGTCACACCTTTCTTTGTTGTACATATGTTTTATGCATCTTTCGGTCATTGTAAAGTCAGTAAAGTGAATGTACCTGCACGAGAATGGATCGTATCAAGTTCGGGTCAGCATTTAAGTTTGTCGGGTATTGTACTGCTCAACATTCTCATCTCTGCAGGTGGCTATGAGAGGAACTAACTAATGAACTTTTTTAAATACAATTTTTTATGTGCGAACGTAACATATTAGCCATAATTCTGTGCTAGTCGCACTCATGGCTTTACACACAAGTTTGTCAAATTGTCCACCAATAATTTCTTACATTGTGAATTTTTAAAAAAAGTTTTTATTGCAGTTTTTTGAAAGCAGCTAAATTTGGGAAATTAGAAATAAAATACCACGTAGTAATTAACATTTGAAAAAGTAAACCATGATTTCATTTTGATAATTTTCAGACTACTGTGGACACATCTCAATTTCACGCAAGGCTATATATTTTTTTGAAATAGGCAATGCACCCTAAAAAAAGTGCTTTTGTGAAAGGCTAATTTAGAAACTACTGAAATGATCTGAAAGCCATTGTAGGTTTTAATAATAATTGTTCATCTGTCACAATAGGCTGGGGTCACTTGTTGATCTCGGCTACTTGGTAATTCCTGTAACATAGTAATGTATCTAACGGAGTTTGTGTTTAATTGTTTCAGTTCTGGGAAATCATCTCTGATGAGCATGGCATCGACAAGACTGGTCACTACCACGGAGATAATGATATGCAACTGGAGAGGATTGATGTCTATTACAATGAGGCCGCCGCAGGTAATACACCCACCACACCCCATCTTACCACAACCCAACCTAACCCAACCAACTACTGGAATGTCCATATCTTCTCTATTGTCTAAATTAAGTGACAGCATGCCCACTTTCATAATCTAAAATCATCCTACTGTCCAAAATGCTCAATTGCCCAACTATTTTAAATTCTCAGAATGTCCAAAATTATCTGATTGTTCACTGTTTTTATCAGACTGTCCAAAAACTCTGATTCCCCTGATCATTTTAAACTTTCTGATTGTCACAATTGCTTGGAATGCCCAAAATTATCTGATTGTTCACTGTTTTTATCAGACTGTCCAAAAACTCTGATTCCCCTGATCATTTTAAACTTTCTGATTGTCACAATTGCTTGGAATGCCCAAAATTATCTGATTGTTCACTGTTTTTATCAGACTGTCCAAAAACTCTGATTCCCCTGATCATTTTAAACTTTCTGATTGTCACAATTGCTTGGAATGCCCAAAATTATCTGATTGTTCACTGTTTTTATCAGACTGTCCAAAAACTCTGATTCCCCTGATCATTTTAAACTTTCTGATTGTCACAATTGCTTGGAATGCCCAAAATTATCTGATTGTTCACTGTTTTTATCAGACTGTCCAAAAACTCTGATTCCCCTGATCATTTTAAACTTTCTGATTGTCACAATTGCTTGGAATGCCCAAAATTATCTGATTGTTCACTGTTTTTATCAGACTGTCCAAAAACTCTGATTCCCCTGATCATTTTAAACTTTCTGATTGTCACAATTGCTTGGAATGCCCAAAATTATCTGCTTGTTCACAGTTTTTTTACCAGACTGTCTGACAATCCCGATTCCCTGACTACTTTTTATTAAACTTCCCGATTGTCACAAATGCTTGGAATGTCCAAAATTATCTGATTGTTCACAATTACTAACGTCTAAAAACTCCGATTCTCCGACTAGTTTAGACTTCCCGACTGTCACAATTGCTTGGAATGTCCAAAATCAAAGATATTCAAATACAGAAGAGATATGCTATGGTGTCCGCGCAACTGTCGCCGGACTACGCACTAATTAGCGTAGTTTTCATACAAAAAGAATTTGTTCATTTCGTTGATTTTTTGAAAATGTGCATTAATATTGGTTAACAATATATTTTGAATAAGGAAAGAATTCATTCATTTAGTTTAACGTTCATTTGGTTTATTCGTTAATTATTTGTTCTTTTAGTTTATTTGATTGGTAAACAATATCGGCGACACCCGGAAGCGCAGACCCACATAGTAAAAACAGCAGATAGCACATCTACTTATATTTCAATATCTTTGTCCAAAATGAATGTCTAATTGTCCACAATTATTAACAGACTGTCTAAAAACTCTAACTCCCTGACTATTTTAAACTTCCCGACTGTCCCAACTACTCAGAATGTCCAAAATTATTGGACTGTCCTAACAGACTATCTAAAAACCCTGATTCTTCAACTATTTTAAATTTCCCGGTTGTCTCAACTACTCAGAATGTCCATAATTATCTGACTATCCACAATAATTACCAGATTGTCTAAAAACTGGATTCCCTGACTATTTTAAACTTTCTGATTGTCTATTTCTCTGAAAGTTCAAATCATCTGACCAAAAACCCTGACTGTCCACAACTATTACTGGATAGTCTAAAGTTATATGCTGACTATTGAAGTAGTATCCTTAGTATTTTAACATGCATGAATGTTCACAATTCCTGACATGTTCAAATTCCTGGTAAATTTAATGCTGCCTGTGATTGGTACTAAAAATAGAGCAGTTTAAAGTGGATGCTGTCAACTATTCAGACCATATTACTAAATACGGCTGTAGTAGTCTTCTATTGGGAATTTGATATAATTGAAAATAAATCTATTTTGTAATTTAAAGATAATTTTCTCATAAAACCTTCTGCCCTAATCCTATTTAAGTGGAATTAATCGATTTTCAAGATTAAACAATTGCTCTGGTGACACATTTTGGGGAGGCCTTGACGAAAACCAGCTTTCTGTAAAATTAAAAAATAATGTCAGTTTCGATTTAATAATGGCAATAAAAGTGGTAATTAATTGATTTAGTACTGCTGTGTCAATTGTGACTGCAATATAAACTGTCAATTAGTGTTTAGGCTATTAAATAATTGGTAGAGAGCCCACTTGTGTCTGCTGTTTAAGCAAGTGTCGACGCCCAACATCTATTAGTTGAGTGTGTGAAGTCTCATGGTCTTTGTAAATGCATAAAAACAATGACGTCATCGTGTCGTAGCTCACCTTATCATTGTCCTACACGGGTCATTAGGCTAATCTCTCAGTTGTTGCTCTGTTACTAACGTTATGTATCTGTTTGTCCTCAGGCAAGTACGTCCCCAGGGCCGTGCTAGTAGATCTGGAGCCCGGCACCATGGATGCCGTGCGAAGCAGCACCTTCGGCCAGCTCTTCCGTCCCGACAACTTCGTCTTCGGGCAGAGCGGCGCCGGCAACAACTGGGCCAAGGGACATTACACAGAGGGCGCTGAGTTGGTAGACTCAGTCCTCGACGTCGTGCGCAAAGAGTCTGAGGGCTGCGATTGCCTCCAGGGCTTCCAGCTTGCACACTCCCTGGGAGGCGGCACCGGCTCCGGAATGGGAACACTCCTCATCAGCAAGATCCGCGAGGAGTACCCCGACCGCATCATGAACACCTTCTCCGTCGTGCCTTCCCCCAAGGTGTCCGACACCGTAGTGGAGCCCTACAACGCCACCCTCTCAGTTCACCAACTGGTCGAAAACACCGACGAGACCTTCTGCATCGACAACGAAGCCCTCTACGACATCTGCTTCAGAACCCTCAAGCTCTCTTCCCCCACGTACGGAGATCTCAACCATCTCGTATCTGTCACCATGTCCGGAGTCACCACCTGCCTGCGTTTCCCTGGACAGCTCAACGCCGATCTCCGCAAACTCGCCGTCAACATGGTTCCCTTCCCCCGTCTCCACTTCTTCATGCCCGGTTTCGCTCCCCTCACAGCCCGCGGCTCCCAGCAGTACCGCGCTCTCACTGTCCCCGAGCTCACCCAGCAGATGTTCGACGCCAAGAACATGATGACCGCGTGCGATCCCAGGCACGGACGTTACCTCACAGTCGCCGCCATCTTCCGAGGCATGATGTCCATGAAGGAAGTGGACGAGCAGATGCTCAACGTTCAGAACAAGAACTCTTCGTACTTCGTCGAATGGATCCCCAACAACGTGAAGGTAGCCGTGTGCGACATCGCGCCTAGAGGACTCAAGATGTCCGCTACCTTCATCGGCAACACGACCGCCATTCAAGAGATCTTCAAGCGCATCAGCGAGCAGTTTACCGCTATGTTCAGGCGCAAGGCTTTCTTGCATTGGTACACCGGAGAGGGCATGGATGAGATGGAATTCACTGAAGCCGAGAGCAACATGAACGACTTGGTGTCTGAATACCAACAGTACCAAGAAGCCACCGCCGACGATGATGCGCAGTTCGAAGAGGAAGAAGAAGCCATCGAGGAGAACTGAGCTCGTCGGTAATAACAACCAAACCAAACAACACTTTCCACTATTTATGCATCACCTCCCGGATTGGTTTTGTGAGCAAACAACACAAAAAACCAACTTCATATCAATTCAACTTAACGCTTTGTCGCTCGGCGTACATTAATCGTATAACTTTAATTTGCTAAGCGTAATAATTTTTTAATATACATATATATCTCCATTTTGTTAATTTATACTTTCATTTATACATGATATATATTTTACAACTCCTTGTGAAGCGTCCATTGGTTGTAGTTTGTTTGGTGGAGAACAACAATTCCCAGACTTGTGCATTTAAACCGGAGACATTTTAACGTTTTATTTTATTTTAAATATTAAGGATTCTTTTTGATACAATTTAGTCCGGGAAGAGCAGAATCAGAGCATCCAGGTTTTTTTATACTTTATAATGTGTCTATCAGGTAACAACAAGAAAAGATAAATACATGTTTATTCATACCACTGCCTTTTATTTTTTTATTTGTACCCCCAACTTCTGAACTCCTAGACTCCTACGGATTACAGACAAGTATTTCCTCATTAACTCTTGGGATGTCGCCACCATCTGTAACAAATTTGTTGAAAATTCTTCACATTTCCCTTGATTTTATGGTATTTTGAACCTTAAAAAATGCTAAAATCATAGACATCAGAATGAATAGACCAGAAGATACAGATGAGGGGTAAAACCAAACTACGGGGGGCGAAGAGAGGAAAGATACTGTGATTCGTTAAAAAATCAATCTGACAGTATATAGGCATCTCGCATTATAATATCACCATTTAGTTTTTATAAGCAAAATCTGCTTTGAATGAATAGGCCTTTTTACATGGGAGCGCGAGTTGCTTGCCACGTTAATAACATATTTGCTAAGGCCAAATGCTTGCCCCGAAAACATTCGCTCCAATTCACATAGCAATATTTTGTTGCCGTGTTTAGTAAAGACACTTACAAATGTTTCATAATTTACTTACCCCTGTAACCAGCGACGAGGACACTGGAGAACTGTCCACATTCGCTATGTCCGTATAATATGTACCTATAATGTATAGCGCAAGCTGCCGCTTTTGGTGTGTTATTTTGTAAAATGTATGGACGTTAGTTACGCGCTGGTCACTACAAGAATGATGATGTCACATATTTTAGATTCAAGCGTGGCTCTCTCCCCTCCAAGGGGAGCTGGCGCCAAGGCGGAGCTATAGCCGGTTCCATGGGGAGGGGGTAATATTACGTTTTCATCACTTAGGGCAGATCCAGATATATTCATATGTCCGTGGCTACTTGCCTGAATTCAGTTCTATTACAAAGGTAGCTTTTTAACAAACTTCAAATACGAAGATGGCTTTGCATAAGGCGCAGTGTCTGAGATGTATTCGAAGACAGGTTCTTAAATTTCAACCGGACATGCTGGCATAATAATACACTGTAGATGCCGCAATAGGCGAGTTTAAGGTCAAAAAAGTGGCATGCCCCCTCCCCGCGCCTTTCTTTTTCGCACATATTTCTTAAGCTTGTAAAGCCAATAACTGCGAGAATTAATCCTACCATGTTCAGGCCGGTCTTAAAGTATGGCGTGTACTATCCTGCGATTATTTACAGAAAAAAAACACTTATAAAACTCTGGAATATTTTTTTAGTTTGTTATATTATGTTTTTTAATAATATTAGGGGAGAATTTTTTTTTCTCTAAATATAAGTACAATAGCTATCTTGATAAAAATAACAATACGATTTTTATCATTTTGCGAAAATCAATTAGAAAATAATGTCAGCTGGTGCATGGCGGGCTGCTTGACATTTTAGCTGTTACGCTCGGGGTTTTAATCCTTTAGTCCTTTAGGACTTTTGATATTCTGGTCCAATGCATATATGTTTTGAGTATGTGTGAGTAAGATTAAGTTAGGTTAAGTTAGATTAAGTAGATTAAGTTAGACTAAGGATGTTAAGTAGATTATTAAATACAGAAGGTAAATGTATTATTGGGGGGCAAGAATTCCAATAATCCATGCGCTTGATAGCTGCAAGACGAGTTGATACCTAGTCTCCTACATAGTTAAGTAAATTAGAATACGTACGTATAAAAAGATATTTTATTTAATTTATTGGGGGGCTAGAATTCCAACAGTCCATGCGCTTGATAGCTGCAAGACGAGTGGTTATCTAGCCCCCTACATAGTTAAGTAAATTGAAATACGTACGAATAAAAAGATATTTTATTTAATTTATCGGGGGGCTAGAATTTCAATAATCCATGCGCTTGATAGCTGCAAGACGAGTTGTTATCTAGCCTCCTAAGTTAAGTAAATTCTAATGTAAAATCCTTGTTAATTTGTACAGCGCTCTTGAGGCGATTTTTCGCAAAAACAGCGCTATATAAGTTGTCCAAATTTATTATTATTATTATTATAATGTCTTCACAGCTGAACCAATCAATGCAATGCATTGATTTGTCATTAAAATAGGCGTATATGTATCTTCTATCACTATTGCCTTGAGTAAACTGTACAGCATTCAGCATAAAGTTATGTATGTATGCCATTGTTACAAGTCACAGTCTTCGGATAAAAATAAAAATATTAAACATGGCTCCAAAAGACACAAAATAATAATTAACAACTAGGAGTTAAAAAAACCTGCTCTGCAGGTTTTTGCTAATAGGCCCTGCGGGCGGCTTTAGGTTCGGCTTCGCCCAGTTTATGTGTTAGTGACCATTTTATAAATCTGATGGGAACTGGTGACACGCATCTTTGCTCTGTTAGCAAAGAAATTCCGTATGCATGAGCTCTCATCATCATTTCAGGGTCCTGCGTGGGGTAAAAGAAAGCTACTATCTGATGTAAATAAAAGAACTCACATTAAACTAAATGTACTTGTTATTATTGACAAGCAAAAACATAATCTACATAAATACCTTTGCAAGCTCAAAAAATGTAGAGAGAGAGATAATTCAGTTATTTTAGTAGAATCCACTCCAAATGATCATTCGTAGCTTGCGATAGTTAATATGGCGCACCTCTTCCAACCTCAGCGACAAGGGCTCCAGATAGCTGGAGAAGAGCCCCAGAGCTGCCGCTTCGCATGCCCATGACACCGTGAAGGAGCCGAGATTCCAGTCCATCCACAAGGCCCGCTGATCACAATGCGTCCGATGGCCATCTCTGAGCATTGAAAGGATATAACCAGGGCCGTATTTACACTTTTCATCCGTATAGGCCACTTTATTTGCGCCGCCCCTTCCTCCTTCTTAGAAGTTGCCCCCTACCATGATCACTCACTTGTAGGCTTGGCTTTTATTAGGTGACGCACAATTTAAAAAATAAATATTCAAATATACGTTAAGTAGGTATTCGAAAATGAAATAAAGAATGAATTATTCGTAAAATAAATGTGTAACATGAGACAAGAATTACAATTTTTATGGGATTTTTAATTTGACAAAATCATTAATAATAGTTTCATGGTTGCTTCTATGCATGGAAGATCCGAAGAGTAAAGTTTTTCTTGCGATAAATAAAACCTTTGGTATTTCTTCACTCGCTTTAAACAGGAAAAACTCCTTTCTCCAAAACAATTTGTGGCCGGAGTGCAAAGTGCGACGCGGAGAGCTATATCCAAGTTTGGATAAACGTTGCACAGAGATGGTTTTCTCAAAAACTTTCCTTAGAAAGATTCAGTAATGATGTAGATTCGGGTTTCTCTGCCATCTTATTAGAGAAAACGTGACCTTGAGAGTACCCAATTCCTGAACTAAATCGTCTCCTAAATCATTGCACAAGAGACTAAGCTTTTTCTGAGACTCTTTGTGAAGCAAGTTCACCCATTTTTTTAAAAATGATTTTTTTTTCTTTGGAGTATTATGCCTTCATATTATGCCTTATGCCTTCGCATATGCCTTCTCTCTAATTCAGATGTCAGTCAGGAAGTGGTTTTAATACCCTCATTTGATGTTTCGTTTATAAAGTTTTTTCTCTTAGGGTCATCTTACTCTGAATGTCGCCCTGATATTGCTAAAGTGTGCTTATTTTAATTGCACTTTCATCGAAATAATCAAAGTTTTCTTGCTCCGGTATAATAAACTCGAGAAGAGATCCATAAAAAACAGATACCGTCAGTACATCAACATACGAGCTCTGAATTTAAGCACTCACTTTATTTTGTCTTTCCAAAATACGATTAGTAAGCAAATAAAGATGGCCCACTACCCAAGCATTTTTTGTGAAATATTCGCACCATAATAGCACGACGCAATCCGCGGTGCCGTACGGGATCACTGGGCGTCTAAAGGTTCTTTTAAGGGGGAAATAGGCGTAGAGGCTTCAAAAAATCCTTTTTTTTCATAAATCGATGGTAGAACTATTTCAAAAATATTTTCTGAAAATTTCAAACCAAAATTCCAAGTTACATTATTTAAAAGTTACATGCGTTTGAGTGAGTGTCCCTCGGCCGGACTATTACTATTTTACTGCCAGTCTTATTTTCAAACGGATTTTTCTAGAAATTACTTTTTTCGAATTTACGTAACCTCTAGCTCCTACAGTTTTTTATCAATCTTTATCAAACTCAGCACATAGTTACTTTATATAAATGCGCTCTATATGAACCTCAATCCTAAACAATATCTTTATTTTAACAATTTTTTTAATAACAAAAAACGTTCAAAAGAATGTTAAAAAATCATAAGTAAATTTTCACATTTGAATATATTAGAAATAATAATTTTCGATATTTTTGTAAGAAGTGAGGTTCAAATAGAAAAAAAATGTATAAAAAACTATTTTTATTTGAAAAATTGATTTCGGATGAAAATTGTAACCTCCAGGAGTTACACAAATTGTCCTGCCGGATGGCGACTTACAACGCAAGGCAGTTAATATCTGCGTTATTTTTTGAGGAAATTATTTGAAAATTTTAGAATATACTCTTGAATAAGAGTAAAATGACCGCAAGGTATAAGTAAAAAATATATATTCCTTATGTATTTAAAAAAATCATGAAAAATCACTAAAAATACGAGGTCCTGCACCTATTTCTCTCCTTAAACGTTCGTGCAATAAACGTAGCCCACTGCCAAAGACTTTTTTGTGAAATATCGCACCACAATCACCGGTCCCGTATTAGAACGTTGGGCATTGAACGACACAAATCTGCGGTCCCGTACGGGACCACTGGGCGTCTAAAGGTTAATAGATAGAAAACTCTATCTATCAACAGTGACTTTTATGTTGTTGTTTATAATCGTACAAAAAATTAACGGCTTACCAAAACGAACGAGCGCCGCCCCATGAACTCTGCCGCCCCTAGGCCGCGGCCTATAAGGCCTATTGACAAATCCAGGACTGCATATAACCCGCAGTTCTAGACTGTTGATGTCATTTAAGAAGCGTCTGCAATCTTCATCAAAGTTGTCCATGGTGATATTGGATTGTACGTGGCTGTAAACACGCCTGACCAAAACATCAATGTATCAAGCTGTGATCAGTAAATCCCGATGGCTATTTCTCGGTGGGTTGTTTGCCGCGTCATTACGAGCGTCAAGCAATATTTCTTCACAGCACTAATTTGAAGGTGTAGTCGCATAATATTGCAAATTTACACAATCATTTTTACGAGTATAAAAACTCCTTACAAATCAAACTTCCGACCAATTCATTGGTATGTCATAACGTGCCCTTGTAACAGTTTTTTCTTTTCTTAAACAATCGAGAAACGTCCAGGCAACTTTGAATTTGTTCTCAGTCGTTCCAACTTGCTCATTCTGAGCAAGAACCGACTGAATAACTACCGTGAAAATAATTACGTTACTCTGGTTCCAAAAATAGCCAGTTCCTTGGAAAAATGATCTCAGGCGATCCAGTGACAGCGAGTCACCAGGACAAAGTAACCGTAACAGGCAAAGACCCCGTTTGCCAATATGGTATTGTTATTCACAACTGCTAGTTACAATAACAATCATATGACCATCAATCTCTCCACATCTGGAGAGATTCACGAAATAGCAAATCCAAGAGCACTTATGCCTGCCAGTCGACGTTCCTCACGCAAACTGTTAATATTAGTGGCGCCATCTTTCGGCATTATTGGCTACTTGCTTGAAATCGGTTCTATTACAAAAGTAGCTTTTTAACAAACTTTAAGTACGTAGATGGTTTTGCATAAGGTGCGGCGTCAGAGGTCCATTCAAAGTTGGGTTCTTAAATTTCAACCTTGAGGGCACCTTCCACTGCAAGCGGAAAAGATGCGAGAGAGCGGAGACGAGCGAAATTGCTTTGGCCGAATTCTTTTTGTCGACATTGCAACATTCTTTGCTAGTCGTATCCTATAAACAAAATTGGCGAACGGCTTCAATAAACACCTCCGTCTTGACAAAAAATGCAGTCGAGGCAGCTGATTTGATGACAGTTTTTGAGCGGAGTCCGCTAGAAATCAGTCGGCGATGGAGTGCGCGAGTGGACTCGTTAGGACCTATTTTAACTAGTTCGGTTGGCTCCACTCACCTCGTTCTTGATGGAAGCACTTGTATGCAGTTAACGTTTGCTAGTCGAGCGGAGTCCGCTCCGCCCGTAGTGGAAGGCGGGCTTTACAGTTACTAGCCTAATAATACCGTCAGATATAAGGAGACATTTTTACTGGTGATATCAACATTGATGTAAGACGGAGAGGCGTAGAACTGTCATAGAAAGGATGAAATAAGACTTGACGGCCGTTGTTCCCAATCCTACTGATCCACTGTTGAGCTGAATTTTGGTTCAACATTCCTCAAATGCACTAATTCCATGGACATATGAATATATCTGGACCTACCCTAAGTGATAAAAGCGTATTATTTCCCCCTCCCCACAACGGTTCCATGGAGCCGGCTGGGCTTACGAGAGCCTCGCTTGAATCTAAAAAATGTGACGTCATCATTCTTGTCTGGACCAGCGTCGAGCTCACATCATACATTTTACGAAATAACACAGCAAAACGATAGCTTGTGCTATACATTATACCTACCCTAAAACATGTGGACATAACGAATGTGGGCGGTTCTCCGTGAGCTCGTCGCTCGTTACAGGGGTAAGTAAATTATGAAACATTTGTAAAAGAGTTAAGACTAAATACAGCAACAAAATATTCCTCTGTGAAAATCGGCGAACTTTACTTTGCCGTATTTGGACTACGCAAATATGTTAATAACGTGGCGAGCAATTCGCGCTCCCATGTAAAAAGGTCTATTCATTCAAAAGCAGGTTTTGCTTTTAAGAACTAAATGGTGATATTATAATGCGAGATGCCTATATACTGTCAGATTGATTTTTTAATGAATCACAGTCATCTTTCCCCTCTTCGCCCGCCATAGTTTGGTTTTACCCCTCATCGGTATCTTCTCGTCTACTAAATTTGGATGTCTATGACTAATTCGCTTTTCCCAATGCAACTCTCCGATTAACAGGCGAATCGAGCATTACTAAAAAACCATCTTAAGCTAGCACTCCACAATGGAGTGTTGGTACTTACCCTGATTGTATGGCAGTGAGGCATGGAACTGGCAGAGGAAGGATGAAATGAAATTTGAAAACTTGTTTATGTCGTTTGTTTTGCTAGATTTATTTTTGGTCACTTCCCCTGTTTCTAAGTACTTGCAAAGTAAAAGCATTGATTGTGCTTTAGCTTGGAACTTAGTACAAACACTGCTCCATCAAGTTAAGGACAAAAGGAATGACGCGTATTTTGAAGTATTCTACGTAAAAACAAAAGCCTATGTAAGTGCAGTTATCTTAAGCCAGACGAAAATTAACATTGACGTCGAGTTAGAATTGGACTTTAAGAGAAAAAGAATGTCAAAGAAAAAATTAATGCCCGGTTAAAAATCAAAAGATGAAACTGACTATTTCAACAGTTCAACATTACAAAATTATATGTATATTTTTATTTTTTTTATATTTTGTATATTAATTAATGTATATTTTGATATTTTAGACTGTGGGAGGATGAGTATTGAAGAAAGATTTTGCGCTAACAAAGACGTTTTACAGGATTGCTCTTGGTTGGACCCCAAAAAGTTTGACTTTATCTTGAAACTCCAAACATTTCCCACAGAAGCTCTGCACAGTGTTTCTAAACTGTGTAAAATTGAAAGAAGTCGGCTGTTGATAGAGCTGCGACAGTTTGCACAACAATACAGCAACTTCATAGCGGCAGAGTCCACTGAGAACTACGGAAACAGATGCAGTGACGAAGAAGACGATTTGGACCCAACGGCAGCGGAAACAAATGCTGACATTTACTGCTCTGAAAATAGACAATGTTTCCAGTGTTTGACATATGTGCTTTTTCTGTTCTGTTTGAACTTACTCAATCTGGACTATTTACCAACCTGTATATTGTACATAAATTTGTTCTTACTCCTTGTACCCAAGTCACATGTGAACGAGTTTTTTCTAAACTTAAAATCGTCAAAAATCGACTTCGGTCGTCCTTAGGCCAAGACCTTATGTCCAGTGTGCTTTTTATTAATGTTGAGAGGGATTTATTTTTTTTTACAGTTTTTTAGAGAAAATGTGTCCTTACTGGGGTACCCGTTCTAAGGACACATTGTACAAGTTTTATTATTTGAATTATAAGTAAATAGGTACCTAATCTATGTTAGAATATTGCCAAGGAAAATTATTAAGTTAAATCTAAAAGAAAGTACAAAACAAGCATTATTCTTTGTTGGGTTGCAAAATTGAATCTATTTTCTTCCTTCCCATGTCCATAATCCATATTTTTATGCTTCTTTTGAAGGCGGTTATTTTTTTGTGGTTTTTATTGCAAGAGGGTGTAAATTAAATAATTTTACAGAGAAGTATTCCATATTTCTTTGTCCAAAAGTCGTTTTAGTTGTAGATTGGTAGAATGTATGTTGTAATGTAGATCTTGTGAATCGGCCCGAGTTTGTCTGTGTAAAGTTATCCTGATTTTTTAATGCGTACATTAGAATATCTTTTGTATATAATTATTTCAGTGACATTAAATTCAGCGCTTTAAAAACATAGTCTGTAGGGGTTCTGATGGGTACTCTAGTATAATTTTCAGAATTGCCCTTTGTGCTATGAGGACTGGTTTTATAGTGGAATCGCATGAGCTTCCCCATCCAATAAGACCATATTGTAGTTGAGATTGGGCTAAGGCATAATAGATTTTAATTAGCTGTTCTTTATCTAAAATGTTTCTTTGAAAAAATAGGTTAGGTTTTTTAATTTGTTGCTCACATTTTCCACTTGGGAGTTCCAATTTTAGTTTTGATCAATTATTATTCCAAGATATTTTATTGTTTGTATTTCATTCAATTTTGGTATTTCATTCAATTTTGTACGCATGTAGGAGTCATATTAAAGGTATAATTTCTGTAACAAATGATCATCGAAGCAACGTAGACATAGAGAGCCAAAATATTTTAGATATTTCAATTAGAACTGCAGCTGCCTTTGGAACTGATATACAAGCCCCACGTATTGTATCTCGCCAACAACATCGGTCCAATCACCTTGCTGAGACTTCATGCGATTTTTGGAAGCGATCAATTATCACTCCTTATTTAGATTCCCTAATATCTGTATTGGAGCAGCGTTTTGGTGACCAAAATTTGCCCGCTTTCGGATTAATGTCGCTACATCCCAGGACAATGTTGAATATGTCGTTAATTGATTTCAAAGAAAAAGCACAAAGTTTTTGCCTATACTACGATTTACTTTATTTTAATCAAGAAGCCGAACTATGGTATAAAAATAGCAGAACAAGGGTATGACCAGAGAAGATCTCGAAATACTAGATTTTACTGAAGTGTTAAAGTAGGTGAACATTTCCTTTCCCGCAACAAAAAAAGCAATAAGTTCTTATTTCCTTGGCACAACCTCGCACTGCAAGTAACATAGAGGTCTTTTTCGATACTGCATCGTTTTTAAACATGGCTGAGATCAACGATGACTGAAAACGGTTTGAACGCCCTATGTATGCTCAGTGTACATCGAACCATGGTACAAAAAAACTAAGGATACAATTGAATCTGAGGTGTTAAAACGGTTTTGTGGAGAAAATGAATTAACTGATTAATATTAAATTAACTGATGGATATTTTGTTTTTTTTTTAAATTTTTAATGTAACCTGCCCCGTTGCTCAAGCAGCATTTACCTTAGATATATTCTTGGTTTGTCTACGCCTGCCCCCCCCTTAACAAAATCCTAGCTACGCCTTTGCTAAATCCTATAGATTATAGATGTATATGTCTCTTTTTAGTGTGTTTCCGTTTCATCAAGTTTCAAATCACAACGGTACATAAGAAGTTTCATTTCAAAAAGGTACCTACCTACAAATTATTTTGGTTCTGACCGTTTTGTGATAAAAACAAAACAACCTAGTATATTGACATTCTGCTAACTAGCGCCATCTATGGCGAGTTTCTGTAATTTATCTTGGTTACAAAAAATTATTCCAAGAAGATGGCGATTATCCCAAGACACAAACCTTTTACATAATTTTTTCAAAAGTTTACTGCCATCTGTGGCACGTGTTGCAACCTATTTAATCAAACAAAGATTTAATAATATATATTACGTGATGTTTCGTCCAAAATCCAAGAGATGCCGCACTATGAGAGAAATCGCTTTCTCGGTTGATGGCGGCCGTACACCGTATTTTCAAATAATATATTTTTTTATTATTACTCATTACTTATTAAATATGATAAAAGATATTTCACATTACTGACACATTTTCATAGATATAAATGAATATAATATAACCTCTATGTTGTTATCAGATATTTAATTAGGTGGGATGGACAACGGATCGCATCGTTGCTGTATCTTAAGATGAAGCCATACTAAATAATACAAAATCATATGTTTTTGTTTTGAAAATTTGATTGCTTAGAAGTATTATAGATGCTTCAATTTAATACTGCGTGTAGAACACACCTTGGCCCTTAAAAATATCGGTCATTTTTTAAGTCTTTTAATAAGCCTATAAAAAAATAAAGTATAAGGTCTATAAAAAACACTTTCAAGTCCAAACTCTCCTATTTATAAACCCCTTTTCGGTTTTGGTTTTATTGTATAATGTGGCAAATTTAGTTTCTTTTGTTTCACAAGAACCATGCAATGGGCACAACCCATTTCGTATCAGTCAGTGTTGCCAACGTAGGCGATTTTTCGCCATTTAGGCTACTCAGAACGAGAATCGGCGACGAAAAAATCTAAAAGGCGACTGGTCGCCTATTAGGCTACTTCAGATACAAGCTATTTAAATCAGCCGAATCGCAAATAATTAAGAAAAAAAATACAATGTTTCACGCAAATGTAAGAAGTGTGTTTGTGTAAGTACATTTTTAGGAGTCGTACATTTTTCTACCAGCGCCAGCGTGTACATAACTAACCATGTGATTGCTTGCTTGAAAGTTTTTGCAACACATACCTCTTACATTCATATGTAGGTAGTTGCATGCGATTCCTTATTTTTTTTAAAATTGCTATTACCTACACTTTACTTTCTTCCTCTTGTATACCAGCATACATCCTAGCATTTCTTATAAAATCTCGGAAAGAATACTTTTGAAGTAATATTTTGTGCATTTATTTTGAATTATCGTTTATTTTATGTACCGAAACACATTTCTTGAACAATAAACTATCGATAAAAACAAAATTACTTGTGTTTATTTGATGAATTGACAGGTTTTTTAAAGTTTTTGTGACCGATCATCGACTGACGTTAACATGCTTTGACAGGGATTAGTATATTAGATAATTCATTTAAAAACATACTGTTGCTGCCAGGTGAATGAAACTTTTGGCGGTATCAAGAATACTAATGGCGCAAGCGATTCTGACCTTGTTTTTGATATAGTTTCTTCATACATAAGGGTCAAAATGGCATAGATATTTTTACATTTTATTTTATTCAAATTGATATTTTGGCGTTTAGGCTACTTTAGGCTACTGCAACTAAAATTCGGCTACATTAGGCTACTTTATGTATGAGAAACGGCGATATTAGGCCAAGCGCTGTTGGTAACACTGGTATCAGTCACGCCCCGGCCAGAGCGGGAGATGCACGCGTGATTCCGCGTAGCTTAGTTTCGTGAAATTAATTTCAATTTTCCGTTTTCTTACAATAAACAATGCGTAAAAAAGGAATTAATATTTTTTACAGGCCTTTACGAAATCAACCTGTAAAAAAAAATTCTCATATACCTTTTCCAACCTTTCCAAAAGTTTTTCTTAAGTACTTTTAAACTCCTCCCATAAAGGGCGTGAATTCCGATTTCGATTTTTTCCTGAACTATTGGATCGCTATTAAATTTGGCAACCGACAAAACGCTTGAAAACCCCGGATTTTAGAGCCCAGAACCCGGACATGTCAACAGGTTTTTTTAAACATAGTTAAAACATAGTTAAACATATTAAAAAACAGTTGAAAATGTCATAAATCACTTATTTATTTATTTTTAAATTAAATTTAGTCGTCTTTTATCATCATTATAAATGTACCTAAAAATCAGAATCTTGTTACAGTTTGTTACAAATTGTTTTAATAATCAGTTAGAATAATTTTATTCTTAAAATAAAACAAAAATTATTCATAAATTCTGTTATGAAAACAAAACCTTATTAAAATATTAAGCCTAACAAAATACAATTAAAAATTTAAACAAAAATCTTAAAAGTACTGAGACCATTTTTGTTATTTGTTTTTGGGGTGTTTATGCCGTGTTGCGCTACCTCCTCCTTTGACTCCAGATGCTAATATCTACAGCCTGCATGTCAGACGAATATCTACAGCTCATATGTTGAACTAATATCTACGAACTTCAGAGTGTTGACTAATATCTACAGAGCGTAGGTTGAACTAATATCTACAGAGCGTAGGTTGGACTAATCAGCTAAATGTGTCTAATAGTCCGATATTAGGGATTTTTATATTCATACTTACATAAATTAAGTTTTTTAAACTGTTATAGCTATACATAATTGCAAATCCAACCTCTGCCAGTGCTGTAGATATTCGTCAACACTTTGGTTCTCATAGATATTAGTCAACAGTTTGAGCTGTAGATATTCGTCAACACTTTGATTCTCATAGATATTAGTTCGATTTTTTCAGTTTTTGGAATTCCTGTAGATACTCGTATTAGTAGACGCCTCCCCTCCTTTAGCCTAAAGATGACATAGGCCCTGAGGAAAATAATTTCCCTCAGGGCCTATGTCATCTTTGGGGATGCTGTGTGGAGGGTTTTTTAAAGGAAAGGGAGGAGGGGAGAGTTCTGGGAAGGAAGAGGGTTTAAGGGGTGGGTAGGAATCTGGGGTTCAGTGTGTCCTGGTCATCCGCCTCCAAGACCTAGACAAGCCTCACCCCATGAACCCGGGCACCCCTGCTAAATCACCAAACGTAGCGAACCACTTGGGGTGACCTGTGGCAGAGGTGTTGGTTATCCAATAAAGGTTCCCGGGGCGGCGGTACCCATTCCCGCATCCCAAATGCTAAGGCTTTAATTCTTGGGGTCGGTCATAACTTCGGTAGAATTAAAAAATCATCGTTTTAAAACTTGGGCTAGGTCGTTTTAGCTCTTGGGGTCGGTTATAACTTCGACCGTATGGCACCGAACTGACTGAAATTTTGGATAATCCAAAATTTCAAAATCATGGTCTGTAAAGGAATCGATCAAAAAATTTGCCAAAGGGAGAATTAAAAAAAAAAATATTTTACCATTTGGGGTCGGTCGTTATCGCAACTGGGTTCGGTCAAAACATCGGCACTATGGCACCGCGCACCGATCCGGCTGAAATTGTATATCCTCACTGAAAATCATGGTCCGTACACGAAACAATTAAAAAAAATTGACAAAAGAAGTATTTACAAAAAAACATCGTTTTAAAACTTGAGCTCGGTCGTTTTAGCTCTTGGGGTCGGACATTTTAATACTTGAGGTCAGTCATAACTTTAACCCCATAGAACCGAACCGACTGACATTTTGGATTCTTACTAAGAATCACGGTCCGTACACGAATCAAT
Organism: Limnephilus marmoratus; assembly: GCA_917880885.1. NCBI lineage: Eukaryota > Metazoa > Arthropoda > Insecta > Trichoptera > Limnephilidae > Limnephilus > Limnephilus marmoratus. The sequence goes on from OU862907.1 coordinate 60,113,027, forward strand.
TGAAAAAATCTGCCAAAAGAAGAATTTAAAAAAAATCATTGTTTTAGCACTTGGGCTCGGTCGTTTTAGCTGTTGGGGTCGGTCGTTTTAATACTTGGCGTCGGTCATAATAACTTCGACCGTATGGCACCGAATCGACTGAAATTTTGGATTCTTACTAAGAATCACGGTCCGTACACGAATCAATTGAAAAAATCTGCCAAAAGAAGAATTAAAAAAATTTTTATTGTTTTAGCACTTGGGCTCGGTTGTTTTAGCCCTTGGGGTCGGTAATTTTAATTTTAGGAGTCTGTCTAAACATCCGCCCCATGGACTAACAATCAAGATCTGTATATATATAAATCAATCACGAAATCTGCCAAAAGAAGAATTTAACAAAAAAAATTGTTTTAACACTTGGACTCGGTCGTTTTAGCTGTTGGGGTCGGTCGTTTTAATACTTGGCGTCGGTCATAATAACTTCAACCGTATGGCACCGAACCGACTGAAATTTTGGATTCTTACTAAGAATCATGGTCTGTATACGAATCAATCAAAAAATCTGCCAAAAGATAATTTTTTATGAAAAAATCATAAATTTACCATTTGGGGTCGGTTGTTTTCGCAACTGGGTTCAGTTAAAACTTCGGCACTATGGCACCGATCCGGCTGAAATTTTGGATTCTTACTAAGAATCATGGTCCGTACACGAATCAATTGAAAAAATCTTCCAAAAGAAGATTAAAGAAAAATCATCGTTTTTAACACTTGGGCTTGGTCGTTTTAGCTCTTGGGGTCGGTCGTCTTAATACTTGGGGTCAGTCATAACTTCGACCGTATGGCACCGAACTGACTGAAATTTGGGATTCTTACTAAGAATCATGGTCTGCCAAAGGAAGATTTTTTATAAAAATCATCATTTTACCACATGGGGTCCGTCGTTTTCGCACTTGGGGTCGGTCAAAACTTCGGCACTATGGCACCAATCCGAATGAAATGAAATTTTATTTTTTTTCTGAAAATCATGTTCCTTTCAAAATCATTTTAATTTATTTATTTATTTATTGTAAGAAACAAACAGCAATTTATATACAGGTGAGTTATACAAGAGGTTAAACATGAGGTAAAGAAAAAGTAAAGAAAAATCATCGTTTTTAACACTTGGGCTTGGTCGTTTTAGCTCTTGGGGTCGGTCGTCTTAATACTTGGAGTCGGTCATAACTTCGACCCTTTGGCACTAAACTGACTGAAATTTTGGATTTTTACTAAGAATCATGGTCTGTATACGAACCAATTAAAAAAATCTGCCATAAAAAGAATTTAAACAAATCGTCATTTTACCACTTGGGGTCGGTCAAAACTTCGGCACTATGGCACCGATCCGGCTGAAATTTTGGATTCTTACTATGAATCATAGTCCGTACACGAATCAATTAAAAAAATCTGCCAAAAGAAGAAAAAAAAATCGTCGTTTTAACACTTGGGCTCGCTCGTTTTAGCCCTTGGGGTTGGTCGTTTTAATACTTGGGGTCGGTCATAACTTCGACCCTATGGCACCGAACCGACTGAAATCTTAGATTCTTACTAAGAATCATTATCTGTACACGAATCCAACAAAGAATTTTTTTAGGAAATCGTTTTTATTTTAACGTGCGCTTTGTAACAATACTTGTTGTCGGTCATAACTCCGGTCTTATGGCACCGAGCCGACTGCAATTTTGGATTGCTACTAAGAATTATGGCCCGCACATGAATCAATAAAAAAATCTGCCAAAAGAATCTATATATAAAAATGAATCGATATGTATGTACGCGCATAACTTACGAACGACTGCACCAAATTGGATAATTCTTTGTTGTTTTACAACACTTGTGGTCGGTCAAAACGTCAGCACTATGGCACCGATGCGGCTGAAATTTTAGATTCTTAATAAGAATAATGGTCCGTACACGAATCAATCAAATTCTGCCAAAAGAAGAATTTAAAAAAAATCATCGTTTTAACACCTGGGGTCGGTCATTTTTTCGGTACTATGGCACCGAACTGACTTTTATTTTGGATTCTTATTCAGATTTATGGTCTGTACACGAATCAATAAAAAAATCTTCCAAGGGATTAATTTTTAAACAATTCTTCGTTCTACGGGCGCTATGTCACACTTGGAGTCAGTCACAACCAGTGGCGGCTCGTGACTTTTGGGTGTGCTAGGGTGCTAATATTAAAAAAATGGCATCATGGATGTTGTCATATGCAAAAATATATATATTTTTTTTTTTTCAAAAATCGGTGTTTTGTATGAAGATTTTTCAGGAAATCGGTGCGGCGCACCGCCAAACTGAAACTTTCTGAAATTTTCCATACAAAAAACTGATTTAAAAAAAAATTTTTTTTTCGGCTACAACAACATCAATAAAGCCATTCTTTTTAATATCAGCACTCTAGCACACCCAAAAGTCACGAACCGCCACTGGTCACAACGTAGGTCCTATGGCACCGAACCGACTGAAATTTTGGATTTTGACTTAGAATTGTGGTTTGTACATAAATCAATCACAAAATTTTCCAAAGAAGAATTTTCAAAAAATCATCTTTTTACAGGCACTATGCTTGGGGGGCGAACACAATAAGTGAGCTGACGATAAAGTTTATAACACATTTGCCTTATGAAATATGAGAGTTTTTAAAATTATTTTACTTAGAAAAACCCTAAAGGTGAGCCATTTTTAAAACTGCATTCAAAAATTTTATATTTATAAATTCTTCAAATTTGAAATCGTATTTTATCACCTTTCGAAAACAGTTTTTAATTTTCGAATGCGTTCAGAAATATTTTATTAATTTGGATTTCATTGCAAAGCGGAATAATTTTGACCTTCCGACAAAACAGGCCCGAGGCCTGATGGGTTAACGGACACGTTGCCATAACACATAACGACATAACCTTGTCTAAGAGAGAAAGTAAAAAAAAAGAAATTAATTCAACAAGATGTTCATAAATTTGTTATGCAAACCTTCTAATAGGCAAGTCGTTGAATTTCCCAAATTAATTATATATACAACAATCTCGTAATAATACGGACTCTCGTTATGTTAATAAAAGTGAGTGCGTACTTCACTAATTTCTATAGCGCCTTCCGTGTGAAAATTCCTAGAACAAAAAGTCTCTCGTGTCTATGATGAATGAAGTATGTATGAAGAATGAGTTAAGAGGGCATTACCAGAGAAAACCGGAAATACGTCATTTTCAAAAAAGTTTTTAGACGTATTGACTCTTTTCCACAAAAAATTATAAATGGATTTCGAAAGATTGTTCTTTTATCTAGCATTCGTATGTAATAAATTTTGAGAAATTTTTTAAATTTTTAGTATAATAAGGTTATTCCATAGGTCGTTGGCAGATTTGTTCAATTTTCAAAAAAGTTTTTGTAATATACCACACCCATTTCAAATAATAAAATCACGCAGTAAAATAAATCAATACATTATCTAGCAAACGCATGTTTTAGAATTTTAATTTTAGTTTCAATAAAATCATTAAAAAATATGTACGTACATGTGTTTCTTGACGAAAATTGGTCCATTTGTGTATTTATTTGCGCACTTACAAACTAATATATTTCAGATTTTTTAAATTTAGACATTATTGAAAACTGTTAAACAGACAGGATTTTTTTTAAATGTTAGTTTTATTTTTCTAATCCCTAAAATTCGTTTGTCATTATTTTTACTACATAAATAACTTTGACATTATTCATTAATGCTTTGGTGTGAATAAAATCCTGCCCTTTATTTTGAACTCCGTTATCATTATTGGCAGTTCTACACCATGTGTTGTAGTCTTGTGGTATCCTAAAAATGCTGTGAATTTCTTATTTCAATAAATAATAAAGTCAACAAAAGTCGAAAATCATAATATTCGTATAAAAACCTATCTCAATTTCTTCTTCTTTATAGGTGCCAATATAGCGAAGAAACTCGTTTTCATTGTTTTCAAGCACCTTATTTTCAAAAATTATCCGGGGGAGGCCCCCGGACCCCCCGTTTTCTGAAGCCCCCCCCCACCCACGTTAGGGGGCCCCTTTACAGGTTTTAGCGGAGGGCCCCAAATGGTCCCAGTCCGGGCCTGGTTGGCATGGAACATATTTATCCAGTTCTTACCTCTACCTAACCACATTATTCACCTTTCTGGATCTCTCTCTCTGGTTTCAATCCTGGTATTGGTTTGCAGCAATTTCCTCTATTCTTCTCTTCCATTCTTCCCTGTCTTGTGTGGCTCTTTTGAAGTCTACATATGATGAGCAGCGCACGTCCACCAGCAGGTCCTCCAGGTACTCCCGGCGTGGGCGTCCCCTAGAGTCGGTCATACCCTTCATTATGGCATGCAAGAGGCCTTCTTGTCGTATTACATGGCCGATCCATCTTGCGCGCCTTTCGGACAAGGTCCTGAGCAGGTGCCTTCCTCCTTCGATTCTTTGGAGAACCTCCTCATTTGTAATGTGGTCTCTCCAGGAAATTCCTAATAGTCTTCTATAGGACCACATCTCAAAAGCCTCTAGTCTCCGTTTATCTCTTTCGGATAGGCACCATGTTTCGCAGCCGTACATCAAGATACTCCATACATAGGTCTTGATGAGGAGTATTCTCAGTTTTAGGTCTATATTATTCGATTATATTATATTATTATTTTCGGACTTTTATTATGTGGTTTTCGACCTTTCTGGATATGTGATTGAAATTTGGAAAAATGGCAAAAAAAAAAAACTTAAAAATTCGAGTGTGCTTGATTTCAAAATGCGATTTCGTACCTTTTTTTACATTAGCCTCACACAGGAAGCCCTCAGGAGAATAATTCCACTCAGGCCCTATTTTATTATTTGGGAATGCTGTGCGGAGGGTCTTTTTAGGGAAAGGATGGAGAGGAAGTTTTAGCAAGGAAAAAGGTATGAGAGGTGGGTAGGCATCCGGGATCAATGTGTTCAGGAGTGACAAACGTATGAATCCATTCATCTCACTAGCGGTGCAAGACGATGTGTCGAGAGAGTCCGGATGGAGTATTCAAAAGGTTTCCCTCAAAGAGAGTTCAAAGGGTGGGCAATTACAACCGCTGCCAAGACCTAGACAATGACGGCCTCCGTGGTAGGGGGTAAGGCTCTTAAGACTTTTGATTAATTAATTAATTATGATTAATTTTAAAAAGAAAGAAAAACATTCCCGGGTTACAAATAACCCAAAAATGTTTGAAAATGTCCTACTAGCACCACAGAAAGCCGAAAATGTTGCTTGTGTTGTGATGGAGGACTTAGCCAGTCGAGGAATCGAACACGCGACGCTCGGGTGGGACCCAAGCGCTATGCCCACTCAACCACTGACCGGTTGTATTTGTTTAATTTGTAATTAATTCATTAAAAAAAACATACAGTATATTTGCGGCACGTTCCAGAGTGGAAGATACTCTCAGTATCGCCCTGGTGTAAGACCACCACTCAGATATGAAACGTTGCTTGAAATGGCTGTATCCGTATTTGGTGGCCAGATCAGAATAGCCAGATACTTCCCCACCTTCGTCTACCCAATCTCCTTTCCCTCCCCACTACTTGCAGTTAACATACCCCAATTGGGGAAGCCATAGTCTCACTGGCTCCAGATGGGAGCAGCTGGGACTCTTGTGAGGTATTCACATCAAAAAAGACAAACCTGACTTTCATGAACCCGGGCACCCTTTCTAAGTCACCAAACGTAGCGAACCACTTAGGATGACCGATGGCAGAGGTGTTGGTTATCCTATAAATGGTACCCTGGGCGGCGGTACCCATACCCGCCTCACAAATTGAATCTGGATGAGAGGTCAAAGGTTTACCTCAACCAGTCTCTCCCAATCCGGCCCGCCACGCAGTAGATGGGCAAAAGCCACCAAGACTTAGACAAATCTCACCCCATGATTCATGAACCCGCGCACCCCTTCGAAGACACGTGGCGAAACACTTGGGGAGACCTATGACAGAGGTGTTAGTTATCATTTATCATCATTACATTATTATTATTATTATTACATAGTATAAAATGAAGTCGCTCAAAATGTATGTGCGCATTGATCTTTTAAACTACGCAATGGATTTTCATGCGGTTTTCACCAATAGATAGAGTGATTCAAGAGGAAGGTTTATATGTATAATAAATGCTTATTATAGTAGAGAAAAGCCGAGAAATTCAAATATTCAATTCAGGCAGCGGGCAGCAGGCAAGCGGATGGTGTGGATTTTATAAAGGTTGGGTAATGGCGTTGTGTTTCGTTAGCCACAGCAACGTGTGGCCGGGTCTGCTAGTCAAATAATAAATGGTACCCTGGGCGGCGGTACCCATATGCAACTGTACCCACCTGTTCTCAACGGTGGTCTTAAACCATGGCGATACTGACAGTATCTCAACTAATGAATAATAAAAAACATTATATTTAATGATTTCATATCTAATACTGACAGTAAACAAATATCTACGTGTTTATCTACTAAATTGACATTGGCAGCACTAATTGATTGTGAAAACCATCTAATAAAATCGTACAAAACCGGTTTGCACACAAAACATAAAAGACTACCTCATATAGGTACAAAACAACATAATATCCGGTTATAGAAAACGAACAAAAACACACAAAATCACACTTTGTAAAAAAATCAAATCATTTATTCCCTATACAAAAATTTTATAAAATTTTAAAAATACCTTTTTACCAATTCAATCACTTTTCCTTTCATTTAAATTTTCAAAGTATTACGAAATAAGAAGACGAAATTCGTTAATTTATTTTACAAGTGCTAGAAAGAGAAACTGCACGAAAATATTTAGACCCATTTTTGTATTTGCGTGAAAGAGATGGCACATTTTTGTGAGGCTTTGCTCGGTTAAAAGTTGGAGAGAGATGAGTTGGTAAAAACGCGTTGGAAAAAGGGAGCAAGAGTATTTTTTCTCGTTATTTCTTCAAGAAGTTGTGGATTAGTGTTGCCAGGGAGAGTATTTTTCCCTATTTTGGACGAAGACACGTAATTTTAAACTACAAACTAAACTTGAAAAAAACTACAGAAATACAAACTAAATTTGAAAAACATTAATTTCGGTTGTTTGTGATGTGATGTGAAATATTTGCGTGAAAGTTAAAAAAAATTGGAACTGATTGTGAGAACAATTTAGACAAGCGATAAAGTACCTACATAATATTTATTACATGACATTTTACATAGAGTAGATATATTAGATCACCATACTTAGATATTATGCTTAGTAATTCTTTATTTGTATTATGTTTAAACTAGCTTTTGCCCGGCTTCGCAAGAGCCACTCGCCCCCTCCCCCTAAAATGTCTACACTTATAATACAATGCGTATTTTCATATTTTCGTCTGTCTTCACAAATAAATCTAATATATAAAATTCTCGTGTAACGGTGTTTGTTATCATACTCCTCCGAAACGGCTGGACCAATTTTGATGAAATTTTGTGTGCTTATCTGGTAGGTCTGAGAATCGACCAACATCTATTTTTCATACCCCTAAAAGTAAAGGGTGTTCCACTCCGAATTTTTATTTTATTTTTTTTGGACAATTTTTTTATTTTTTATTTTTTTTTATGGTGAGGCATTAAAAAATACATGCAGCCCTAAATTTTCACCCTTCTACCATTAACCCCTATTATTTAAAAGTGATATTAGTAATTCAAACCGGTGTCACTTCTGACCCGATGAGAACGAAGCCGGCCTCTTTTCTCTAATCTAATATATAAAATTCTCGTGTCACGGTGTTTGTTACCATACTCCTCCGAAACGGCTGGACCAATTTTGATGAAATTTTGTGTGCTTATCTGGTAGGTCTGAGAATCGACCAACATCTATTTTTCATACCCCTAAAAGTAAAGGGTGTTCCACTCCGAAGAAAATTATTTTCCCCATACATTTTGTATGGAACGAATTCTCCTATTTTGAAAGAACTGCAGCAATATTGTAAGGGGTATAATATTGAACTGTAAACCGGGGGAGGGGGGAGGGGGGAAAGGAACTCAGGAAGGGGGGTTAGCGGGACGGGGGAAGGGGAGAAGTGGAGTGGGGAGAGGGAGAGGGAACGCGAGAGGGGAAAGGATACGCAGGGAGAAACAATTTAGATCAAGGTATAGTATACGCAGGGAGAAACAATTTAGATCAATTCAGCTAATAAGTTGACAACAGTTTTTGATTCTGAGGCGGTACGAAGTTCGCCGGATCAGCTAGTATTTTTATAAAATTGGAGAATTTTTTTTTAACAAAATAACATACAAACCTATTCACATAATAAATATATTTCAAACGAAGCTTATTTTCAAACTGCTGATTGTGCATATTAGGATTAAAACAAAACTTTCGTAAACATTAATCCACACTGAAAAATCAAAAATGGTGACCACGAAAGGCAAAATTTTGAACTTTGATTGAATACATAACAATAACTTTGATGGAAAAAACCATTAAAAATAAAAAATCAACCTTTTCATGTAAATAAATAAATACAGTTTAAACTATGCTAAAATTGTTTCTAAAATTTAATTTATCAGAACTAAACTTTTAGGCACTTATTATGAAATTACGTTTCGTTTCAACTTAATTACTTAAATTATCTCGCGCTCAACATAGGTTAATAGGTTCTTAGTTTACGTTACTTAAATGATTAGTGCATGATAAGATCGAAAAAAAACTTTCCCAAAGATCAATATAAAAAAACGAGTTTGCTTTAGACCAACGACTGAAGTAAAACTTCACTAACTTATATCTCCCTCTCAACTTCCGTACGCGTCGCCCGATCATTCGCCTCGCCCGATCACACTTTTCATAACGCTCTCGTCACGCTTTCAACAGCTTACTCCCCAAGTCAAGCATGCGTAAAGGCTCGACCGTTCGCCTCGCTCAATCACACTTTTCGTAACCCTCTCGTCACGCATTCGCCAGCTTACTCCCCAAATCAAGCGCGTGTAAAGAATTCAAAAAATTCAAAACGGCGGCACAAGATCGGTTTAAAAGGGAAATTACGAACTTTAATTAAATAAAAATGGAACTTTAATGCATCTTTTACCATCCCTCCAACGAAAATAGTCGTTTCTTATGGTAATTAAGTTTAGACGAAGTGTTATTTCCTTGTCTATTAGCAGTGTGGCGTGGTGGTTCAATAAATAGCGTGCTCGATAAAATGTTGGGTTTTAAAATAACAATGAAAAATTTCACAATTGAATTTTGTTTTAAAATGTATATTTTTTTTCTTTATTCCCGACACGAATAAAATGATTATTATTGCAGCTAGTTTATACGCTGGCAACACTGCCCTAACAAAAATCAAAAATGGCAGTCGGCCTTCTGTCAGTGTGAGAGTTTGACGTTTACCCGTCAATGTAAACCGCCTTGAAAAACCGCGACATTGTTTTCGTTAATAAGTAACCGAAAACATGCTAGAAACACGCCAAAATAGTGCCAAAAGAACTAGAAAACATCCCGCTATATATAAATGTAAAATTCCCGGAGTTGCGCGGTGGTTTTATGTGATATTAATCGTGTTTAGTGTGTGTGTAATCAGTTCAAAATGTCACAATTTGCACCAAGAAAGTGATAGTGAATTTGTTGTGACTCAAGAATCGATTTCTGATCGCCACCTGGGTAGGCAGTGTAGACATGCTCACCCCAAACACGATGAGGTTAGTTTTATTTAATTATTATATCCTTATTGTTAATTTGTGTCAACACTTTCTTTGTATAAATTAATGCTCTAGAAATCAAGTCGTTGCGATGCTCAGTAGATATATTATATGTGTTGTGAAGCCATGTATTTGTGTTGTTCTAGGTTGATGTAAGCATAATAATGACCACTATTGAGGTGAACGGCTGTTGGTCCCCTTTCGTACAAAACTTAATTTTGAATTAATTTTATACAAAACCGGGACCAGCTCATTTTACACTAAAAAAAATAAATTTTTACCCCAGTAGGTAGTTAATAATTAGATATAATTAATTCCGTGAGCGGAAATTGAAAAAAATGTACATTATCGTTAATTTCTTAAATTTAAAAATACGAAAATGTCATTTTTCAAAGTGCAAAAGCGGTAATATGCACTTTTTCACGAAAAAACACTTTGCAGAAGTTGAATAATTGTTAGAATTACGTATTTCGGAAACTTTTTGCATTGGGGGAGGCGGAAAATGATGCATTTTAAATTTCAATTGCGTAAAATCAAAATTCACTTCGCGTCTTCGAAACTGACATGGCGCGGCCGATCTGTCACACAAGCCCGCTAGACAAACCCTGCGTAGCCAGACAAACCATTTAAAAACGTAGGCTGTTTTTTAAAGTTAAGACAATATTCACAAGCCCGCTAGACAAACCCTGCGTAGCCAGACAAACCATTTAAAAACGTAGGCTGTTTTTTAAAGTAAAGATAACAACATGGAGGTCATTGAAAAATGACATTTTCGTATTTTTAAATTTAAGAAATTGACGATAATATACATCATTTTCAATTTCCGCTCACGGAATTAATTACATCTAATTATTACCTATCTACTGGGGTATATATTTATTTATTTTTGTCCAAAATGAGCTGGTCCCGGCTTTTGTGCTAGGAACCTACTTTATTTATTTGTGTTTTAAATTATAAAATATAGGCCGTCGCAAAAATCATTTTTTCATGAATTTAGAGGCAACTTTGACAACTGATACTTATTAATAAAGACATATTTTGCTCTAAGTAGGTACTTACTTATGTTAGAAATTTGTTGAAATATATGTATAATAAAAAAATAAAATGATTATAAAAGAGCAATTTGATGGGCGTAAATTGAAATTACAAATGATAGATTTATGTTGTACAAATTTTGTCAATAAAAATAAAAATTTCTAGGTAGGTACCTACCCAAGAAAAAGCTTTTTTTAACAATTTTTAATGTTTAAACGTCAAGATTATTTTTTAGTAATTAAGTAGGTATAATTAAATAAAAAAAAAAATGGTAAAGTTGTCGTAAAAACCAAAGTTGTATCCGACAATTTTTAAATTTTAATTTTATCGAAATAATTATTAAAATGCATTATTTTATTTAATTAAATGAAGACAATATTAGCGAAACTCAATCTAAAACAGAAAAATCAGAAACAAGATACGGTCACATCTGGGACTCGAGCTCAGGACCTTCGCCTTGCCGGAGCGCAACTCTACCAACTGAGCTAAGGGTGTCCCTATCTGATTGGGTCATATTTTCTTAACGCATTTTTATTGGCTGCTATCTTTATGCATGATTGCAAAATTCAAACGCGAACTAAATGGCGTGTGCTCGTCGCTGTTTTGTGGGGTAAGTAAATTATGAAACATTTGTAAAAGTGTCTTAACTAAGTACGTCAACAAAATATTGGACTATGAAAATAGGCGAACTTTACTTTGCTGTATTTGGAATTTGTAAATTTGTTCATTTCGCGGCGAGCAATTCGCGCTCCCATGTAAAAAGGTCTATTCATTCAAGAGCAGTGTTTACTTTTAAGAACTAAATGGTGATATTAAAATGCGAGATGCCCATATACTCTCAGATTGAGTTATTGACGAATCACATATCACCGAATTCATCTTCCCGCTCTGCGCCCCGCTGTAGTTGGTTTCTTCCCCTCACCTTTATGTTCTGGTCTATTAATATTCATATGTCTATGTTTGTATCTATTTTTATTTTTAATATGCGACATCTACTGACTTTTCTGCAAGTCTAGGATGAATATTTATTTTTATATCATTGAATAATCTAAACGATAAAACGAAAGAGAACAAGACATAGAAAAATAGAAAAAGATAATGGTCGCAACTGGAATCGAATCCAGAACCTCTTGCAAACATAAAAATAAAATCGTACGAGACGCTATCTAGGCTACAAACCAGTTCTTAGAACGATTGTTTCCAATTAAAAAGATAATTGTCTATGATAAAGAAAAATTAGTCAAAGATAATATTGTTAATTCTAATATTTGAAAATATGAGATTGATAATTATGACGGTTTGATAGAAGGTGGCAATGGCTGAATTGGTAAAAACGCATGTCCCGGTTAGACGAGAGGTTCTGGGTTCGAGTCCCTTTTTCTTTTTCTATTTTTCTGTCTCTTGTTCTCTTTTCGTTTGGAGCATAGATTCTCAACCTTTTTTTGCCCACCGCCCACTTTGAGAATATTTTTATTTCTAACGCCCCCTAACTCGTGAATCCGAGACATATTTAAACAACGGGGCCGGGAGGGGGGGGGGGGGCGTAATGGGATACCACGATGGGGTTACATTTGCCACAACGGAGGGGGCGTAATGGAATAGGGAAAATATTTTTGTGGCAGTCGCATGTGTCGCTGTCGTATTGTGCATGTGACGCCACAAAGCTCATAACCCCCCCATACCCCTTGTCACACTTCTCTACTCCCCCCCTTATGGTGTGAAGTAATTTATGGGTGATCCCTAATGGGATGGGATAGGGCAAGATGGGATGGGGCAAGATAGGCTGGGGTGGGATGGGTTTCTCTGGGTCTCCTACTGCCCCCATGAAAGACTGAAAACCCCCCCAATTTTGTTTTGGTCTTCTACCGCCCCCTGAAGGTCCGAAACGTCCCCGAGGGGGGCTTTATCGCTCACGTTGAGAACCTATGGTTTTGAGTTTAGATTATTATTATTATCTTCTTCAATGACATATTACATTGATGGGAATAAAAAGAGAGCTGTTCTTATAAAAAATAATATTTTTATTTTTTACTTAATGAGTAAAAAACCTCAAATTGTAATATTTAAGAGGGCATTACCAGATAAAACCAGAAATATGTCATTTTCAAATCAGATTTTAGACGTATTGACTCTTTTCCACAAAAAATTATAAATGGATTTCGAAAGATTGTTCTTTTATCTAGCATTCGCATGTAATAAATTTTATGAAAAAATGTTTATTTTTAGTATAATAAGGTTATACCATAGGTCGTTGGCAGATTTGTTAAATTTTCAACAAAGATTTTGTATTATACCACACCCATTACAAATAATATAATCATGCAGTAAAATAAATCAATACTTTATCTAGAAAACGTATGTTTTAGAATTTTAATTTTAGTTTCAATAAAATTATTAAAAAATATGTACGTACATGTGTTTCTTGACGAAAATTGGTCCATTTGTGTATTTATTTGCCACACTTACATACTAATATATTTCAGATTTTTTTAACATTCTTATTAAATTTAGACATTATTGAAAAATGATAAATACTTATAATCAAAAAATAATTACAAAACGTACATTATTTTAATAGTTTTATCATCACGCCTTTCAGCATTTTGGATGTAGGTATAAATTATAGCTAATTTGGATTGAAATAAATTCGATATTGAGTTATAATTTAAAAAGGCTGGTACCACGGACATATGAATATATCTGGACCTGCCCTAAGTGATAAAAACGTATTACTTCCCCCTCCACATGGCGCCGGCTGTGGCTCCTCCTTGGAACCGGCTCGCTCCATGGGGAGGGGATATAGCCTCGCTTGAATCTAAAATGTGTGACGTCATCATTCTTGCCGTGAACAGCGAGAAGCTGACATCCATACATTTAACGAAATAACGGCAGCTTGTGCTATACAATATATCTACGTATCAATGTACACATAGGGAATGTGGGCGGTACTCCAATGTGCTCGTCGCTGGTTACAGGGGTAAGTAAATTATGAAACATTTGTAAAAGTGTTTTAACTAAACACGGAAACAAAATATTGATATGTGTATTGGCGCGAGTCTTTTTGGGGCGAGCATTTGGCCTTAGCAAATATGTTTTGAACGGGGCAAGCAATTCGCGCTCCCATGTAAAAAGGTCTATTCATTCAAAGCAGATTTTGCTTTTAAGAACTAAATGGTGATATTGTAATGCGAGATGCCTATATACTGTCAGATTGATTGTTCAACGAATGACAGTCATCTTTCCCCTCTCCGGTCTCCATAGTTTGGTTTTACCCCTCATCTGTAACTGCTTGTCTATCCATTTGGATGTCTATGGCTGGTACGGAGAATAATTAAGATGACAATATACCCTAAAATATATTCAGAATCTTAACGACGTAAGTAAAGAAACCGTGTATACAAATTGCGACTCGTGACCCGTGCTCTGGACGAACTTACTGTCGAATTTGCCGTATCAAAGAAAAGAGGAAGAAGATAAATAATGTGGGAATCTTAACGACGTAAGTGAAGAAAGCGTGTAAACAAATATACGTCGCGGCACGGCGTATTGCACGAACGTACGGTCGAATTCACCCTATCAGGTCTGGAGATTCGACCTTTCTGCAGCGTTGATTTTAATTAATTATGAAGAACGTGCTACAAATATTAAAAATGTAAACACATGTTGTCCTCCCGAAATTATTAATTCATCTTCTAGAAAAATAAAATCTGGTGCTTACCGCTAACTTTATAGTTGAAAAACGGGTTATATAGTTTTCAAATCGTTGTACGTAAAATATATTAATGGTAAGGTACTGTTTTTATTAATCTAGTATATAAATAATTCGGATTTCTTGTGCGGCATGGCAATAAAAAAGTTATTTTAGTTACGGATTCGCCGGAAATGATTAAAATGTAAGTTTTGAGCGTACGAAAATTATTAGGATTGTGTACCGCCTTAATCTTTCTCATTGTAACCGCTCTGCACGATCGTAAGAACAACTTTCGACGAAATGTGAATTTTCGTCCGCTGGCTGGTTAAACGCTCTTAATTAAATCGAATTTAATAGCATTATTTTCCTTCTCCGGGAACTAATATGGTTATTTTTCCCCATAATTAAAGACTAAAGAAGTGCTTTTAAAATAATTTGTGTGTTTTAATGATGAACGATGTCCAACGTTTTTGGATATTTACCCAAATTATTGAAAAATACTCCGTTTCAACTTAATTAGTACAAAAATGTCTCTTGACGTCACTAGTTGTTTGTTGCATGTACTAATTAAACTAAAACGAAGTGTTATTATGGATATTTCAATAATTTGGGTGTATTTAGTAAGGGTCGACCGAGACATGTTTTTCGTTCTCGGCCGAGACCGAGAATAAATTAAAATCTCGGCCGAGACCGAGAGCCGAGACCGAGAATAGATAAATTGAGAAAAAAAAATGAAAATGCGCTATTTTGGCATAATATAGTATATTTAAGAATGTAATAATAATTTGTTTTAAGGCGCCGCATCCGCGCTCAAAAAGAAGAAGATGGAGAAATATGTAATTAGGAATGTTAGAGGAGCGCGCTAATATTTAAAGCGATAAAATCTAAAATATTTAATAAAACACGACATCATTTAAAGAAACATTGTGAATTTTTTTCACAATTATAAATTGTAAAATAACTGAAGCAAACGTTTTTAAAATAATTTTTGGAGCATACTTTGCGATTTTATTTCTATCGAGGGAATTGCAAATAATTTGCGTTTCGGCGTGGAAGGCGTCTAGATATTATCATTATGGTTATAAGTAAAACCCGCCTCGCTGCCAGCCGACCAATCACAATCGACAACTCTCTTACGCACTGACACCAAGTGACAAATGTGAATGCGTGCGGTAGATTTGAATCCCATTATCCTATACCGTACTTACTTACAACGGTCTCGGTTATGGCCGAGAATCTCGGCGATTTTTCGCCGAGAACCGAGACAGAGTTCTCGGTAGAAATTGTAGCCGAGAATGCCGAGACCGAGACCGAGACCGAGATCTCGGTCGACCCTTAGTATTTAGAAGTAAGTGGCCTCCGTGGTCGAGTGGTAAGACAGCTGTTATTATTGCCGTGATTGATCCACGATGACTTTTTTGTGCCGATAGTCCAGACGGGAGCAGTTGGGACTCTTGTGAGGCATTAAAAAGCGACGTACGGAAATTTTACCATGTTTTTTTGCTTGTTTTTGGCAAATACAAACGCCCACAGCTCAATTCTAATGATTTTTCTCATTAGTGGTGGAAAAAACTGACTTACGTGTTTGCAAAAGTGACATAACTTCTTCTGCAATATGACTAATAATGACTTTATTACGGACATCTATAAACAGATATCCATTAAAACACTGCAATATAAAATAACACAAATTCATAATAATTCTCTAATAACAAAAGCAAACGAGAATATTTTTCAAAATAATTGAGTTAATTATCTAGTAACTCTAATGTCTATACTACCGTAACTTGTACTTGTAAGTCTAACTAACTAATTAACTAACCATCAAGCCGTTTCCCCAAAGGGGTAGGCAGAGGACGGACAGCCAAAGAACTCGGTCTTGGCACACACTTGACATGGCCTGACTCAAGTATCTGAATCACTTGGTTGTGTCATGACTTCCTCGGGCGTACCCGACTTCTTCTGCCATTCACATTTGCGTCGTATATACTCTTTATACTCCTTTCCTAGTTCATTCACTCAATATGCACGAACCATCTGAGGATCTCTTTCTTAATCTTACTCATTACGCTTACACCAGCCTTGCACTCTTTGTGGAACTCCACGTTTCTCACACGATCGTACATGGTTTTACTATAAATGCGCCTCAGGGATCTCAGGCATGTGTGTGGTCCCTGAGGCGTATCTGTCTTCTATCTATCTATCTATCTATCTATCTATCTATCTTCTATATAAATAAAAATGAATCTAAAATGTATGTACGCGCATAACTTCCGAACGATTGCGCCAAATTGGATAATTCTTTTTTTGTGTGTTCGTTATTGTCAGGACAAGTTTTGTATAAAACTACTGGTGAGCTCTGGCATTATGATATTTGTATAAAAAAATTGCAATAGGTGGCACGCGAGCAGTTCGAAAACTGAATGTACCGGGACTGAAGGGGGGGGGGGGGAAGGGGGGAGTGGATTGGGGAGAGTGGATTGGGGAGAGGGAAGGTGGAGGCGGCGGAGTGGCTACACGAGAGGGGAAGGGGACACGGGAGAGTAAGGAAAGAAGAGGAAGGAAAGAAGAGGAAGGAAAGAAGAGGAAAGGAGAGGAGAGGAAGGAAGAGGCGGAACGAGAACGGGACGAATGGGAAAGGACACGCAGGAAGAAACAATATCTTTATTAAATGGCATAGCAACGCATGCCGGGAACCATCTAGTGTGTGATAAAACTTTCTTGTGTGTGGTGTATTACTGAGGAAAATAATTTCCGTCAGGGTCTACGTGTTATCTTAGGGGATGCTGTGTGGGTGTGGAGGGCCTTTTGAGGAGACGGCTCTTGAAGAGACACTTGTTGTAGAACGTAGCAAATAGTTCCACAGCCGACCTGTTGAACTCAAGAACAACTCGTTCTCATGTGACAATTGTCAACCGTGTACAAATGTTGGACGAGCGTTTGGCGTGCTTCCCTCCTTTGCGCCGGTGTCATAGGAATCAATGACACTGGTTCCTCGGAGCGTTTTCCCTTGAAATACCGATAAAACAGTACCGACAAAACGTACAGTTCCGAACTCCTGCAACTTACGAACCTACATCTGCACATAGCGGTTTCACGCTATTAGAAACCAATAAGTACTTAGGTGTTTGTTATTCGTGATTATTGTTGTAAATTTGTAAACACATCTGATCACCTTACTTAACAATTTTTGTTACTTGTGTATTTATATTCTTCTTCTTCGATGGCGCTACAGCCCATATCGAGCTTTGGCCTCCTGCAACAGTCGCCTCCAACTCCTCCTGTCCTCAGCGGCTGACTTCCAATTTGGTACCTGGAGAAGCTGTGCTGCATCCCCTCTTACTTCGTCTTCCCACCTCAGTCTGGGTCTTCCCACTTTTCTCTTTCCACCTGGGTGTCCAGTCAAAATTCTTTTTGGGACGCGTGTATCCGGCATTCTCTGTACATGCCCAGCCAACCACATCCTGAGGAGTCTCATATGTGTTGAGATGCTAGGTGCCTTATATATATCATACAATTCTGTATTGTGCCGGATGCGCCACTGTTCACCCTCTTTCACGGGTCCACATATTCTTCTCAGCACTTTTCTTTCAAAAGTGCGCCTCAAATCCATATGCCAATACAGTTCTAACAATGGTCTTATATATGGTAATTTTGGTTTTTCTGTGGACACTACGTGACTTAAACACTGGCAGCAAAGAGAAGTATGTTTTGTTGGCTGCTGTGTTTCTCCTTCTGATTTCTGCTGGATCCTCATTATTCTCTGTCAGACTGGAGCCCAGGTAGGCAAATTGGTCGACCACTTCGTATAAGTAGTTGTCTTTGAATTGTGCACTACTTCTTCTTCTGTGTGAAGGGTTCCTGCTCTGTATCATCATTTTCGTTTTGTTGACATTAACCTGCAGTCCTACTTCCCGTGCCGCTGTTTCTAAAGGATCGAAGACCTCCTTAATGGCTGAAATTGATCTTCCGACAATGTTAATGTCATCCGCATATTCGACAACTTGACTGCTCTTGAAACAAATATTGGAGCCAGTGTCTATTAGCGTTTTTCTTATTACATGTTCGAGCACAACGTTGAAGAGAGTGGGAGCCAGACCGTCCCCCTGTTTTAGTCCCTGCGATACTGTGAATTCTTCCGACAGTTCCCCATCTATTTTGACCTGACATCTTGAGTCTGACATTGTGGCTTTGATGAGCCTAACCAATTTAGGTGTAATGATATTTATATTAGGTAGTTTTATCACTAACCCAGCAGCCTGCAGCTAACTCGGACGTGGTTTGCGATGGATCCGCTTCCACAATAGCCTTCAATTCTTCATTATCAACTTTGGTCTCCGGCCGTCCACGGGGCTTGTTCTGCAGGTCGAAATCTCCAGAACGAAAACGTTGGAACCAAAAACGCACTGTGTTTTCTTTTGCGGCACCGTCGCCATACACATCATTAATCCTTCGAGCCGTTTCTGCAGCACTGGTGCCACTGTGAAACTCGTACTCGTAAATAACGCGATATTTCAAGTTTTCCATTTTGTAAACTAAGTGACGCAAAGAAAAAAAAAACAATTAAGGAAAAACAAATGAATTATAATTTTCGAAACACAAATACATGAGTAAATATCTGTATGAATTTGAATTTGGAATTCCTAACCAAAGAGATCAAAGTTGCCAGTACGGCAAAACGCCAATTTCATATGTGTAAGGACCTAATATCATGCATGTATTTTTTTATTTTATATCGCCACTTTATTGTTTTTATTTCTCACTGTACTTTTAAATTTTTGTTGCTTTTATTTCATGTCTGTTTTTTTGTTTTCTATCGTAACTTTTATTTATATTATATTTTTCTGTCTCATGTTGAAATTGTACAGTCTTTATACAGGGTTTTCCAATAAGAGGTGTTATTTTGATATTCAAAGAAAAATGCCATTTTTTAATTTAAATGATCGGATGTTTATTTCATTATAAAGAGGAAGGTATGCCGTTAATAATGGAAAATAACATCAGGCAAATGACCACCACGACCACGCTTACAGGACCATATCCTTTTCATGAAATTTTCCATAACCAAATCGCAAAGTGGCTGCCCTATGTCCTCGATAGCCTCACGAATTCCATCTTTGAGGTCTTGAATCGACGCTGGGCTGTTGGCGTAGACCTTCTCTTTCACGTGGCTCCAAAGGAAGAAGTCGCAAGGTGTTAAATCACAAGATCTCGGTGGCCAATTGTGATCACCTTTTTGAGAGATAACACGGTCCGGAAACTTTTCCCCTAAAAGATCAATGGCTTCGTTGCTTGTGTGGCACGTAGCGCCGTCTTGTTGAAAGTAAACGTTGTCCAGATTAATACCATCCAATTCCGGCCATAAAAAATCATCAATCATCTCTCGATAGCGCAATCCATTCACCGTAACTGTTGCTCCAGCCCCATTTTCATAGTGAATTTTAATAATTTCAATGCGTTGTTGAAGCATGTATCGTTCCATTTTTATTAATGGCGTAGTTTCTACTTGTCAAATATCAAAAAATGACAGCTTTAAAAGTGACATCTACCGAAATAGCGGGCTATTCAAAATAACACCTCTTATTGGAAAACCCTATATATTCATGTAAAAGCCCTCTGGGCGTAAATTAAATAAAAATAAATAAATAAAAAACAAGGACAGCATTGCCCAGGATCTTTTGTCTTTATCGGGACAGACGCCTGGAGTTACCTGCATTTACACTTCTTTCAATATCTCTATCAGTCTTCCCATCTCTCATAAACATACTTCCCAGATGTATAAATATATCATTGAAGAAGTTAAATGATATAACAATCATGACCAGGGTTCACGATGAGCATAATCTCTTATACAAAAGTTGTTTTGCCGTATTACGAATTAATCGCAGTAACTGAAGTAAAGTTGTTGAACTGAAAAGCAAGTACTGAAGTACATACTTGGACTGAAGTTACCAGGCAAGTTCTGCCAATGACCAGAAACTGGTTATCCTTGAAACAAGAAGCTTCTAGCCCAGCTAGATAAACGTTATTGTTCATATTTACTTTGCAATGCAGTTTTTTAATTTGTAATTATTTTGATATATTATTCATCTAACAGTTCTGAGAACATTAGTCTTCTCGTCCATAAAATATATTTCTAATTTTCTTTTATTTAATACTAGCTGACCCGGCCACGCGTTGCTGTGGTTAATAAAACACAACGTCATCTACTGGATGGTTATCCAATCTTTATAACCACCGCCGTCTTTGAGTTTATCGCGAAGAGACAGACAGGTGCCGCGGAGGACTTTAATTTATAATACGTAGAGATGGTGTGAAAGATTATAATAATTTGCATGAAATGCTTGGGGTAACTAACGTATTTAAGTTAATAAGGATTAATACTGTATCCGTCTAAATAACTTTTCAATTACCGTAATGTACGTGACCATTTTTTTAAAAGATAGAATGGGTATAGTAAGCTATCCGTATAAGATAGATATATGCCTCCGCGGACTTTTTTGTAGATCTATAAAAGAGGAATATCCCACCATGCATTGTTTTGTTATATCCCCAAAGGATTAGGCAGCGTTTTCGATGAAAGCTACCAGGCGGCTTGACTTTTTCCGACACTTCTAACAATTATCGTTTGTTTCAACCAATTTACACAAATCCTAACAAATTACATACCTAAACCTTCATCACGAAACACTCTATCTATTGGTGAAAACCGCATGAAAATCCGTTCAGTAGTTTTCGAGTTTATCGCGAACAGACAGACAGACAGACGACGCGAAGGACTTTAATTTATAATATGTAGAGATTTGCTTTAATTTATACCTACATCCAAAAGTGCTGAAAGGCGTGATGATAAAACTATTAAAATAATGTACTTTTTGTGATTATTTTTTGATTATAAATATTTATCATTTTTCAATAATGTCTAAGTTAAATAAGAATGTTAAAAAAATCTGAAGTTTATTAGTTTGTAAGTCCGTAAATAAATACACAAACGGACCAATTTTCGTCAAGAAACACATGTACGTATATATTTTTTAATGATTTTATTTAAACTAAAATTAAAATTCTAAAACGTGCGTTTGCTAGATAATGTATTGATTTATTTTACTGCACGATTATATGATTTGAAATGGGTGTGGTATACAAAATCTTTTTTGAAAATTTAACAAATCTGCCGACGACCTGTAGTTATAACCTTATTACACTAAAAATAAACATTTTTTCTCAAAATTTAAAACATGCGAATGCTAGATAAAAGATCAATCTTTCGAAATAATTTATAATTTTTTGTAGAAAAGAATCAATTCGTCTAAAATCTGATTTAAAATGACATATTTCTGGTTTTCTCTGGTAATACCCTCCAAATCCTAAATTTTCTCTGAAATCATTTGATCGTTTTGTAGGTAGGTAATAAAAATCTACCTAATTAATTATAAACCATGGGTAAATTAATTATTTTTTTGATTTTAAATAAGGAATTATACAATTTGTCCAGAGAAACGTCCACTATCTCAATTTTTTGTTAAGCTTCCTTTGGACAGATTTTTTTTTGTTTTACATGAGCTCTACATAGGAGGCCCTGAGGAAAATAATTTTCGTCATTTTTGGGGATGCTGTGTGGAGGGTTTTTTAAGGAAAGGAAGGAGAGAAGAGTTCATGAAAGGAAAATGGTTTGAGGGGTGGGTAGGAATCTGGGGTTCAGTGTGTCTTACTCATCCGCCTCCAAGACCTAGACAAACCTCACCCCATGAACCCGGGCACCCCTGCTAAATCACCAAACGCAGCAAACCACTTGGGGTGACCTATGGTAGAGATGTTGGTTATCCAATAAAGGTTCCCGGGGCGGCGGTACCCATTTCCGCCTCCCAAATTGAAAAGATAGATAGGTTTTTACATTAGCTTCCTCAGGGCCTATGTCATCTTTGGAGAATGCTGTGTGGAGGGTCTTTTCAGGGAAAAGAGTGAGAGGAAATTCTGGGAAGGAAAAGAAAAGGTTATGTGGGGTGGGTAGGAATCTTGAAGTCAAAGTGTCCAGGAGTGGATCTCGTTCAATAATAATCATATGAATCCAACACTCCCTTTGCGGTGCAAGATGATAGGTCGAGAGTCCGGCTGGAAAGGTCTAGGTTACCCAATGGATAGTTTCTGGGGCGGCTGTACCCATGCCTGCCTTCCGAATTGATGTCTTTCTTGAACAATCTGTTTAACCGCTTTTATTTTCTGTATCTTGTTCTCTTTCATGTTTCGTTTAGATTTATTAATATTATCTTCTTCAATCATGTATTACATTAATGGGAAAAATCCTTAAAAGTTATTAACAGAGTTATTCCAATAAATGTTAATATTTATTATGGTTTTAGTGCTATTTAGTTAGAGTGTATGATTTAGTTTTGCAATGAATTATATCAGTTAATATTACGCTATAATAGTCTAATGTTGTTATTAAAACCTTGTTCTTATTATAACCGGAGCAGATAGCGCCTAGCCGATAAGTGTTTAGTAAATATTTTTATTATCTGCCTGTCTGATAAATTAACATCTAATATTATGTTTAAAACTTGTAATGATTACGATTTATCGAATAGGTCACTATTCTTCGTTTTAAAAATGAACCACGATGATTTGCTTGTTTTACCGGTATTTCAATGGAAGATGCTCGTAAGTAAGTAAGTAAATAACGTCATTGTACCCTTCGGCACCGCGCGGCTAACATTTTTGTATACTGTTGACATTTGTCACACGAGAACGGGTCGTTTCTAATGCGTATCTTTCTTGTGTTCAATAGCTCGGCTGTGGAATGATTTGTCGGCCTCTGTGATTCCTCCCTCCTACAACATTAGTCAGATTCACTACTATTATCCTACTCCTATCTGCTGTCTCTTGTCTCATGACTCCTGCTTCCTGTCCCCTATCTCGTTTCTCATGTATCCTGTCTCCTATCTAGTGAATCATGTATCCTTTCTCCTGTCTCATGACTCTTGAATCATGTATTCTGTCATCCTGACTCATGGTCCCTTAAATCCTGTCTCATGACTCCTGCCTAATGCTTCCTGTATCCTGTCTCCTGTCTCATGACTCTTGAATCATGTATTCTGTCATCCTGACTCATGGTCCCTTAAATCCTGTCTCATGACTCCTGTCTATTGCTTCCTGTCTCCTGTCTCATGACTCTTGAATTATGTATTCTGTCTCTTGTCTCATGACTATTGAATCATGTTTTCTGTCTCCTGTAACATGGCCCCTTGTATTCTGTCTCATAACTCCTGCCACATGACTCCTGTATCTGTCTCCTGTATCCTGTCTCATGACTCATGAATCATGTATCCTTTCTCCAGTCTCATGACTCCTGTTTCTTGTATCTCTTGTTTTCTGTCTCATGTCTTCCGTGGTGAACGGACAACTCAAAACCTCTTCAGAAAAGTCATTAGAATGACTGAATGATGACAAAAAATATTAAAAAATGGTTAAATATGTTGGGGATATGGGCTCTTTTAAAATTATTTTGTTCATAGCTTTTAATGAATTTTCAAAGAGGTGTTGAGCTGACTTGATTCTGAGTTGGCATGGAACCGTCTCCCGTACACCACCTCCAGTCTCATGTCTTATCTTTGAACCATCCATGAGTATGTTGGATTGTTTCACATCTATTCAGATGTGTCCATACTCCTTTGAACTTACGTAACCACGCACAGAGTTAAATTAAAAGTATAACAATATTACTCAACGAATTAAGCGTGGTTAAAAGTGGGCAAGTATTATCAAAATATAGTCATTGCTACACGCTAGCAAATCGTCAACATCCACTGAACAGATGATCTCTAGACTGTGATTGATAGCTACAGATTTGTAAGACAACTGATATTTTCAATCGAAAATATAAAACCTTCCGATTACTAGGTTCCAGAAAGACAGAAGAAATTAACCAACTACTCATCAAGAAAGAATTTCGATATTTGGAAATAGTAGATTAATTTTGTCAGAAGTAAGGAATAAGGCCCTACGTTCATGGAGATACTTACAATCTACGTAATTGTGACGAAACCACAAGTACCCTGCTGATATACTACTTTTTAATGCTAGTCTCCGTACACGGCGCTATCCGAAATATACTGAACTTGATCATTTTTCACGTGCAGCCGTGGAGTGAACACGC
Organism: Limnephilus marmoratus; assembly: GCA_917880885.1. NCBI lineage: Eukaryota > Metazoa > Arthropoda > Insecta > Trichoptera > Limnephilidae > Limnephilus > Limnephilus marmoratus. Next base: position 60,137,590 of record OU862907.1, read on the forward strand.
TGTCATGCGATGTCATATGAATTTTTTCCACTTCCAGAAGAAATCTAACATTACTTTCATGTTCCGACGCCATTTCTGTCAAACGTCAAACGAATAAGTATCAGACGAAAATGTCGCGACCGTCGCGTGCGATCAGCACTATCGGTATCGTGATACTGATTGGAAACCGACGGCCGCCGCGTAGCGCCGTGAACGGGCACTTATTGATCCCTTGCCCGGAATACTGTTGTATCCAGCTAAACCATAGGTTCTTAAGGCGCCACATCCGCGCTCAAAAAGAAGAAGATGGAGAGATATGTAATTACAATTACGAATGTTAGAGGAGCGCGCTAATATTTAAAGCGATAAAATCGATGCGAAAATTGTGAAAATGTTTAATAAAACACGACTCATTTAAAAAAGAGCAAAACTCTCATGGTAGGTGTCTTAAGTATCATTTAAAGAAACATTGTGATTTTTTTCACATCTATAACTTGCAAAATAACTGAAAAAAACGTGTTTATAATAATTTTCGGAATATACTTTGCGATTTTTTTCTATCAAGGGGATTTCATATAATTTGCGTTTCGGCGTGGAACGCGTCTAGATATTATCTTCATAAATAACATATATTTTTTTAAGAGCTTAAAATCTTCAAATGTAAGAAATCGGTAGCGGCGGCTTAACGTGGGCTATAATAACAAGGGTTTTTTTTTACATGAATACCGCACAAGAGTCCCAACTGCTCCCGTCTGGACCCAGTGAGACTATGGCTTCCCCAATTGGGGTATATTGTGAGGCTGAAGTTAGTGGGGAGGGAAGGGGAAGGTGGGGAAGTATCTGGCTATTCAGATCTGGTCACCAAACACGGCGAAAGCCACTTCAGGCAACGTTTCAATTCTGAATGGTGGTCTTACGCCAGTGCAATACTGAGAGTATCTTCCACTCTGGAACGTGCCGCAAATATACTATATATTTAAATGAATAAATTGTGAAATACACAAATTAATCAAATTAAATTTATTTGCCACGCCGGGATTCGACCCCGCGACCTTCGGAATGCGAGTCAAGCGCCTTACCGCTGCACTACGCCGGCCGTACGCTTGTTGGCGTTTCAGACTTTCAGGGGGCGGTAAAAGACCCAGATAAAATTAAGGGGCGTTTAAGACTTTCAGGAGGGCGGTAGAAGACTCAGAAAAAATTGGGGGCGTTGAGATGGCACATTGAGGGTGTGGGCAGGTAAAAAAAATATGATCTAAAAAAACAAAAACACGCTAATCACGTAGGTTAGGTTAGGTTTTAGTAAATATTTTTTGGGGAATATTTTGTCGCGGGATGAAAAGTCGCGGAACCGTTTTATTTTTTTTTTTTTTCAGGTTCTCCATAAAACAGTTATACACCAAATTATTACGGAGAAGATTACAAAATATATGAGAAAAAAGGCCAAGGGGGCAGTTTCACTATGTTGAGACATATGTCAAAAGATAGTTACTGAACTTTCTATAGGTAACATTGAAGATGTCAATGCTCAATGCAGAATCGTTAAGAGCGTTTAACCAGCCAGCGGACGAAAATCCACATTTCGTCGAAAGTTGTTCTTACGATCGTGCAGGGTGGTTACAATGAGAAAGATTAATTATTCTCCGCACCAGCTTTTTTAAATTATAACTCAATATCGAATTTATTTCAATCCAAAATAGCTTTAATTTATACCTTCATCCAAACATGCTGAAAGGCGTGATGATAAAACTATTAAAATAATGTACTTTTTGTAATTATTTTTTGATTATAAGTATTTATCATTTTTCAATAATGTCTAAATTTAATAAAAATGTTAAAAAACTCTGAAATATATTAGTTTGTAAGTGTGCAAATAAATACCCAAATGGACCAATTTTCGTCAAGAAACACATGTACGTACATATTTTTTTATGATTTTATTGAAACTAAAATTAAAATTCTAATACATAACTTTGCTAGATAATGTATTGATTTATTTTACTGCATGATAACATTATTTAAAATGGGTGTGGTATAATACAAAAACTTTTTTGAAAATTTAACAAATCTGCCAACGACCTATGGAATAACCTTATTATACTAAAAATTAAAAAAAAATTCTAAAAATTTATTACATAACTATGCTAGATAAAAGAACAATCTTTCGAAATCCATTTAAAATTTTTTGTGGAAAAGAATACGTCTAAAAACTTTTTTGAAAATGACGTATTTCCGGCTTTCTCTGGTAATGTCCTCTTAAGCAGTTGAATTGCTCTATTTAATGGGGCATTCTGAAAGGAAGAACAACTTTCAACTTCTAGTAATAATTATTGAGCTTAGTTCGGACACACTGAAACGCCCACAACACACTACTATCACTTTATCTGTTCGGTGTCAACATCATTGTCATTTTATGTGAGAAATGTATTTACAATGAGTGTGGCGACATTTTTCAATGAGTTAATGGTAGAGTTTATATTTCAGAGACACGCGACGTGAAACGCTGCGCCGACACGCAATAATTTATCTAAAATTTCAGCTAAATTGTGACAGCGTGCGATATAAATTTTTTCATCAAAATTTGACATGGTTGCAATAATGCGAAATCAAATTTAGCCTATTGCATTGTTAAAAAAGGTGTGAATACCGCGCAAGATTCTCAAAGGTGATTAGACAGTTGATTATCTGACAGCTGATCCCCCGGCATTTCATCCCATGACAGTTGACCCCCGGAAGTTGGTCCCCCTAGTTGTTCCCAGCAGTGGCGTAGCGAGGGGGGGGGGGGGGGACCGCCCGGGTGCCACCCGACGGGGGAGTGACACTACCCGACGATTTTAGCCCTAGATCGCAGTTTATAACCATTCTGGACGTTTTTGGCGCTAAATGGAAATTTATCAGCATTTCGACGTTCTTTCACAATTTTAGCCGAAGATGGCAGATTATAACCATTTTGGATGTTTTTCGTGCCAAATGGAAATTTATCAGCATTTCGTCGTTTTTTGACGATTTTAGCCCTAGATCGCAGTTTATAACCATTTTGGACGTTTTTGGCGCTAAATGATGGCAATTTATCGACATTTTGACGATTTTGGTCCTAGATGGCAGTTTTTAACAATTTCAGACGTCTTTGGCGCTAAATGGCAATATATCAGCTTTTCGACATTTTTTGGCCTATTTCTAAAATTCTCTTGCCCCCCACCCCCTCCCCGCAGGACGGACCAATCTTCTACACAAGTTGAGGGGGGGTGACACCATGTTATCCGCCCAGGGTGCCACCCATGCTAGCTACCGCCTACCCCGACACTTGTTCCCCCGAAAGCTGATCTCCAGCTGTTGATCCCAGGCAGTTGATACCTTGATGGTTGTTGCCCGTCTTTTTCCCCGACAGTTGATCATTCGACATTGCACTTCCGACAGTTGATCCCCCGAAAGCTGATCCTCAACTGTTTTGATCTCAGATAGTTGACCCCGTAACAGTTAACCCCAAACAGTTGACTCCCCGAAGTAATTGTCCTTATAAAGTTGGCATTACCAAAGAAAACTAGAAATATGTCATTTTTAAATCAGATTTTAGACGTATTGACTCTTTTCCACAAAAAAATATAAATGGATTTCGAAAGTAGTTAAATAATTTTGTTCTTCTCACATACCTCGAGAAGAACAAAATTATCAACGACCGTCAATACGGATTCCGGCGGAACCGCTCGTGCGGTGATCTTCTCGCGTATGTGACGCATGTTTGGGGGCGATGCCTGGAACGTTTCGGTGAGACCCAAACGGTTGCACTGGACATCTCCAAGGCCTTTGACCGGGTTTGGCACCGAGGACTTGTCAACAAACTGCTTTCTTACGGACTTCCCGCATCCTTGTGTACGTGGATTGCCGACTTCTTGAGGGGGAGGTCGATTCAGACGGTAGTCGATGGTTTCACCTCTTCCTCACACTCGATAAATGCTGGCGTCCCGCAGGGATCGGTTCTGTCTCCAACTTTGTTTTTGTTGCACATCAACGACCTTTTGTCATGTGCACCAATTCACTGTTATGCGGATGACAGTACAGTTCATGATAGCTTTTTGTTTGACAAGCCCCCAAAGGGCTCACAAACTCCAACAGCTCGTAGGGCTTTGAAGCAAAGAATGGACGGCTACCTCGAGAGTGTTTTCTCTTGGGGTAAAAATAATCTCGTTGAATTTAATGTTTCAAAGACCCAATCTTGTCTGATTACGTCCAAAAGGGATCGAAATGAAAATCTAGAGTCTTTCAACGGAAGCAATCTTCCGAACAGGCCCTCCATTGATATGCTTGGTGTAACCCTAAGTGACCAGCTCAGGTATGGGGGCTCCATTGAAGCCAGAGTAAAGCTAGCCTCCCAAAAACTGGGCGTACTGTACAGGGCCCGCAGATACTTTAATAGTACACAACTGCTAACCTTGTACAAATCACAAGTACGCCCCACGGTTGAATTTGGCAGCCATCTCTGGTCTGGAGCTCCAAAATACCTGAAAAATACCCTCGACTCTGTGCAGAAACGGGCGGTCCGTTTGATAGATTCTCCCATCTTAACAGACGGATTGCAATCTTTAGAGCACAGGCGTCGGGTGGGAATGCTATCCTTGTTCTACCGGTATTACAATGGAAGATGCTCCGAGGAACTAGCATCATTGATCCCTTCGGCACCGGTGCATAGTCGGGAAACACGCCAAACGCGTGCCCAACATTTGTACACGGTTGACATTTGTCACATGAGAACGGGTCGTTTCTTCGACTCGTTCTTGTGTTCAACAGCTCGGCTGTGGAATGATTTGCCGGCCTCTGTGTTTCCTCCTTCCTACAACATGGGTTTCTTCAAGACCAATGTTCATTCCTTCCTCTCCTCAAAAAGACCCTCCACACAGCATCCCAGATGACATAGGCCCTGAGGGAAATTACTTTCCTCAGGGCCTCCTGTGTGGAGTTAATGTAAAAAAAAAAAAAAAAGTTCTTTTATCCAGCATTCGCATGTTTTAAATTGTGATAAAAAATGTTTATTTTTAGTATAATAAGGTTATTCCATAGGTCGTTGGCAGATTTGTTAAATTTTCAAAAAAGATTGTGTATTATATATACAACACCCATTTCAAATCATATAATCATGCAGTAAAATAAATCGATGCATTATCTGGGTATCGCATGTTTCAGAATTTTAATTTTAGTTTAAATAAAATCATTAAAAAATATATACGTACATGCGTTTCTTGACGAAAATTGGTCCGTTTGTGTATTTATTTGCGCACTTACAAACTAATATATTTCAGATTTTTTTAACATTCTTATTTAACTTAGACATTATTGAATAATGATAAATACTTATAATCAAAAAACAATTATAAAAAGTACATTATTTGAATAGTTTTATCATCACGCCTTTCAGCATTTTTGGATGTAGGTATAAATTAAAGCTAATTTGGAATGAAATAAAATCGATATTGAGTTATAATTTTAAAAAGCTGATACGGAGAATAATTAATCTTTCTCATCGTAACCGTCCTGCACGAACGTAAGAACAACTTTCGACGAAATGTGGATTTTCGGCCGCTGGCTTTTTAAACGCTCTTAATAGAGTTACCTGCGTTTACCCTTTTTTCAATATCTTCATCAGCCTTCCCATCTCTCGTAAACATACTTCCCAGATACACAAACTCATCCACCTGCTCCAGGTATTCATCATTCACAACTATATTGCACACTCTTTTCTTACTCTTACTTTCAAACACCATGACTTTAGACTTACGTACATTCATCATTAACTCATTCTTCATACGTAATTGGTTCATCCTAGACACGAGAGACTGTAGATCTTCCATACTGTTAGATATCAGCACCGCATCATCAGCATACAACAGGCAACATACTTTCAGTAACTAAGTTACGTTAAAATATAAATTATAGATTAAATGCATTTTGTTTGTTAATCGCCCTTGAGGTGATTTTCCTACGAAAACGGCGCTATAAAAATAATCCAATCACATTAATAATTTCTTAATCAACTTAATCACATTCATTCCACTTGATTCAACGAAGGCATTAAATATCAAATAAATCTCTTACATTTGAAAAAAAAAACAAATTGAACCAGTTGTCAACAATTTACTGTCAACTAGAGATATTGACCACTGGCAAAAAAAGCAACCGGTTTCGCATACAACTGACTTTTTCTAAGATCAACCGCTTTTTATGTGACCGGTTTTAATCTAATTGTAGTGACGCTGACAAAATATAAAAAAACAACATTACTTGTCAAACCAAATAGTGTAAATTAATAAACTTGACATTGTTGTGTTCATATTAAATTTCTTTGCGGGGGCGTAACGAATGCTTGTGCAGCCCACGGGCTAGATTTTTGAAGTGAAATTTTTTTAGCACTTTTGTGATTTGAAACTCGATGAAACGGAAATGAGCGACACTAAAAATAGACAAACACATATTTATATATAGGATTTAGCCTGCGAATAAATTAGATGGTATAATCGTTCTCCTCTTTGTGCGGTGCTTCTTAGCATTCCAACTCTTGTCTATTTTAAAGATTTCAAGATTTTTGAAGTGAAACTTCTTTAGCACCGTTGTGATTTGAAACTTGATGAAACGAAAATGAGCGACACTAAAAAGAGACAAACACATGCATCTATAGGATTTAGCCTGAGAGAGAATGAGATGGTATAATCGGTCTCCTCTTTGTGCGGTGTTTCGTAGCCTTCCAACTCTTGCCTATTTTAAAGATTTCAAGATTTTTGAAGTGAAACTTCTTTAGCACCGTTGTGATTTGAAACTCGATGAAACGGAAACGTGCGACACCAAAAAGAGACGAACACATACATCTATGGGATTTAGCCTGCGGAGAATGTGATAGCAATAAAATATGTATTTAATTCACGGTACTCGGTTCGAATATAATACGATAAATCCACAGTCCAAGTCTCCTTTCGTGTCATGGTGTCAAGCGCCTGACAAACCTCGGAAAGTTAGTAATAAGCCTATAAAAAAATAAATATACTTAAGTCTATAAAAACACTTTCAATTCAAACTCTCCTTTTTATAAACCCCTTTTCGGATATGGTTTTGTTGTATAATGTGGCAAATTCAGTTTCTTTTATAATAATCGCAAAAAAATGATATTTCGAACTACCCAAAATAAAATAAAATATTCATTTTCGCGTTGTTATTTTACAATACGGCCGCTAGTCGACGAATTTGGATTTTAAAAGTAAACCTTATACCGTCCACCGAAGAACTACTCACTCGTCACACCCTTTTTCTAGTCAGTCCTCCCCCGACCGTAGCGGGGAACAGACGTTAGGCTCCACGTCGCTTGGTTTTGTGAAATCAATTTTAAATTCCCGTTTTATTACAATAAACAATGCATATAAAAGGAGTTAATGTTTTTTACAGATCTTTACGAAATCAATTTGTAATTTTTTTTTCTCAAACACCTTTTCCAACGTTTCCCAAAGCTTTTTTTCAAGTATTTTTAAACTCCTCCCATAAAAGGGCGTGAATTCCAATTTCGATTTTTAAACGACTTTGAAAAGGGGGAGGTTCCCAATTCGACCTATTTGTTTTATGTTTGTTACCTCAGAACTTTCGACTGGGTGAACCGATATCGATCATTTTTATTTGAAAGCTGGTGCTTCCCGTGTGGTCCCATTTTAATTTGGTCTAGTTCCGACAATGGCATCCATGAGAAAACCATATAAGACTTAAATTTGCAGTAAGTATGTGCGCGACAAATGAACGAATTACTCAATATCACGCCAACCGATTTCGATGATTCTTTTATTATTGAAAAGGATGTACTTTAAGGGTAGTTTGATGAGAGTTTGGTTAGGTTCTGATTATAGGATCCATGACAAAGTAACGGAACTCTTCAATTCTTAGGAGCAAATTAACGATACTCGGCCGAATCTCTTAATTTGACCCTAACGTCGTTATGGTCAAATTATTTTTATTTTATTTTATTTTATTTTTTATTATTATTGTGCAACAGAATAATTCCAATTACAGTACAATTTAGTTACCCTATCAGCATTTAAGCAAGTGACTCTTCAATAATGTTTTTAAGGCATATAAAGGAACAGACACTTACATCCAAATGGTTTGCAATTTCATTTAACAGCACCACTCCCCTCGTCATGCTATGCTTTGCCAAGACGTCTGTTCATTCGGTACTTTAAATAAGTCATGATGTCGACTTCGGCTGTAGTGGTCTGGTACATATAAATCATAGCATCCCAAGAAAAATGGGCTATTGGTGAAATTGGTCTATGTAATTATGTCTATAATTATGTCTGTCTCTTATGAGCAGCACGTTTAGTAGGTCTACCAATATTCAAACAAATTAGTTAGTGTACTTCAGATTCACTAAAAATCAAAAAATAAACAAAAATTTTAACAAAACAAAAAAAACGGCTTAAAAAATGCACTAAAAAGTAAAAAATAATTTCGTATTCTTCTACAACTTCATAATCAACTTACTTTTTCTAATCATCAATATGAAGGTACGATTGTTATTTTTGGAGTTGGTGTCAGCCAAGGTACCCGGCCCGGCGTGTTCACTTGACAGCTCCCCGCGTCGCCGCGGCCCCGCTCTCGCCCTCTTGTGCGACACAAGCACATCTCACCTATAACTATGTATGTAGTTACAAACCTACCTTGACTGACACCGACTCCAAAAATAACAATCGTACCTACATATCGATGATTAGAAAAAGTAAGTTGATTATGAAGTTGTAGAAAAATACGAAATTATTTTTTTACTTTTTAGTGCATTTTTTGAAGTCGTTTTTTTGTTTTGTTAAAATTTTTGTTTATCTTCTCTTAAATTTCTCGCTACGCCTGTGTTCTTTGAAAACGTTTGACATCTACCTGATATGTTGGATTAGCAGATTTCTCGTTGTTCAACAGACAAATTTAATAATATGAAGTATCTACTTGTATATCTAGTTGTAATGGGATACATTTTTTTTGTCACCTTACAAGAGCTCTCTTGTATGTTGAACATTAAAATTATTTTATATACATATATATATAGCTGTACCGCCCGATTGTGGGTGGTTGTGATGTGACAGATGTTTCGCTTTTGTAATTTAAAAAATTATATACATATTACCAATTTAGTTTTTTTTTTTACATTTCCTCCACACAGAGGCTCTGAGGAAAATAATTTCCCTCAGAGCCTCTGTCGTCTTAGGAGATGCTGTGTGGAGGGTCTTTTTAAGAAAGGAAAGGATAGGAAGTTCTGAGAAGGAAAAAAGTATGAGGGGTGGGTAGGAATCTGGGGGTCAGTAGTCCAGAAGTGACGGACATATTAATCCATCCCTCCAAGTGCAAGTCGATGGGTCGAGAGAGTCCGGCTGGAATGGTCAAAAGGCCTCCCTCTACCATCCCCTGATCCGGCCTGGCACGCTATTGGCGGGCAGACGCATCCGCCGCCAAGACCTGGACAAAGCTTAACCAATGAATCCTGGCACCCCTGCTGATCAAAAAAACGTAGCGAACCATTTGGGGTGACATATGGCAGAGGTGTTGGTAATCCAATACGAGACGGCGGTACCCACACCCGCCTCCCATATTGAAAGCATTGCGCTGATTAAAAATTAATATTTGACTCTTGACTCTGCCATTGGCGGGGAGCAAACCAAAGCCACTATTAACTAATATTGGTTAACATTGGCAACCAATGGCGTTACAAAACAAAAGGATATATCGATATGGTGTATGAATGTAAATAAAGCGTGTTTTGGAAACTCCATAACGCGAGTTAGTACATTTTTAGGCTGATTAATTTCCAGATAATATCATCACACTTGGCTCTACAACCCCTGGTGGGTCTTGGCCTCCTCAAGAGTCTTCTTCTACTCATCACGATTTTGTGCAAGTTCTCTCCAGTTTACAATCTCCAAGGTGGATATATCTTTGAGAACGTTGTCGCTCCATCTTAGTCTTGGTCTTCCCAGGCTCCTTCGCCCTGTCGGTCTTGAGTTCAGCAGGGACTTTGGTGCTTGATGCTCGGTCATTCTCTCTACATGACCCAGCCACCGAAGTCTTCCCAGTTTTATAAATTTTGTGACGTTTAGATCCTTAAACAGAGTATATTTGTAGCTCATTATTATAATGTCTGCGCCAAAATCCATTTACTGCAACCGGTCCGAAGATACGCCTCAAAATTTTTCTTTAAAAACATCCAGCGCTCGCTGATTCCTCTTAGTTAGTACCCAAGTTTCAGCTGCATATGTGAGTACTGGTGTGATAAGTGTTTTGTACACTAATATCTTGGTGTTTCTGGACAGCAGCCAGGATTTAATTTGGTTTTGTAGGCGGCAATAACAGCTTCCAGATTATATATAAAGTAATTTATACACTTATGTTTTAAAGTGCATAAGTACATTTTTTCGGCGTGGGATTTGTGATGTTGACTTTAAAAAAACAAGGACATTTTTTAATAAATGCACTTATACCCGGAAATCAACAAATTAAAAGGTTAAAAATTGTCCTTCCTTGGTTTAAAACAAGTTTTCAAATTTATCTGTTTTGATTAATTAATATTATTGTATAATTTACATTTCTGTATCTCTATATGCAAGTTACCCAAGGATGTAAGAGGTAAATGGATGCATTTTTATTTGTTTTATTATCTTCTTATATATAAAAATGAATCACTAAATGTGTTGCTAAGCGCAAATCTCGAGATCAGCTGAACCGATTTCGCTAATTCTTTTTTTAGAATATTCCTTGAAGTACGAGGATGAATCTTACGGAGAGAAAAATCAAGAAAATTGCGCAGAAAATTGGATAATATCAGAAAACCTATTACTAACCTAGACGACTATCGCACGTTTTTTTTTTTTTTTTTTTTACTGTGAATACCGCACAAGAATCTCAACTGCTCCCGTCTGGAGCCAGTCAGACTATGGCATCCCCAATTGGGGTATGTTGTGAGGCTGAAGGTAGTGGGGAGGGGAAGGAGGTGGGGAAGAGGAAGGTTGGGAAGTACCTGGCTATTCAGATCTGGTCACCAAACACGGCTAAAGCCATTTTCAAGCAACGTTTCAATTCTGAATGGTGGTCTTACACCAGGGCGATACTGATGTCTGATAGTATCTTTAACTCTGGAACATGCCGCAAATATACTATATATTATTTTAAATTAATTAATTGTGAAATAACACAAATTAATCAAATAAAATTTATTTGCGCATTACGTTTGACAGTTCGCGTGTTTGAGAATGACATTTTGCAAAACAATGATCGTTAAATAAGGATTCTATTTTTGAAAATCTTTAAGTTGATAAATTATTTAAAGTAGGTACTCCCCTAATAGTTTGAATCGAATCAAGAATTTTAGACATTTTAAATAGGTACCTATGTTAGGTACCAAATTTAATATACATGAAAAATGGAAATTTGAATAAAAATTGTAATGCACGCGGGCTGTTTATAAACTGAATGTACCGGGATTGAATATATGGAACGCGGGAGGAGGGTTGGCGGGACGAGGGAGCGGGAAATGAAAGAGGGAAGGCGGGAAAGGTGGAAGGGGAACGCGGGAGGGGGGAGGAGGACCTGGGAGGGGGGAGGAGGGTTCGCGGGACGGGGGAAGGGGGGGGGGAATGGAGTGGGGAGAGGGAAGGTGGAGGAGGCGGAGTGGGAACACGAGAGGGGAAGAGGAGGCAGGAGAAGAAGGGGAGGCGGAAGGGGAACGGGACGAATGGGAAAGGACACTCAGGGAGAAACAATTTCTTTATTAAATGGCATAGCAACGCATGCCGGGACCAGCTAGTTTATATATAAAAATGAATGTGTGTTTGCTTGTATGTTTGTTGTTTATGTATTGCTATATTAAGTATTTTGAAGCTTTCGAAATATCTTCTTTCCACCCTCGCCGAGATATCTGGATTATTACCACCGTATGACAATACATCTAAAAAGGTTTTTTAATCGTTACAAAAACTCTTACGAAACTGTAAAAAATATCACAATTTGAGAATGACATTTTGCAAACCATGGGATTGTTCAATCAAAATTCAATTTGCGAATAAATTCTTTAAATGAATGAATTTTATTGAAGTACTCACCTATGATACTAACCAAATTCGAATATTTTGAATCTAATCAAGAATTATTGGTATTTTAAATAGGTACCTATGTGAGGTACCAAATTTGATTGATGTTCTTGTAATAAAAAAATGAATGTTTGTAATTTGTAATGTATGTAAAATGAAAATTTATATAAAAAACTTGCAATAGGTGGCACGCGAGCTTTTTGAAAACTGAATGTACCGTGACTGATATATCGAACGCGAGTGAAGGAAGGGTGACGCGGGAGAAGGCTGAGAGGAGGTGTACAAAAGGTATGAGGGGTGAATACGAATCTAGAATGGATCCAAGTGTGACGGGCGGATGAATCCATTCCTCCCACAGCGTTGCATGGCAAATGTGTTAATAGATTCCTGCTGGAGAGGCCAAGAGGTCTCCCTCAACCAGTCTCTCCCGATTCAGCCCGCCACGCAGTAAGTGAACTGACGCATTCGCCGCCAAAACTCAGATAATTCGATAAACCTCACCCTATGAATTCGGGCATTCCTACTAAATCACCAAACGTAGCGAACCGCTTGAATGACATGACCTGGCTCGAGGATTTCATTCGCCAAGCAAATCGCGAAAAAAAAACATTTAAAAAAATATTTTTTTTACGATTTAAAAAAAAATAATCACCCTTTAAATTTCGCTGTATAAGCTTGAAACACCATGTACAATTTATTTTTCATGTGACAAGTGTTCTGCAGACATTAAAAAATAATTGCTCCAGTATTCAAATATCCCATTAGCATACTAGTTTTTCTAATTAACAATTATACATACATAATTTAATAACACCTTGAACAAGTTCATTTTGAAGTTGTCCTTGTTCAAAACACTGACTTCGTTAGTATTTATTAGTAAAGTTATGTCACACGATAAGTGCCCTCCATACTAACGGCTACCTTCTCGTTAAACTAGGTAATTTTTTAAATTATATTTTTGTAATAACTGCTCTGCACAAGGATTTTTTTTAAGTGAAAATTTTTAGCACCGTTGTGATTTGAAATTTGATGAAACGAAAAATAGCGACACTAAAAAGAGACAAACACGTACGTTTACCCTGCGAAAGAATGTTATAAAATAACCAGTCTCCTCTTTGTGCGGTGATTCGCACAGGTGTCAGGTGGAAATACTGTCCTTGTTCTACCGGTATTTCAATGGAAGATGCTCCGAGAAACTAGCGTCACATATCACCTCGCAGCGCAGCCGGGAAACACGCCAAACACGCGCCTATATGGATTATATTTGTGACATGAGAACGGGTCGTTTCTACGACTCAAATTGGGCAAATAAATTTTATTTGATTTTGTGTTACTTCACAATTTCATTTAAAATAGTATACTAGCAGACCCGGCCAGACGTTGCAGTGGCTAACGAAACACAACGCCACGCCATTACCCAACCTTTATAACCAACGCCATATGTTAATCCATTCCGCCGCGGCCGCTGCCCGCTGCCTGCTGCCCGATCCTTTTATTTATATATTTCAACAATTTACATAAAATCTTGACAAATTATATACTTAAAAATCTTCCTCTATTGGTGAAAACCGCATGAAAATCCGTTGCATAGTTTAAAAGATCCAAGCGCACAGACAGTGGGAACGTCTTCATTTTATACTATGTAATAAATATTTGCGGCACGTTCCAGAGTGGAAGATACTCCCAGTACCGCCCTGGTGTTCGACCACCATTCAGAATTGAAACGTTGCATGAAATGGCTTTAGCCGTGTTTGGTGACAAGATCTGAATAGCCAGGTAATTCCCCATCTTCCTCTTCCTCATCTCCTTCCCTTACCCCACTACCTACCGCTACTTCAGACCCACAAAATACCCCAATTGGGGATGCCATAGTCTCACTGGCTCCAGACGGGAGCAGCTGAGACTCTTGTGAAGAAGTATTCACATTAAAAAAGTGAGATTTTTCAAAAAACTGATTTTTGCGACCTTTGACCTTGACTATCTAAGGACGCTCTCACGTGACCTTACGAGACTTTTGAGACCACTTTTAGAAAGCCAAAATAAAAGTTTATACTAATTTTCAGCTTATTCAGTTTAATTCCGAGTTGAAACCCTATATTGACTGGACTACAACGTTTTTCTTAAATTACTGTTTAAATTATAATTTTGTTGAAGTAAAAGCTACACTATTAAACCAGTTTTAACTGTTATCTTAAATGGGAATAATCAAGCGATATATACCAGTTTCAAATTACTTCAGTGTCAATGGGAAAACGTCAATAATAATTTAATATGTTTGCACTGAAGCGTCACACGAATAGAAATGTTTTGTGGGCGTGACTGTCTATCCGAATTGGTTCCAAGACGACTCAACAAAGTGACATATCAAGCATCAGGGTTGTCAGTAAATATGTTCTAAAATACCCAAAATATCTGTTCTATTTCCTTACAAATTCCCCACAGCTCTTTACATTATTAAGACATTTTAAAATTTTCTTAAAACATCTAGTTTAATTCATTACAAGTTATAGTGCATAATAATTGATTTGGTGGTGTTTACGAGTGTAATCAGAGTGTTGTACCAGATAGGCTGATAGGGGGTACACTTTTACATATATAACCGCATACAGTTTCAGTGCCGGCAACCCGGGCGTTTATTTAGTTTCATGGTTATTTACATTGTTTTCTTTTCTTTTACCCGCCTCACTAGACAAAGTCTGTTCCGAGGCGAGTAAATCACATATTATGTTTGTTCCAAAAGAAATGTGTGTATTTAAACAAATAAATATGTATGTAAAAAGATAAAAAAGATAAATTATATGTTGGTATATTAAATATTTACATACATACTTTGTTTTTTAGATAAAAGTAAATTAAAATTTTGTGACAGTTGAATATAGCGGTTACATAATAGAAGTAATAATTAATAATTAATCATAATAATTAATATTGCAAAATTGCAGTTTCTCGTATTTGTTTTATTTGAATATTATATAATTTCGTGAGAACTTGTATGAAATGTTATTTATTTAGAATATTTTGAATGTCTGTTCTTTCCTTTTCATTCAACCATATTACAAATCTTTTGAAAAGCCAATTCAAATTATTTGGGGTGACGTAAGTTTTTGTTTGTGTTAGGAAGGTATTGAAAATGTGTGGTGCTAGGTAAGATTCGTGTTTTTTTGCAAAAGTTGATTTGATATGGGGAACTTGAAAGTGCTTATTAATTTTTGCTCTTGTGTTTTGTGAGTGAGGAATGTGGAGATGTGAAGTTTTGATACAGTTTTTGTAAATGATCTTCCTTATGAATAGTTTATTTACGTCTAGTAATTTGTTTTTGATCATTAGCTGTTCCGTCGGATGTTGGTAAGGTTTATAAAACATAATTCTAATTATTGTTTTGTGATTTATTTTAAGAGAATTCAGGTAAATATCTGCTGCTCCTCCCCAAACTGAAATTCCATATGTTAAAATACTTTGACAGAGTGCGAAATATATTTTTTTTAGTTGATTTAATGACATGATGTTTCGTATTGTTTTGAAGATGTATGATAATTTTCGTATTTTTTTTGATAATATATTAATATGGAGATCCCATTTTAGTTTATGGTCAACAGTTAAACCTAGATATTTAATATTGTCTGCATAAACAATTTTGTCACAAGTACAGCATGTGTTATTTGACGAAATATTGGTGCAGGGGTTAAGATGTAGTTGTGGTTGGCTATGTGGTTGACCAGCCTTTGTTTTGCTAAAAGTTAAATATTTTGTTTTTGAAATGTTCAGTGTTAGTAGATTATTTTGTAGCCATTTATTTACTACAGTCATCCCTGTTTCTGTGTTTTTGAATACCTTTTCCCATGATTGTGCCTTGAACAAAATTGCAGTGTCGTCTGCATAACTGATTACTTTGTACTCAATACACAAATCAAATTTCGATATTTCGAAGATGTCTGGCTAAAACGGGAATATCGATATGTTTGGATAAGGGGCCATACAAATTAGCCATAAAAATTACGTCAAACGAATTTAGTGATTTTTTTACCCCCCCCCCCCCCTCCCTCCCCCGTCCCTGTCACACATCGTCACATTTGTGAGACCCCCTCCCCCCTAGTGTGACGTCACATATTTTGCAATTTTACCTCTAAAAATAATCAAAACAGTAGTTCAAATTTTTTTTATATGTGACGTCACAGAGTTGATGACCCCCCCCATACCCCTTGTCAAACAATGTCACACTTCTCTGCTCCCCCCCCCCCTCTTTTAAGGTGTAACGTAATTTTTAAAAATTCTCCGCATTTTGTGAAATTCCCTACGAATTGGCAATCCTGATTTCAATACCACTTTGAAAAGTCATTAAAAGTGGTTTGAAAAAGGTCCATAACCTAACCTTTTTTCTTCGCTTTTAAGGTCATTTCAAATGAATGCTGAAGTGCCACTTTGTTGAGTTACTTGTACTGTCTGAATTGAGCTATTTTTTTTATCTAATGGGCATTTCACGGGATGTTTTTTTTGTTCAGTTTTCGTATGGTTCGTCTTTCGACATGGTTTTTCGTATGATTTTTTTTTTAAATCAAACATTTCTGATACAGGAATGTATAGTATATATTTTCCCACATATACAGGTAACGCATAAACCTCTTTTGTACATTTATATTTCTAGGATATGATTTTGTACAGAAGGTGACCAAATAATAGAGCTGTATTCAAGGATACTCCGACCAACGCTTCATGTTATGTTCTCCGTATTGCGATTTCATTAGTCCTCGTAAATGATCTCGCATTACGGATAACACTTCTATGGGTTAGCTATTCGGTGGATAAAGTAGATTATATTATTGCGTATTGCGTCGGTTTCAGATACAATATTATATCCTAATTTAGTTTGAAGGTGAGCAGACAAGTGTATCGGATATTGACGCCCATCGGAAATATTAAAATTGGTATAATTATGCAAAGTGGCCACCTATCGGATGAAAATATTAAATATTTATTTATTCATTTATGGTCCAAATACCTCTAAATACAAAATAAAACTTTTTTTTAACTTAAAAATTGATTACAAAACAATGTTACAACTTATACATAAGATTGAAATTAACTATAATGTACAAGTTTGGAAATTAATTGTACTAATAAATAACTAATTGAAGAAGAAGATAACATAATAATCTGAAATCTAAACGAATATATGAAAGAGAACAAGACACAGAAAAATGAAAAAGTTATTGGTCGCAATTGGGACACGAACCCAGATCCTCTCGTCTAACTGGGACGGGCGCCTTTACCAATTCGGCAATTGCCACCTTCCACCAAACCGTCATATTTGTCAACCTCTTATTTCAAATTTTACTGTGATCGTACTCTGGTAAATGCAGAAAAAATCACCGTTCTGTTTAAACCTTAAGTGCGTTTAACCAGCCAGCGCGGCGGCCAAAAATCCACATTTCGTCGAAAGTTGTTCTTACGATCGTGCAGGGCGGTTACAATGAGAAAGATTAATTTTTCTCCATACCAGCTTTTTAAAATTATAACTCAATATCGATTTTATTTCATTCCAAATTTGCTTTAACATCCAAAAATGCTGAAAGGCGTGATGATGAAACTGAGGGAGCGGGAGACAGAAATGAAAGGCGTCGGTCGATGTAGTGAGTCAGTCGTTTATTGGGCTACGTAGCAAGTGTCGGCGAAGCAGTAACAAGATGTAATGCAGGGTGCCGTGATGAGATGCTGCAGGCGTACGGATGTGATGGAAATGGTGTGGTGAAGGTCAGCTAGTTGCTCGACACCATGGCGGTGGAGATGACCTATCCTCCAGGCCGTTGCTCGACCGTTCATCTCCGCGACCGAGTCGCGGAGATGAACGGTGAGTGGCTCGGTGTGCTGAGCCACCAGCAGGTAGTCCTGGCGAGGCGGAGCGTGTTTCCATGGCAGCGAAGCACGATGGGGCTTCGGGGTGCCATGAAATGGTGATCTGATCCCTTGGCTAAAGGTGGCGTCAAACCTTATAAGTCGCGGGATGTAGCTGTTCTCTGGAGCTGAAGACACGATGGGCCTTGTAGCTGAGACGTGGTGGTGGACCTCGGGAAACTGCTCTGGATGTGTGTAGATGCCATGCAGGAGCACTTGTGCGGAGATCGTTACATGCTGAGATGTTGGCCGACTGTTAATGTGAGACTGAACTGCAGCGGGCGAGCGATCGGCTGCTTATATAGCCGCGGCGAGTAATTACCCACACGGTAGGTAATACGTGCCACTTCGGCAGTTGACGAGAATGTTCGGCGCCGTACAGATATTGTACGGTGCTATCTCGAGACCTTTCTAGGCGGTGGCGAAATTATCATTCATCGAGACGGCCGCGGCAGCAGTAGGTAGGTATGTACTCAGGTAAGTAGCTTGCCCGTATCGCGCGAATATTAGATATTTCTCTTTCGTTCTTTCTGAAGGCGAAAAGATTATGATGTGTCGCCACAAAACTATTAAAATAATGTACTTTTTGTAATTATTTTTTGATTATAAGTATTTATCATTTTTCAATAATGTCTAAGTTAAATAATATGTTTAAAAAAATCTGAAATATATTAGTTTGTAAGTGCGCAAATAAATACACAAACGGACCAATTTTCGTCAAGAAACACATATACGTATATGTTTTATTTAAACTAAAATTAAAATTCTAAAATATGCGATACACAGATAATGTATTGATTTATTATACTGCACGATTATATCATTTGAAATGGGTGTGGTATAATACAAAATCTTTTTTGAAAATTTAACAAATCTGCCAACGACCTATGGAATAACCTTATTATACTAAATATAAATATTTTTTCTAAAAATTTAAAACATACGAATGCTAGATAAAAGAACAATCTTTCGAGATACATTTATAATTTTTTGTGGAAAAGAGTCAATACGTCTAAAATCTGATTTAAAAATGACATATTTCTGGTTTTTTCTGGTAAGTTCCGAAACCATTCTTATACTTCAGAAGATTCGTTCAATAAAGCAATAGCCCACGTAAGAACACACAATCCTCCGTAGGCCATTGGGTAAGACTCTTGACTCACAATCCGGAGGTCGCGGGTTCGAACCCGGCATGCGCAAATAAATTTTATTTGATTAATTTGTGTTATTTCACAAATTAATTAATTTAAAATAATATATAGTATATTTGCGGCATGTTCCAGAGTGGAAGATACTATTAGCATCGCCCTGGTGTAAGACCACCATTTAGAATTGAAACGTTGCTTAAAAATGGCTTTAGCCGCGTTTGGTGACCAGATCTGAATAGCCAGGTACTTCCCAAACCTTCCTCTTCCCCACCTCCTTCCCCTTCCCACTACCTTCAGCTTCACAACATACCCCAATTGGGGATGCCATAGTCTCACTGGCTCCAGACGGGAGCAGTTGAGATTCTTGTGCGGTATTTTCACTGTAAAAAAAAAAAAAAGAATAGGGTGTTTCAATTATTTCATATTTTGAATTCAGAAACGCCCGGGGTCTCAAAAGTTGCGTCTTACAAAGAAAATGAGAACAGCATTTAAATTTTTTTTTAAAATCGTTATTAGCCCGTTAAAATGCATTGAAAATCAGAAAAAAACACTTTTTTTTAAATTTATAATGAAAAAAATTACAGTAATTTAACCTTTTAACGTTTGTTTATTGTTAAAAAAATGCGTATAACTGTCAAAAATGAAAAAAAAGTTCAACTTTATGAATACAAGTAAGTCAACAAGAATTCTGATTTTATCCAGGAAAAGTGTTATGTTCCCCTTTTATATTTTTAACCAACACATCACATATGTTTAAAAAAAATTTTTTTTAGGTTCTTTGTTCTGCAGTTATGTAATGAAAAATAAGTTTGGTACAAAATATATAATATGAAATCTTTGTTTTATTTTTTTTCCAAATCACGAAATCTATTTTTTTCAAAACTTCCGGCCATTCTAGCGGGCTAATAGTGAACAATAATGTCATTTATTTTTATGTTTTCGAATAGCTACAGATCATACGAAACTTTTGAGACCCCGGGCGTTTAAATATAAGGCCATTTTTTCTCTCTACGGAGAGCGACACAAGCCACCGCAGAAGCCTATGCAAAGAGCCTCAAATTCCGACTCCTGACCTAACCTAACAATAATTTATTGTTTTTTATTTATTTTTATATATTTTTTTAAAGATTTTTCTAATCTTTTCTAATAAAATGGATAAAGATTTATCCAGACACTATCTAGAGAGCATTTAGTTCGGGTTTGAATCTTGCAATCAAACATAAAGATAGTAGCCAATAATATATGCGTTAAGAAAATGAAGATAATGTGGGTGCTTCTTAGTCGAAGTATGGTACAGTTAAAAAACGACCTAATTTGATATCGACACCGTGGCGCAGTGGTTAGCGCGTTTGCCCGGAAAGCAAGAGGTCCCGGGTTCGAGTCCCAGAGGTGTCAATATTTCTGATTTTTCTGTTTCCAGATTTTCGATTGAGTTTCGCTTATATTGTCAATTTGGGAGGCGGGAATTGGTACTGTCGCCCCGGGAACCTTTATTGGATAACCAACACCTCTGCCATAGGTCACCCCAAGTCGTTCGCTACGTTTGGTGATTTAGCAGGGATGCCCGGGTTCATGGGGTGAGGTTTGTCTAGGTCTTGGAGGCGGATGACCAGGATACACTGAACCCCAGATTCCTACCCATCCCTTAAACCCTTTTCCTTCCCAGAACTCTCCTCACCTTCCTTTCCCTAAAAAAAACCCTCCACACAGCATCCACAAAGATGACACAAGATGCCTCCTGTGTGGAGCTCGTGTAAAAAAAATTTTTTTATTAAATAATGTATTGTCTTTACAAGATGTCTGTGTTATTTTTGTACCATTTCTTTTGTTAAGTTAGGTTAGGTTTGGTTTTAGTAGATACATACTTTTTTTTGGGCGATGTTTTGTCCGTAGGATATTTTGTCGGAAATATTTTGTCGGGGATATTTTGTCGCTTGATGAAAACCGTGGAACCGGTTATAAATGTTTCTGACGAAGTAACTAGTATTACTTATAATTAGTGACAATTATAATATGTAGTTATCTTTCTCTTTACCTCGTGATTACGTCGATCTTATAACAACTCTACCGCTTTTATTAAATCTAGATTAGAAATCATGAAAAGTCAACGAGAAAACTAAATGTCGTAAACACACACACATTATGTACAGATGTACTTGCTTATAGCTAATGGACAATAATTGGCTGTGATCATACATCTAGCGGTATAAAAATTACAGAAAATGCGTTATCTTTAAAAAATTCCATAGTTGTACTTAGATTTAAAAATTAGAGTGTGCAGTTCGAGTATGCGGTAAAAGCGAAACCTTCAGAAAACTAAAGTAGACAAGAGTGGGAAGACTACGAAGCACTTTTTGAAGTGAAACTTCCTTAGCGCCGTTAGTGCATTGAAATTCGGGTGAAACGGAAAAGCGTCAAAACTCATTTCTACACAAATACTCGCTTCCGAAAGAATGCGGTAAATTCGCATCCATAGCGAAGTGCCTGTGGTGCCTGACAATCTCAGCGGACAGAGAGACAAACAACATTTATGTTTTCTTCTTCGGAGTCGCTAGATGTCGCTTTCTTTTGTGTTTTTTTGCCTGTTTATTATGGAGTGGTTTGAAGATTGGATGTTGATTTTACAAATTTTTTTTTTTTTTGGATTTCGTATTTTCTTGGGACCGTGAATTTATCCAAAAATAAAAATAGGTTTTTTTTTTGGATTTCGTAGGATTCGATTCTCGGTCCGGCGCTTTATATCACTAGACTAACAAAGGAGACTTGCGTGGGACAGTGAATTTATCGTATTTTATTGGAACCGAGTACTTGTAAAATAAATATTTTGTTTCTTTTTCATTCTCTCGCAGGCTAAATCCTAATAAAGTATGTGTTTGTCTCTTTTTTGTTTCAAATAAAATTTATTCGTGCATTTATACCGGGATTTTAAAAATACTTAAAAAATATCTTGACCATGTGCTGATTCTCTTATCTTAACAAGCTAATTGCAATCTTTATAGTACAGGCGTCTAGTGAGAATGCTGACTTTTCTACCGGTATTACAATGGAAGATGCTCCCAGAAACCAGCGTTATTGATATCTTCGGCACTGTTTTGTAGTCGGTGAACACGCCAAACGACATTATTCGTCACATGAAAATGATCGTTTCTACGACACGTTCTCTCAGCTTCTCTGTAAAATGATTTGCCTGCTTCTGTGTTTCCTCTCTCCTACAACATTAAGACTTCACTTCTTCCTTTCCTCAAAAAGACCCTCGACACAACATGTCCAAATATGACTTTTATTTGTGAAATCAATTTAAAGTGTAATTCACGCCTGTGTATTTTCGTCACGTAACTGTATCTCATTGCCGTTGCTTTGAAGTGATACAGTTTCAAGCTCTTTAGCACCGTTGTGGTCTGAAACTCGATGAAACGGAAACGACACTAAAAAAAGACAACACACATACATCTCCGATACTGTACTGAATCCACCTACGTTAACCCGTCTGCTTGATTAGGAATAAATACATCCCAAAACACGTAATCGCGTTATACTTTCATGAGACCAAAAACGTCCCGAGCGACTTTACATTTTAAAAGCTATATATCTCTCGTCCTCTCATGTAAACATATGTATTTTTTCTTTTAACCAGAAAAAAAACTAAATAATGCTTCTTATTGTCTTTGAAATGTGAAAGCTATCTTGAATGGATATTTTACAATCTCGATCCAAAGTGACGGTTTCAGAATTTTCGGGCGAACCCTGAGGCTTTCGGATTGTGAGGTGCGAATATATTGAACCAAGTAGACGGGTTTTAAAGGAGATTAACCTATATGTCCCTAACGCGTATAGTCGTGGGAGATCCCACGCACTTTTTTATGCTCCGAAAGCGAGAACTGCTTAACGATTCTGCATCGAGCATCGACATCTTCAATGTTACCTATAGAGAGTTCAGTAACTATCTTTTGACATACGTCACAACATAGTGAATCTGCCCCCATGGATTTTTTTTTCTTATTTTATGTTTTGTAATCTTCTCCGTAATAATTTGGTGTAATACTGTTTTATGGAGAACCTGAAATAAGTAAATAAATCTATAGGATTTAGCCTGCGAGAGAATGAGATGGAATGAAACCTTACAGCATTGCCTGCTTTGATTATGACCTCACTTTTCAAGGCTCCCATTGGTTGAGATTGTGTGGATGATGGTTCACTTCTACCGAGTGTGAACTGTACCTACTAATTTTTTTAAATGTTTTTTTATCCTATTGGTGTATCCTCCACAGTTAACTGGTACACTTCGTACTCCACGCAGACTGACGCGAGAGTGCCGATGTGAAATCATTTTCTTTCATAAAGACGTGATGGTTTTAGGAACTGCGAAGAAAACTTAATGCAGTGTTGTACCATCTCCTCTATAAGTCTGTTACCGAGCGTTTACAGAGCGGTAGATACTCTCAGTATCGCCCTGGTCACTATTCAGAATTAAAAAATTGTGAGAGCAGAAGAAGAGGTAGGTTGAAAAGCATCTGAATTTTCAGATCTGGTCACTATGCACTAAACATGTCTAAAACCATTTTTCTTTTTTTTTTACATTAGCTCCACACAGGAGGCCATGAGAAAATTAATTCTCCTCAGGGCCTATGTCATCTTTGGAGATGTTGTGTGGAGGGTCTTATTTGGAAAGCAAGTAGAAGAAGTTATGGGAAGGAAAAGAGTATTAGGGGTGGGTAGGAAAATAAATTTTGAGGTTATATTATATTTCTTTAACTAGCGAGTTCCCGGCATGCGTGGCTAGGCCGCTAAACAAA
The DNA here is from genome assembly GCA_917880885.1 of Limnephilus marmoratus. NCBI lineage: Eukaryota > Metazoa > Arthropoda > Insecta > Trichoptera > Limnephilidae > Limnephilus > Limnephilus marmoratus. Next base: position 60,161,494 of record OU862907.1, read on the forward strand.
GAAATTGTTTCTCCCTGCGTGTCCTTTCCCATTCGTTCCGTTCCCCTTCCGCCTCCCCTTCCTCTTCTGCGTCCCCTTCCCCTCACGCGTTCCCACTTCGCCTTACCTGTCCCCACTCCCCCTCCCGCTTCCACCGTCCCCCAAATCCCCCCCCCGAGTTCCCCTCCCCCCTCCCGCATTCAATACATTCAGTCCTAGTACATTCAGTTTTCAAACAGCTCACGTGCCACCTATTGCAATTTTTTATACAAACTTCATAATGCCAGAGCCCATCAGTATATTATATAGAAACCATAGCGGGCATGCATACATCAAATCTCAAAAGTTTCACCACAATCTGATGAATGGTTAGCAACGCATAATTTCATGATCACAGAACTCACTATTGTATACAGAAACCATCGCGGGAATGCGTACATCAAATCGCCAAAGTTTTATCGCAATCGGATGAATGGTTTAGCAACGCATACATAGACATCTCATATTCATAGACAGAAGCAAACATATTTTGATTTTTATATATATAGATATGTCAAACCACGAAGTGACTGCTTTCTACTAAATTATAAAATTAATGAATATTAAATACTTGCTAACGATGTTTTTTTTTCTGTTTTTCAGGTGAGTTCCATTTTTATCCATCCACGTATAATGCAGTAACTTGTGTTCCGGACAATGTGAGTCTGTTTTTTTTTTATCATTTTACCAGCTGTACAATCATCATCAAAACGGTTTTAATAGCCTAGAGACTGTACGGATGAAATTTAAAAATTCGGCTAAGAATGCAACTCTGACGCCGCGTCTTACACAAAACCGTTTTCGTACGTGGAGTTTGTATGCAAATCTACTTTTGTAATAGAACCGAATACAAGTTCCGAACCCGCGATATCTTTCTTCACAACCAAGGAGTTTGCCGAGACGGTAATATTACAGGTGATGGTGCTGAAAAGTACCTATATAGTACTTACACGGTGTCCGGAAACTGATGGTACACACGGAAACCTGGAGGATGTACTTTTATTTAATAGAACGCAGTTGCGTAAATCGGTATTTCCCCACTGTAGAATTTAGAAGCCACCTCTGGTCTGGAAAACACTTGAGAAAACCCTCGACTGCAGAAACGGGCAGTTCTTTTGATAGATTTTTATGTGTTTTTTTTTAATTTGTACAAAGCTAACGGATTTTTTTCTTCCACGTATCATCTTCTACACTGGCTGAGTAACCCAACCCCTCACCCCGGTTCCGCGACTTTTCATCATGCGACATAATACCCCCCGACAAAATATCCCGGACAAACTATCCTACGGACAAAACATCCTCTTACAAAATATCCTACGGACCAAACATCCTCCGACAAAATATCCTACGGACAAAACATCCTCCGACAAAATATCCTACGGACCAAACATCCTCCGACAAAATATCCTACGGACAAAACATCCTCCGACAAAATATCCTACGGACCAAACATCCTCCGACAAAATATCCTACGGACCAAACATCCTCCGACAAAATATCCTACGGACCAAACATCCTCCGACAAAATATCCTACGGACCAAACATCCTCCGACAAAATATCCTACGGACCAAACATCCTCCGACAAAATATCCTACGGACCAAACATCCTCCGACAAAATATCCTACGGACAAAACATCCTCCGACAAAATATCCTACGGACCAAACATCCTCCGACAAAATATCCTACGGACCAAACATCCTCCGACAAAATATCCTACGGACCAAACATCCTCCGACAAAATATCCTACGGACCAAACATCCTCCGACAAAATATCCTACGGACAAAACATCCTCCGACAAAATATCCTACGGACCAAACATCCTCCGACAAAATATCCTACGGACCAAACATCCTCCGACAAAATATCCTACGGACCAAACATCCTCCGACAAAATATCCTACGGACAAAACATCCTCCGACAAAATATCCTACGGACCAAACATCCTCCGACAAAATATCCTACGGACCAAACATCCTCCGACAAAATATCCTACGGACCAAACATCCTCCGACAAAATATCCTACGGACAAAACATCCTCCGACAAAATATCCTACGGACAAAACATCCTCCGACAAAATATCCTACGGACCAAACATCCTCCGACAAAATATCCTACGGACCAAACATCCTCCGACAAAATATCCTACGGACAAAACATCCTCCGACAAAATATCCTACGGACCAAACATCCTCCGACAAAATATCCTACGGACCAAACATCCTCCGACAAAATATCCTACGGACCAAACATCCTCCGACAAAATATCCTACGGACCAAACATCCTCCGACAAAATATCCTACGGACAAAACATCCTCCGACAAAATATCCTACGGACAAAACATCATCTTACAAAATATCCTCCGACAAAATATCCTACGGACAAAATATCCTACGGACAAAACATCCTCCGACAAAATATCCTACGAACAAACATCCTCTGACAAAATATCCTACGGACAAAACATCCTCCGACAAAATATCCTACGGACAAAACATCCTCTTACAAAATATCCTCCGACAAAATATCCTCCGACAAAATATCCTACGGACAAAATATCCTACGGACAAAACATCCTCCGACAAAATATCCTACGAACAAACATCCTCTGACAAAATATCCTACGGACAAAACATCCTCCGACAAAATATCCTACGGACAAAACATCCTCTTACAAAATATCCTCCGACAAAATATCCTCCGACAAAATATCCTACGGACCAAACATCCTCCGACAAAATATCCTACGGACCAAACATCCTCCGACAAAATATCCTACGGACCAAACATCCTCCGACAAAATATCCTACGGACCAAACATCCTCCGACAAAATATCCTACGGACAAAACATCCTCCGACAAAATATCCTACGGACAAAACATCATCTTACAAAATATCCTCCGACAAAATATCCTACGGACAAAATATCCTACGGACAAAACATCCTCCGACAAAATATCCTACGAACAAACATCCTCTGACAAAATATCCTACGGACAAAACATCCTCCGACAAAATATCCTACGGACAAAACATCATCTTACAAAATATCCTCCGACAAAATATCCTACGGACAAAATATCCTACGGACAAAACATCCTCCGACAAAATATCCTACGAACAAACATCCTCTGACAAAATATCCTACGGACAAAACATCCTCCGACAAAATATCCTACGGACAAAACATCCTCTTACAAAATATCCTCCGACAAAATATCCTCCGACAAAATATCCTACGGACAAAATATCCTACGGACAAAACATCCTCCGACAAAATATCCTACGGACCAAACATCCTCCGACAAAATATCCTACGGACAAAACATCCTCCGACAAAATATCCTACGGACAAAACATCATCTTACAAAATATCCTCCGACAAAATATCCTACGGACAAAATATCCTACGGACCAAACATCCTCCGACAAAATATCCTACGGACCAAACATCCTCCGACAAAATATCCTACGGACAAAACATCCTCCGACAAAATATCCTACGGACCAAACATCCTCCGACAAAATATCCTACGGACCAAACATCCTCCGACAAAATATCCTACGGACCAAACATCCTCCGACAAAATATCCTACGGACAAAACATCCTCCGACAAAATATCCTACGGACCAAACATCCTCCGACAAAATATTCTACGGACCAAACATCCTCCGACAAAATATCCTACGGACCAAACATCCTCCGACAAAATATCCTACGGACCAAACATCCTCCGACAAAATATCCTACGGACAAAACATCCTCCGACAAAATATCCTACGGACCAAACATCCTCCGACAAAATATCCTACGGACCAAACATCATCTTACAAAATATCCTCCGACAAAATATCCTACGGACAAAATATCCTACGGACAAAACATCCTCCGACAAAATATCCTACGGACAAAACATCCTCCGACAAAATATCCTACGGACAAAACATCCTCTTACAAAATATCCTCCGACAAAATATCCTCCGACAAAATATCCTACGGACAAAATATCCTACGGACAAAACATCCTCCGACAAAATATCCTACGGACCAAACATCCTCCGACAAAATATCCTACGGACAAAACATCCTCCGACAAAATATCCTACGGACAAAACATCATCTTACAAAATATCCTCCGACAAAATATCCTACGGACAAAATATCCTACGGACCAAACATCCTCCGACAAAATATCCTACGGACCAAACATCCTCCGACAAAATATCCTACGGACAAAACATCCTCCGACAAAATATCCTACGGACCAAACATCCTCCGACAAAATATCCTACGGACCAAACATCCTCCGACAAAATATCCTACGGACCAAACATCCTCCGACAAAATATCCTACGGACAAAACATCCTCCGACAAAATATCCTACGGACAAAACATCCTCCGACAAAATATCTTCTAAACCTAACCTAACCTTACAGAAAAATGGGACAAAAATAATACAGACATCCTGTAAAGAAAATAAATTATTTTTCAAAAATACTAAAATGCAATCTAAGGTTAGGTTAGGTTAGGTTTTAGTAGATATTTTGTTGGAGGATCTTTTGTCCGTAGGATATTTTGTCCTTGGGATATTATGTCGAGTGATATTTTATCGGAGTATACATATTGTGTCGGGGATATTTTGTCGGAGTATACATATTGTGTCGGGGATATTTTGTCGGAGTATATTGTGTCGGGGATATTTTGTCGGAGTATATTGTGTGGGGGATATTTTGTCGAAGTATACATATTGTGTCGGGGATATTTTGTCGGAGTATATTGTGTCGGGGATATTTTGTCGGAGTATATTGTGTTGGGGATTTTTTGTCGAGGGATGAAAACGCGCGGTACCCCTCACCCCGACCCTAACTGTCCAATACCCACTATTTTTTAATGTTTAAGTTATACCTCAAAAATGGCACTGGAGACCAATAATATCATAAACATTTTTTAATCCAAATAATGTTAGGAATCACTAGTTAAAAATTAAGTCAAGAACGTCCCTTGACACCCTTTTACCACCGTACATATATTTACATAGGTAAGTTTTTTCTTTTTTTTCTGGCAACTTTCGGGTTAAGTAAGTATTGGAGCCGGATCTACGCTTCGACACATTAAAAAAAAATCAGTGTGTAATTCACACGCGGTAGAAGTGAAACTTTCAGAAAACGAAAGTAGTAAAGGGGATGCTACGAACCACCGCACAAAGAGGAGACCGTTTATACTATATCATTCTCTTGCAGGCTAAATCCTATAGATGTATGTGGTTGTCACTTTTTAGTGTCGCTATTTTTCGTTTCATCGAGTTTCAGATCACAACAGCGCTAAACAAGTTTTCACTTCAATAATACAATATACATCATACATTAACCCTCTAGAACCGATTTTTTCTATTTTTTTTTAAGTTTATAAAATGTTTCAACTTCGGATTCGATTTAATCAAAAACGATGGCTCATATCAAAAAAAATTATACCACAAATCCGACGCCACTTGTGATGTAGTTTAACCAGCTTCCCATTTGTACCACGAGTTTCCGAACGCCGTGTATAATATCATTGAAAAATTGTTATAGCCCATCCAGACTCTCGGCGAGAAGCCCCGAGAACACCCGAGAAGCGAGAATGTGAGGTGTTTCTCGCATTCTCTTTCTCTGGCTCGGCTGTTCTCGGATCGTTGTCGGTAAATTTGGCCGCTTCAAAGGATTTCTCGGGCGAGAAGCGAGAAGGCTACTACACTCACGTTTTGTCTCAGTGTTGTTTAGTGAGCGGTTGAGAGTAGACGTGCGATATATTTTTGTTTTTGTTTCGAAAATTTTGTTTCCTAACTAACTAACTAACTAACCATCACGCCGTTTCCCCGCAGGGGTAGGCAGAGAGGACGGACCGCCAAACATCCCGGTCTTGGCACACATTCCTTGCCTCGTTTACATTCATACAACGTCTCATACATTCTCTTCTATTATTCTGACTCTTGACATGGCCCGACTCAAGTATCTGATTCACTTGGTCGTGCCTTGTCTTTCTTGGGCGTCCTCGACTTCCTCTACCATTCACATTTGCGTCATATATTCTCCTTACACTCCTTTCCTCGTTCATTCGCTCTACATGCCCAAACCATCGGAGCGTTCCTTTCTTGATCTTACTCATTACGCTTACATCAGCCTTGCATTCTTTGCGGATTTCCACATTTCTCACACGATCATACATGGTTTTACCACACATACGCCTCAGGGATCTCATTTCTACAGCGTTCAGTCTACTTTCATCCTTCCTCTGCCAGTTCCATGCCTCACTGCCATACATCAGGGTAGGTACCAGTACTCCATTATGGACGGCTAGTTTCGCGTCTTTGGACAGTTTTTTGTTGGTGCCAACGGCGTTCAGTCCTCCATTAATAGAGTTAGAGTAATTTTGTTTCCTTGTATAAAAAATCAACAAGAGTTGTAATTTATAGAATATTTTCAATCTGAACCGGTGTTATGGGATGCAAAACATCGAATTACAAAAGTTTGAACCACGATGCGTGGATTAGACTTGGAAAAATAATGGAGATGAAAGTACCTGAACTCAAAAAGTAAAAAGATTCCCTTTTTGCTAGTTAACGGAAATATAGAAATATAGTGAATGATTCCTCCAAATCGGGTGCTGGTGAAAATGAAATTTATAAACCTATGTGGTTTGCATATGACGCTCTGGATTCCTTTCTAAATCAAGGGCTAACTACAACGTTCAACGTCACAACGTTCACAAGATTATAATATGCCATGGAGCACAGAGCCAAACCTGCAGCATTTTGAATATCGTCTGTGATGTCGTCCATACCGGATGGGAAACAGATCACGAGTGAGAAAAATGAGAATGTGGATAAGTGCTTGTTCTCGGAAGTGAAGTCTCGGCGAGAAATTCTCGCCGAGACTTCTCGCCGTGAGTCTGGAATCGCCTTTACACCTACTCGTGTTAGAACCGTGGGAAAATGACTGTAAAATAATTTCGTATCATATTTGGTGTTATTAGTTAAACTTTATAATGTACGTATTTTACATTTTACGCAGAAATTTAACGCAATAACAGTCATGTGTACACTCTTTTATATCCTTCACTAGCTGACCCGGCAACGCTTTGCTGTGGCTAACGAAACGCAAAGCCATCTTCTTCTTGGTTACCCAACCTTTATAACCAACGCCATCTGTTAAGCCGCCGCTACCCGAATTTCTACCGATTTCTTACATATTCTCCCTTTAACATTTGAAGTTTTTAAGCTCTTAAAAAATATATGTAAATTTTGAAGATAATATCTAGACGCGTTCCGCGCCGAAACGCATATTATATGAAATTCCCTCAATAGAAAAAAATCGCAATGTATGCTCCGAAAATTATTATAAACACGTTTGTTTCAGTTATTTTACAAGTTATAGTTGTGAAAAAATTCACATTGTTTTTTTAAATTTTATTTTAATTTTATTTTATTAGGAACATTTACAGGTTAATATCATTACGGGGGTTTTTCACCATCCTCCCAATAGCTTATCCATACACATAATGAATATTTTGGATTAATTCTACAGGATTTATTTATTTAAAAGTCTGAGTTTACTATTCGGTACTTGAACCTATGAACAATGGCTACATATAGGATAAATTAGCCGAAGTTTTTACCTGTTGCTAGTATTTATTTGTTTTTTTATTAATATTCGTTATGTGTATGGATAAGCTATTGAGAGGATGGTGAGAAACCCCCTTCATGCATTAAACAAAACAATAAATTATAATATTTAGGTTACAACCCAATAACAAATGTTCACATCACGCCCAAATAATAAATAAAAAGTTAATAATTATTAACTTTTTTTGTCTAATATTACAGAGATAGGAACTAGATAAACAATCTAAACATAGACTATAGGTATATACTGTCTAATACTGTGTGATACATAAAAGATACAGATAAGATAAGATAAAAAACATTGAAAGTAGAAAAAATCTAATATATAAAATTCTCGTGTCACGGTGTTTGTTACCATACTCCTCCGAAACGGCTGGACCAATTTTGATGAAATTTTGTGTGCTTATCTGGTAGGTCTGAGAATCGACCAACATCTATTTTTCATACCCCTAAAAGTAAAGGGTGTTCCACTCCGAAGAAAATTATTTTCCCCATACATTTTGTATGGAACGAATTCTCCTATTTTGAAAGAACTGCAGCAATATTGTAAGGGGTATAATAGTGAACTGTGAACCGGGGGAGGGGGGAGGGGGGAAAGGAACTCAGGAAGGGGGGTTAGCGGGACGGGGGAAGGGGAGAAGTGGAGTGGGGAGAGGGAGAGGGAACGCGAGAGGGGAAAGGATCCGCAGCGAGAAACAATTTAGATCAAGGTATGGTATACGCAGGGAGAAACAATTTAGATCAATTCAGCTAATAAGTTGACAACAGTTTTTGATTCTGAGGCGGTACGAAGTTCGCCGGATCAGCTAGTAAATATATAAAAATAAGATAATAATTAGGATCGAGAAAAAATATATACATTAATAATAAAAAAAGTAAAAGTAAGATAAAAGTAAAGTGATAGTACTCACAAAAAAGTAGTAAAATATAGTGTGCCAGTTTTATGGCTATTAAAAAAAAATTGAAAAAAAATATTTATAAAACATTTATAAAACAACAACAAAAAAATGAAGAAAAAAAAACACCAGACTTAAAGTGGAAAAATATTATATATACGCACATGTACGTATATACACATACACGTATTACATTACGAGAGTTGGGAGGCTGATAGAGATATTGAAAGAAGGGTGAATGCAGGTAACTCCACTAATAGAGGACTGAACGCCGTTGGCGCCAACAAAAAACTGTCCAAAGACGCGAAACTAGCCGTCCATAATGGAGTACTGGTACCTACCCGGATGTATGGCAGTGAGGCATGGAACTGGCAGAGGAAGGATGAAAGTAGACTGAACGCTGTAGAAATGAGATCCCTGAGGCGTATGTGTGGCAAAACCATGTATGATCGTGTGAGAAATGTGGAAATCCGCAAAGAATGCAAGGCTGATGTAAGCGTAATGAGTAAGATCAAGAAAGGAACGCTCCGATGGTTTGGGCATGTAGAGCGAATGAACGAGGAAAGGAGTGTAAGGAGAATATATGACGCAAATGTGAATGGTAGAAGAAGTCGAGGACGCCCAAGAAAGACATGGCACGACCAAGTGAATCAGATACTTGAGTCGGGCCATGTCAAGAGTCAGAATAATAGAAGAGAATGTATGAGACGTTGTATGAATGTAAACGAGGCAAGGAATGTGTGCCAAGACCGGGATGTTTGGCGGTCCGTCCTTTCTGCCTACCCCTGCCGGGAAACGGCGTGATGGTTAGTTAGTTAGTATTACATTATTTTAAATTATAAAAAAAAAAAAAACATAAAAAGTAAGGTAATAATTATTTAGTTTTGTGAATTAATCTACGAGTATTTGGTAATGAATTGGTTATTATAAGGATCCATTAACTTTATGTTTGAAAGAGCTTAAAGTACATGATAAGATATCAGCATCGATACATTTTTTGTTATAATGATTACAAGTTCTCAATAAGAAAGAATGATGCTTAAGACGCCTTCCACGAGATTTTTGCGGTATTTTAAAAGAGTCGAGTTTTATTAAACATTTTCACAATTTTCGCATCGATTTTATCGCTTTAAATATTAGCGCGCTCCTCTAACATTCTTTATGTTATGTCTGCCCTTTCCTCGACAGATAGTAATTATTAATAAAGGTTCTTTTAATATAAATGCGTTTATTACTTGAATAAGGGAACGTACCCATACTACGTGACCAACTTTTTGCAATTTTTAACCCCCCCCCCCCCCGGTGACCAAAATCCTAAGCAACCCGCCGCTCATTTGTATGGAGCGTGACATTTTGAAGACCCCCCCCCCCCTAAACGTGTCACGTAGTATGGGTACGTTCCCTAACCTAGCTGGATAGCTACGACTGTTTACTATTCGGGGGTAGGTAAATCTCTGGAGCCTTGCCACGGGAGCTCGTAAAGTATATCTCTGATACTGCTTCTTGTACGCCAATGCCATCTGGCGAGCTATGGAGCAAGCTACATGCTTACCGCCATCTATCGTATTCTTTCCATATTAAATATTTAATTACTCTACATTACACCTTATTACACATCTCTCTATCTCATTCTTTTTGAGCGGGGATGCGGCGTCTTAATTTGCATACAAATCAAATCCACACCGCCCGCTTGCTAGCTCGCTCACTTTGTATGTTATATATTTCAACCAATTTACACAAAACCTTCCTCATGATCTCTATCTGGTGAAAACCGCATGGAAATCCGTTAATTAGTTTTTGAGTTTATCGCGAACACACAGACAGACCCGTCGGAGGACTTTAATAAGTAATATGTAGAGATAATCTTCGACAACGTTCGAGCGCTTTTATAATTTCCACGGTTACGGCACGGCGACGGCACAAAAAAGGCAATAAACGTAATAATGCTGGTGCTCTTTCTTAAACATTAAACGACGGCGGGCGTAGTCAAGCGTTAAGGCTCTTGACTCGCATTCCGAAGGTCGCGGGATCGAATCCCGGCGTGGCAAATAAATTAGCAGCAAAAACCTGCAGAGGGGATTTTTAACTGCTAGTTGACGATTATTTGTTGACGGCAATTACTTTCATGAAATCGCAAGTTTGAAAATGATATAAGACTTTTCATATGGGTTCCGTTAATTTCCGTATATGGGGATCGGATCAGTAGGTAAAAAGTTTCGTGTAAAACGCCCATTATTCTGAATTCGCCCATCACCAGAGTTGTTTGCAATTCCCACAGTGAAAATGAAAGTACCGCGATAACAGGCCCAACACAACCCAACCCAACCTCTCCTACCTAGCCACTGATAAGATAAATTCCTAGAAAGCGTTCAATGTGAACTGGGGTCACCAATTTCTTTTTGAAACCGAAATTTTGCATTTTGGGAGGCGGATAAGGCCAAATGCTCGCCCCGAAAAGATTCGCCCCAATTCACATAGCAATATTTTGTTGCCGTGTTTAGTTAAGACACTTTTACAAATGTTTCATAATTTACTTACCCCTGTAACCAGCGACGAGCACACTGGAGAACCGCCCACATTCGCTATGTCCATATAATATGTGGGTAAAATGTATAGCACAAGCTACCGTTTTTGGCGTGTTATTTCGAAAAATGTATGGATGTTACTTCCGCGCTGTTCAGGACAAGAATGATGACGTCACATATTTTAGATTCAAGCGAGGCTCTCTCCCCTCCCCATGGAGCGAGCTGGCTCCAAGGAGGAGCTCTAGCCGGCTCCATGGGGAGGGGGAAATAATACGTTTTTATCACTTAGGGCAGGTCCAGATATATTCATATGTCCGTGGGTAAAATTCAGCCTACCTAGTCACTGAAAAGTTTTTTTTTTTTTTTACATGAGCTCCACACAGAACGTCCTGATGAAAATAATTCCCCTCAGGGCCTATGTTATCTTATTGGATGCCGAGGAAAAGGGTATGAGGGGTGGGTAGGAATCTGGGGTTCAGTGTGTCCAGGAGTGACGCACGTATAAATCCATCCCTCCCACTGCGGTGCAAGGCGATGTTCTGAGAGTGTACGGCTGGAGAAGTCAGAGGAGGCTGTCAGAAGTCAGAAGGCCTGCCACGCAGCTGGTGGCCTGACGCATCCACCGCCAAGACGCGGACAAACCTCCCCCTATGAACCCGGGCACCCCTGATAAGTCACCAAACGTAGCGAACCACTTGGGATGACCTACGGCAGAGGTGTTGGTTATGGCCTTGCACCGCAGTGTGAGGAATAGATTCATACGTACGTCACTCCTGGCCACACTGACCCCCAGATTCCTACCCACCCCTCATACCCTTTTCCTTCCCATATCTTCTTCTCCTTCCTTTCCCTTAAAAAACCCTCCACACAGCATCCTTAAAGATGACGTAGGCCCCAAGGGAAATTGTTTTCCTCGGTGCCTCCTGAGTGGAGCTAATATAAACAAATTCGATAAATGGTTCCCGGGGCGACGGTACCCATAACCGCCTCTCAAATTAGATAATTCCTAGAACTCACAAATTTAAAAAAGACGTGAGAACGGGTCGTTTCTACGACTCGTTCTTGAGTTCAGCTCCTTGTGGATTGATTTACCGGTCTCTGTGTTTCGTCCCTCCTACAACATGGTTCTCTTCAAGACCTATGGTCTCTCCTTTCTCTCCTCAAATACAACGTAGGCAAAAGATTAAATTATTTTCCTCAGGGCCTTCTGTGTCCAGTTATGTAAAAAAAAAAAAATTCTAAATTATTTTTTATTTTTCCCTTTAAGCAAAAGTAAGGTAGAATTGAGCTCATTCCGGGCACACTGATACGCCTTTGCTAGATTTCTATCGGTTGATATGTTCGGTGTAGCCAGTCTGTGGTAGATAGGCGAGTCGAATGGCGTACCTACTAGTAAAGGTCAATGCGATTTTCTGCACGCTCTGTAGCAAGGTCACGTTTGTCCGCCAAAGTTTGTTGATATCGATGGATGATTACATTCTTGAAAATTTTATATTGATTACAACGTTGCAATCTCGGCTGTCATGGAGAGCATTCGTTTCTATGTTCCCGATGGTTATCTCCGTCACCGACAGCATAGAGAAGAACGCGTAGACTTTAGGCTTCCCAAAACTAAACTTTCGTGCACACAAAATAGCGCATTTTATAAAGGGCAAAAACTCTATAACAGTCTGCCAAATGCCGTAAAGGAAGCCTCAAGTCTCAGCACTTTTCGTAGGATGTGTGCATTATATGTAAAAAATATTTTTGATTACTCACCAATGTTATTCTCATGTCTTGTTCTTTTATAATGTATTTTGTATAGTTATCTTTTTATTTAGTATTCTTTTTTAAAATGTATTTGTGAATGTTACTGTACCTACTTCGTAAATTGTATTTTTTATATTTTCCTACTAGATGTATAAAATATTTACATACATCTAAATAAAAATTTCAAAAACAAAAAACATAAACAAAAAATAGAGTAATCTATCTCCCAGCCTGCAGGACTCCAGATACTAATATCTACAGCCTGTATGTCGGACGAATATCTACAGCACATATGTTGAACTAATATCTACGAACTTCAGAGTGTTGACTAATATCTACAGAGCGTAGGTTGAACTAATATCTACAGAGCGTAGGTTGGACTAATCAGCTAAATGTGTCCAATAGTCCGATATTAGGGATTTTTACATACTTATATAAATTAAGTTTTTTAAACTGCATACCCAATATTACGTTTTTCCAATATGCTATACATAATTGCAAATCCAACCTCTGCCAGTGCTGTAGATATTCGTCAACACTTTGGTTCTCATAGATATTAATCAACAGTTTGAGCTGTAGATATTCGTCAACACTTTGATTCTCATAGATATTTTTTCAGTTCGATTTGTTCAGTTTTTGGAATTCCTGTAGATATTAGTAGACGCCTTCGCCTGCAGGACTAGCTAATTGTCAATGTTCATGACAGTGGGGAGAGCAATCTTGCCGTTGAACAGAATCAATTTGGATATGGACACATTCAGTGTCAGTGAAGCTGCCTTTAAAAGGCAAGCTCTATTAATGCTAGTATAGTTTGTACACCTTCTGCTTATGTTTTATTTAATACTCTTACAAATGTACTTTAAAAACGCATACAAATGTAAAATTTTGTAATGTTTTTGAAACAATGCATAAATTGAATTGAAAAAGTGATAAATATATTTGTTAAGTTTGGGCTATATTTAAAAAGCAAGGAAATAACCGCCGTTTTTGTGGATGGTCACTTCAACGGCGCGCTGTATAATTTATTATGAGTTCTTAGGCTCTGTCTAATTTTATTATTTATAAAAAAGTATACAGAAAACATCCTTACCTGGCAGGTCACTTTCGATTAACACACTTTAATTATTTTTTATTTTTTTATTTTAACTTTGAGTAAAACCTCAAATTGCAATATTTAAATAAATAAAGACAATGTAAGCGAAACTCAATCGAAAATCTGGAAACAGAAAAAATCAGAAAAACATATTGACCCCTCTGGGACACGAACCCAAGACCTCTTGCTTTCCGGGCAAACGCGCTAATATATGCGTTAAAGAAAATGAAGATAATGTAGGTGGTTCTTAGTCGAAGTATGGTACAGTTAAACATGACCGAATTTCATATCGACACCGTGGCGCAGTGGTTAGCGCGTTTGCCCGGAAAGCAAGAGGTCCTGGGTTCGAGTCCCAGAGGTGTCAATATGTTTTTCTGATTTTTCTGTTTCCAGATTTTCGATTGAGTTTCGCTTACATTGTCTTCATTTATTTAAACACTTTAATTAGAAAGTTGATGCTTGGATAAGATACGACTTTGCACGCGGACGACATCATATTTAAAACACTGGACATTGCTTGATTTCACATTTGCTACCCCCATCACTATATATTAGTATTACATTTCATCATCATCACTATTGGCTCTATAACCCCTGGTGGGTCTTGGCCTCCTCAAGAGTCTTCCTCCACTCATCTCGGTTTTGTGCCAGCTCTCTCCAGTTTGGAAGCTCCAAGATAGATATGCCTTTGAGGACGTTGTCGCTCCATCTTAGTCTTGGCCTTCCCAGGCTCCTTCGCCCTATTGGTCTTACATTTATGAGAAGATTAATGGCAAAAGAGTTGATATTTATTTTGAAAGACTGGAGAATTTAGGACTCTTGAGGACTCAAGAGTTCCAATCGCTCCCAACCGCCAGCGATACTATGGCTATGGCATTCCCAATTGGGGTTTGTTGTGATGTTGAAAGTATTGGGAAGGGGAAAGAGATGGGGAAGAGAACTGTGGAGACGTACCTGGCCATCCAGATCTAGTCACCAAACACTGCCAAAGCCATTTCAAGCGACGCTTCAACATAAAAGAATTAAAATTATGGCTAAATGATGCAGATGTTCAAACACTTTTTTTATAAACTCTATGTAAACCTTCATGCTTTACTTTTACGATTCTACTGTAACTTCAAGACTAACTTAACTTATCTTCTTGAAAGCGTAACAAAAAATCAATTAACTTGTATGTGTCACTTTGTTACTACTATATTTTGAAAGATACATTACCCATATTTTTAAACTTTCTCTTTGAAAATTACATTTTTTACTTGTAACGCCAACTTATTGGTGTAATTTTGCACTTTAGTTAATATTACCCACGCACAGGAAGTCCCTTAGTGGGTTCCCATTATCTACTTTTGTCATATATATTTTACTTTTTTACATTATTTTTATCTTGTGTTATGTTATATATATATTTAGAAAATGTGTAAAAATTACTTTTGAAATGTATAATGGGAAAAAATAAAGGAAAAAAAAAAATTAAATGGTGATCTTACACCGGGGCAACTCTGAGAGTATCATCCACTCTGGAACGCCCGTTAAATTAGAAAACACAAATCGATCAAATAAAATTTTAATATTTATTTAAATGAAGACAATATTAGCGAAACTCAATCGAAATCTGGAGACAGAAAAATCAGAAAAGATATTGGCTCCGCTGGGACTCGAACCCGGAACCCTTTTCTTACATGGAAACAGCTCTACCGATTAAGCTACGGAACCCATAGAAAAGGGTTCTGGGTTCGAGTCCCAGCGGAGCCAATATCTTTTCTGATTTTTCTGTCTCCAGATTTCGATTGAGTTTCGCTAATATTGTCTTCATTTAATTAAATATTATAATTTGAGATTTTACTCATAAAGTTTAAAAAAAAATTAATAATAAATAAAATTTTGTTGTGCACATCGGGATTTAAACCCGCGACTTCCTTGATCCTTGCTCCTCCACCACGGAGGCCGGAGGCACGGAAAAATGAAGATAATGTTAGCGATTCTTAGTCTTAGTTACAGTTTTATACGACCGAAGAGGATAGGGTCGAATCAGCTCACTAGTGGCTAGAGTAGAACCTTGGCAAGGCTAAGGTAAGGTACAATTCCTAGATGCAACCGGATCTTTTTCGGTTTCAATTTTTTTATTTGAGAGTTGCTAATATTGTCTTCAATGATTGAAGATGAAAAGATAACCTAATGCCTGTTGTTATTTTTTTATGCTTATGTTTTAAAAGATTGAATTATAATTAAATTTAATAATGTTATTAAAACAAGTTTCTCAAGTATTTTAATTTTAATTTTTGTTACAGCCTTTTCGGCTTACTTTCGAACTGTCTTGTAAGCTGAAACAGCTGTAACAAAAATTAAAACTGAAGTACCTACTTGCAGCACTTGATAACATCATTTTAAAAATTTTATTAAAATTCTGGAGTTCTGCGAATTAAACACAGAAAACAATTAATAATATAATTAATTACCTAATGCCATTTGAAAAACTAGCCCTAAGACAACAATGGTGAGAAAAAATCCGGTGCATGAAATTGTTAAAAGTCTTTCCGCTCTGTTTCACCAAGAATGATAATAAAGGGGAAAATCGCTGATTTGCACACTTAATTGATTAACTGACTTTATGAGTAAGATTAAGAAAGGGACATTCTCATTTATGGACATGATAGTGAGCTTGCGCAGTGAACTCCCGTGAAAAAGATAAGATAATAAGACAAACTTGTTATCGTGATTTTTGAAGTAAAACTTCTCTACGCACCCTTGACTTGGGGGGTAAGCTGGTGAATGCGTTACGAAAAGTGGTGATTGTTACGAAAAATGTCATGCGAACGGTAATCGATGCGAACGGTGATCGATTGTTAGGCGAGCGGTCGAGCCTTTACGCACGCCTGACTTGGGGAGTGATAAGGATAAGGATAAGGGTGGTCACCCCAAGGTCGTAGGTCACCCCAAGGTTATAGGTCACCCCAAGGTTATAGGTCACCCCAAGGTCATAGGTCACCCCAAGGTTGTAGGTCACCCCAAGGTCGTAGGTCACCCCAAGGTCGTAGGTCACCCCAAGGTCGCAGGTCACCCCAAAGTCGTAGGTCACCCCAAGGTTGTAGGTCACCCCAAGGTCGTAGGTCACCCCAAGTTCGTAGGTCACCCCAAGGTTGTAGGTCACCCCAAGGTGGTAGGTCAGCCCAAGGTCGTATGTCACCTTAAGGTGGTAGGTCACCCCAAGGTTGTAGGTCACTCCAAGGTTATAGGTCACCCCAAGGTCGTAGGTCACCCCAAAGTCGTAGGTCACCCCATGGTCACATTTTACCCCAATGTCATATGTCAGTCATAGGTCACCCCGTTCGCTATGTTTGGTAACTTGGGATACCTGGGTTTATTTGGCGAGGTTTGTCTTGTAGTTTTACTTCAGTCGTGTGGTCTAAAGCACACTCGTTTTTTGGGGTGTTATGCCGTGTTTGCGCTTCATCATGATATACTTCTGAGGAAAATGTTTAAAATAGGCTTCGATCTACCAACACTGAACTTTTTCTCATCGTATTTAAAATCCAGAAGCCAATTTGTTTCGATAAATGGACATAATTCAAAAAAATTCCAAGCGCAATCTGGAATTCCTCAAGGGTCTAACCTCGGACCTATGTTGTTGCTAATACTTATAGATGACGTCCAAAACTGTGTTAGGAACGGCAAATGTCTACTATTTGCTGATGACCTTAAAATTATGATGGAAATAAGCTGCCAACAAGATTGCTTTAAAATGCAAACTGATCTGGATGCACTGTCTGAATGGTCTTTGGCAAACAAATTAGATTTTAACACAAAGAAATGTGTCACAATGTCCTTCACTCGTTGTAAAAACATTATAATTTACGATTATAAAATAAAAGGCGAAACGTTATCACGTGTAAAATCCGTGAAGGATCTCGGTGTCGTCTTTGATCCCGAACTGACGTTCTCTTGCCATATATCGCAGCTCACTCAATCTTGCTACAAAATTCTTGGATTCATCATCAGGACTTGTAAGCAGTTTGATTACCAAGAAGCTATGCTAGCGTTATTCAGTGGCGTACTGAGAAGCAAGCTGGAGTACGCGAGCGATGTTTGGGCACCGTACCACCAGAAGTACATTGATATGTTAGAGCAAATCCAGAAGAAATTCCACAGGTATGTTTATATGCGGAAGCATGGAACCTATCCAAGGTTCATGCACCATATTGACTTACTTGAGGAAACTGATTCTGTGAGTCTAGAAACTAGAAGGAAAGCAAGTCTTGCTATTCTGTCTTTCAAAATTTGGAACAATTTCATCAATAGCCCATTTCTCTTGGGATGCTATGATTTATATGTACCAGACCACTACAGCCGAAGTCGACAGCATGACTTATTTAAAGTACCGAACGGCAGAACAGACGCCTTGGCAAAGCATAGCATGACGAGGGGAGTGGTGCTGTTAAATGAAATTGTAAACCATTTGGATGTAAGTGACTGTTCTTTATATGCCTTAAAAACATTATTGAAGAGTCACTTGCCTAAATGCTGATAGGGTAACTAAATTGTACTGTAATTGTAATTATTCTGTTGTACGAATATATAAAATAAAATAAAATATATAAAATAAAATAAAATAAAAATCATTCTTTCGAACGACGTTAATCAGATGTTTAATCAAATCAGACAAATTTGTATTCGTTCAAATTCCCTGTTGAAAATTTTGTGACCCGATCCGTTGGCCTCAGTTGTTCCCCCGTCAGCTGGACTCTCGAAATTATATTTTTGTGCGTTACTTACCAATTTTAAACCTAAAATCGACTTCAATTACGCATAAATTTGTCCATTCTGGAAGAGCTTCCTCAACTATCTGCCTAAAACTATACTTTGGATACTTTAGATCAATAATATATTATGATACAAGGTGTCCAAAGTTTAGCAATGTGGGTTATGTTTAGATATTTTATCCAGAGGGTTTGACAGTTTACAGGCCTTGCTACGTCTGTAAACTGGATGCGTGTATTGTGGAGGTTTTCAATAATAACTCTTGATTAACGCGAGTTAAATATATTTACATTGAAACTTTATGTTACAATAAGTTAGCAAAGATTTAAAAATTATCCCGCTTAGAGGAAAAGCAGGCGGACGGAACGAACGCTGAAACCGGAATAAGTTTGCATCGTCATGCACTAGACCGGAGAGTCTAATTCACAAGCAAACGCAAAACTCTGTGTTCAGTTTGATGGAAAAAATATTTACCATGACCCCCATCCCCGCTATCTTGGAATAACTTTGGACAGGAGCCTGAATTACCGGAAACACATGGAAACAGTGGGCAAAAAAACCAGGACAAGACTAAACTTAGTCAATAAGCTGGCTGGTACTAGCTGGGGATGCGACGCCAACACGCTCAGAACGGCATCCATTGCCCTGGTTTTCTCAGCAGCTGAATACTGTGCTCCAGTATGGGCCAGAAGCGCCCACACTTCCATGGTCGACGTTCAGCTTAATGCCACAATGCGAACCATCAGCGGAACCTTAAAACGACTCCTCTTCCTTGGTTCCCCGTACTTGCAAATATAACCCCGCCAAATATCAGGCGAGAGATTACAACACTGAGGGAATACAAGAAGGCGCTGCAAAAAAGCGAAATACCCTTGCACGATGATGTCGTTCCTCACCCGGCATGCCGCTTAAAGTCTCGAAAACCCTTCTGGACGGAAGGAGAAAGACTCCTTCGAACACCTCTCACCCCAGAAGATAGGTGGAAGCTTGAGTGGCAATCAGCTAACGTCAAAAACGCCGATCTCGTGCAAGACCCCACTGAGAGACAGCCTGGGTTCTCATTGCCTCGCAAACTCTGGACTGCCATCAATAGAATAAGGTGCTCCCATAGCCGTTGTGCTCACATGATGCATAGATGGGGCCTTAAAGAGTCGGCGACGTGTGAATGCGGTGCGGTGCAGACCACCGAACATGTAGTCAACGAATGCCCGCTCCATTCATTCCCCGGCGGGATTTATGAGGTCCACAGGGCAACGCCTGAGGCCCTAGACTGGCTCGCAGACCTAGATGTCCCCCTCTGACCCCCCACCATACGAAAGAAGAAGAAGAAGAAGACCGGAGAGCGGTGCCCGGTGATACCAGTCTTTAAAATCGAATTTGAATTAATCTTTTTAAGGTTGTTCGTTGCACGGCTACAAAAGTACCTAAGATACTTTGGAGAGAGACTGGTTAGGGGATTCATCGGCTTGTACCGCAGTAGGAGGAATAGATTCACACGTCTGTCACTCCTGCGCACACTAACCCATATATTCCTACTCATCTTATATACCTTTTCTCTCCCTCTACCCCTCATATCTTCCTCTCCTTCCTTTCCCTAAAAAGACCCTTCACACAGCATCCCCAAAAATGACATTTGCCCCGAGGGAAATTGTTTTCCTCCTGTGGGCCTCCTGCGTAAGGCTTCAAAAAAATATTTTTAAAATGTCTAATTTATTTTAAATACTTAGCATGTTCAGAAAGTAAGTGTACTGTGACCATAATGGGCAGTGGTTTTTTTTTTTTGAGGGTTGTTTTTTTGAGTGGTAGAGGGAGGTCTTTTGACCAGAACGAGCATCGCAGGAACATTGTAGTACGTAAACTCACGTTGTAGTGTCCAGTTGCGTGAAAGATGTCGGCAAAAAATCCTAAAAAAAAGGTGCTGAAATCCGCTTTTTACTCACGGAAGGAATAACATCTACCAAAAAAAGGTGAGGATTTCTGTGAGCTCTTTTGTCACTGGAGATGATAGTGGGTGAATCATAACATGCCTAGAAGAAAAAAAACAGTTGTCAAAGTGGCGTCACACCAATTCCCCATCTGTCAAAAAATTGAAAACCACAATTTCGGGCAAAAAAATCGTGGCCTCAGTGTTTTGGAACATTCAAAATAAAAGGAGGGGAATGCTGACCAGAGAAGTGTGCTTGTTTCACGAAAACGTTCGTCCTCATACAGGCTTAGCCACCAATACGCTCTTGGACTCATTTGGTTGGGATGTTTTGAACCACCCCCCGTAATCCCGTGACTTCAGTTTTCGTCTTCAGAATATCATCTTTTCACCTTCCTGAAGGCATGTATGGATGAAAATAAATTTTCAGCCAATGAGTAGGTGCAGAAAGTGGTCCTGACGTGGGGGAAGAAGCTGGCGAGAGAATTCTTCGAGGAGGGCATAAAGAAACTTGTGCCACGGCTCACTACATGCATTGAACGGATTGGTGATTATTTGGAAAAATGGTCAACAAGTTTATCAACAATATTCTGTAATTTTTTTTCTAAAACACCTTTTCAAAAATAAAAAATCAGTACACTTACTTTCTGAACATGCCTCGTACACAAATAAAAGGAAGATAAAATGGGCCTTACTTCGCGCACACCAAAATGTTCTTAAGGAACCTCTCTCTGTTTATCTTCTCAATGGTTGATAGCCTATTATTATAATGATTTTTTAGCATTGATTGAATCAATTTTTATAATTTTTTCTGAATGTAATTTTAGACAATGAATTTTCGACAACAATATACAAATTATTTAGAGTAGGCAACAATATCACGATTTAAGGGAGAAACACTGTCGAAGTCATATTGTGTAATAATATTAACTAACTAACTTGCTTCATTTACATTCATACATCATCAAATTATCCTCCACACAGTATCCCCAAAAATGAGATAGGCACTATTTTCCTCGGGGTCTAAAGATTGCATCCAAACTTTTTTTTTACATTAGCTCCACACAGGAGACCTTTAGGAAAACAATTTCTTTTGGGACCTACATCATCTTTAGGGATGCTGCGTGGAGGGTCTTTTTAGTAAAGGAAGGAAAGGAAGTTATGAGGGGTGGGTAGGAATCTGGGGGTCAGTGTGTCGTGTGTCCAGGAGTGACGGACGTATAAATCTATCCCTCTCACTGTGGTGAAATGTTCCGGGAGAATCCTGTTGGAGAGGTCAAAAGGTCTCCCTCCCTCATCCAGCCTTTCCCGTTTCGGCCTGCCATGCAGTCGGTAGGCAGCCGCATTCGCTGTAAAGATACGGACAAACCTCACCCCGTGAACCTCCAGAAAACCTCAAAAGCTAGCAATAATATCAACATTAATAAGTACTTCTTTTGCAGGTAAGCAAAATAGGTTGAGATCCAAAGAAATGAAATTCTTCTTAAAAACATATTATTAATGGTACAAATTCAACTCTTTTATTACATAAGTATAGCCATAATTATCACATCAATTAAATTTCAGATTATTAGCCTTAGACAAAACATCGACATGAGAAGATTGCACTAGATTCCAGTCGTCAGTGTACATCAGTAAGTTGTTTGTATTCTGAAGCGTGATTCTGTGCGAATGGTGCAACTGGGGGGCAAGGGATCGTCCACGTCACGACAGATCGGACAAGTGTGCACGGGCCAGTGTTGTGTTGTGATGACTGTATTGATTCAAAATATCGTCAGAAAGCGTCAGAACCATGGACATAAGAATATATCTGGACCTGCCCTAAGTGATAAAAGCGTATTATTTCCCCCTCCCCATACCAGTTCCATGGAGCCGGCTGGGCTTACAAGAGCCTCGCTTGAATCTAAAAAATGTGACGTCATCATTCTTGTCCGTACCAGCGTCGAGCTCACATCATACATTTTACAAAATAACATGGCAAAAATGATAGCTTATGCTATACATTATACCCCAAAATTATGTCGAACGTAACGAATGTGGGCGGTTCTCCAGTGAGCTCGTCGCTGGTGACAGGGGTAAGTAAATTATGAAACATTTGTAAAAGTGTCTTAACTAAATACGGCAACAAAATATTCCTATGTGAAAATCGGCGAACTTTACTTTGTCGTATTTGGACTTTGCAAATATGTTAATAACGTGGTGAGCAATTCGCGCTCCCATGTAAAAAGGTCTATTCATTCAAAAGCAGATTTTGCTTTTAAGAACTAAATGGTGATATTATAATGCGAGATGCCTATTTACTGTCAGATTTTTTAACGAATCACAGTCATCTTTCCCCTCTTCGCCCCCCATAGTTTGGTTTTACCTCTCATCTGTATCTTCTCGTCTATTAAATTTGGATGTCTATTGTCAGAACACGATATATAAGATGTGAACGCTAGTCATACATCACGACACGTCAGACAAATACAAACCCACCACAATATTAGATATTGTATTTTTGAATGTAGCTATTACTTTGTGGTTATCCATTATAGAATAATGAAATAATTTTACTTTGTGTAAACCACTTATTGCTATAAATAACGGATATGAACCAAAATTAATTGATAACATCCTAAATAAAAAACTTATCAAAATTTCAAAAAATAAATATCTATACAATTCTAATAATATTAATGATAAAGAATGGCGTAAAATTTTGTATATTAATAATTTTTCAGTTCAATGTTGCAAAAATCTTCCTTCTAATATTAAACCAGCGTTTTATACAAGAAATAATATCGGTAATTTTTTGAGAAATACTAAAGATAAAGACCATAAATTGACTAATTCCGGAATATATAAACTCAAATGCAATGATTGTCCCTCATTTTATATTGGAAAAACCACTCGTAATTTTGAAATCAGAATCAAAGAACATTTAAGGTGTCTTAATAATAATAATTTTTCTGAGTTTGCTAACCATATCATTGAAAATAACCATAGTTTTGAAAAAAATACAGGGATAAATATTCTTCATATTAATCATAAAGGAAAACGTTTAGATAACTTAGAAGCATTGGAAATTAAAAAAAATCCCTTAAAAATAATGAATCTATTTATCAACAAACAAAAAATATTGTCATATAGCCCAATCATGGATTTGTTTCCCTACCCACCCACTCTACACTAATACCTACCTACCCAATCTACATTATTATCTAGCAACAACTCCACCCCTACCATAATAAAACATTGTTCGAAACTGTCAAATTAGTATAAGCTTTCCCTGACGAAGGAACGTTTGTTCCGAAACCGGTCGGATTTGCACATCAAATAAGTGGTTTATACAAAGTAAAATTATTTCATTATTCTATTAGATATTGTATTGGTATAGGGTTTTATCGTTCGTGCATGCTAGACCTTTTGGTATGAAGAAGAATTCGTTTAGTTTTGATTTCTAATGTCCTCGAGTCGACAACGTGACAGCGTTGATTGTATTTCTTCCATTCCTATGACACTTTGTTCTAGCGACATCTTGCGCAGCTGTTCAGCAACGTGGATCCCAAATTTGTCAAATTCGTCTGTTGCTGGTGCAGTCAGTTCTCGGTTTAGTTTTCTCATGTTGTCCAAAACTGAGTTTATTACTGTTACTCGACCTCTCTTTCTAGGACGTTTAGGTGCGGAAGGAGTTTGTATTGGAGAATCTTCAGATTCATTTGCGGCTGATGCTAGTGGATCGGAAGCCAAATTTATCTCCAGGTCTTCGTCAACCTCGTCCTGAAAAATAAAAAACTAAAATTATTCTTAATAGGCCACTTGCATGGATTCCATAACGACTTGGAAAAAATCGTGTGGATAGATTCTTCTTCTAAGATTACGAAAATGTTACCAAATTTTTAAAAAAAATTTTGGGCTCGTCACTACATGAAAATGTCCGTCTCCGAAAATATTCTATCGAATACTTTGAATCTTATCAAGAATTTTAGGTATTTTAAATAGGTACCTATGTTACGTACCAAATTTGATTAATTTTTCTTATAATACACAAAAATGAATGTTTGTAATAAATATATCTGTACCCTAAGGGGGGCATACATTAATTACGTGAGCAGTTTTTCTTTCAATATAAACCCCCCCTTGGTGAGATAAATTTGGGCCACTTCGTATATTCTTTTCAAGTAACGTGAGATTTGCTGAACCCCCCCCCCACTTTTGAGCTCACGTGATTAATGTACGCCCCCTAAAGGATAAACCACACGTAGCTGTAGCTAAATCTATAGCTATGTGTGGTTTATCCTTTGGTAAGTACAGATATGAAAAACGAAAATTGGTATTAAAAAAATGCAATAGGTAGCACGCGAGCTGTTTGAAAACTGAATGTACTGGGACTGAACATATGGAACGCGGGAGAGGGGAGGGGAAAGCGGGGAGGGGTGTTTGCAGGACGGGAGAGAGGGAGAGTGAAAGCGGGGAAGGTGGAGGGGGAACGGAACGAATGGGAAAGGACAAGCAGGGAGAAACAAGTGGCATTGCAACGCATGCCGGGAATTCGCTAGTGGAGTATAAATTACCCAAAAAAATCATCACAACATGGTAAAAACTAAGCCTCTCCTGTCATTATTTGACGGATATGACCTTGGATTTCATTCCGATTCGATAAGTCGTACGTTTTGCTGTCTACACGCTCCAATTTATCTGATAGGATTTGTCGAATCCGACAAAACGTACGATAAGTCCTAAACCAACCTCAAAGTGTAAGAATAAAATTGTTCTTACCATATTATCTTCTTGAATGTTAGTTTTCAGTTGCACATAATTTATGAAAGAATCCATTTGATTGAACCACGGTATTTTTGGCTCATACACAGCATCTGAACTAACTCCTGATCGCACAGAGTCCTTTATCTTTTTAACTTCAGTCAAATATGTTGAACGCAGACTTTTAATTTTTAGTTTCAGCTCTTTTGAAGTGAAACCCGGCATTTGCATAGCGGCAACAATTGCTTTAATCGCGTTTTCCCTACACTGTTTGTCTCTGTAATAAGGACAATCGGTTCTCCATAGACAATCGTGTT
This sequence comes from Limnephilus marmoratus, assembly GCA_917880885.1. Lineage (NCBI taxonomy): Eukaryota > Metazoa > Arthropoda > Insecta > Trichoptera > Limnephilidae > Limnephilus > Limnephilus marmoratus. The sequence continues at coordinate 60,187,186 of OU862907.1, forward strand.
CGCTGTATTTGGTTATCAGTTTTGTAAGCTCTTCTGGGTTCCATTTGCGCGTCATTTTGAAGCAGAAAAATGCGCGGGAACGACACGTACGCGCTGAACGACTGGCAGTTGTCCCACTGTACTGTCCGCGTTGTGCGCAGGTGCGCGTTCGTGCTAGCGTTGTGTAGGTTTAGCTGGATTGGGTTTTTGAACCCGGGTTCTTTGAGGGAAGCCGATACTGCTACTCCTTTTTTTAAATCTTCTCTTTTTTAAAGATTAGCTTCACACAGGAGGCAATGAGAAAAATAATTTCCATCAGGGCTTATGTCGTCTTACGGAATGCTGTGTGGAGGGTATTTTTGTGGAAATAAAGGAGAATAAGCTCTGCGAAGGAAAGAGGATAAATTCTCCAAACTTAACAAACGAATTGCGATCTTTAGAGCACAGACGTCGGGTGGGAATGCTATCCTTGTTCTACCGGTATTTTATTGGAAGATGCTTCGAGGGACTAGCATCATTGATCCCTTCGGCGTATTCGGCATACCGGGGCATAGTCGGGAAACACGCCAAACGCGCGCCTTACATATGTACACGGTCGTCATGCGACAAGTAGGAATCTGCCGCTAAGACCCGTACCTCACCATGAGCCCGGGCGCCCCTGCTAAGTCACCTACTCCCAGAGTTCCCGGTTTGCTCCTAGTTCTCACCTAAGAATTCCGGAACTCATTGCTAGAACCCGAGTTCTTTAAAAGGAAGCACTCTTCGGAGGCCTCCAGCAAAACAGTACCGACTCATCTCTAGTTTACACGCGGACAATGCGGTCGGGCGCGGTGGTGGGGGGTAAGCCATTGTCCTAAGAATACAGTGTTGCCATATCCCACCCTATCAAAAAGAACTTATTTCTGGGGTAAAAACATGCTTTCCATATTTTGAAGGATAAAAAAATTGTGTTTCGTATTTATTGAGAACTTAAATGAGGAAAAAACGTTATTAAAAAAATCATTTTATAATTTTCCTTTGAATTATAGTCCAAAAAAATGCTTGATAAAATACACTGTATAAATAAAAACATCCAAACTTTTTTTAACCGTTATCAAATTTAATTTTCTAGATCTCCAAATAAAATAATGCCCAATGTTAGTACCTACGAATTTAACTTTAAAAAAAATCCCAAAACTGCAGGATTTTTTTTTTTTGACATTTTACAGTGGTTGATGGCCATCAACCAGCGGCCGAGAATTTAAATTTCGTCGAACGATGATCTTGCGATCGTACCCTTGCAACTGTGCAGGGCGGTTCCGATGAGAAAAATTAATTATTCTCCATTTTTTTTTTTACAGTGAATGATCGCACAAGAATCTCAAATGCTCCCGCCTGGAGCCAGTGAGACTATGGCATCCCCAATTGGGGTATGTTGTGAGGCTGAAGGTAGTCGGGAGGGGAAGGAGGTGGGGAAGAGGAAGGTTTGGAAGTACCTGGCTATTCAGATCTGGTCACCAAACACGGCTAAAGCCATTTTCAAGCAACATTTCAATTCTGAATGGTGGTCTTACACCAGGGCGATACTGAGAGTATCTTCCACTCTGGAACGTGCCGCAAATATACTTTATATTATTTTAAATGAATTAATTGTGAAATAACACAAATTAATCAAATAAAATTTATTTGCGCTTGCCGGGTTCGAACCCGCGACCTCCGGATTGTGAGTCAAGAGTCTTACCCACTGGACTACGGAGGTCGTCCATACCATCACTTTAACATAATAACTCAATATCGATTTTATTTCATTCAAAATTTGCTTTGATAAATACCTACATTAAAAAATGCTCAAACTCGTGATGATAAAACTATTAAAATTGTGTCCTTTTTGTAATTATGTTTTGATCATAAGCATTTATAATTTTTAAATAATGTCTAAGCAAAATAATAATAAGAGGGAAGACCGAAAACTCATAGAGCACGCCTGATTACGGAGGCAATTGAAATTTACAAAAATCCTATAAATATTAATAGAGACGACGGAGCTAAACTCAATAGTTCTTGGTATCCGGTAATTGACGGTTACATCAAGGCTAAACGCAAAAAAACATGTTGAAGTATATTGTAGCGCCAGCTCGTAGAGGAGTGGAGCTGGCGACACGGTATCGCTCTTAAGTAGATAAGTACAAGCATCACCCCTAACTATTATACATCTGCCCTGATGATGGACACTGCAAAGCTGTCCGAAACGTTGGCTAAAGAAGGAGGTAGCGCAACACGGCATAATACCCCAAAAACTAATATCAAAATAATTTTTGGCCGTGAAAATCTAAAATCGTAACCAAAATAAGAATGTATTTTTTTTAAATATATGTTTAAGCCCGTAAATAAATAGACAAACTGAAGTATTTTCGTCACAAAACAAGGGCGCGGATATTTTTTTAATGATTTTATTTGAACTAAAATTAAAATTTTGAAAAGTGGCTTTCCCAGATAATGTATTGATTTATTTTGCTGCATGATTATATGATTTGAAATGGGTGTTGTATAATACATTTTTTTTTTTTGAAAATTTAACAAATCTGCCAACGACCTATGGTATAACCTTATTGTACTAAAAATAAACATATTTTCTCAAAATTTAAAAAATAGCTTTACTAGATAAAAGAACAGTCTTTCGAAATCATTTCTTTTTTGTGGAAAAGAGTCATTACGTCTATCTATTATTTGATTTAAAAATTAAATATTACGGATTTGGCCGGTTATTCCCTCTTAAGTGTTTTAAGTATAAATGTCTCAAAAAATCTTGCATCTGGCAACACTGCGGCACAGCGACCTGGTGCGGTGGTGGGGGAAACCCATTGTCCTGTGGAAACAGCTTGCCCGTCATCTCTAGGACAATATCTGGGTTCATTGTCCTCCAAACTTCTAATCACAATAGGACAATATAGGTGGGCCGGAACTAAACGCCGAATACCAAGTTGAGAGGACTCCAGATACTAATATCTACAGCCTGTATGTGGGACGAATATCTACAGCTCATATGTTGAACTAATATCTACGAACTTCAGAGTGTTGACTAATATTTAGAGAGCGTAGCTTGGATTAATCAGCTAAATATGTCCAATAGTCCGATATTAGGGATTTTTACATACTTACTTACATAAATAAAGTTTTTTAAACTGAATACGCAATATTACGTTATTCCAATATGCTATACATAATTGCAAATCCAACCTCTGCCAGTGCTGTAGATATTCGTCAACACTTTGGTTTTCATAGATATTCGTCGTCAGTTTGAGCTGTAGATATTCGTCAACACTTTCCTTCTCATAGATATTAGTTCGGTTTTTTCAGTTTTTGGAATTCCTGTAGATATTAGTAGACTACTAATATCTACAGGAATTCCAAAAACTGAACAAATCTGGGTCCACTGTGATCCAGTGACAGCTGGTCACCGTCGGCGACTCACTGAAACAAAGTAGCAGTGACAAAGTAACCGTGACACGCAATGACGTTATATGTATTTTATAACAACTTCGTCAAGTATTGCCGACATTGCCGTCAATCTTTCCAAATCCGAAAGGATACTTAAAGTATATAAATCCGTAGCACTTATACCTAGGGGGGAAACATCCATATGCGAGCTGCTGACGTAAGTAGTGACATCTTGTATCGAATTTTGAATTTGAAACCGAATTATAACAGTAGCTTTGTGTAAAATTCCACGTACACATTTGAGACGCGGCCGTTAAGCGTGGCGTCCGACATGCACTCGTGGCTGGGTTCTGAATTTCAACCACGCAGATGCAAGTCAATTAATACTGTTTGATGGTGATTTTAGCATATTAATTAAATTACATTCCCGCACATTCACAAGATTTATCAATCTTCGTCTTATGCTTACATCAGCCTTGCATTCTTTCTGGATATATTCACTTTTAACACACTCGTATAAGGGTCGACCGAGACCGGTTTTTCGTTCTCGGCCGAGACCGAGACCGAGAATAAATTAAAATCTCGGCCGAGACCGAGAATAGATAAATTGAGAAAAAATAACGGAAATGCTCTATTTTAGCATAATATAGTATATTTAGGGCCCGCAACTCGGATTTGTACCGATTTATTACACATTTCCCTTAAACACGGTAAGTTTTAAAGCTCTTAAAAAAATATATGTTATTCTTGAAGATAATATCTAGACTTTGCCCGCGCCGAAACGCAAATTATATAAAATTCCCTCGATAGAAAAAAATCGCAAAGTATGCTCCAAAAATTATTATTAACACGTTTGTTTCAGTTATTTTACAAGTTATATGAATGAAAAAATTCACAGTGTTTATTTAAATGCTGTTTAAGATAATGCCCGCGAGATTTTTGATCTATTTTCAACGAGTCGTGTTTTATTAAACATTTTCGCAATTTTCGCGTCGATTTTTTCGCTGCAAATGTTAGCGCTCTCCTCTAACATTCGTAATTTCGTATCTCTCCATCTTCTTCTTTTCGGGCCCGGTTGCAGAGCCTTAAAAATGTAATAATAATTTGTTATAAGGTGCCGCATCCGCGCTCGAAAAGAAGAAGATGGAAAGATATGTAATCACGAATGTTAGAGTAGCGCGCTAATATTTAAAGCGATAAAATCAATGCGAAACTTGCGAAAATATTTAATAAAACGCGACTCGTTTAAAATAGAGCAAAAATCTCGTGGAAGGTATCCATTTAAAGAACTATAACTTGTAAAATAACTGAAAAAAACGTGTTTAAAATAATTTTCGGAGCATACTTTGCGATTTTTTCTATCGAGGGAATCTATCTATCTATCTATCTATCTATCTATCTTCTATCTATCTATCTATCTATCTATCTATCTATCTATCTATCTATCTATCTATCTATCTATAAATCTATCTATATAAATAAAAATGAATCGCCGAAATGTATGTACTAAAATTACCGGTGAGCTCTGGCATTATAAAATTTGTATAAAAAAATTGCAATAGGTGGCACGCGAGCTTTTTGAAAACTGAATCTACTGGGAAAGGGGGATGTGGAGTGTGGAGAGGGAAGGTGGAGGAGGCGGAGTGGGAATACGCGGGAGAGGAAGTGGAGGTGGAAGGAGAAAGGGACGAATGGTCATAATTTATAATGGGAGAAATAATTTATTTTTTAAATGGCATAGCAACGCATGTCGGGAACCAGCTAGTTGTAAATAATTTGCTTTTCGACGTGGAACGCGACTAGATATTATCTTGAAAAATAACATATATTTTTTTGAGAACTTAAAAACTTCAAATGTTAAGGGAGATATGTGAGAAATCGGTAGAAATTCGGGTAGCGGCGGCTTAAATAATCAAAATAAAGTGAAATAATTAAAAACACTTTGTTTTTACCACAATAAACTTTATTTAAAAGTCAACATGTTTCAAGAACGACGTTCTCTTCATCAGGACATAAAATGTACTAAATACTAAATGATCAAACATAGAACGGCGTGGGTAGAAATGGAAGTAGTGGGGGAGGAGAAAGGTGGAAAGGGGAGGTGCTTAGAAGATCAACAAGGAGGAGGGGGGGGGGGGGGGGGGGGGGTGGAAAGGAGGTGCTTAGAAGAACAAAGACAAAAAATTACAATGGAAATATGTTTAAGATAGGGTTACTCACAAAATTAATTTGATTGTTAATAATATTTAAATTTCTATTGACATTTTTCCTAATTTCTAATATTTCTAAAAGATCTAAGTGAAAACCACTAACGTTAGTGTGTAAAATTTTAAAACCAGTATTTATATCAAATGAATGGTTAAATTCAATTAGATGGTTAGCAAATTCCGAATAATTATTGCTATTTAGACATCTCAAATGTTCCTTAATCCTCGTTTCAAAATTTCTGCAAGTTTTACCTACGTAAAAATGATTGCAGTCATTACAATTCAATTGGTAAACTCCAGATTTTTTCATTTTTTGGTCTTTGTCCTTGTTATTTAAAATATAATTTTTTAATTTATTATTCGTATAAAAAGCAGGCTGTATTGTATTAGGAATTTTTTTCATGATTAAATTGGAGGTTTGATGATTTACAAACAATATTTTTCTCCATTGTTTTTTAATATTATCAGTAAGCAATGGGTAAATGTAGGACAAATGAAATTTTTTCTTATATTTTTTGTTTAATAAATCGTCTATTAATTTGGAGTTATAACCATTATTAGAAGCAATTATTTTAATGGTGTTAAGTTCAGCTTTGAAATTATTTGGGGATAATGGGATATTAATTAATCTATTGATCAAATAATGGAAAGCTAAGAGTTTTTGTGAAAATGGATGGTTAGATGAGTTGTGTATAATTATATCAGCGTATGTTTCTTTTCGAAAAATATTAAATTCAATCTTATTATTAATTATAGTTAGGTTTAAATCTAAGAAATTTATGCTACAATTAATTCCTATTTCTAATGTAAAATTAATGTTTTTGTGAATTTTGTTCAAAAAATTAAGGAACATTTGAAGTTGTCTTTTGGTACCGGTCCATATAACTAAAATATCATCTACGTAACGTTTGTAAAAATACACATATTTTAGTAATAAGGCAGAACTATTAAAGATTTTATTTTCTAAATGGTTTAAAAATATATCTGCTACTAACGGACTGGTACTTGACCCCATGGCCAAGCCATCTTTTTGTTTGAAAATTTTATTATCAAATTGAAAGAAATTTTGGTTTAAGACTACATTAAGACATTTAAGTAAATCCTGGGATAAGTCATTAGGTAATTTGGAGGAATTCAGTAAGTTATTTATAATTGTTTTGCTTTCTTCAACTGGGACACTTGGAAACAGGTTAACGACATCAAAAGACACTAATAATGCATTATCCGGGATTTCCAAACATTTCAAGTGATCAACTAATTGCAGGGAATTCTTAATTGTATACTTAGGTTGAAAAATATTTGATTCAATAATAATACTATTCAATGTTGACGCCAGTTTATAGCTAGGAGCATTGCAATTGGAAATTACAGGTCTGATAGGTTGAGTCTTCTTATGAATCTTTAGTAAACTGTATAATTTGGGAACTTGTGGATTTTTTACAGTTATTCTTTTATTTCTAAATAAATTAACGATTTTATCACTTTTGCAAGATTTTAAAGTGTCCATTATCAATTCTTGACATTTATTAATGGGGTTTATTTTTACTATTTCAAAGTTATCGCCTTGTAGAAAGTCCATAGTTTTTTCAATGTAATCACTTTTGTTGATAATAATCACCGAGTTTCCTTTGTCCGCTTTAGTTATGATGAGGTTTTTTTCTTTTGTAACCTTCGATATATTTATCGCGTGCATTTGTTCTGACGTATACTGTATTTTGTTAAAGTTAGATTTAGAATTGATGTTTTTTATCACTTCACCACATTTGTATTGAAAGGATTTTGCCTCTTTAAATAATGCACAATTAATATCTACTGCCAAATACTCGAGTTGTTTGTTATTATTTTTTATGTGAATATTATGGTTTAAACCTTTTGATAACAAATTTAGTTCTTCTGTTATAAACTTATGTTGAGTTAAGTTGATGACATGGTTATGGAATTTATTTTTGTTTTTTTCACTTATATTAATGTCTATATCATTATTAGTAGATGAGTTTATTATTAAATTGTTATTAGCAGGTATTAAAATATTGTTGTTTTTACACAATTTAACAAGTTTTTTTATAATTTTTTCTTTCTTTTTGAATGCTTTAATACTGGCTATAAATCTAACATGATCATCTAATAAACACCATTCAACCGGATGCAAGTTACTAGCGAGATCCATGTGTAACACTTTGATTTGGAGTTTAATATTATTACGTTTTTTAAAAACACTTTTTAAATCTTCTTTCAACCAGGCTATCTTAGCCTTTTTGGAAGAGTTAGACACTGTTTTGAATTTTAAATTAATGTAATTAGGAATAACTTGCCGTTTTTGGCACTCACGTAGAAAAAATAAATTTATTCCAATAATTCTATACTTGATCATTAGTTTTTTATACACTTTTGCTTTTTTAGCCGTACTCGCTACATTTTGCTAAATTTGAAGAAGAAATCAAAATAAAGTTTTAATAATCGAAATTGAAGAACATGATGTTGTAGCACACATCATCATGTTGTTCACTCTCACGCACTGACACCAAGTGACGAATGAGGACGCGTGCGGTAGATTTGAATCCCAATATCCTATACCGTACCTATTTACAATGGTCTCGTTTATGGCCGAAAATCTCGGCGATTTTTCGCCGAGAACCGAGACAGAATTCTCGGTAGAATTTGTAGCCGAGAATGCCGAGACCGAGATCTCGGTCGACCCTTAAGGCGATTCCAGACTCACGGCGAGAAGTCTCGGCGAGAATTTCTCGCCGAGACTTCTCGCGAGAACAAGCACTTATCCACACTCTCATTTTTCTCACTCGTGATCTGTTTCCTATCCGGTATGGACGACATCACAGACGATATTCAAAATGCAGCAGGTTTGGCTCTGTGCGCCATGGCATATTATAATTTTGTGAACGTTGTGACGTTGAACGTTGTAGTTAGCCCTTGATTAAGAAAGGAATCCAGAGCGTCATATGCAAACCATATAGATTTATAAATTTCATTTTCACCAGCACCCGATTTGGAGGAATCATTCACCATTTTTCTATATTTCCGTTAACTAGCAAAAAGGGAATCTTTTTTCTTTTTGAGTTCAGGTACTTGCATTATTTCTTCAAGTCTGTTCCACTCATCGTGGTTCAAACTTTTGTAATTCGATGTTTTGCATCCCATAACACCGGTTCAGATTGAAAATATTCTATAAATTACAACTCTTGTTGATTTTTTATACAAAGAAACAAAATTTTCGAACAAAAACAAAAATATAACGCACGTCTACTCTCAACCGCTCACTAAACAACACTGAGACAAAACGTGAGTGTAGTAGCCTTCTCGCTTCTCGCCCGAGAAATCCTTTGAAGCGGCCAAATTTACCGACAGCCATCCGAGAGAACAGCCGAGCCCGAGAAAGAGAATGCGAGAAACACCTCACATTCTCGCTTCTCGGGTGTTCTCGGGGCTTCTCGCCGAGAGTCTGGATGGGCTATTACAGTCGGATTATTTATTCATTTATTTTAGAGAAAGTTGACAGCAAATCAGAGATTACAAAATAATAAAATAATAGGATGTTAATTATGCCAATTATGAACTTTCCACTGATGATACTTATAATAATAAAGTGTGATATGTAAGTTTTATTTTGTAGTTACAAAATATGAAAAGGGGGGGGGGGGGAGGAGGAACATAGGAATAGGATTAAGAGGCAAAGGACGGGAATATATATAGGGATTAAACTTTCTAGTTTGAGTCATGGTGCTTGGTGAGTTTTCGTTTTATGTCACGTAAAGTTGAGTTAAAAATATCAATGTGGTGATAATTTGAGTTAAACGAGTGTGTGGATCTGTAGATAAATGGGTTCTGTTTGGAGTTGGTCTTGCAAAGAGGGAGATTAAAGGTAAACGACTGCCTGCTGTTGCGATTTGGAACATGGAATGATAGGCGTTGAAGAAGATCAGGACAATCGATTCTTCGACAAGTTAACGTTTGTATTTTGAAGAACTTTGCAGAGTCTTCATTACTGACATGAGATCGAAGAGAGCGGAAATTGAGGTACCTTAAAAATCTATTTTGAACGCTTTCAATTTTATTTTTGTGCACTGCATAGCCTGGGTTCCACACCTGAGATGCGTATTCAAGGATACTTCGAACATATAAGAAATACAGTGTTTTGAAAGTAGTAAGGTCTTTAAATTAAATTAAATTATAGTTTTATCACACATACGCCTCAGGGATCTGATGTCTACAGTATTCAGCCTACTTTCATACTTCCTCTGCCATTTCAAGACCTACAATTCACTACAATTTTTTAACGATTTTCTATTTTATGACTTCGGTAGTTAAACAATTTCTAAGACTTAAAAATAATATGAATATTGATGTATTTATTGTGTGTTTCTTATCCGATGTGGCATTGTAATAAAATCTATTAGATTGTCCATTGTTTACACAAAAAAAATCCTGATTTCTCTAGTTTACAAAAGACTTTATAACAGGCCTCAGACCACTCAGTGAAAATATTTGTCTTCTCTTTAGTATGTCTTAATTACGTGATATGTGTATCCTAATTTCTTGATAAAGAGTGAAACTTTCGTTATAAATATTTCTAATTTATTAGAGATTATGATAGAGCCTAAGATTAATGATAAATTGTAAAGCGCCCTTGAGGTGATTTTACACAAAAACGGCGCTCTATAAATTGTCCAATTATTATTATTATTATGTATATTTATTATTAACTAGCTTTTCCCGCGGCTTCGCTCGCATGGTATTAGGGGTTTCCCACTCCGTCGCCTTCACTTTCCCTCTCCCCACTCCACTTCCCCTCCCCTCCCCCCGTCTCGCGACCCATTCCCGAGTTCCCCCCCCCCCTCCCCTCGCCCAGGTTCCCCTCCCCCCTCTGGTTCCCTTCCCCCTCTCTGGTTCCCCTCCCCCATCTCTCCCTCCCTCCCGCTTTCCATAGCAATAGCCGCTTCCTCGCGTGCCACCAATAGCAATTTTTTTATACAAATTTCATAATGCCAGAGCTCACCTGAAGTTTTATAAAAACCTTGCCCTGATAATAACGAACACACAAAAAAAGAATTATCCAATTTAGTGCAGTAGTTCGAAAGTTTTGCGCTTAGCAACACATTCAGCGATTCATTTTTACATAATAGATTTTATCATTATACACTATTATTGTACATTTGAGAAAGAAAAATCTTACTTGTGTACTTTGAGCAGGTGGATAAATTTGTGTATTTAGGAAGTATGTTTACGAGAGATTGGAAGGCTGATAGAGATATTGAAATTATGGTAAATGCAGGTAACTCTATTAATGGAGGACTGAATGCCGTTGGCGCTAACAAAAAATTGTCCAAAGAAGTGAAACTAGCAGTTCACAATGGAGTGCTGGTGCCTAACCTGATATATGGCAGTGAGACATGGAACTGGCAGAGGGAAGTATGAAAGTAGACTGAATGCTGTTGAAACGAGATCCCTGAGGCGTACTTGTAGTAAAACCATGAACGATCGTCTGAGAAACGTGGAGGTTCGCAAAGAATTACCGGCTGTTGTAAGCATAATGGTAATGAGTAAGATAAAGAAAGGGGCGTGTAGAGCGAATGAATGAAGAAAGGAGTGTGAGGAGAATATATGACGCAAATGTGGATGGCAGAAGAAGTCGGGAACGCCGAGGAAGACATGTCACAAACCAGTGAATCAGATACTTTAGTCGGGCTATGTCAAGAGTAATGCAAAATTGAATTCTTTAATTATCTCTATATCATAATTTTAAAATAAAAATAAATAAAATAGCACATATCCGTACTAGATATCTATATGTATTTACTCGTAAAAATCAAAATAGGTTTGTTCCTGGTATATATGATATGCGTTGCTAAACCATTCATTTGATTGCGATGAAACTTTGGGATTTGATGTGTAGGTACATGTCCGCGATGGATTACATATACAATAGTTGAGTTCTAGCATCATAAAATTATGCATTACTAACCGTTCATCCGATTGCGATGAGACTTTGGCAATTTAATGTGTTCACGGGAAAGGGGAGGGGGGAGGGGGGAGGGGGGAGGGAAACCCTGGAGGGGAAAGGGGAAAGGAGAACTCGGGAGGGAGGAGGGGAACTCGGGAAGGGGGTTCGCGGGATGGGGGAAGCGGGAGAAAGGAGTGGGGAGAGGGAAGCAACGTATGCCGCGAAATGAATGAATAAATTAATTAATTTCTTTATTTAGTGGCTTAGCAACGCACGCCGAGAACTCGCTATTGTATGCCTGTCAGAATTTGGTAAATTAAATTATTGTATAATAGAAAGTACCTAATTTAAAATCCTAAATAATAATATAAATTGAGCGACCGATAGACGTGAGTTAATCGGAGGACTGGGAAATTATATAGACTACTTTTTATCCCGGAAAAAACATTTCATTCACGTTAGAAAATTCTTTCCCCTAATACCATGCGAGCGAAGCCGCGGGTAAAAGCTAGTTTAATATAACTGAAAAAAAAATAATTTCACTTCGTTTGGGCATTTTGGCCTCAAATCCAATTTTTTTTCACTTCGTATGGGTATTTTGGCCTCAAATCCAAATTTTTTTTCACTTCGTTTGGGTATTTTGGCCTCAAATCCAAATTTTTTTTCACTTCGTTTGGGTATTTTGGCCTTAAATCTAAAATTTTATACACTTCTTTTGGATATTTTGGCCTCAAATCCAAATGTTTTTTTGGCGCAGCCTTTTCTATAAATCTCTCCGTTTAACAAAAATAGTATAGCGCATGTTTTGTAAAATATCACCTCAAGGGTGAATAAAGTCTTCACATTTTTTAATCAATACGACAACGACTGCTTTAAGCAAGGTTTTTGTGACGCTAGACAACCTGTTTTCTTCTTTTTCAATGGTGACCAATATAAAAATAAAAATGAAAGACCCGTCCTTGGAACAATGTGCAAGTGATACTCAAATCTGAACTTTGAAACTCGTGTTATTGTTTACAATATAATATATACCAGTATTTCTGTGATAATGGGATATCGTTAACAAGTTATTGCTGAATTATTGTTCCACTGCAGATATAAACCGCTAGAAGCGTCCTATTCTAATCGTGTTTTTGTTCGTAATTTCTATTCTAATAACCATTCTCTATTATATTAGCGTGATTCAGTATATACGCTACTAGCTGGGCTACCCGGTTTCGCTCATGGAGTTGATGTGAGATTGAACTGACGTTCGAACCCACACAGGATCTTGTTTTGTATACCCCTACCAATAGGTAGCCCCACCCATGTTAAAAAGGCTTCGAATGGTCCACAATGTTCCAAAACATTCCACAACATTGGAGAGTGTTCTGGAATGTTCCACAATGATCTGTGATGGTCCGGGAGGTTGTTCCTGAACGTTGCAGACTATTCCCGAACATTACACAATACTCCAGAATGTTCCGGGATGTTCTCTAATACTCTCAAATGTTCTTGAAATTTCTAGAGGGCGAAACTTCCAGCCCTTATGTCTTCAAAATCTCACCATTCAGGTTAAAACGGGAACCCTTTCCATGGATGGTGGATAGAGGACTACCACACTATAACTCCCTTGATCGTACCAGGACTCGTTACCGAGTTTTTGCGGGACGCACGTTTTTTTACCCATTATTTTATAATATATATCTATTGATTATTCATGTTATTTTTCGTCAGTTTTAATCGATTAAGATGAAGCCATACTAAATAATGCAAAATCATCCAAAATCGTATGTTTTTGTTTTGAAAATTGGATCGCTTAGAAATATTATAGAAGCTTCTATTAAATACTGCGTGTAGAACATATCTTGGCCCTTAAAAATATCGGTCAGTTTTTTATAAGTCTTTTAATAAGCCTATAAAAATATAAAGTCTGTAAAAAACACTTTGAAGTCCAAACTCTCCTATTTATAAACCCCTTTTCGGATATGGTTTTATTGTGTAGCAAATTCAGTTTCTATTATAATAATCGCAAAAAAAAAATATTTACGCCTGAAGTTCACAAAATAAAATTAAATGTGCATTTTCGCATTGTCATTTTACAGTACGGCCGGCAGTAGAAGAATTTTCAAAGTGAACTCTATGCCGTCCACCGAAGGGCTACATAACTAGTAACGCCCGTTTTTTTTTATCAGTTCGCCCCTGAACGGAGCGGGAAACGGACCTTAGGCTCCGCGTCACTTTGTTCCGTGAAATCAATTTTAAAATTCTGTTTTATTACAATAAACAATGCATAAAAAATGAGTTAATGTTTTTTACAGGCCTTTACGAAATCAACTTGTGAAAAAAAATTCTCAAATACCCTTTTCAACCTTTCTAAAAGCTTTTTCTCAAGTATTTTTAAACTCCTCCCATAAAAGGGCGTGAATTCCGATTTCGATTTTTTCCTGAACTACTGGATCGCCTTAATAACGTTTAACGTTTAATTAAAAGAAAAAGAGTCCATGTCGGAAATGAATGAAGATGAATTTAAATATAAAATGACAGGTAGAAAATGACATTAAATATTTCAAAATAGGACTACACAACATTCAACACTTACATTCATAATTAACTCATTCTTCATACATTTCGTTCATCCCAGACACGGGAGACTGTAGATAGATAGATCTTTTATACTGTTAGAAAATAAAGTTAGAGAACAAAGAGAAGATTGATTTAATGAGTGTGTATATAATTGGTCGTGTGTAGTTTATTGCGCTAAAACGCAATTATACTGACTTCTTCACTGCGCTTTTATCATTTTCATAATTGTTAGGCTTCCAAGCGAAACCGTTTTACTTAGGCGGCTCAGGATTATAGTGGCTTACGTTTATATTATTGAAGTGTAAACTTCTTTAGCACCGTTGTGATTTGAAACCGGCTGAAGCGAAAAATTGCGACATTAATAAGAGACAACCGCTGCCAGGGAACCATTTATTGGAAAACCAACACTTCTACCATAGGTCATCCCAAGTGGTTCGCTACGTTTGGTGACTTAGCCAGGGTGCCCTGGTTTTTGAGGGTGAGGTTTGTCCGGGTCTTGGCGGCGGACGCGTCTGCCCGCCAGCTGCATGGCAGCCCGGATCGATTGAAGGGAGTCAATTTGACTTTTCTAGCTTAATATCTCGGAACATCGCGTTGCACCGCAATGGGAGGGATGGATTCATACGTCCGTCACTCCTGGATACACTGACCCCCAGATTTCTACCCAACCCTAATACCCTTTTCCTTCCCAGAACTTCCTCTACTTCCATTCCTAAAAAGACCCTCCACACAGCATCCCCAAAGATGACATAGGCCCTTAGGGGAATTATTTTTTCTCAGGGCCTCCTGTGTGGAGTTAATGTAAAAAAAGACAAACACATACACCTGTAAGATTTAGCCTGTGAGAGAATGATAATATAGTATAATCGCTCTCATCTTTGTGCGGTGCTTCTCCTCTCTCTTATCTATATTATTTTCCTGAAGGTTTCACTTCTACTGCGTGTGAATTGCACACTCTGATTTTTGAAGTGAAAACTTCTTTAGCACCATTGTGATTTTGTGACTTGGAACTCGATGAAACGTAAAAACAACACTAAAAAGAGACAAACACATAAATCTATAGGATTTAGCCTGTGAGAGAATGAGACTGTATAAACGGTCTTCTCTTTGTGCGGTGCTTCGTTGCCTTTGAAGGTTTCATTTCTAGCGCGTGAAAATTGCACTCTGATTTTTTTTCTATAAGGCACATGTCATAGAAAAGTGTTGTTAGTCAAAAAAGTACATTCACTATAGAGAGAAAACAAACGATGAATGATGAACGAGATGAAAAATAAAAAAATATTATTTTAATCTAATATATAAAATTCTCGTGTCACGGTGTTTGTTACCATACTCCTCCGAAACGGCTGGACCAATTTTGATGAAATTTTGTGTGCTTATCTGGTAGGTCTGAGAATCGACCAACATCTATTTTTCATACCCCTAAAAGTAAAGGGTGTTCCACTCCGAAGAAAATTATTTTCCCCATACATTTTGTATGGAACGAATTCTCCTATTTTGAAAGAACTGCAGCAATATTGTAAGGGGTATGATATTGAACTGTGAACCGGGGGAGGGGGGAGGGGGGAAAGGAACTCAGGAAGGGGGGTTAGCGGGACGGGGGAAGGGGAGAAGTGGAGTGGGGAGAGGGAGAGGGAACGCGAGAGGGGAAAGGATACGCAGGGAGAAACAATTTAGATCAAGGTATGGTATACGCAGGGAGAAACAATTTAGATCAATTCAGCTAATAAGTTGACAACAGTTTTTGATTCTGAGGCGGTACGAAGTTCGCCGGATCAGCTAGTCTTTCTATATTATTTGAAATATGATTTTGATTTGTTTATATTTCAGACATGTATTGTTTTGGTGATTTTTTCAAATTAAATAACAGTATTCATTCAAAACGTAAATTTGTGATTGTCTCTTCAAATTGTAAATAAAAAATATGCATGTAATTACATTATTACAAAGAAAATTGACAAAACATACGTATTTGCTTTTGAAAGACAATAATTCCGAGACAATTTATAATATAAAAATGAATCGCTAAATGTGTCGCTAAGCGCAAATCTCGATATCAGCTGAACCGATTTCGCTAATTCTTTTTTTAGAATATTCCTTTAAGTACGAGGATGGTTCTTACGGAGAGTAAAATTAAGAAAATCCGGCAGAAAATCGGATAATTTCAGAAAACCGGCACGTTTGACAGTTCGCGTGTTTGAGAATGACATTTTGCAAAACAATAATTGTTAAATCAGGATTCTATTTTTGAAAATCTTTAAGTTGATAAATTTATTTAAAGTAGGTACTCCCCTAATAGTTTGAATCGAATCAAGAATTTTAGATATTTTAAATAAGGTACCTATGTTAGGTACCAAATTTAATATACATGAAAAATGGAAATTTGAATAAAAATTGTAAAAGGTGGCACGCGAACTGTTTAAAAACTGAATGTACTGGGATTGAATATATGGAACGCGGGAGGAGGGTTGGCGGGACGAGGGAGCGGGAAAGGGAAGAAGAAAGGCGGGAAAGGTGGAAGGTGGAAGGGGAATGCGGGAGGGGAAGGGGACGTGTGAGGGGGAGGGGAACTCGAAAGGGTGGTTAGCGGGACGGGGGAAGGGGGGGGGGAGTGGAGTGGGGAGAGGGAAGGTGGAGGTGACGGAGTGGGAACGCGAGAGGGGAAGAGGATGCAGGAGAAGAAGGGGAGGCGGAAGGGGAACGGGAAGAATGGGAAAGGACACTCAGGGAGAAACAATTTCTTTATTTAATGGCAAAGCAACGCATGCCGGGACCAGCTAGTGAAGTATATATTTAGCATTGTTGTTTATGACTTATTCGCTATAACCGTGAGCTTGAAGACGTTTCTCCTTTCTCTAGACTGGAACCTTCATTAACATGAGTCCGTTGTAGAAATTCACAACTCTAAGAAATCTAGAGAAATAAAAAAAAATTAAGCACGATTATTCTCCCGGTCATTGTACCCTGTGCTTAGTTCTCGACGGGGCAGGCAGATAGCACTTAAGCGGTTTACTAACTAATTAACATTCACGTATACTGCAGGGGTAGGCAGAGAGGACGGACCGCCAAACAACTCGGTCTTGGCACACAAGCTTTGCCTCACTCACATTCATACATCGTCTCATACATACTCTTCTATTATTCTTACTCTTGACATGGCCCGACTCAAGTATTTGGTTCACTTGGTCGTGTCATGTCTTTTTTTTTTTTATTAGCTCCACACCTGTGAATTTAAGGTGTGGAGCTAATTAATTACGAAGTTTTTATCGAAAATGTCGGCAACTTATCATTGTTTTCGAGCACGGCTGTAGATCGCCAACGAACAAACAACAGTTCACGTCGACAAAATATGTTTTTTATTATCGTTCAATTAAGTATGAAGTTATTATCGATAACTTGTCTTTGTTTTCGAGTACGACTGCAGATCGTCAACGAAGAAACGACAGTTCACGTCGGCTAAATATTTTTATTATTATCGATCAATTAATTACGAAGTTATTATTTATTATCCATGATGTCGGCAACTTGTCATTGTTCTCAAGCATGACTGCAGATCGCCAACGAACGAACAACAGCTCGTAGACTAAATACGCTTATTATTATCAATAAAGTAATTATGAAGTTTTATCGAACACGTTTGCAGATCGCCAACGAACAAACAACAATATATTTCGACTAACTAATGTTTATTATTACCAATCAATTAGGTACGAAGTTTTTATCGATAATGTCGATAAATCATCACTGTCTTCGAGCACGACCGCAGATCGCCAACGAATACACGCCAAAAGTTCACCTCGACTATGTTTATCATTATCAATGGATTACTTACGAAATTTTATCGACAATGTCGTCAATTTGTATTAATTCGTCATTGTTTTCGAGCACGGCTGCGGATCGCCAAGGAACAAACACAAGTTCATCCCGACTAAAAATGTGTTTATTATAAACGTAAATTACTTAATTACGATTTTATTATCGATAATGTCGGCAACTTGTCATTGTTTTCGCGCACTGCAACAGATCGCCAACGACAGTTAACGTTGACGAAATATGTTTATTATTAACGATAAATTAATTACGAAGTTTTTATCGATAATATCGACAATTTGTCATTGTTTTTGCGCACGACTACAGATTGTCAACGAACGAACAACAGCACTTAGACTAAATGTGTTTATTATTATCAATAAAATAATTACGAAGTTTTATCGAACTCGACTGCAGATCGCCAACTAAAAAACAACGGTAAACGTCGACTAAAATATGTTTATTATTATTATCAAAAAAGTAATTACAACGTTTTATCGATTATATGGGCAATTTGTATGTGTTTTAAAGCACGACTGCAGATCGCCAACGAACAAACAAAAGTTCACCTCGACCAAACACACACCCCCTTACTATTATTAAACGTGTTTCAAATTTTACACAACTGATAAACAACCGTTTACCCTACATTAATTTTTGTTTATCAGATGCGTAAAATTTAAAACACTTTTATTAGTAAGTCTCCTTAATTTGATGTTATCAATCGATAATTAATAACGAAGTTTTTATCGACAATGTCGGTAACTTGTCATTGTTGTCGAGCACGGGTGCAGATCGCCAACGAAATAACTACTTATCTTGTTTTTATTATCGACGATAAATAATTTGCGAAGTATTTAATTTATCTTGTTTTGTCAATTTGTCATTTTTTTGTCAATTTGTAATTGTTTTGTCAATTTGTCATCGTTTTGTCAATCTGTCATTGATTTGTCAAATTGTCATTGTTTTGTCAATTTGTCAATTTGTCAATTTGTCGTTGTTTTGTCAATCTGTCATTGTTTTGGCAATTTGTCATTGTTTTGTCAATTTTTCATTGTTTTGTCAATTTGTCATTTTTTGTCAATTTGTCATTTTTTGTCAATCTGTCATTGTTTTGTCAATTTGTCATTGTTTTGTCAATTTGTTGTTGTTTTGTCAATTTGTAATTTTTTTGTCAATTTGTCATTGTTTTGTCAATTTGTCATTGTTTTGTCAATTTGTCATTGTTTTGTCAATCAGTCATTGTTTTGTCAATTCATCATCTTTTTGTCAATTTGTCATTGTTTTGTCAATCTGTCATTGTTTTGTCAATCTGTCATTGTTTTGTCAATTTGTCAATGTTTTGTCAATCTGTCATTGTTTTGTCAATCTGTCATTGTTGTGTCAATTTGTTATTGTTGTGTCAATCTATCAATGTTTTGTTAATTTGTTATTGTTTTAGAGCACGACTGCAAATCGCCAACGAACAAACAGAAGTGCCACGAACAAATATGTCTAACATTATCGTTTAATTTAAAATAATAAAGTTTTTTATCTTTTGTTCAAAATGTCGGTGACATCCATAAATCCTTGGGATGTTATTTGTGGACCATTGTAACTACGTATTTGTTTGACATCGTAAATACGAAATCAACACGAGACGCTTGTCAGGCGAAACAGCTGTCATTAGCATAAATGAATACGGATTATTGTAGATCTATGCTAATTATGAAATTATAAAGCAGGTATTTTAAATTCTAACAACTTGTTTATACAGTTGGTTTGGAATAGACAGAAATTGCCAACAATTTTCAGAACAATGTGTTTATCGGTTCCATGCCAACTCAGAATCAAGTCAATTGAACACCTCTTTGAAAAGTCATTAAAAGCTATGAAAAATAGCACATAACCTAACCTAACCTAACCTATTTAACCATTTTTTATTGTTTTTTTTTTCATCAATTTGGGAGGCGGGTATGGGTACCGCCGCCCGGGAACCATTTAATGGTAACCAACACCACTGCCATAGGTCACCCCAAGTGGTTCGCTACGTTTGGTGACTTTGCACGTTTGCCCGGGTTCACGGGGTGAGGTTTGTCCGGGTCTTGATGGTGGATGCATCTGTCCATCTGCTACGTGGTGGGCCGGATCGAGAGGACTGGTTGAGGGAGGTCCTATGACCTCTCGAGCCACACTCTTTCGAGCCATTGCCTTGCATTGGAGGGATGGATTGGTACGTCCGTCACTCCTGGACTCACCGACCCCCAGATTCCTACCCACCTCTCATGCCTTTTTCCTTACCAGAAACTCCTTTCCCCAAAAAAACCCTCCACACAGCATCCCAGATGACATAGGCCCTGAGGGAAATTATTTTCCTTAAGGCCGCCTGTGTGGAGTTAATGTAAAAAAAAAAAATTGACGTCGAATATATTAAGAACACTTAGTTATTGTGAACTTGTTCGTACTTTTGTTCGTACTTGTGTTACTTATTCGTTGGCGATCTGCAGTCAAGGTAGGGAATGATGAGAAGTTACCTAAAGTTATCATATCGAACCTTATCGATCGGCCGTGCTAGGGGTCCAGGGGTCCTAGCACACTGAAATCGTTATCTTTACAATATCGAATCGACATGGCATAACAACCGACGATTTTGTACCGAACCGATATTGATAAGCAATGTAAGGTAATGAAAAAGAAATTGTTATACGCTGGCAACACTTGAGGCACTTTCTATGCAGCTGTCACAATGTCTATGGAATCGGAGTTATAGACCGGGAGCCGGTACACAAACCGAGTACACGGATGAAACTACTTTGTAGTGATAATGGACATTTAGTAAGCCTTAAAAAAGCTGGTGTGCCGCGCCTCTTGGCAGATTTCGCGCAGTCATGGAACTAGTGAAATTCTTCAATGGGATGGTTTAGAATCTAGACTACAGTTATTCGTTGGTTTCATTCGTATACTCGATGACGTAAAATTTACTAATTTCTATCCCAATTTAACACCGGCTGCCTGCGAACGTGCCAGGCTCCCGGTCTATAATACCTGTCAAAAACATCGTAATCCATTAATGTAATAATATGACAACTTACTAATAATCTTTTCTTTTGAACATTTAAAGATCCATTTACACCGAGATTTTTGCTGAGATATCATAATAATATTAAATACACACACTTTAATATACGTTGGAAGTCCGCATGAATTTTTTGACAATAAAAAGGAGTTAATTGCACAATGAGATCATTAGCCATAATACGAGATATATTCGTAAGTACGAAACTGTCAAACGAAAACGTCTGAATTCCGATTTAATTCAGTCCTGCAATCTTCGATAATCTGTCTCCCTTCATTAATAAACCAGTAATTATGCAGAAATAATGTTAATATCAATAAAGTTGCGTAGATATATCGCCAGTCAAACAAAGGACAGGGTGATTTACAATCTCGTATCGATAGCGAACCGATTGCCCTAGCACGCTTGCATCATCGATAGGCACACCGACGTCGAAGGGAAATAAATAAGGAATCGACATACGATCTCACACGATGGCAACACTGGGGATCTTTTAATGAATTTTCGTTTCTTAATTTGAAATGTGCTGCGTAAAAATGAAAAATACCAATAAATTGACAATTTCGAATTGAAATTCGAACTCAAATAAATATTGGCGTTTCGCATGTAGACACTTTTTGAGACTAAACGACATTTTAACAAATTTCGTTTCTCGAATTTGAAAGCAATTAATTGATCGTCTCTTAAATGAATTAACTGAGTCTATGGGTCTCGTATACGATTTCTTTAAATTCTGAGAGTTTTTTTAGTTCACCTCTACTCATTAATTAGCCAGTTATTTTGCGAACAAACGACATTATTTAAAAAAATCTGTACATTGACAGCTTATCTGTCACTCCGGAAGCCACGGTAAAAACGGCGTCTTTTGTCAACCGACTGTCGGAATCGTATGTTCACTGTGCTCGCAAATATCGCTAACTGACCATAGACGACGGATTTATTACATTTCGTATTAATATTGGGGTTTTATCAACCAAGAATGCATACGATTTGGCAGGCTTTTGTCAATCGTCGGTCGGAATATCCCTTATCAATTGTTGAGCGTGCTAGCACATATTGATAACTGACCATAAATGACGGATTTTACCGATATCGTATTGATATAGGGTTATATCGATCGACCATGCTAGGACCCCAGGAGTCCAATGTTACCTTATATACGAATGTATGAATCGATTTCTCCCACTGAGGTGAACGGCAAAGGGTCGAGAGAGTCCGGCTGGAGAGACCTAGATTAGGTCTCCCTCAACCAGTCCTGGATTTGTCAATAGGCCTTGTAGGCCGCGGCCTAGGGGCGGCAGAGTTCAGGGGGCGGCGCTCGCTCGCTTTGGTAAGCCGTTAAGTTTGTGTACGATTATAAACTAAAAAGTCACTGTGGATAGATAGAGTTTTCTGACTGTAAACATTTAGACGCCCAATGGTCCCTTATGGGACCGCGGATT
The DNA here is from genome assembly GCA_917880885.1 of Limnephilus marmoratus. Taxonomy (NCBI): domain Eukaryota; kingdom Metazoa; phylum Arthropoda; class Insecta; order Trichoptera; family Limnephilidae; genus Limnephilus; species Limnephilus marmoratus. Next base: position 60,209,617 of record OU862907.1, read on the forward strand.
TGTATCGTTCAATGCCCAACCGTCCAATACGGGATGCGTGATTTTAGTGCGAATATTTCACAAAAATCTTAGGCAGTTGTCTATCTTTATTGCACGCGGCGAACGAGCGTTTAACGGGGGAAATAGGTGTAGGACGGCGTATTTTTAGTGATTTTCATGAAATTTTTTAAGACAGAAGGAATGTATATATATTTTATTTATACTTTGGGGTCATTTTACACATACATTTAACAGTATATTCTAATTATTATAAGCAATAATTATCAGCCTGAAACACTCATCCACATTGAAAAATCTTCCGAGAAAAGATACATGACGCCATCGGGACTTGAACCCGTGTCCTCTCGATTGCCGGTCGATTGCTCTGACCACTGAGCTATGGCGGCTTATCTCGTACCCGCCAAATGATTCAATATATGCTAGTGTTTCATTCGACAATTACCATAGCGAGGGATTTAACACTTACAATGTTTCTCTCGCAAAAAATAAAGTTGGTTGTTTTCAGGTGGAAAAAATATAATAAGCGGTAATTGTCGAATGAAACACTAGCATATATTGAATCATTTGGCGGGTACGAGATAAGCCGCCATAGCTCAGTGGTCAGAGCAATCGACCGGCAATCGAGAGGACACGGGTTCAAGTCCCGTTGGCGTCATGTATCTTTTCTCGGAAGATTTTTCAATGTGGATGAGTGTTTCAGGCTGATAATTATTGCTTATAATAATTGTTACCCTTTATGCTATGCATAAAAAATCTTGTCTTAAAAACGTTAGTTTTACAATTAAAAATAATAATTAATATTTGACAAGTTTAAGTATTTCCCCAATAAAATGAAGACATAATTTGTCTCGACGCCACCTAGCGAGGGATTTAACACTTACAATGTTTCTCTCGCAAAAAATAAAGTTGGTTGTTTTCAGGTGGAAAAAATATAATAAGCGGTAATTGTCGAATGAAACACTAGCATATATTGAATCATTTGGCGGGTACGAGATAAGCCGCCATAGCTCAGTGGTCAGAGCAATCGACCGGCAATCGAGAGGACACGGGTTCAAGTCCCGTTGGCGTCATGTATCTTTTCTCGGAAGATTTTTCAATGTGGATGAGTGTTTCAGGCTGATAATTATTGCTTATAATAATTGTTACCCTTTATGCTATGCATAAAAAATCTTGTCTTAAAAACGTATATTCTAAAATTTTCCTCCAAAAAATAACGGAGATATCAGCTGCCGAGCATTGTAAGTCGCCATCCGGCTGGACAATTTGTGTAACTCCTGGAGGTCACAATTTTCATCCGAACTAAATTTTTCAAAAGAATTCCCCTTTTTTATAAGTGTTTCTTCTATTTGAACCTCCTCCTTACAAAAAAATCGAAAATTAATGTTTTTTTGAGAAATGTAAAACTTAAGTATGATTTTTTACCATTCTTTTGTACGTTTTATGTGCCATAAGAAAATAGTAAAAATAAAGATATTGATATAACTATGAATCTATTATAGATGATTTAGTCAAATAAAAAATCCCGTAAAAATATTGTAATTCTGGTTTCATGTTACTTTTACTTTGTGAATAATTAATTGGTTTATTTCTACCTACTTAACCTATTTTTGAATATTTAATTTTAAAATTGTGTGTCACCAGCTGCAGGCAGCCTACATACCTACACTGATTGATTATGATAGGTGGCAACTTCTAAGAAGGAGGAAGGGGCGGCGCAAATGAAGTGGCCTATACTAATGAAAAGTATAAATACGGCCCTGCCCTCAACCCGTGTCTCCTGACAAACGCGTTCGCTGCTAAGACCTAGACAAATGTAACCCTATGAATCCGGGGCCTGTAAGTCACGAAACATAGCGAAACACTTGGGGTGACCTATGGCAAACGTGGTAAATGGTAGTCATAATGACGCCCGAGGAAGATATGAACAGATGAGTATTTATTAGAAGATGTATGAAAGTGAATAAAGCAAGGAGCGTGTACCGATATCGATTAGTTTAGCGGTCCATCCTGATTACATGCTAGTGGTCGATATCTATATTATACTAGCTGACCCGACGAACTTCGTACCGCCTCAGAATCAAAAACTGTTGTCAACTTATTAGCTGAATTGATCAAAATTGTTTCTCCCTGCGTATACCATACCTTGATCTAAATCATAGGTTCCCAACGTGGGCGATAACGCCCCCTTGGGGGGCGTTTCAGACCCTCAGGGGGCGGTAGAAGGCAAAGTGAAAATTGGGGGGCGTTTCAGACTTTCAGGGGGGCGGTAGGAGACCCAGAGAAACCCATAGCTAGTTTACTAGCACATATCGAAGAAGTCGATGACAAGACAAGGACAAGACTAAAATATTACATACCGCACATGGTGATGATGAGCGAAACCTATATTATCGAAGAAATTAACCAAAATGAAATAACATTTCAAGGCTATTCGACAATTAGATATTAGCAGGCGTACTGGTAGAGTTATCATATTAATTGATTAATTCAAAACAATATCTCTTACAAAGTCACAATAAATGCGGTACCAGATAAAAAATAATACCTGGATACTGGCTATTGAAATTCAAAATGATTTTAAGCGGGGAGCCTATGCAGCTATTCATCATTTCCCAAATCAAAATGATACAAAATTCTTAGATTTTTTTGAAGAATGGTGCCATAAGCAAATAAAAAATAGAAGAGACATGATAAAATCATTTGTGGAGATTTTAATATTGACATGATGAAAACGAATACAAAAAGGACAACATTACAAAGCATCATAAATTGCCTAGGTTGGAAGCAACTTGTCAAAAAATATACAAGAATGTGAAAAAACTCTAAAACCATGATTAATTTGGTAATTTCAAATGTCTTTTACGCCGAAGTTAATGCTGCATAAGAACTCAAAATATCTGATCACTATAATAGTCCAAAGCCTCAGGGAACACGAAGTATAACGTACAGGAATAAAAAGAACTATAATAAGGATAAATTATGTAATTATGCATTACAAAACAAAAAGCGGATCTGCAATAAACAAGGAAATTTAGACGGAAAAGCCGATGAACTAGTAGATAGATAGATAGATAGTAGTAATCTGAAAACAGTAGTACATGAACTAATGCCTATAACTAATCTATATATATATTTAAATGAATCCCTGTTTCCCTTGGTCACGCCATAACACAACGACTTTACCTATTTCATTCATCTTTTTTTTAAAGATTTCTTATACTTTGTAGAAGGTTCTCACGGAAGGAAAGATTAAGAAAATTGAATAATTTAAGAAAACTTAACGACTATCTTAACTTCGCAGGTTTGACAGTTCGCGCGTTTGACAGTTCGCATGTTTGATGAAATTGAATTTAGCAGGCAGCTTTTTTTTTGTAACAAAAGAATTGTTTGTGGATTTTTTAAATTTCAGATATTTTAAATAGGTACCTATGTTAGGTACCAGTTTTGATTAATTGTTCTTATTAAAATGAATATTTGTAATTTATGAAAAATTAAAATTTGAATAAAAACATTGTAACAGCTGGCACGCGAGTTGTTTGAAAACTGAATGTACTGGGACTGAATATATGGTACGCGGGAGGGGGGTTGGCGGGACTAAGGAGCGCGAGAAGGGAGAGGGAAGGCGGGGAAGGTGGAAGGGGAACGCAGGAGGGGAAGGGAAACGGAGACGCACGGGAAGGGACGTGCAGGGAGAAACACAAACGGGAACACAAAACAACATTTATCATAAATGTTTAAAAATGTTCAATGAACTCCCGGTAAATGTTAAGGAAACTAAAAGTCTTGCAGTTTTTTGTGGATTATGTCATGTTGTAAAGTCCAAATTTTAGTAAGTAGGTAGGAAATAATACTATAGTAAGTTGTTTTAGAAAATAATATATTAGACACAGTGGCGTTGCGTGGGGGGCGGCCCGCCCCGGGCGGCACTTTTAAGGGGGGCGGCAAATTTTCACAATAAATAATATTATTATCTTGGAAAAATTTAAACCATTTCAAATCATTATTTGAAAATGTTCTATGATACTGATGCTTTCGTTTCCGAATCCAACTCTTTTTTTATTATTTATTAAAAATATTTATAATTATATTTTTTTAAGCTGCAAATTTCGCAAATCGTAGGAAAACCGCACGCATATTATGAGAGTAATTCTAATTAAAGCTGATAACTCGCAAACAGATTCACTCTTAAAATTAAAACCAGTATTGTGTTCAGAATGTATTAACGAATGAATTTCAGTTGTGTATTCATCTGCTGATACATTTCGAAAGGGACAATTATTTTATTCGAAGTGCAGTTATAAAATTCTAGTTGCAGACTATTTATGTGCTGCCAGAATCAAAGAAAAAACCATTTTCATGTTCTGAGTGAATTTTTAATTCGCCGCATACAGACTTAATTTAAACCAATTTTGTGTTCAGAATGTAAATTTCCAGTTGTGGATTCATCAGTTGACACATTTCGAAGGAAAACATTGTCTGATTCGAAGTGAAGTTATAAAATTCTAGTGGCAGACTCTGTATGTACTGCCGCAATCAAAGAAAAACCATGTTCATGTTCTGAGTGTAGTTTTAATTCGCCAGGTACAGATTTAATATAAACCAGTTCAGAATGTAACATTCCAGTTGGTTTCATCTGCTGACACATTTCGAAGGAAAACGTTCTGTTATTCGCAGTTATATAATTCTAGTTGCAGACTGTTTATTTAATCCCAGAATCAAAGAAAAACCATTTTTATGTTCTGAGTGTAGTTTTAATTCACCCCACATAAACTGGTTTTGTGTTCAGAATACAACGGTAAATTAAATAACGAGTTGCCGATTCATCGTGCATCGAGTAAAGCTTTACGTTTGAGTTACATAATTCTGTAAAATTCTGAGAAATTGATTGTCGCCTGTATAACTATTATTTGGGGATTCTAACGCTGAATAAATCAATCAAGAATTTATAAACATGATTTTCGTTGAAAGAGTACTTGTCAAATGTGATTTAAATAAATATCCGGCTCGTGTATAAAAAGGTCGTAATAAAAAAATAGGATCTCCATATACACCCCCCCCCCCCCGCTACTAGAACCCAAATAAGGGCGAGGCGAAATTTTCCTCCGCCCCGGTGTTCTGAGTGTAGTTATAATTCACCACATACAGATTTAATTAAAAACCAGTTTTGTGTTCAGAATGTAAGTGCCGGTAGAATCAACGAAAAACCATTTTCATGTTCTGAGTGTAGTTTTAATTCATCGCATTTGTATGTGTGATGACGATGAGAAATTCTAATTCTAGAATTTATAAGCATGATTTTATTGGAAGAGTACTCGGCATATGGGATTATAAAAATCGGCATAAAACAATAGGATATCTACCCCCTCCTACGCTACGCCGCTGATTAGACATAAGAGTAAATATTTTATAACTAAATAAAATGAATAACTATGTTATAACTAAATAAAATGTACAATAAAAAATCCCATATTGCTTCATCCCATCCCATTGCGCCGCCCCCCCCCCCCCCCCCGTTGTGGTAAATATAATCGTGACAATTGCCGTTTCAGATTTATGAGTTTTTGGGGGGCGTTAGGAAAAAATAAATTCTCAAAGGGGGCGGTGGGCAAAAAAAGGTTGGGAATCTATGATCTAAATTGTTTCTCGCTGCGGATCCTTTCCCCTCTCGCGTTCCCTCTCCCTCTCCCCACTCCACTTCTCCCCTTCCCCCGTCCCGCTAACCCCCCTTCCTGAGTTCCTTTCCCCCCTCCCCCCTCCCCCGGTTCACAGTTCAATATTATACCCCTTACAATATTGCTGCAGTTCTTTCAAAATAGGAGAATTCGTTCCATACAAAATGTATGGGGAAAATAATTTTCTTCGGAGTGGAACACCCTTTACTTTTAGGGGTATGAAAAATATATGTTGGTCGATTCTCAGACCTACCAGATAAGCACACAAAATTTCATCAAAATTGGTCCAGCCGTTTCGGAGGAGTATGGTAACAAACACCGTGACACGAGAATGTTATATATTAGATTAAAAAATTACAAGTGTGCAGTTCTCACGCGGTAGAAGTGAAACCTTCAGAAAACTAAAGTAGTCAAGATTGGGGAGGCTCGGAAGCACTGCACAAAGAGGAGACCGTTTATTCTATCACAATCTCTCGCAGGCTAAATCCTATATATGTACTTTTAGTGTCGCTTTTTCGTTTCATCGATTTTCAAATCACGATGGTACTAAAAAAGTTTTCACTTGACAAAATTACAGCAGTTGTATCAAAATTCAGAGAGGAAATTGGGGAAGACGTTTAAATGGACAAAATGCCGTCCGATTTCCTCTTGAGGCTCTGTAACCGGGCTCGAAAAGAAGAAGATGGAGAGATACGAAATTACAAATGTTAAAGGAGAGCGTTAACATTTACAGCGACAAAATCGATGCGAAAATTGCGAAAATGTTTAATAAAACACGATTCGTTTAAAATCTCGCGGGCATTGTCTTAAACAGCATTTAAAGAAACACTGTGAATTTTTTCATACATATAACTTGTAAAATAACTGAAACAAACGTGTTTATAATAATTTTTGGAGCATACTTTGCGATTTTTTTCTATCGAGGGAATTTTATATAATTTGCGTTTCGGCGCGGGGAATGTCTAGATATTATCTTCAAGAATAACATATATTTTTTTAAGAGCTTTAAAACTTACCGTGTTTAAGGGAGATAATATGTAAGAAATCGGTAGAAATTCGGGTTGCGGCCCCTTAAAATATATATTTTTAAATAATATCGTTCATCAACTTAACAAAAAACATAGAAAAAATCACAAATGACTTCATGATGAACGTTTTTTTCTTTTTTATTCAGACCATTTCGTGAAATAAAAGTCGTGATAAATGATTTTTGAAATTTCGTGGTCGAATTTCGTGGAGTAGTTAATTGTGTCAACCGTATAGTTGGAACGTGGCGCGGATTTCGCCACAGATTGATGCAAAACTTCGTGACATATGCCATTAAATTCGTGATGCTCTCAAAATTCTTTAAAAATTTGGTTTTTATACAGTTTTTATCATTATTTTTTAAATGCCTTTAAGTCGGTCTCAACATTTTTTCTTTGATGTTTTTTAAATTTTTTTAATTTCACAATTTAAGTATATTTGCGGCACGTTCCGGAGTTGAAGATACTCTCAACCCGACATTTGGCCCCCGATACGATATCTCTACATATTACAAATTTAAGTCCTCCTCCGCGTTTGTCTGTCTGTCTGTTCGCGATAAACTAAAAAAAACTACTGAACGGATTTTCATGCGGTTTTCACCAATAGATAGAGTGATTCATGAGGAAGGTTTTTAGGTATATAATTTGTCTAGGTTATATAGGTATAAGTTAAAGTCCCCCGAGGCGCCTGTCTATCTGTCGCGCGAAAGACGCTTACACTGACACCGCAAAATAACAGATCCAACAAATCTAATAGATATTAAAACATCGAACTTTAAATAATATGTCAAATCAATGATCTGCAATGATCAAACTGTCAACACGTAACACGTTGCATCCTGCAAACCGTGCGATGTTTTTGTTAATGGAATTTACTGAAGATTTCATAAGAAAATGGTCTTTAACTACCTTCTCCTAGAGACTTAAATCGTACAAAATAAAACAATAGCGAGCGTACGCTAACTTGAAAGGCGGTCGGTTTGTTTGTTCTCTTGAACAAAAACATCGCGCTGTGATTGGTTATTGAATTTGGATCGCACCCATTCGTCGTTAAAGACGGTAAAAGATGTATGGAAAAATAGATCTTACGTTTAAACTAAATATATGGAATTTGTAAAAAAAATTCTGTAACTCACTATAAATTCGTAAGCCGTAAACCAACGTGGTGCGTGCGCATGACTGGTTTATTTATGCGTGCGCATTCTGTTTCTTTGGAAAGTGTTGCTAGAGCGTAATAATTATTTCGTACTATGGGTAATTTTGAAACGATTCAGGGAGTATTATAACTAAATTTTAATACAATATTTATTTTCTCACGGCGCGCGCCCCTTCGGAGTTGGCGCCAGTTTTTTTGCACGTTTTTGAACGTATGGCAGATCCGGCGCTGTTTACATTACAGTATAAAATGAAGTCGGTCCCGCTGTCTGTGCTCTTAGATCTTAACTACGCAATGGATTTTCATGCGGTTTTCACCAATAGATGAAGTGATTCACGAAGAAGGTTTTTAGGTATATAATTTGTCAAAGTTTTGTGTAAATTTTTTTTTACATGTGATCCACACAGGAGGCCCTGAGGAAAATAATTTCCTTCAGGGTCTATGTCATCTTTCGACCTCCGTAGTCCAGTGGCTAAGACTCTTGACTCACATTCCGGAGGTCGCGGGTTCGAACCCGGCATTCGCAAATAAATTTTATTTGATTAATTTGTGTTATTTCACAATTAACTCATTTAAAATAATATTTATTTATTTATTTATTTAATTTACGCCCAGAGGGCTTTTACATAAATGTATAAAGACAGTACAATATATATAGTATATTTGCGGCATGTTCCAGAGTGGAAGATACTATCAGTATCGCCCTGGTGTAAGACCACCATTCAGAATTGAAACGTTGCTTGAAAATGGCTTTAGCCGTGTTTAGTGACCAGATCTGAATAGCCAGGTACTTCCCAACCTTCCTCTTCCCCACCTCCTTCCCCTCCCCACTACCTTCAGCCTCACAACATACCCCAATTGGGGATGCCATAGTCTCACTGGCTCCAGACGGGAGCAGTTGAGATTCTTGTGCGGTATTCACTGTAAAAAAAAAAAAAAATCTTTGGGGATGCTGTGTGGAGGGTTTTTTTAAGGAAAGGAAGTAGAGGAGAGTTCTGGGAAGGAAAAAGGTTTAAGGGGTGGGTAGGAATCTGGGGTTCAGTATGTCCTGGTCATCCGCCTCCAAGACCTAGACAAACCTCACCCCTTGAACCCAGTCACCATATATGGCATTAAATTCGGATGCTCTCAAATATTTTTAAAAATTGGTTTTTATTAATTTTTAATAATTATTTTTTACCCACCTTTACGTGAGTCTCGACATTTTGTTCTTAAATGTTTTTTTTAAATTTTACAATTAATTCTTTAATAATAGTTTATAGTATACTAGCTGACCCGGAACCGCGGTGGCTAGCCAAATACAACGCCATCTACTGGATGGTTACCCAACCTTTTCAATATGGGAGATGGGTAAGGGTACCGCCGCCCCGGGAACCATTTATTGTAAAACCAACACCTCTGTCATGGGTCACCCCAAGTGGTTCGCTAAGTTTGGTGACTTAGCAGGGGTGCCCGGGTACATGCGGGCGAGGTTTGTCCAGGTCTTGGCGGCCGATGCGTCTGCTCACCTGCTGCGTGGTGGACAGGATCGAGAGAGATCAGTTGAGCTCCAGCCAGAGTCTCTCGACCCATCGCCTTGCACCGCAGTTGGAGGGATGGATTCATACGTCTGTCACTCCAGGACTCACTGACCCCCAGATTCCTACCCACCACTCGTACCTACTTCCTTCCCAGAACTTCCTCTCCATAAAACAACCCTCCACACAGCATCTTCTAAGATGACATAAGCCCTGAGGGAAATTATTTTCCTCAGAGCTTCCTGTGTGAAACTAATGTAAAAAAAACGAAGAAATAACCACCACCATCTGTTAATTTGCATACAAATCAAATCCACACCGCCCGCTTGCCAGCCCACTTGCCAGCCCTCGTCCACCACATACTGACATTCTCCTTTATATGATATATATATACAATTTTAACCAATTTACACAAAACCTTGACAAATTATACACCCAGTCCTTCCTCATGAATCGCTCTATCTATTGGTGAAAACCGCATGAAAATCCGTTGAGTAGTTTTTGAGTTTACCGCGAACAGGCAGATAGACAGACGCGGCGTAGGACTTTAATTTATATTATGTAAAGGTTTACCAATTTGAAACCTGAAATCGACTTCAAAAATACCTTTAATAGTAATTTGGTATGGATATATCCAACAAATTTAGTTACAGTGTGGATTTTTTATACTATACGCTGGTATATACAGTATATAGGCAAGCAATTTTATCCTTGATCCTTTTAAATGCTTCTTTAGTACCGTCGTGATGTGAAACTCGATGAAACGACAAATATCGACACTAAATAGACACATACATCTATAGGATTTAGCCTGCGAGAGAATAATCGATCTCCTCTTTGTGCTGTGCTTCGTAGATTGTCGATCTTCTTTTTGTGCGGTGCTTCTAGCCTTCCCATTCTTATCTACTTTAGTTTTCTGTAGGTTTCACTTCTACCGCGTGTGAATTGCACACTCTCTTTATTTTTTTTTTAAATTTATTAATATTTCCAATGGTTCTCCATCGCTTCCTCTTTACAGACATCTCGTTTATTGACTTTATTAAACAAGGAAATCAACTTCCTTATTATTGTCATGTTTTCTGACGTCGATGCATTACGGAGAAGTGAAGAAAGAGGCACTTGGACGGTATTTCCCACGGACCAACCACTGGATTACACTGCTTTAATCGGTTGCATTCTAGGAATAAATCATTGTAAGACAATTAGCATCGTCAATATTGCTTAGTAGCCGGGTGGTTCAATGTTATGAGTTCTTTTCTCTGCTAACCTAAAACCTAACCCAACCTAACCTAACTTAAGTAACTAGTAGTTATGTGAACAGTAGTCTTTCTATTTAATTAAATGAAGACAATATTTTTGTTTTGATAAGTTTTATTTTTCGATGTACATTTGTTACTTTTAATTTAAACTTTTTTGCTACCGGTTTCGACACGTCCGTATCATTAACGAGCAAACTTAAAACTAACTTAAAAATTCATAGTCAGTGCCCAAGAAATACAAAAAATTGAAGACAATATTAGCGAAACTCAATCGAAATCTGGAAACAGAAAAATCAGAAAAGATATTGGCTCCGCTGGGACTCGAACCCAGGACCCTTTGCTTACATGGCAAGAGCTTTACCGATTGAGCTACGGAACCCATATTAATTCGGTCACTTTTAACTGTATCATATATAGAAGATAGCAGCCAATAATATGTGCGTTGAGTAAATGAAGATAATGTTGGTAGTTCTCAGTCGAAGTATGATACAGTTAAAAGTGACCGAATGAATATGGGTTCCGTAGCTCAATCGGTAAAGCTCTTGCCATGTAAGCAAAGGGTCCTGGGTTCTAGTCCCAGCGGAGCCAATATCTTTTCTGATTTTTCTGTCTCCAGATTTCGATTGAGTTTCGCTAATATTGTCTTCATTTAATTAAATATTATAATTTGGGATTTTACTCATAAAGTTTAAAAAATTTATAATAAAAAAGTAGTCTTTCTGTTTAAAATCATAAATAACATGTGTGATTTGTCTTTACTAACTAAGAGGAATGAGCGAGCACTGGACGTTTTTGAAAGGAAAATTTTGAGGCGCATCTTCGGACCGGTTCTAGAAAATGGATTTTGGCGCAGACGTTATACCAATGAGCTCTATACTTTGTTTAGGGAGCTAAACGTCGCAAAATTTATAAAACTGGGAAGACTTCGGTGGCTGGGTCATGTGGAGAGAATGACCGAGCATCAAGCACCAAAGTCCCTGCTGAATTCAAGACTAATAGGGCGAAGGAGCCTGGGAAGACCAAGATTAAGATGGAGCGACAATGTCCTCAAAGCCATATCTATCTTGGAGCTTCTAAACTGGAGAGAGCTGGCACAAAACCGAGATGAGTGCAGGAAGACTCTTGAGGAATCCAAGACCAACCAGGGGTTGTAGAGCCAATGGTGATGATGATTTGTCTTTAATTAATCTTAGTATAAGGCCGAAATTCACGAGAAACCTTAAAATCTTTTAGATCCCATGTATCCACTTTGTGTCCCATGTTCCACGTCACTTTCATCCACTTTCCACGCCGTGTAGAAATTTGGGAAAATCAACACCTATTTATACTGTCTCTATTTAAAACAATGTTTTATACAGTTATTTTACTGTTTATTTTTTTTACCATAAATATCAAAATTACTAACCCAAATATGTGGTGCAATTTAAAAATATTCAAAAGTGGACTAACTGTCCGAGTTTTGAATAAATTAAATTTCTTGTATTTGTAATAAAATGTTTTGTTCAGTTATTTGACATACTATTTATATATGTTGTGGACCAGAGACGATCAATTGTCAATGTTCTGACGTCATTGACAGTTGGAACGCGATTGCAAATGCTCACGCGATCTCTGGCGGTATAAATCAGCATTATACAAAACGGCCGCCATATTGAAACGGAACTTACAAACAAATTTACATCAAACGTTCGACTTAAACAGAACAATGATTAAAAATATAGGTTCGGTAATTTAGGCCATCATTTCAAATTATGGAGAGGAAAAGTGAATTTATATATTAATTTATTCAAATGAGCAAATTTCAAAATTGTTTGGAAAATTGGAGTGTAGTTCCGACTTAGAAGAGATGAGATGTAGAATGGAGGGGAGGCAATTTTAGATAACGCTTGAAAGAAGAGAGGATATTTATTTAATTCGATAGACCCGAAGATACAGACGAGGGGTAAAACCAAACTATGGGGGGCGAAGAGAGGAAGATGACTGTGATTCGTTGAACAACCAATCTGACAATATATAGGCATCTCGCATTACAATATCACCATTTAGTTCTTAAAAGCAAAATCTGCTTTGATAAAATAAAAACAAAACGATAACAGTCGATCATAATCATCAAACCAGAAGTAAGAGCAGAAACGACCTTTCTATTCCAACAAGCAATACTGCGGCTTACCAAAAAGTTTTCTCATACCTGGGACCAAAAATATACAACAAAATCCCCTCTCAATTTAAACTGTGTGAATTATCATCCTTCGGTACTAAAATTACAAAATGGTTATTAGACTTAGGTAGGACAGATTCCGAAAAATTATTAAAAAACGTAGTCTGAGTTGATTTCTTCGATTTTGTATTTTGTATTTCCTAAAAAATATCTTTTTATTTTTCTTTCTTACATTTATATATTATATTTTACATGTACCTACCTGGATCTTATTGTTTATTACTGCTAATTTGTATTTTCCTAAAAAAATATTTCTTTTATTTTTCTTTCTTACATTTATATGTTATATTTTTATTTTATTTTATATTTTACATGTACCTACCTGGATCTTATTGTTTATTACTGCTAATTTGTATTTTCCTAAAAAAATATTTCTTTTATTTTTCTTTCTTACATTTATATGTTATATTTTTATTTTATTTTATATTTTACATGTACCTACCTGGATCTTATTGTTTATTACTGCTGTATACCTAGAATAACACAACTTATATCTGATATTGTACCTAATATCTAAGTAACTCCCCCAATATGTACCATTATTGTTAATTATTATTGAATCCATTAATGTGAAATTATGTACACGCAACCTGCCAATTTGACTGTCCTAAAACGGGAAACCTTCCTATTTGGACAGTCAAAGCTTCCTTTTATATTGTTATATCTTGTATGTAATAAATGTAATAATAATAAAAAAAAAAAAAAAAAAAAAAATGAATAGACCTTTTTACACGGGAGCGCGAATTGCTTGCCACGTTAATAACATTTGCTAAAGCCAAATGCTCGCCCCAAAAAAACTCGCCCCAATACACATAGCAATATTTTGTTGCCGTGTTTAGTTAAAACACTTTTACAAATGTTTCATAATTTACTTACCCCTGTAACCAGCGACGAGCACACGGAGAACCGCCCACATTCGCTATGTGCACATTGATATGTAGATATATTGTATAGCATAAGCTACCGTTTTGGCGTGTTATTTCGTTAAATGTATGGATGTTAGCTTCGCGCTGTTCACGGCAAGAATGATGTCGTCACACATTTTAGATTCAAGCGAGGCTCTATCCCCTCCCCATGGAGCGAGCCGGTTCCAAGGACGAGCTCCAGCCGGCGCCATGTGGAGGGGGAAATAATACGTTTTTATCACTTAGGGCAGGTCCAGATATATTCATATGTCCGTGGGGACAACCAAAAAATATGTGATCTAAAGTTCCCACTTCTAGACCACAGAATGTATAATCTGGGGAGTCAAGGATGTGCATTTTTAAAAGGTGAGAAGGAACGGAACAACGTCGAATAACTCATTTGAATAAGTTAGGAAATTTCTTTTCGGAAAAATGGGGGAATTTTTGAAACCATGATTTTGATGGGATAGTCCTTTAGAATCCCTTGGATTGACCAGCAATGTTCCAATACTCTGCCCAAACATTGCGGAATCTATCTTTAGGATGGAAAAAAGTGTCAGATAGGGGTATATGGTTTACGAGGGTAACAATAGCGTAATTAGGTTCGCTTAGTTTCGTGAAAATTAAAACTCAAAAGTTTTGTTGTTTTTTTGTGAATTGTTTTTTCTGACCAATATTTCACGCTATTTCAGTATACTAACAATAGAGAATGCATACAAAAATTGCGATAAGTTCTTTGGGTCTCAACCCGGAGATAACTACTTCAATTCGAAACGAACGAAAATTGTACTTATATTAATTTAATTTTTAACATGAGTAAAACCTCAAATTGTAATAATTGATTAAATGAACATAATATTAGCGAAACTCAATCGAAAATCTGAAAACAAAAAAATCAGAAAAAATGGGCATGCTTTAGACTACACAACTGAAGTGAAACTTCTGCTCCATCTATATGATAGGAAGAGATAAAGAAAATGTGCACGCGCACTGCTTTCTCTTGCTCCTACAGTGTGATGCAGATAATTGGCCTGCACTGTGTAACGTAACTGGCTATGAGAGAAAGAGAGAAAGAAAATGTGTGCTCGCATCTCTCTCTCTTGCCCCTACAGTAATATACTACGCGTTCGCCTCGCTTTTCGTAACGCTCTCGTCACGCATTCGCCAGCTTACTCCCCAAGTCAAGCGTGAAGCGACCTTCACCTTGGCGGGGCGCAACTCTACCAACTGAGCTAATGTATCCCTAACCGACTTGGTCATATTTAACTTTATCAAACGTCAACTGAGAACTACCAATATTATCTTCATTTTATTAACGCATATTTTTATTGGCTGCTATCTTTATGTATGACTAGCTGACCCGGCCACGCGTTGCTATGACTGACGAAACATCTACTGGATGGTTACCCAACCTTTATAAGCACGGCCATCTGTTAATGTGCATACAAATAATGTCCACACCGCCCGCTTGTCAGCCCGCTCGTTTACCACATACATACATTCTCCTTTATATATAATATATATTTCAACCAATTTACACAAAAACTTGACAAATTATATACCTAAACCTTCCTCATGAATCACTCTATATCTATTGGTGAAAACCGTATGAAAATCCGTTCAGTAGTTTTTGAGTTTATCGCGAATAAATATACAGACACGGCGGACTTTAATTTATAATATTTAGAGATTGCAAGATTCAAACCCGAACTAAATGTCATCTAGGTAGTGTCTTGGATAAATTTTTATTCATTTTTATTTTTAATATGCGTCATCTATTGACTTTTCTGCAAGTTGAAGTACTATATCGAATACACAGAGACACTACAGCACAGTTAGTAGAGTTGCGCCCTCGCAAGACGAAGGTCCTGGGTTTGAGTCCTAGATGTGATGGTAACATTTTCTGTTTCCAGATTTTTTATTTAGTTTCGCTAATATTCTCTTCATTTAATTAAAAAGAAAATATTACTATTTTTTATGTGAATACCAAACTGTCTAGAGCCAGTGAGACTATGGCATCCCAAATTGGGGTATGTTGTGAGGCATTGATGGCTTCCGTGGTCGAGGAGTAAGGGGGCGTTCAAGTATTACGTAACGCAATTTTTGAAGATTTTTGACCCCCCCTCCCCCCCATGTAACGCGCCGTAACGTTTTTCCGTATCACCCCCCCCCCCCCCCTAAGCGTTACGTAACGTCCAAGTGACAATTTTTACCTGGAAGTCACAATTATGTCGCGCAAAGTACTGGAAAGTCTCTTAAATACCTTTTTTCTTGTTTTAAGGCGATCCACTAGTTCACTACTATGCCGTGGACAGTAGTTCTTCGGTGGACGCCATAGGGGTCACTTTGAATAACCGAATTCGTCGACTAGCGGCCGTATTGTAAAATATCAACGCGAAAATGCATATTTTATTTTATTTTGGGAAGATTGGGTGTAAATATCAACTTTTTTTGCGATTATTATAAAATAAACTGAATTTGCCACATTACACAATAAAACCATATCCGAAAAGGGATTTATAAATAGGAGAGTTTGGACTTGAAAGTGTGTTTTTTAGACCTCATACTTTATTTTTTTATAGGCTTATTAAAAAACTTATAAAAAAAATGACCGATGTTTTTAAGGGCCAAGGTATGTTCTACACGCAGTATTTAATTGAAGCATCTATAATACTTCTAAGCGATCAAATTTTCAAAACAAAAACATATGATTTTGCATTATTTACTATGACTTCATCTTAATCGCGTTTGCGGCAATAAATAAATAAAACAAGAGATTTCGAGAACGAAAAGGATTGCCAACTTGGAAGATTTTAATTCCCTAGTTTTTTAATCTAAATAAAGAAAAACATTTTACGTAACGCGTTGTTCGAACCCCCCCTCCTTCGTAACGCACAGTAACGTTTCACAAGACCCCCCCTCCCCCCCAAGTGCGTTACGTAATACTTGAATGGCCCTAAGGCTCTCGACCAGCAATTCGGAGGATGCTGATTGCTGATTCAAATCCCGGCGTGCGCAAATAAATTTTATTTAATTAATTTGTGTTATTTCACAATTTTATTAATTTAAAATAATATATTTATATCATATTTGCGGCTTGTTCCACAGTGGAAGATACTATCATTATAGCCCTGGTGTAAGACAACCATTCAGAAATGAATCTTGGCTTGAAATGGCTTTAGCCGTGTTTGGTGACTAGATCTGAATAGCCAGTTACCTCGCCTCTCCTCCCCACTACTTTCAGTCTCATAACATATCCCAATTGGGGATGCCTCGTCTTACTGGCTCCAGACGGAAGCAGGTGGGAACTCTTGTGAGGTATTCATATATGAAAATATTAAAAAAACCTGGCATTACAGATCTGGTTACCAAACATGGCTAAAGTCATCTCAAACAGAATTTCAATTCTGAATGATGGTCTCACAGCAGGGCGATACTGAGAGTATCTTCCACTCTGGAACGTGCCGCAAATATGTTGTATATAATTTTAAACTAGCGGCATGCGTTGCTTAGTAAAGAAATGGTTTCTCCGTGCGTGTCCTTTCCCATTCGTCCCGTTCCCCTTCCGCCTCCCATTCCCTTCCCCACACGCGTTCCCACTTCGATTCCTTCACCTTCACCTTCCCTCTCCCAACGCCACTCCCCTCTTTCCCCGACCCGCAAAACCCCCTTCCGAATTCCCCTCCCCCCTCCCGTATTCCATACATTCAGTTTTCAAACAGCTCGCGTGCCACCCATTGCAATTTTATACAAATTTCATTATGCCAGAGCTCACCGCTTTTTTTCAACAAACCTCGTCCTGATAACAACGAACATAAAAAAAATACAATTTGATGCAGTGATTCGGAAGTTATGCGCGTACATACATATCGGCGATTCATTTTTATATACGAGTAGGTATATATCGTGGATATAATAAGAATGTAGATAATTAGATTAATAAATTGCGAAATAACACAAATTAATCAAATAAAATTTATTTGCCCACGCCGGGATTTGAACACGCGACCTTCGGAATGCTAGCCGAGAGCCTTACCCCTCGACCACGGAGACCAGTAAAAACCAGTATAAATTTGCATCTAATTCATATGCATACACAATTCTTACACATATTTATTCTTTTGTATCTAATTCCCTCAAAAACATAAAGCCCGTATTACATCACTTAACTACTAAATCTAATGCATACGCCATTTGAAGTGTCACTAATCGTGCTTTATATTTGCTGTTTTAATTTATTTTCAAGGTTTTTCTTGCAAGATGTGTGTATTTTACTTAAAAAACGTGATTTTAGCAGTTCATAATTGAAATATCAAATTAATTTATAAAATCTTGAAGCAATTTTAATATTTTGTTCGAAAACATCACGTGCTGGAGAAAGATCGCGGGCGGGTGGCGTATTTACAATCCCTACCGCGTTTCAGTCGCTTTAAATTTTCAATATCAAAATTTAAATATTTAGAAATAAAATTATTAATTTCTAATATACACATCAGAAAGATTATTTTATCTAGATTTTAGAACAAATTTTTGTTTTTGCAATGTGATAAAAAATAACCAATATAGAGGTATATTTAAAATGTAAATTGTCGTTACCGCGACTGAATCGGTATAGGTTTTGTAAATACGCGGGCGGGTGACGTGATGGTGACCGGACAACTCAGAATTAAATCAACGCAGAACCTCATTTGTCATTAAAAGTGATGAAAAAAATATATAAGATTATAAAAAAATATGTAAAATATTTTTAAAATACCAACTGGTACCCGGCGTGCGTTGCTATACCATTTATTTATTTTATTTATTCATTTATTTATATGTATATGCTTATATATTATAAAACATTACAATATGATGCTTTGTCTCTCCAACTGGGAAGGATACCCGTTTCAGGACAGCCAAATTTTATATTTAGTTCATAATATTCTTAATAAAGGAATGGTTTCGTTCAAGATATCACAGGAATTTGCTGCTGTCAAGACAACTTTTGAGAACATTAAGAATTGTATTCTGAACGAAGGGATGGTTTCTCATGTCTTTGAAAGAATCGCAAAGATGTGATTTTTTTTTCAAGGTCATTTTGGAGAACATTAATAATTGTATTCAGAGTGAATGAGTGGTTTCTTTAGTGAGATCACAAGTAGGAGATTCTTTCCAGGCCATTTCAGAGAACATTTACAATTGCATAATCAGAATTTACACATTTATAAACCAATATTTGACATATGAATTCCCAATGCATTTATGACTATTTAATTTTGATGAAGTACTGTAATTTTTAGAATTTCTTAAATAAGTAGTAGAAATTACATAATTATAAACTAAATATATGACAAATGATTTTTTTCAAGCTCGTTTTGGAGAACATTAATTTATTTAGTTCAGCTTAAGCCCAGAGGGCTTTTACATAAATACATAATAAAGGCAGTACCTCCATCTTTAACATGAGAAAAAAAAATAGTTTAGATAAAGTTACGATGGAAATAAAAAGCATATAATGAAATAAAAATATAAGCAACAAAAATTTAGTACAATGAGATATATAATATCAATATGTTACGATAAAAAAATACGTACATAATATAAAAATACAACCAACAAAAATTTAAAAGTAAGCGATCAAAGGTTTGCGATTTAATAATGAAATTGTTTCTCCCTTTGTGTCCTTTCCCATTCGTCCCGTTCCCCTTACGCCTCCCCTTTCTCTCACGCGTCCCCCTTCCCCTCTCGCGTTCTCACTCCCCCCTCCCAGGTTCCACTCCCCTTTCCCTGGTTCCCCTCTCCCCCCCCCTCTTGCGAACCCCCTACCCGAGTTACCCTCCCCCATTCCGCATTCCATATATTCAGTCCCGGTACATTAAGTTTTCAAACAGCTCGCGTGTCACCTATTGCAATTTTTTATACAAATTTCATAATGCCAGAGCTCACCGGTAGTTTTATACAAACCTTGTTCTGACAATAACGAACACAAAAAAAAAGAATTATCCAATTTGGTGCAGTCGTTCGGAAGTTATGCGCGTACATACATTTCAGGGATTCATTTTTATTTATAGAAGATATATATAGAAGAAAAAGATAGAAGATCTATAGATACATATAGAAGATATATTACTGAGTAATCTGAAAGTATGTTACCTGTTGTATGCAGATGATACGGTGCTGATTTCTAACACTATGGAAGATCTACAGTCTCTCGTCTCTAGGATGAACGAAGTATGTATGAAGAATGAGTTAATGATGAATGTAAGTAAGTCTAAAATCATGGTGTTTGAAAGAGAGAGTATGAAAACAGTATGCAATATAGTTGAGAATGATAAATACTTGGTGCAGATGGATGAGTTTTTGTATCTGCGAAGTATGTTTACGAGAGATGGGAAGGCTGATAGAGATATTGAAATAAGGATAAATGCAGGTAACTCTATTAATGGAGGACTGAACGCCGTTGGCGCTAATAAAAAACTGTCAAAACCGGGAAGCTAGCAGCCCACAATGGAGTCCTGGTACCTACCCTGATGTATGGCAGTGAGGCATGGAATTGGCAGAGGAAGGATGAAAGAAGACTGAATGCTGTTGAAATGAGATCCCTGAGGCAGATGTGTGGTAAAACTATGAATGATCATGTGAGGAGATCCGCAAATAATGTAAGGCTGATGTGAGCATAATGAGTAAGATTAAGAAATGGACCCTCAGATGGTTTGGGAACGTAGAGCGAATAAACGAAGAAAGTAGTGTAAGAATATATGACGCAAATGTGAATGGAAGAAGAAGTCGGGGACACCCTAGGAAGACATGGGGAGGCGTCTACTAATATCTACAGGAATTCCAAAAATTTAACAAATCGGATTAATATCTATGAGAACCAAAGTGCGTACGAATATC
The DNA here is from genome assembly GCA_917880885.1 of Limnephilus marmoratus. Lineage (NCBI taxonomy): Eukaryota > Metazoa > Arthropoda > Insecta > Trichoptera > Limnephilidae > Limnephilus > Limnephilus marmoratus. The sequence goes on from OU862907.1 coordinate 60,230,248, forward strand.
AATGGCTCAAACTGCTGACTAATATCTATGAGAACCAAAGTGTTGACGAATATCTACAGCTCAAACTGTTGACTAATATCTATGAGAACCAAAGTGTTGACGAATATCTACAGCTCAAACTGCTGACTAATATCTATGAGAACCAAAGTGTTGACGAATATCTACAGCACTGGCAGAGGTTGGATTTGCAATTATGTATAGCATATTGGAATAACACAATATTGCGTGTGCAGTTTAAAAAACTTAATTTATGTATGTATGTATGTAAAAATTCCTAATATCGGACTATTGGACACATTTAGCTGATTATTAAGGATTTGGGTTTTTGTTTTAAAATCTTTCTTTATTTCGAGTGCTTCTAAATTATTTAGTCTGTTACCATGACCATTTTTATGTCAGTTAGGTTAGGTTGTGGTGCCGTGTATTTCGAAATAAATAAATATATTTGTATTACGATCTCCATGTTTGTTCAATAAATTATTGTCCTCGTAAACAGCAAAAGACGTAATTTTATGCAAAAACTTCATGTACGTACTTTAAACGTTTAAGCCTTTACGTAATTGAAGTAATTTATGCTTTTCCGTACAACCTCTTGCTCAGCTGCCCTCTGTAGATATTAGTCCAACCTACGCTCCATAGGTATAAGTCACCACTGGGACCGTCATAGATATTCGTCCGACCTTGGCTCTGTAGATATTAGTCCTCACTCTGAAGTTCATAGATATTATTCCAACATATGAACTGTAGATATTCGTCCGACATACAGGCTGTATGTAGATATTAGTATCTGGAGTCAGACATGGCACTATCTGTCCAGTGAGTGGGTAAAAGAAAACTATCTTCATAAATGAAAACAAAATAAACGCCCGGGTTGCCGGCAATGAAATTGAATTGAGATACTTCAATAGTCAGGCCATGTCAAAACTGTCAAAAGTCAGAATAATAGAAGAGTGTGAGACGATGTATGAATGAGACCGAGTTGTTTGACTGTCCGTCCTCTCTGCCTACCCCTGCAAGGAAACTTGGAAACTTCACCATTGCGTTCACCACTACGTCCATTCACCATTTCTTATGCATAAATTTAGCACGTGCAACCATTGTATGTTATTTTATTACCTTCAAAGTTTAAAACGATGTCATTTTATGCATTTATTATCTGTACGCAGGTCATTAAAATCACGATTTTGTGTTTTATATTCAAGTCTCGTGTTCGCGTTTGGAGTTTCGAAATTAATCACAACTTTCTTTTGCATAGTGTCGCCACATAACGCATTTTTACATGACGCTACGTGCATATTGTACGTGTCAAATTAGAAAATTACACATTATTTGTTTGTAATACTTATGATAATAAAAATAGATTCAAGAAGTGTGTAAAATTTGTAACACGATGGGTAAAAACATTAGAAATCCACTGTGGATTTCTTGACACAATTGATTTTAACCATTCAGACCTCGAGGTTCCGCGACTTTTCGATCCGTGACAGAATATCCCCCTTCAAAATATCCCCCGACAAAATATCCCCCGACAAAATATCCTACGGACAAAACACCTCCCAATAAATTATCTACTAAATCCTAACCTAACCTAACCAAACTGAGCTAAGGTGTCTAAGAAAATGAAGATAATGTTGGTAGTTCTTAGTCGAAGTATGATACAGTTAAAAGTAACCGAATTGAATATAGACACCTTAGCTCAGTTGGTAGCGCACTTGCCATGTAAACAAAGGGTCCTGGGTTCGAGTCCCAGAGGTGCCAATATCTTTTTCTGGTTTTTCTGTCTCCAGATTTTCGATTGAGTTTCGCTAATATTGTCTTAAATATTAAATTTTTGATTTAATTAATTTGTGTTATTTCACAATTCATTCATTAAAAATAATTTTTTTTTTTTTTTTTTTTAGTTTTTTTTTTTTATATTATCTTTAAAATATTTTTTAACAGTGTTTATTAATTCAGGGTGGCCACAGACCTGGAATACCTGGAAAACCTGGAATTATCAGGGAATTTTACCGAACCTGGAATTATCAGGGAAATGTCAGGGAATTTCGAAAAAAATTTATAATATCAGGGAATTCCAAAAATAAAACTATATTCGTTATTTTGCGATTTGTGCAACCCCAAAGTTGTGTTTTATTACTTTTACTTGCGACTTTCGTAACAAAAGATATGCCGATAAAGACAAACTAGATAGGTATTTTTTTATTATTATTTTCATTAATGCCCTTGCAACACAATCATGTCATCTAGTTGATGTGTGTGTGTGTTTTTATTTTGTGTGTGTAGGTATTTTAACATTTAAATCAAGGTTTTTAGTATTTATAAAATTACATTGTATCACTATTTACACCATAGCTTCGTGTAAATACATAATAAACCTCTTTCTAAACTTTAGTCGAATGCTTATGGTTCAGTTTTCTCTGAACCATAAGCATTTTCTTATGGTTCAGATATGATTTCTTCTTTTCTTTTCTTCTACCCAAAGGGTATATTGTTTTAATTATTAATATTCTAAATCTAAACTGTTCCCTAGTATTGTTGCTTATTTCATGTGATATTTTTTGTTGTATCTCTTCTAATATTAATGTTTTTTTTGTTTATTTTTCTATTTTTGTCTCGTCTTTTCATTTCTTCACAAATTGTCTTCACGCGAAATATCATAAATTTGTAACAAGTGTATTTTGTGTTCAATAGATTATTGTAATGCAAAGAAATAATTTATGCTATGACGGAATTCCCTTTATTATTTATTTAACAAACGATATCGCCATAGGGAACGTACCCATACTACGTGACCAACTTTTTGCAGTTTTTAACCCCCCCCCCCCCCCCGGTGACCAAAAACCTAAGCCCCCCGCCGCTCATTTGTACCAAGCGTGGTATTTTGAAGACCCCCCCCCCGCTGAATGAACAGGTCACGTAGTATGGGTACGTTCCCTTATATCAAATTAAACATATCATGGAAAAATGTAGAAACCGCCCTGGAAAACCTGGAATTATCAGGGAATTTTGAAATCCATTTTTTGTGGCCACCCTGTAATTGGATTTTATCATTAATTACTCGTAGTATATTTGCCTCATGTTCCAGAGTGGAAGATACTCTCAGTATCGCATTCAGAATTGAAACGTTGCTTGAAATGGCTTTAGCCGTATTTGGTGACCAGGTCTGAATAGCCAGGTACTTCCCCACCTTCCTCTTCCCCATCTCCCTCTAATCCCCACTACCTTCAGCCTTACAACATATCCCAATTGGGGATGCCATACTCTCACTGGCTCTAGACGGAAGCAACTGAGACTCTTGTGAGGTATTCACTTAAAAAAAAACAAAAGTCAGAAATCCACTGTGAATATCTTGGGATACTAGACTTTAAGACGGCGCAATATTCTTGCTTTGCTCACATTCATACACGGTCTCATACCATAGACATCAGAATTCAATAGACCAGAACATACAGATGAGGCGTAAAACCAAACTATGGGGGGGGCGAAGAGAGGAACAATAACTGTGATTCGTTCAAAAATCAATCTGACAGTATATAGGCATCTCGCATTATAATATCACCATTAAATTCTTAAAAGCAAAATCTGCTTTGAATGAATAGACCTTTTTAAATGGGAGCGCGAATTGCTTGCCACGTTAATAACATATTTGCTAAGGCCAAATGCTCGCCCCGAAAAGATTCGCCCCAATTCACATAGCAATATTTTGTTGCCGTGTTTAGTTAAGACACCTTTACAAATGTTTCATAATTTACTTACCCATGTAACCAGCGACGAGCACACTGGAGAACCGCCCACATTCGCTACGTCCATATAATATGTGGGTATAATGTATAGCACAAGCTATCGTTTTTGGCGTGTTATTTCGAAAAATGTATGTATGTTAGTTCCGCGCTGTTCAGGACAAGAATGATGACGTCACATATTTTAGATTCAAGCGAGGTTCTCTCCCCTCCCCATGGAGCGAGCTGGCTCCAAGGCGGAGCTGTAGCCGGTTCCATGGGGAGGGGGAAATAATACGTTTTTATCACTTGGGCAGGTTCAGATATATTCATATGTCCGTGTCTCATACATATATTCTTATGTTATTCTGACACTTGACATAACCTGAATCAAGTATTTGATTTACTAGAGCGTCCCCAATTCCTACCATTCACTTTTGTGTCATTTATTTTCCTTATAATCTTTTTAAGTTCACTCGCTCTACGTGTCTAAACCATCTAAGCGTCCGTTTCTTAATCTTGCTCGTTCGTTACTTGTATCCTTTCACGAAACACACATTATTTCTAACATGTTTCAATTTGGGAGGCGGATATGGGTACAGCCGCTCTAGGAACCTCAGCATGGGTAAGCCACCCAGTGAGGCCAACATTATTGGATTGTACTATGAAATATAAAGTGTTATAAAAAAAGCATTTTTTGGATAACCAACGCTTCTGCCATAAGTCACCCCAAGAAATTCGCTACGTTTTGTGAGGTTTGTCTAGGTCTTGGCGGCGGATGCCCACTTGTTGCATGAGGGGCCAGATGGGGGATACTGGTTGATGGAGACCATTTTGCCTCTCCAGTTTATCTCTCCCGACCCATTGCTTTGCACCGCAGTGGAGAGATTGATTCGTATGTCCGTCCCTCCTGGACACACTGACCGTCAGATTCCTATCCCTCATACCTTTTTATCTCTCAGAACTTCCTCTCCTCCCTTTCCGTTAAAAGACCCCGCATACTGCATACCCAAATATGAGTGAAATTATTTTCTTCAAAACCTCCTGTTTGGAACTATTGTAAAAGAAAAAAAAATGAGTGTGCAATTCATACGCGGTAGAAGTGAAACCTTCAGAAAACTAAAGTAGTCAAGAGTGTTGAGGCTTCGAAGCACTTGTGAAGGATGATTTTTTCCATATTTTTATTGTCGAATTCCAGTGCACCTTTTCCATGAAATGACACATTTGGTCATCTTATTGGTATTCGTGTTTTCTTATTCGGAGTCGCTAGATGTCGCTTTCTTTTGTGCTTTCTTTTGCCTGTTTATTTTGGAGTGGTTTGAAGATTGGATATTGATTTTACAAAAGAAAAAAAATTTTTTTTTTTTGGATCATAGGATTCGATCCTTGGTGTGCTGAATGTCTGGCCGCTAAGGTTCGTTAGGCGCTTTATACCACTAGTCCAAAGGAGACCCGCGTGGGATCGTGGATTTATCGTATTATATTGAAACCGAGTACTTGTGAAATAAATAAATATTTTATTGATATCTCATTCTTTCACAGGCTAAATCCTATAGTTTGTCTCTTTTTAGTGTCGCTATTTTTATTTCATCAAGTTCTAAATCACAACGGTGCTAAAAAAAACACCACACGTTTCCAGACATCATGTATATTAATTTTTGTTTTCCTTTGTTTTAGGTGGTCAGGGGAGTTAAACTGGAGGACGCACACATTGTGAGAAAGCGTAGTACAGAGCAACCACTTAGAATAGTTTTATATTACGACCACTCCGTATACAGGTAAGAAAATTTTATTTTGATTTGAATAAAATGACTTTTATAGACACCACTTTTTAAATTATTTTTTGAAAGTTAAATTTTTAATGTACATTCACGAAACATAAACACTTAAAATTTTTAATGTACATTCACGAAACATAAACAGTTAAAAATTTTAATGTACATTCACGAAACATAAACAGTTAAAAATTTTAATGTAGGTACATTCACGAAACATAAACAGTTAAAATTTTTAATGTACATTCACGAAACATGAACAGTTAAATTTTTTAATGTACATTCACGAAACATAAACAGTTAAAATTTTTAATGTACATTCACGAAACGAAACATAATTCCGAACAAAAGAAGTAATATCGAACTAAGAACGTAACCTAATGTAACCTAAACTAACCTAGTCTAAACTAACCTAAACTAATTTAATCTAACCTAACCTAGCCCAAACTAGTCTAGCCCAAACTCACTTAACTTAATCTGGCTTAGTCTAACCCATTTGAATATCTTTGGTCTAACCTAACTTAACATAAAATATTCGCCCCTAACTTAAGGGCCCGCAACCCGGATTTGTACCGATTTATTACATATTTCCCTTAAACACGGTAAGTTTTAAAGCTCTTAAAAAAATATATGTTATTCTTGAAGATAATATCTGGACATTGCCCGCGCCGAAACGCAAATTATATAAAAAGCTTTCGATAGAAAAAAATCGCAAAGTATGCTCCAAAAATTATTATTAACACGTTTGTTTCAGTTATTTTACAAGTTATATGTATGAAAAAATTCACAGTATTTCTTTAAACGCTGTTTAAGATAATGCTCACGAGATTTTTGCTCTATTTTAAACGAGTCGTGTTTTATTAAACATTTTCGCAATTTTCGCATCGATTTTGTCGCTGTAAGTGTTAGCGCTCTCCTCTAACATTCGTAATTTCGTATCTCTCCATCTTCTTCTTTTCGGGCCCGGTTGCAGAGCCTTAACCAAACCTAACCAATTTTTTAAAAATTTAAAATATATTTATACGCTTGTACCTAGATTGCATGCAGTTGGCAATGCTTTCTCAGAGGTAGTAGACGTGTTCAACTGCACGGAATACAGTTATAAGAAGGCTATAATATCATACCTTATATTGTAACACATAATTGAATTCCGTAAGTCTAAACTTAAACTTTAGGGCGCACAGTTTACACCCGCGCTGTGCAAGCGGGTTCCTACAGAGCATCAAACCATCCCATAATTGTATCCTATAACTTTTTACGCACCAGATTTAAATGTCCGGGTTAAATTTTCCCCACAGGAAAAACTAAACCCTTTCACACACTTCCCAAATGATCATCTAGTCAACCCACGCTATGCAATTGCACTATATAAGTATTATAAATACAAAACAATACAAGAACAACATGTCAACCTACTAGAGACCAAATGGGAATATAATTCACCGACTCCAGATATTTTCATATCAGAGGGTTCGGCTCTGTGGCATTTCTAATTGAACCTATAAATCCTACTGATCCCTCAATATAAATATTTTAAAAATCTTTTGTAATCCTACATGTATTTAAAATTACTGATTTTTGCATTTTTATATACAAATTCTTTGACAAATCTAATATGCTTAAATTTTGAATCAGATTCCTAGGTATTATGCCAGTGGCCGAAATAACAAATGGTAATATTTTTATAGTCCGAGAATGCCAAATTCTTTTAATCTCATTTCCTAAATCTGTGTATTTTTTCAGAAATAGTTTTTTGAATATTACAGGAATTTGGAATAGCTACATCAATGATATAAGTTATTTTTTTAATTTTGTCATGTAAAACTATATCAGGTCTATTATGACTAATTGTTCTGTCTGTTAGTATAGTTTTATCATAATATATTTTATAAAATTCATTTTCTAAAAATGAATTTGGTTCATATTCATAATATGGTACTACATTACGGCAATCAATCAAGTTATGTTTAATTACCAAACCTTGGTGAATTATTTTTAAAACCTGATTGTGCCTAAATGTATACTCGGACGGCGCTAATGTAGAACATCCCGATATAATATGTTCTATAGTTTCGGGAAAAGCCAAACATTTTCTACATAAATCATCAATTTGATTTATATCTTTGATTATATGCTTTCTATAATTTTTAGTATTAATGACTCTATCTTGAATGGCAAGCATAAATCCTTCTATTTCTGCGCTCAACTCTCCAATACTCAACCATTTGTTTGACGAAAGTTTGTCAACATACGTTTGGTTGAGATAATTGAAGTGTTTTGCGTGAATAATTTTATTTGACCAGGAATCTAATAATTCCTGGTTAGTATTTATAAGAATGTTGGCATTCTCGTCATATAAATTTAAAGGTGTAATATTTCTATCTGCCTTGCAAATTATTTTGTGCATTTCTGAGCTATTAGCTTTCCCATGGAAAAAATTTCTAAGCATTTCTACCTGATTGTGTTTCAAAGATGTTATTTTGACTACACCTCTACCTCCTAAATTTTTAGGTAAATTAATTCGTTCTATAGCTGAATTTGGATGATGGCAATTAAACTTTGTTAACGTAGTTCTAATTAATCGTTCTAAACTATCTAAATCTATATTGGACCATTTAATTATGCCAAATGAGTATGTTAGTAGAGGTATTGCCCAAGTATTTATTGCTTTTACTAAATTTTTAGCAGATAGATTGCATTTTAAAATTTTTCTGATCCTAGTTTGAAATTTAATCCTAATATCATTTTTAATACTAGTGTGATCTAATCTATTCGATTGCGGGTATCCTAAATATTTATAAACCTCATCCCCTTTCATACTTTTAATTTTGAAATTTCTAAATATACCCTCATCTCCATCTACAATTTTGCCTTTCTCTATATGGATCGTTTTACATTTATCTAAACCAAAAGTCATTTTAATATCATCTGAAAAAATTTTAACTACCTTAATCATTTTCTCTAAATTTGATTCAGAATTTGAAAATTATTTTATATCATCCATATATAATAGATGTGAAACTATACTACTCTCTCTTGTATTACCCTTAATTTTTATTCCAAACTTGCTTTTAATTAACATTTTAGAAAGGGGATTCAATGCTAAGCAAAACCAAAGAGGGCTCAATGAGTCTCCTTGAAAAATCCCTCTTTTTATTGAAATGCCCGGTACTACTATTTTCTTACCTTTTAAATTAACTAGCAAATCTGTATTCCAAAAGGACATAATATTTTTCAAAAAGCTAATTATAATTGGGTTAACTTTATATATTTTTAATATTTTGATTAGCCACGAGTGCGGGACACTATCAAAAGCTTTTTGATAATCTATATAACAAGTATGTAAATTACGCTTTTGATTTTGAATTTGTTTTAAAATTACAGAATCAATAACTAACTGTTCTTTACATCCCATATGTTTTCTGCGACAACCTTTTTGTTGTTCAGATAAAATATTTTTTTCATCCAAATGAGTATATATTAAATCTGTCAAGCAAGAGGTTAAAATTTTGTATATTGTCGGTAGACATGTAATGGGTCTATATTGAGAGGGATTATTAATATGTTCGCTTTTAGGCAACATATAAGTAATGCCCTTAGTTAGAAAATTAGGAAAATTTTGAGGTTGTCTGACAAGTTTTGAAAGATTTTTTGCAAAAAGAGGATGTAAAGTAGTTAGACGTTTGTACCAAAAATAAATAGATTATTATTATTTGGTTATTATAATAATTACTCCTGTGTACCACTGTGTATTATGTATCGCCCGATGTATCGCCCGATTGGAAAAGCCATTTTATGGCGTTCAAATAAATAAATGAAAATATTACCTCCAAACAGAATTTTTGAAACAAGTGGATAAATATATAAAATTGTTTTTTTTTTACAGATTGGAGCCGGAAAAATTTGATCTCATTAATGTAAGTAACTTTTTTTTCATTAAATCACTCTTTTAAACACTGTAAACAGTCGCAACGCTCATGCGCTCTGGCGGAATAAAAAAGTACTATCAAACACGGCTACCATCTTGACAGGATTAACCGAACATGGAACGCACACCAAAAAATCCGTAAATACGGACAGACGAAATGCACAGTGGTCGAGTCGAAACAGGACTTCGCTAAGCTCAACCAATATACAGTAAAACCTCCAATTATAATATTTAATCAATGAAGACAATATTTGCGATTGTCAAATGAAAACTTGAAACGGAAAAATCAGATAAAGATTCGGTCGCTTCTAGGAATTGAACCAAGAACCCTAGCCTTGCCGGGGCTCTGGTCTAACCACTGGGCTAATTCGACCTTTCGGTCATATTTAATTGTATCATATTTCGACCAAGAACTGCCAACATTATCTCCATTTTTTAACGCATATTTTTATTGGCTGCCATCTTTATGTATGATTGCAAGATTCTTCCTGAACTAAATGCGATCTAGATATAGTATCTAGGATAAATCTTCCGGAACTAAATGGAATCTAGATATAATGTCTAAGATAAATCTTCCCGAACTAAATGCAATAATACAGTGTCTAGGATAAATCTTCCCGAACTAAATGCAATCTATATATAGTGTCTAGGATAAATCTTCCCGAACTAAATGCAATCTACATATAGTGTCTAGGATAAATCTTCCCGAACTAAATGCAATTTAGATATACAGCCTTACTAAAAAAAAAACCGCACGCCCGATAACCCGTGTTATTGCAATAACATAAATAAACCTCGTGTACACTAAAACACGTTTTATTACCAATAACCTTTCCTACGTGGTCACGCTGTTAAAATGCATTGAAGATCTGACAACGTTGTATCTGGTTTTAATTTACTAGTAAAAAAATATTGTTTTAATTCTTCTCCGCTAGGGGTATTATTGGCGCGCCTGCGCTTTAGTTCCCAACGGCCCGCTATGAAAAAATAGTTTGGTATGTTTTTCGCTGGATGTCGAAGATTTTGTTATTACCTAAATGTTGTGATTTTACTTAATAATTTCTATTTTAGTGACGAATTTACTCTTCTATTCACATAATTGATATATTCACCATGTTATTTATGTGGTTTACATCAGTTTAATCAAGTTATTGTTCAAACGCCGTACTTTCAAAATTGAACTGTCAGAATATGGTTTTATAGGTTACTTAAATGATAAAATTTACATTTTAAGATCTTTATTTTAAGAGAATTTCTTAAAAGTGATCATTTTTTATAATATTAATATCTAATACATGTGTTCGTAAACGTATCAAAGAAATAAACGTCTTCAGAGATGCAAGAAATCTGTTTTAAATGTCGGTATTATCTCTAAGTTATTTTTAGGCAATAAAAAAAACCTGGAAATTTTTTATTATTTTTTTATTGTATGCACGAGGAAAAAGTGAGGTGATGGTTTCCTTCCAAATTAATTACATAAAAGGACTGTGTTTTTGAAATTTTGATTTTTTTTTTAATTTCTCTACATTTTGGTCAAAAAAGTTTTGGTAAGAATTTTTTTTTCTTAAAATAGAATCTTAAAATCTTAGAATCTTTAGAATCTTAAAATATGGCAGTTTTTAAAAACTAAAGTGTATTTCAGTTACACAAATCTAAAAGGTAATTTTATCTAGTTTTCATAAATGGTATTTGTTTTTACGACTCCTTCAAAAATGAGAAATATATAGAACATTCAAAATACTTTGGAAAAATTTCAAATTTCGTTCAGATATCATTACTAAAACAGAGATAAACTACCCTCTCAATCCGTGTAAACCAAGTGTATTTTTTTCCATGAACAATTTTTTAATTAGTAATGTTTTCACATCCGCGGCCGTTTGTCAATTGAATAAAATTTTCACTGGGTTTTTTAGTAAGGCTGTTGTGTCTAGGATAAATCTTCCCGAACTAAATGCAATTTAGATGTAGTGTCTATGATAAATCTTTCCGAACTAAATGCAATCCAGATATCGGGTCTAGGACAAATCTTCCCGACCTAAATGCAATCCAGATATAGGGTCTAGGACAAATCTTCCCGAACTAAATGCAATTCAGATATAGTGTCTAGGACAAATCTTCCCGAACTACATAAATGAAATCTAGATATAGTGTATAAGATAAATCTTCCCGAACCAAATGCAATCTAGATACGGTGTCTAGGATAAATCTTCTCACACACCGCACCGTGACGTCTCCGTAGACCCCTACCATACTAGATACTAGACGTGACGATAATTTTGAAAGTATGGAATATAATTACAAGGATAATATTGAAGTGTGAGTGAATTCCAAAAATTCAAAAACGTCAACCTTCAATGCACTGATGGTTTTGCTTTTGTTCTTAAGCATATAATGCTGCCGCTATTACGCACTAAATAACAACAACAGTCGAAAATAAAAAACAAACGGTGAATGTATGTCTGCACCCCCCCCAAACGAAACATACGATCATTATCATACATCTCCCTCACACTTATAAAGAAAATGAAACGCAATTCTCGTCGCAGAAATGTAGTACTTTGGTGAAAACAGTCACACGTATTTTGTGTGTCTCTCCGTTATTTAATGTCTAAGAAAGAGCTGCAGCATTATAGCGAACGTATGTTTATTGCTTTTTTTGCTGTCACGGTACCGTTACCGTGAATTTTCACTGTAATTATAAAGTGTCCATTCTCCTAAAGGACTGCTTGTGGTCGGTAATTTTAAAATAATCTTTATAATTAATTTCTGCGTTTTAAAAATCGGATCGGCAGCCAGTAGATTATACTTTATTAATTAACATTTTAGTAATTTAATTAAATATACTTTTAATAAATTGTGTTGTTATTTTTAAACGTCTTCTTCTTTTATTACAGAACACCATATTGCCAGGTGCGGTTCAGTTTTGGGAGAAAACTTTGATGGTTCGCAAGACGGCGGACGTGATCAAACTCAACAGGTAAGTCTTTTATATTTACATTAATGAGTACCCGGCGTGCGTTGCAACGCCTCTCATTCCCCCGTCGGGCGTGTGCACAACAAATCACCAAAATTTCATTGTAATCGGACGAATGGTATAGGAAATAATTTCTTATCGCCAGTGCTCACCATATTATATATAGAAACCTTCGCGGGCGTGCGCATAACAAATCACCAAAGTTTCATCGCAATCGGATGAATGGTAGGTATAGGAATTAAAAAAAACGATTGTGCTTTAGACCACACGACTGAAGTAAAACTTCACTAACTTATATCTCCCTCTCAACTTCCGTTCGCCTCGCCCGACCGTTCGCCTCGTTTCCGTAATCCACCAGCTTACTCCCCAAGTCAAGTGTGCGTAAAGAAGTTTTACTTCAAAAAGGGACAAATAAAGAAACATTTTTATATTTATATAAAGACTAGCTGGTCCCGGCATGCGTTGCTATGCCATTTAATAAAGAAATTCTTTCTCCTTGAGTGTTGCTAACAACCTGGCAGCGGCTACATGGTGTCAGAGTTGCGCTCGGGGACTACGCCCCGTATAGGAACCAGAACCTCGCTGGGCCCGGGTGCCACCAGGAGGGCGGCACCACAGGGCGGGCTCCGACCTACCTTGCAGGCGGCTAGCTCGAACCAACGGCAAGCAGGGGAGACCCTCGTCATCAGGGTGGTGTGGTCGCCGGTAGGCTGTTTGGAATGTTTTACATGGGGGGAAATACTGGCCGTGATCACCCTCGAACAATCTCCTCAATAAAAGAACGGTATTTAGGTAAAACAAACAAATTGTATTGTGGGAAAACACAGAAATACAAGGTTAAACGGCAGTTCCTGGCTAGAATGTCCCTACACGGCAAGTCTCTCAACCTGTCCTCTCTGGGGTCGTCATTGCTCAGGTAAAATCGCGAGGGCAAATAGAACACATTAATTTAAGGGGGCTTACTGCGATGGAGGCGGCAGGTCCAATCCTCGTCCGCAGCAGAGGGGATCTCGTTCCAACAGGAGACTCCAGGTGAAACGTCCCACACACGTAAACATTGTCACTGTACTTTAAATTACGCCTCGGCCTTGTCTGCCGTAGCATCTAGAACACGCATTTGCGTATTAAATTCCCGACGCCATATTGCGTCGCGGATGACTCGGGCCACAAAGGTGCCCTGCGGAGAGAATTTCTCCTTAACAAAACAATCGACTGTTCGCGGAGCGCTCTGCCTAGGAAGTGTGGAGAGTCGGCGGCTTCGCCGACCGTTGCTCGCATTTGGCTCCACTAGCGCGCGCGGCGCGCTTGCGGCGAAAGAGCGAAACTGTAGTCTGTGCAGTGGCGTGGGTGAATAATTAGTAGGGGCTTATTTGTGCATCGTAACAGTGTCCTTTCCCATTCGTCCCGTTACCCTTTCGCCTCCCCTTCTTCTCCTGCGTCCTCTTCCTCTCTCGCGTTCCCACTCCGTCACCTCCACCTTCCCTCTCCCCACTGCACTCCCCCCCCCCCCTTCCCCCGTCCTGCGAACCCCCCTCCCGAGTTCCCCTCCCGCCTCACACGTCCCCTTCCCCCCTCACACGTCCCCTTCCCCTCTCGCTTCCCCGCCTTCCCTCTTCCCTTTTCCGCTCCCTCGCGTCCTGCCAACCCTCCTCCCGCGTTCCATATTGTGAAGGCCCAGAAATCCATAATTAGAGTAATTTTGCGTAAACCCTATAGGTATTCTAGCGATCAGCTCTACAAAAACTTTTATGTACTTGATATTCGTCAAAACTATATAAAAAGGATTATTATCCACGTACATAAAAATCTAGATAAAATTAAAAAAATTGATCATAAATATATCACAAGAAGTCACACCAGAAAGGATCTTGTTGTCCCAGGGAGCAATACGGCAAAGTATCAAAAAACATGTACATATCTTGGACCAAAAATATATAGTAAAATTCCCCTAGAATTAAATATTAAGGCTTGCAAAATGTCCCACGTCAGTTCAATAATAACAAAATGGTTGATTGGCTTAGGTAGGGTGGAATCTGAAAAACTATTAAATAATGTCACTTAAAGTTTTACATGGCCTATTAACGGCACATTTGGTAAAAATTTAGTACGTATATTATTTAAATAAAAAAAATAAAAACATTTTTCTTTTCTTTTTTGTTACAGAATTAATTTTCTGGCATCTTTATTAATGTATATTTAATTTAAAAAATTAAAATGAACAATTTGTTAAAAAACTGATTTTTTTGGCATTCTCATCAGCATTTGGTTCCTTAGAACGGGCAATCTGTCTAGCTAGGAACTAATATCGACCCACAAGACATAATAACACTTGTACACATTTTATAGTTATTTTTCAATGTTGTTATTATGTTATTTTTGCCATACAAATGTATCAAATGTAATGTTATAAATAAATAAAAAAATATATTCAATCCCAGTACATTCAGTTTATAAACAGCCCGCGTGCCACCTTTTACAATTTTTATTCAAATTTCCATTTTTCATGTATATTAAATTTGGTACCTAACATAGGTACCTATTTAAAATGTCTAAAATTCTTGATTCGATTCAAACTATTAGGGGAGTACCTACTTTAATTAAATTTATCAACTTAAAGATTTTTAAAAATAGAATCCTGATTTAACAATCATTGTTTTGCAAAATGTCATTCTCAAACACGCGATATGTCAAACGTGCGATAGTCGTTAGGTTTTCTGAAATTATCCAATTTTCGGCGAAATTTTCTTAATTTTTCTCTCCCTAAGAACCATTCCCGTACTTCAAGGAATATTCTAAAAAAAGAATTAGCGAAATCGGTTCAGCTGCTCTCGAGATTTGCGCTTAGCAACACACTCAGCAATCCATTTTTATATTATTCCTATTCGGTATTGGCACATACTCATTGCCTCAATCACATGCATACATCGTTATGCATAATTATAATTCACTTGCATAATTATATAGACTTGAATGCGCTGTGTGCACCTTGTATAATGTACCAAACACGGCTAAAGCCATTTCGAGACACGTTTTATTTCTGAATGGTGGTCTTACACCAGGGCGATACTGAGAGTATCTTCCACTCTGGAACGTGCCGCAAATATACTATATATTATTTTTAATGATTTAATTGTGATATAACACAAATCAATCAAATGTACTTTATTTTCCCAAGCCGGGATTCGATCCCGCGACCTTCGGATTACGAGTCATGAGCCTTACCACCCGACCTTGCCAGCCGTCAAAAGTTGTAAGAGATTAATTAATGAAGGAATAATCATTAGCGGAAGAGAAATGTGTTTTTTTTTAAATTTTTTTTTTTACATTAACTCCACACAGGAGGCCCTGAGGAAAATAATTTCCCTTAGGGCCTATGTCATCTGGAATGCTGTGTAGAGGGTCTTTTTGAGGAGAGGAAGGAATTAACATTGGTCTTGAAGAGACCCATGTTGTAGGAAGGAGGAAACACAGAGGCTGGCAAATCATTCCACAGCCGAGCTGTTTAACACAAGAACGAGTCGAAGAAACGACCCGTTCTCATGTGACAAATGGCGTGTTTCCCGACTATGCACTGGTGCCGAAGGGATCAATGATGCTAGTTCCTCGGAGCATCTTCCATTGTAATACCGGTAGAACAAGAATAGCATTCCCACCCGACGCCTTTGCTCTAAAGATTGAAATCCGTCTGTTAAGATGGAAGAATCTATCAAACTGACCGCCGGTTTCTGCACAGAGTCGAGGGTATTTTTCAGATATTTTGGAGCTCCAGACCAGAGATGGCTGTCAATTCAACCGTGGGGCGTACTTGTGATTTGTACAAGGTTAGCAGTTGTGTACTATTAAAGTATCTGCAGGCCCTGTACAGTACGCCCAGTTTTTGGGGGCTAACTTTAATCTGGCTTCGATGGAGCCCCCATACCTGAGCTGGTCACTTAGGGTTACACCAAGCATATCAATGGAGGGCCTGTTCGGAAGATTGCTTCCGTTGAAAGAGACTAGATTTTCATTTCGATCCCTTTTTGACGTAATCAGACAAGATTGGGTCTTTGAAACATTAAATTCAACGAGATTATTTTTACCCCAAGAGAAAACACTCTCGAGGTAACTGTCCATTCTTTGTTTCAAAGCCCTACGAGCTGTTGGAGTTTGTGAGGCCTTTGGGGGCTTGTCAAATAAAAAGCTATCATGAACTGTACTGTCATCCGCGTAACAGTGAATTGGTGCACATGACAAAAGGTCGTTGATGTGCAACAAAAACAAAGTCGGAGACAGAACCGATCCCTGCGGGACGCCAGCATTTATCGAGTGTGGTTGGCGTTAACAAAAAACTATCCAAAGATGTGAAGCTAGCAGTCCACTATGGAGTGTTGATACCTACCCTGATCTATGGCAGTGAGGCATGGAACTGGCAGAGGCGTATGTGTGGTAAAACCATATATGATCGTGTGAGAAATGTGGAGATCCGCAAAGAATGCAAGGCTGATGTAAGCGTAGTGAATATGATTAAGAAAGGGACGCTCAGATGGTTTGGACGCCCGAGAAAGACATGGCACGATCAAGTGAATCAGATACTTGAGCCAGAATAATATAAGGAATATGTATGAGATAGTGTGGTTGAAGTAAGGAGTGTGTGCCAAGATCGAGTTGTTTGGCGGTCCGTCATCTCTGCCTAACCCTGCGAAAACTCTGTGATGGACGTCGTGATGTGTATGGAGGTTTCTATCTAAAATGACTTCACACCTGTCGTAAGTGAGATAACGTATAAATAATCGAATGCACACAGCAGAGTGCAAGTTGGCTAGGAACAATACTCGCCAACTAAGGTTGGTCGGTTTTTGAAGGTAAACCACTCTTGTCTGACATTATAAACTATAGATGGAATAAAATGCATTATTGCCCAGCGGCGTAACTAATTTTTACACGACCCCACGGCACATCTTCTATCTTCTATCTTCTTCTTCTTCTTCTTCTTCTTCTTCTATCTTCTATATTCTATATAAATAAAAATGAATCGCCGAAATGTATGTAGGCGCATAACTTCCGAACCACTCGACGAAATTGGTTAATTCTTTTTTTCTGTGTTCGTTATTGTCAGGACAAGGTTTGTATAAAACTACTGGTGTCCTCTGGAATTACGAAATTTGTATTCATAATTCCAATACGTGGCACGCGAGCTGTTTGAAAAATGAATGTACAGGGACTGAATGTGTGGAATGCGGAAGGGGGGAGGGGAACTCGGGAAGGGCGTTCGCCGGACGGAGGAGGGGGGGGGGGAGTGGAGTGGGGAGAGGGAAAGTGGAGAAGACGGAGTGGGAATGCGAGAGGGGAAGGGGACGCGGGAGAGGAAGGGGAGGCGGAAAGGGAATGGGACGAATGGGAAAGGACACGCAGGGAGTAACAATTTATTTATGAAATGGCGTAGCAACGCATGCCGGGAACCAACTAGTCTATAATATTTTTGAAGTGAAAACTTCTTTAGCACCGTTGTGATTTGAAACTCGATGAAACGAAAAATAGCGACACTAAAAATATAAAAAATCATACAGAAAGAGATAGTATAATCGGTCTCCTCTTTGTGCGGTGCTTCGTAGCCTTCCCACTCTTGTCTACTTTAGTTTTCTGAAGGCTTTATTTCTACCGCGTGTGAATTGCACACTCTGATTTTTTCCAGATTCACGCAAGACGGACAGACAACCGAAATTGGTACTTCTTCAATGAAAACAAAAACTTTTGTCAAAATGTATTAGAATACTTTTGACGGCCTCTGTGATGGAGGTGTAAGGCTCTCGACT
This sequence comes from Limnephilus marmoratus, assembly GCA_917880885.1. Taxonomy (NCBI): domain Eukaryota; kingdom Metazoa; phylum Arthropoda; class Insecta; order Trichoptera; family Limnephilidae; genus Limnephilus; species Limnephilus marmoratus. The sequence continues at coordinate 60,248,436 of OU862907.1, forward strand.
AGCAATCCGAAGGTAGCGGGCTCAAATCTCGGCGTGCGCACATTTTATTTTATTTGATTGAGTGAATATTGTGCAAAAGTCCCAACTTCTCCCAACCGCCCGGAGCCAGTGAGACTACGGCATCCTCCGATTGGGGTATGTTGTGAGGCTAAACGTAGAAGGGAGGGGAAGGAGATGGGAAGAGGAAGGTGGGGAAGTTGGCAATTCGAATCTGGTTATCAAACACAGCTAAAAGCATTTTGAGCAACGTTTCAAATCTTAATGCTGGTCTTGTAAAGTATCTTACCCTCTCGAACTTATTGGATAACCAACACCTCTGTTATAGGTCACCCTAAGTGGTTCGCTACGTTTATTGACTTAGCAGGGGTGCCCGAGATTATGGTGTGATGTTTGTCTAGGCCTTGGCAGCGGATGACCTGGAAACATTGAACCCCAGATACCTACCCAACCCTTTTCCTTTCCGGAACTTCATCCTTCCTTTGCTTAAAAAGACCCTCAACACAGCATTCCAAAAGATGATATAGGCTCCGAGGGAAATTATTTTCCTCAAGGCCTCCTGTGTGAAGTTAATGTTAACACTGACGGCCGGCGTAGTCCAGCGGTAAGGCTCTTGACTAGCATTCCGAAGGTCGCGGGATCGAATCCCGGCGTGGCAAATAAATTTTATTTGATTAATTTGTGTTATTTCACAATTTACTCATTTTAAAAAATATATATATAGTATGTAGTATATTTGCGGGACGTTCCAGAGTGGAAGATACTCTCAGTATCGCCCTGGTGTGAGACCACCATTCAGAATTGAAACGTTACTTGAAATGGCATTAGCCGTGTTTGGTGACCAGATCTGAATAGCCAGGTACTTCCCCACCTTCCTCTTCCCTATCTCCTTCCCCTCCCCACTACCTTCAGCCTCACAACATACCCCAATTGGGGATGCCGTAGTCTCACTGGCTCCAGACGGGAGCAACTGAGACTCTTGTGAGGTATCACTATAAAAAAAAACGAAATATTAAATGGTGAAATTACAAAATTAATCAAATAAAATTTAAACATTTACTTATTATTAAATCCTGATGAAGCTTGGTCGAAGCGAAACCGGTCGATGTAAAAAATAGTAAATATTCGTGGTTTTACAAAGCGTTTGTTTTATTTTTATAACAGATAAAATTTACTTGCGCACGCCTGGATATGAACCCGCGATCTTCGAATTGCTAGTCGAGAGCCTTACCCCTCGGCCACACGTATTCTTATAAGGGTTGTTGATAGTTTTTTTTTCACATACATACTTTGAATATTATTTAAAAAAATTCTTGGGGGCTACAAAGTTTAAAGTTGCGCCACTGAGTGTAACCATGGATCTTTACTGCATCGAGTGTTATACTATATTAATTTGTTGGTTGATTGCTTCTTGTTTCGTGACTCTTTCCTTGTCGTTTCTTATCTCTACATATTATAAATTAAAGTCCTCCGCCGCGTCTGTCTTTCTGTTCGCGATAAACTCAAAAACTACTGAACGGATTTTCACGTGGTTTTCACTAATAGATAAGAGTGATTCATGAGGAGGGCTTAGGTGTATAATTTGTCAAGGTTTTGTGTAAATTGGTTTAAATGTGTAATATGTAAAGGAGAATGTCTGTACGTGGTGGACGAGCGGGCTGGCAAGCGGGCGGTGTGGATTTGATCTGTATGCAAATTAACAAATGGCGGTATTAGTTAATTTATCGTGGTTTTAAAGGTTGGGTAACCATCCAGTAGATGGCGTTGTGCTTCATTAGCCACAGCAACGCGTGGCCGGGTCAGCTAGTAATAAATATTTCTAGTTGTCCTATGTATATTTCTAATTTTCTCTTATTCAATAAATCAAAATAAAAATTTCCTTTGAAATCAGAAGATTTTTAAGTGGGTTCTTAAAAACTACCTACTTAATTGTAAATCATAAATATTTTATGTAACATTTTAAAAATATTTCAAATAAAGAAAAACTATGCAATTATTCCAAAGAAACGTCATTATCTCAATGACAATATTATTTTTTTTGTATTTATTGGGCATTAACTAATATATTTACTACTAGCGAGTTCCCGACATGCGTTGCTATGCCAAATAATAAAGAAATTGGTTTTCCCTGCGTGTCCTTTCCCATTCGTCCCATTACCCTTCCGTCTCCCCTTCCTCTCCCGCGTTCCCTTCCCCTCTCGCGTTCCCACTCCGCCTTCCCTCTCCCCACTCCCCTCATCCGCTTTACTCGTCCCGCGAACCTCCCTCCCCCTTTTCCCCCTCCCGAGTTCCCCTCCCCCTCCCGAATTCCCCTCCCCCTCCCGAATTCCCTTCCCCCCTACCGGGTTCCCCTCCCCCTCCCACTAACCCCCTCCCGAGTTCCCCTCCCCCTCCCTTGTTTCCCTCTCCCCTCCCTCTTTCCCCTTTTCCCACTCCAACGAATAACATCTCACATGTATAAAACAGCCGTAAACATATTTTGATTTTTATATAAATTTGTATAAATTAACTATATAATTTCTAGTCATTTTGTTATGAAGAGTTTTTCTTTCCATGTACACTTGTTATTTTAATATATCTGTCACCGGTTTCGATACATCCTTGTCATTCACTAGCAAACTTAAAATTTGTACAAGTACAGAAATGATTAGATTTTATCAAGAGGGGGTAATGGGAGGGGTGATTTTGGGGAAGGGGGAAAACGGTGGGAAGAGTCAACAATTACATGGAAACATTGTCAATAAGGGTGATATACAGGATGCTATCATTTCCTTAACTAAAGTAATTTTTGATTTAATTTTTTTGTTTATTTCTAACGAAGGCCATGAGTGAAATTATTTTCCTCAGGGCCTCCTGTGTGGAGTTTATAAAAAATAAATAAATGGTTTTTGGTTTGTTTTCAGAAAATGCTCGTCCCGTCAAGTGTTTGTGAAGAATGGACGAACGCACTGCATCGGGGCCTGCAAGCCCATCACCACGTGTGGAGAAGTTCAAGTGCCTGAGGAACATCTCAATGTAAGCAAATATAAAATTATGATAGGTTTGTCTAGGTCTTGGCCGCGGATGCCTGCCCACCTGCTGCATAAACCTAACCTAGAACTCTCCAGCCGGGTTTTCTCGACCTTTCACCGCCGTGGGAGGGACGGATACGTCCGTCATTTCTGGACACGTTGAACTACAGATTTCTGCCAATCCTTGATTTTTGAGGGATTTTTTTCCTTTGGTCTAATGTAAAAAGTCGGCTAATGACCGGTCAGTGGCTCAGTTGGCATCGTGTTTGGGTCCCAGCCGGGCGTCGCTTATTCGATTCCTCGACTGGCTAAGTCCTCCATCACAACACAAGCAACATTTACTGCTTACTGTGGTAGTAGTAGGACATTTTAAAATATTGTCGGGTTATTCATAACCCAGAAATGTTACTCTTTCTTTAAAAGAAAAAAAAAACTTGTATGAAAAATAAATATTAATTTGTTCCAGCCTTGCTACGTTTGTAATGCCACCGGTCACAACTGTGGTCCCATCGCTTCACCGAGCCCCCAAATCGGCATACCAGTCTCAAATACCGGCCCGGGAAACGCTTCACATCCCGGCACTGGGGGAATAACGAACGCTGACTTTGTGCTGTACGTCTCTGCAGTTGAGACGGAGAGATGTACGCGGGGACTCACCGTGGCATATGCCGCTCATTGTCAGCAAGAAGCTGCTCTCGACAGGTGAGATTATTATATTGTATCATAAATTATTTTTATCTCGTTCGATATTATAAAAATTACAAGTGAAACCTTCAGAAAACTAAAGTACATAAGAGTGGGGATGAAGCATTACACACAGAGGAGATCGATTACTTAATCTATCTCATTCTCTCGCATGCTAAAGGTATATGTGTTTGTCTCTTTTTAGTGTCTCCATTTTTCATTTAATCGAGTTTCAAATCACATTGGTGCTAAAGAAGTTTTCATTACAAAAATACTGGATTGCCTCATACAGTCTTTCCCGATCCGGCCCGTCACGCAGTAGGTGGGCAAACGCATCCCCCGCCAAAACCTCGACAAACCTCACCCCTGCTAAGTCATCAAACGTAGCGAACCACTTATGTGACCTATGTCATCTTTGGGGTTGCTGTGTGGAGGATCTTTTTGGGGAAATGAAGTTCTGGTAAGGAAAAAGGTATGTGAGGTGGGTAGGAATCTGGGGTCATTGTGTCCAGAGTGACGGACATATGAATCCTTCTCTCCCGCTGCGGTGTAAGGCAATGTTCTGAGAGAGCCCTACTAGAGAAGTCAAAAGGTCTCCCTTCAACAGTCTCTCCCGATCCGCTGCCATGCCGTAGGTGGACAAACGCATTCGCCGCTAAAACCTAGACAATTCTCAACCCCTTCTAAGTCACCAAATTCAGCAAACCACTTGGGGCGACTTATGGCGGAGGTGTTGGTTATCCAACAAATGGTTCCCGGGGCGGCAGTACCCATACCCTCCTCCCAAATTGATTAGGATAATATTGGATGGTTTGTTTTTCTATTCTAGACCCATCGCAGGGCACGCCAACTTCTGTCCCTCCGAGTTATCCACACGTCCTCAGGAGTTGGGATCCATGATGTCCACAGTCCAGCATGAGATGCTGCATGCACTGGGCTTCAGCGTGTCACTCTTTGCCTTCTACAGGTTGGCTTATTTATTTATCACACGAATTTTACATTCTTACAACTTGTTTGTATCACTAATATTGTAAATACTTAAAATTAAAACAATAAAGAAAATATAACATAATTCTGGTATATCTAAAAGCTTCCGAGCTTAGCACATAGAGGGCAGTGCTAAGAGCTGTCCCGAAAGTCCGCTAGATGGCAATTAGTTTAGTTTGGAGTTTGGGCACCAGGGGGGCCAAGGGCCGGGGTGCAGTCTGCAGGAGCTCATTCAATTCAGATCTCATTTAGCCATCTTCTAGTTAGGCCGACTATCATAGTCACCACTTGTAACACACAAAGTATTAAATAAATCCCAGAATAACATAAAAGAACTCTATTCATTTCCCAAGAAGTAATCTCCTCCCAAGACGAGTTGGAGAACTAAGTAACAATAAAAGCTTAAAATTTTGAAAAGCGTTTGACGGCTGGCGTGGTATAGCAGTAAGGCTCTTGACTCGCAATCCGAAGGTCGCGAGATCGAATCCCGATGTGGACAAATAAATTTTATTTGAATAATTTGTGTTCTTTCACAATTAATTCATTTAAAATAATGTCTAGTATATTTTATGACATATTCCAGAGTGGAAGATACTCTCAGTATCGCCCTGGTGTAAGACCACCATTCAGAATTCAAAAGTTTGCTTGAAATAGCCTCACAACATACCCCAATTGGGGATGCAATAGTCTCACTGGCTCCAGACGGGAGCAGCTGCGACTCTTGTGAGGTATTACTGTAAAAAAAAAATTAAATATGTACATAAAAATGTGGACAGAGACTAAGAATCCTCGTATAAATAGATATTCAATTTAACAAAAATAGTAGAAAGTATATATGTCTATTTGTGTCTAGGTCTAGATAAATAAAAGTATTGGAATAAACAACATTTATATTTAAATTAAATGAAAAAAATAAGGGGTCATCCATTAATCACGTGATGTTTTTTAGCAACTTTTTAGCACCCCCTCCCCCCCTGGTGATATGTGGTGAGGTTTTACAGTAACCCCCACCAAAATCAATTTTTTTTAGTACAAAGTATTTTGAAATTTTCAGAATATTATCACGAAAAATAAATACATGTGATATCTCAATATACCCCCCCCCCCCCTCGTTATATTTTGTGATTTTTTCCGAACCCCCCCACCCTTTTCGAGCCTCATGTGATTAATGGACGACCCCTAACACCCCATGAACCCGGACACCCCTACTAAGTCACCAAACGTGTTTTTGTGGTTTTACGGCAGAGGTGTTGTCACGTAAATAATTATCAATTTGTGATATAATTATTTACCTGACCACTAACCTGATAATTTGAACAGCACGGAATGGATTGGCAACACTTTTTTTCTCTCTGGTTTTTGCACCGGGGTTTTTTCCATGCACTTTTTGAATGTGCACCGTACGGGAAGCCGGTGTTGATTCGACTTGTCACTTTAGTGATAGTTTTGGATTTAAAAATGGGATAATCTCTTCGTTACAAATTGTTTTAAACGATTTTAATCGCGAGCCGGGCGATGTACATTTTGCGAACGCTTCTTTCTGATGTGATCGGAACGCTGTTTCTAATGTGATTGGTCGCCGCCATTGGGACCGATATTTGTCCGCGACATAACGGTATTGTTAATTACCTACATAATCGCGACTGGCATATTGAAAAGCTTTGCGAGGGAGAGTCCTTATGACCTGGTACGGTCATTGCTGCTCATCTTTGTGACGGATGGTTACTCGGCGTTCATTTCCTGATGAGGTGTGCTGACGGAAATCGTGTTTCATCCGGTGGGCTCAACCGGAGCACTGGTGCTGATCTTGGATACTACTCCCTAGCGGGGAGTCCTCATTCTCTGGCCTTCCTGGGGGTCTTTCCTGGTTCCCATCCTGGAGATTGCGAGAGAATATGGCCCGCGGTTCATCAACGCGCTATATTCAAGTAAATTAAGAGTTCGTGTCAGTGTAGAATTAGATAAAGATCCATGGTCCGCAGGTACGATATTTCTTTCTGCTTAATTATATTCCTGTCAAATCTGTTATGAATCTGTTATGTTTCAGAATCTGTTATGTTTTTGGGGATGTGAAACCCGGCCCCTCAAAAGGGCAACATTGTTATGTTCTTTATAAAATTATACTGGGCTTTGGTTGTTTTGGAAATGAACTCTTTTATTACTGAAACCAATTTAACCTCACAAGTAGAAACCTGTTTTCGTTTATTCCTAAACAATCTTGTTCTTTTTTTTATTCTGGAACAAAAAAAAAGCAGAACCTTCCTACATTACGGATCGCTAGGTCCCACATAACCTGAGAGAGAGAGAGAGAGAGAGAGATAACCTTATAGTGTTTTCGTCAAACATTTTGTCATTTATTGGATAACCACTTCCCATTATCGGCGGTGCCCATACCCGTCTCTCAAATTAATCCCACAACGAATTGTCAATCAGATGGACCGCCCTCCTTTGCATAAAATCAAGTGGGTTTATCAAGAATTTTGGAGCTCCAGCCCAGAGGTGACTCCTAAATTCAATTGTAGGCTGTACTTGAGATTTGTACAGGATTAGCGGTTGGTCACTATTGAAGAATCTGCTAGCCCTGTACAAGTCACCCAGTTTCTTGGAAGCCAGATTTACTCACGCTTTTATCCACTGGAGTGCTTTTTGCCACAATATTACTAATTACTATTTAAAATACCTCAGATTGCTTTGCTGCCATGGACATATGAATATATATGAACCTGCCCTAAGTGATAAAAGCGTATTATTTCCCCCTCCCCATACCAGTTCCATGGAGCCGGCTGGGAATCTAAAAAATGTGACGTCATCATTCTTGTCCTGACCAGCGCCGAGCTCACATCGTATATTTTACGAAATAACACGGCAAAAATGAGAGCTTGTGCTATACATGCTATACCCTAAAATATGTGGACATAGCGAATGTGGGCGTTTCTCCAGTGAGCTCGTCGCTGGTTACAGGGATAAGTAAATTATGAAACATTTAACTAAATACGGCAACAAAATATTCATTTGTGAAAAGTGGTAAACTTTACTTTGCCACATTTGGACTTTGCAAATATGTTAATAACGCGGCGAGCAATTCGCGCTTCCATGTAAAAAGGTCTATTCATTCAAAAGCAGATTTTGCTTTTAAGAACTAAATGGTGATATTATAATGCGAGATGCCTACATACTGTCAGATTGAATTTTTAACGAATCACAGTCATCTTTCCCCTCTTCGCCCCCCATAGTTTGGTTTTACCCCTCATCTTTATCTTCTCGTCTATTAAATTTGAATGTCCATGTTTGCTGCCAATTTTGGCAAATTTTCCCTTATTTGTAATTAATTAAGTAGATATTTACGATTTTATAATATTTTTTTTATAAATCCTTCGACTATGTGATAATCTACAAAAGATAGGTGGATTAATTGGATATATGGAACTATAATCAGTTTGTATGTCTCCATATTATAATTCGGAGGTGTAATTTTTTTAATGTGGACGGAAAATATTCAAAATGATCATCAAAAAATCTCAAGGAATCAGAGAAAAAAGTTTTAAATTGAACTGTCGCTGCAGTGATTAAAGAGCCTCGATCATGTGTTAATCTGGTTTTCATTTTCAGAGATGACGAAGGTAATCCTTTGACGGAAAGAAATCAGGACACCGGTAGTCCTCCATTAAATGAAGAGTAAGTATTATTTCACAATTCTCTCTAATACCCTGGAATTTAAAACTGCAAACTTTTATTTTTGTCCAGTTAAAAAAAGTGGTTTTTGGTTTAAAATTTGATCGCTACGAAATATTATAAATTTATAATATTTCGAAGCGATCTAATTTTCAACCAGTTCAATTAGAACACATCTTGATCTTATTTCTATAATCGAGCATTTTTTTATAAGTTTTTTTATAAGCCTAGAAAAAAATAAAGTATCAAGCCTATAAAAATTGCTTTGAAGTGCATAATCTCCTTCTTACGAACCCCTCAGAATCATGCATCTTCAACACCTTCGAAAATTCATTAAAAGTGATAAAAAAATTGGTTAAATAGGTTATTAGTTTAGGTTATGGGCTATTTTACAATTTTTTTCATAACTTTTAATGAATTTTTAAAGGGATTTAGTAATTGGATGATTCTTAGTTGTAACAGGACCGAAAATTGGCATGCACACACTCAAATTGTCAACTCAAGCTTGGTTTAGTGTCTATGTATTCATCCTTTACAAAAAAATAGAGAAAACATAGGAAATAACCTGATTCATTAAATTAAGACTTTGGTCATGGTTCCAGAAGAGTTCTTTCATCTTTTGATGAAAGCAATAATTAAAACTAAGGGTCGACCGAGACAGGTTTTTCATTCTCGGCCGAGACCGAGACAGAATTCTCGGTAGAATTTGTAGTCGAGAATGCCGAGACCGAGATCTCGGTTGACCTTTAATTAAAACCCATCCATTTTAAATTTAAGTACAGTATAATCCATATATAACGACCCTCAAGGGGCCGACGATACTTTGTCGTACTAACCGGATGATGCACAAAACGGCGGGATAATTTAAGCTTGTTTTTACATGAGACAAGCTGAACTCCTTTGCAAGGGTTACATTTGATTCACCGGCTCCTAAACGGTGTAATATAGCAATTTTTTCTTCAATTGAAAATCACTTTCGCTTTATGCAACTCATTGTGTCGAGCTTCCTAGTCACAACAGATGATAAACACTGACTCTGATTTACGCGTGCTAATAAGGATAGGTGTTAGCGCAGAGGGAGGGCTACTCCCTAGGAGAGTAGGCGAGGTGCGGGTCGGCGAGGTATTGGTGCGTAAGTTTTGTAAATGAAACACTGCGTGTCGTTTTAACAAGACGAATTATCATTAAAATTGGTCGCTTTAAGCAGTTGGTCACTTAAAACGGAGTCGTATTAAACGGATATGTTTTCCTAGTACTTAACTATGAAACCTAACTTGAGTTTATAGTGTCGTCACTAAAAACGGTAAGCCATTACAAGCAAAGTCGTTATATGAATTCTACTATAATGCTTATTGTATTGTAATAACATATTTTTTGGCAGTTACTTTATAAATCAGCTTTTTTATATGTATTTGTTTTTGTTTTACGCAGGCTCCAAATCCATCAATGGTCGGACCGCGTTGTCAAGAACGTGACCAGAGAACGATGGATGGTTCGTGGCGGCTTCATGACCAGGAACATTCAAGTCATGATAACCCCAAGAGTGGTGAAGGAGGTAAAACACAATATTTTGCGTGTACTCTATAAGGGTCTCAAACATTTGGGATTCGTACTTCCGTCACTCCTGGACACGTTGACTCCCAGATTCCTACCCACCCATTATATATTTTTCCTTCACAGAACATACACACATACATCACGACCAACTGCAAAACGATTTAAATGATATATATCTGAGGGAGCAGTCCGTATCAGTAGAGACGGGACGAGATAAATGAAAGGCGTCAGTCGGTGTAGTGAGTCGAAGTCTTTATTTGTAGCTACGTAGCAGATGGACAGATGGTGTTGACAAGAGTAGTAGTGAGTGCAAGTCAGAAGTGGTGTTGGCAGTGAAGTTGATGATGATGGTCGAAGATGCTGTGGTGGAGCAGACCACGGGTCTGCATGCCACCAGCATGTAGCTCTGCACCGTGGTGGTGGAGAAGACCATGACGTCCAGGATGTCGCTCGACGCTTTGAGTCGCGGAGATGGACAGCAGTGAACCTTGTGAGGAGAAAGTCTCAGTGGCAGCGAAGCGCGACGGGCTTCGATATGCCTGAGATGTTGCTGCACCCTTGACAGAAGACGCGGCGGGCCTTGTAGTCGCGGGTAAAGGATTCTTCAAAGCTGATGGTGCGGTGGACCATGTTAGCTGCGAGATGATGGGTCCTCGAAGGCTGCGGGCGCAATGGGCACAGGTGCCAGCTTTGAGTCGCCGGGGTTGGCCGTTCGGCTGGTACCGCAATGGAACGAATTCACTGATAAGCTGGGCACTGTATAACTGTGTGTGTGACTTGAGACTAGACTTGAGACTAAGCTGTATGCGGCTGCGCTGGCTTTTATACTCTGCCGGCCGGGCAAGTAGTTTCGAGAACGGCGTGTGAAATTCGACCGCCGCGCCTAAGGTGAGAAAGTTCGAGAACACTCGAGTTGCTGTGTTGATAAATTATTGTGGAGACGGGAACTTTCCAGTAGGTTGCCGCGTTAATTGTTACAAGACGATAGACGTACTTATAGTGCCGGTAGCGGCTTGCACCTCGATATTTATTTTTTGGTGTGATCCTTAACCAGTGGCGCTGCGATGGTTTTAGCAGAGCGGGTTAAGTGACCGCTACATATCTATGGACAAACGATTGGCTTCTAAAATTCAATGTCGAAAAATGCACTGTCCTACATGTTGGAAAAACTAACCCTACACTTGCATACAAACTTAATGGAATGCCACTAAAAGCAATGACATTACAACAAGACTTAGGAGTTACCATATCACAAGAATTAAAATGGGAACCGCACATCGCTGGGATTGCAAAAAGAGCAAACTCACTAACATATTTAATCAGGAAAACATTCCTTGACCTAACACCGGACATGATGTTAAAAATATACAAAACATATGTGCGACCTCTCCTGGAATATGCTTTCCAAATATGGACTCCTTACTTCGCAAAGAATATAAATCTGATGTCGGGAGTCCAAAGACGTTTCACTAAAATACCAAGAGCTTTGAAAGATCGGCGACATGAAGATAGACTCAAGGAACTAAGATTACCAACCTTAAAAGAAAGAAGAGAAGGGGGTGACTTGATCGAGACTTTCAAAATTTTGGACACTACAGCTGCCCCTCTGCCTGGCAATCCAACGAATCTTCACTACTAATAAAAATATAATTCTCCGTGGACACTAATCCCAGAAAACACTTCCTTGCAAATAGAGTGGTGGATACTTGGAACAAACTCCCACAACATGTCATCGATGCAACTAATATAAACCAATTCAAAGCTCTATTGGATTCATATTTGGAGCCAAGAAAGGACTAACTTAATTAAAAATTAAAACTACTCATTTACTGTAAAACTATTGTGAAATTACTCGTAGATATGAGCGCATCAGCAGAATGCTGCCTGCGCATTAATAATAATAATAATAAGAACTTCCTCCCCTCAGCGGAGGCCCTCCACACAGCGTCCCCAAAGATGACATAGTGCGGAGCTGAAAAATAAGAGCCTGGGAAAGCTGAGGAAGGTCACCGACGTGTTCAACCGATTAATGATTTTGAATGTCTAAATCTCTTATGTCTTCTTTCTTTTAATTTTGGTAATTTTATTTCCTTCTGTTCCGTCTTTCTAAGCTCTTGGTGTTTTTGTGAATCGTCTCTGTACTTCTCTATTCAATGTTTGTTAGTTAGTTTGTCGATAAACCCTTATGCTTCTCTGGTTTCTTCCAATAATCTTTGAAATCCCACAAGGAAGCGTTTTGGGACCTCCACTAACTACAATTCTACACCTCATGGAGATTACTTAAACATTATATGAATACCGCATAAGAGTCCCAACTTTCTGCAGCCAATAAGACTATGGCATTCCCAATTAGCTGAAGATAGTGAGGAAGGGAAAGAGATAGGGAAGAAAAAGACGAGGAAGTTCTTGGCTAATCAGATCTGATCACTAAGCACGGCTAAGACCACATATAATTTCTGGATGGTCTCTGTAATTTCTCTATTCAATGTTTGTTAGTTAGTTAGTCGATAAACCCTTATGATTCTCTGGTTTCTTCCAATAAACTTTGGAGTCCCACAAGGAAGCGTTTTGGGACCTCCACTAACTACAGTTCTACACCTCATGGAGATACTTTAAAAAAACATTGTATGAATACCGCATAAGAGTCCCAACTATCTGCAGTCAGTAAGACTATGGCATTCCCAATTAGCTGAAAGTAGTGAGAAGGGGAAAGAGATAGGGAAGAAAAGGATGAGGAAGTTATTGATCATTAAGCACGGATAAGACCACACATAAATTCTGGATGGTCTCTGTATTTTCCTTATTCAATGTTTGTTAGTTGATAAAACTTTCTCTTGTTCCCTCCGCCTTACCTATGTACGATGTATGTTTGCAGGTACGTGAACATTACGGATGCAGCAGCCTGGAGGGAGCAGAACTGGAGGACCAAGGAGGTGAGGGTACCGCACTTACGCATTGGGAGAAAAGAATTATGGAGGTAAGTTTAAAAAAAAACACACAGTGTGCAATTCACACGCGGTAGAAGTGAAACCCTCAGAAAACTAAAGTAGATAAAAGCGTAAAGGCTATGAAACACCTCTCAAAGAGGAGACCGATAGGCTACGAAGCATCGCACAAAGAGTAGACTAATTATACTATCTCATTATCATGCAGGCTTAATCCTATAGATGAATGTGTTTGTCTCTTTTTAGTGTCGCTATTTTTCGTTTCATCGAGTTTCAAATCACAATGGTGCAAAATTTTTGTGAGTAAATTCCTCTATTGGGAATGACTATGGCATTCCCAAAAGGGGAAAGTTGTGAGGCTGAAGGTAGTGAGGAAGGGAAGGAGACAAAAAACTTATTTTTTTCGATCTGAGCATTTCTATTTTTATATTATTTTTTAACTATTTTTCAATTTTTTTGGCAACTAAAGGGTTAAAAAAACTTTCGAGCCTGGTTTACCATTTGATGCATTTTAAAAGACATTACACATCTGATATTAACCCCCTAGTGACCGATTTTTTCAAATTTGACCAAAAAAATTCCAAGTTAGGACTCGATTTACTCGAAAACGAAATCTCAAATCAAAAAAATTATATCACGGATCGACTCCGAATGTGATGTAGATTGACCAGTTTTCCGCTTGTACTACGAGTTTCCAGACACCGTGTATTTATGTATAAAAATACATACATAAATATATTATATATGTGGTTCAAGATGAGGTAATCTTCTTATCTCTTCGTCTCTTGTGTGGAATATTTTTTTATCAAAAAGTAACTTTATCTTTGGCGCTCGGGATGCGCAAATTGTTATTTTTTTGTAATGATTTTACCAAAGGGAAAACCAATTTTAATGTAAAATAAAATATAAATATTTTTTTACACTTTAACGTCACTAAATGGCCCAAGACTGACTTTCACTTCTGTTTATAAAGTCGGCATATGGCGAGTACCATTGCAAAAAATTCATCCAAATGTACATCTTATTTTCGAAGATATATCAATTTACAACAAATTCCATTTTCTCCAACGTGTGTTAATAATATCTGCTTATTTCAGAACGAAGCTATGACTGGCACCCACACCCAGAACCCGGTGTTTTCTAGAATAACTCTGGCCCTGATGGAAGACACTGGTTGGTACAAGGCGGACTACAGCCAGGCCCAGGAGTTGGGATGGGGCAAGGATCTCGGCTGCGCTTTCGCCACAAGATCCTGCAAGGAGTGGATCAACAATGCCGCTGGAAAGTCAGTACTCCATCCTTTATATCTTCTTGAGTTGTTGCCTTATTGTTGAAAAACATGACCCCAATACTACAAATGTCCAAGTTCCGCCACTTCTTGCGGTCCTACGCTACATAGGGAGCAACATCACCGAGGTTCTGTACTTGGGTGATACTGACTTCTCCTGCCTTCCACTTTTCCAGCGACCATGTGATTCTCCAGGTTCGAGTTATCGGTTTTGCAAAAAAAACACTAACCTCTTTGGAGTCCCACAAGGAAGCGTTTTGGGACCTCCACTAACTACAGTTCTATACCTCACGGAGATATTTAAAAAATAAATTTACGTGAATACCGCACAAGAGTCCCAACTGCTTCCAACCATCTGCAGTCAGTTAGACTATGGCATTCCCAATTGGGTTATGTTGTGGGGCTGAGTAGGTGGGGAGAGGAATGAGGTTGTAAGAGGAAGGTGGGAAATGTGATCACCAAAACGGCTATTTCAAGCAAGGTTTAAATTCTGAATGGTGATCTTTTAAAAAGGGCGATACTGAGAGTATCCTCCACTCTTATTTATATCGTACTTGATTACTTTAACGCATCAGTGATCTTTCTCTGCTTCTAATTAATTTACGTAGTGCAGTTTTTTGGTAGTTCACCTCAAGTGTGCGAAAGAGAAATTACCACTGACAAAATTGATCCTGATGTTTCGGACGCCTCTGATACTTGGTCACTCCAAAGATATTCCTTTGCTTCTCCTGCCAAACATCATTGACCATCTATAGGTTTAAGTTTTCCTTATGAAAAGAAAACTCTTCCAAAAAACTATGGTGTCTCACAAGGAAGCCTTTTGGGACCACCGCTATTTACGGACCTGCGCTGCGTGGAAAGCCTCGGACACTTGATCACTGCAACACATCGGTGATCTTTCACTACTTTTCCTGCTAAACACTTTGCCATTGACCCTGAGCACCTACAGGTCGAAGTTTTCCATTTGACAAGAAAACCCTTCCAAAAAACTATGGTGTCCCACAAGGAAGCCTTTTGGGACCTCTGCTATTATCAGTCCTGCGCTATACAGAGAGTCTCGGATACTTGATCACTCCAACTCATCGGTGATCTTCGACTGTTTTTCCTGCCTTCCACTTTGTCAATGAGCTTTTCCAGGTTGTAGTTTTTAGTTTGGCGAGCGATGTGTCTAAAGTATCTTAGAATACACTGCAAGCAGAGATAGCCTTTTTAGCTGAAAAGGTTCTATAATTCAATGAACTCATAAAATCTTAAAAAATATTTATTTATTAATAGAATTTCTTTATTTTTTCTTGCAACTTGCAGCGACGGGGAAGATCCGGATGTGGATTTGGGGTAAATCTATTTCAGATGTTTGCGTTTTTTATTTTTTTTTGTATTTAGTATAAATTTAGATGTTTTTTTTTGTTGGTGTATTTTTCTTAATTTATTTTATTTTATTAGCTGCATGAAAACCTTGTTCTTTTGCACTGAAAGGATAAACCGAAAGCAGTATGTTATGGAAGTGTTGAAGTAAGATCATTTTTCACTTACTTCTAAATATCAAAATTCTTTCTCGAAACAATTTCATTTGAACTGTCTATGGCCTAAGAGCTGAAAGTTCTCAGTTTTAGTCTCTACATCATACTTCTAGGGAATATCTGTTCGGTGATTTTATAGTTACTTCATTGTATTTTGAAAGCAGCATGAAAAATTGTTTTCTTTTATTTTTAAAGTATTATTTTGAAATTGTTTAATTAGTTTTATAAACATAACATTAATGAAATTTGCTTTGGCTGTCTAAAATTTTTAGGTCAATGCAGCTCTTTTCAGTTCGCAACTTTATTTCCAGCATGAGCTATGGATTTTCGATTAAAAAAACTAGTGATTACTTATGTTGATTAAAATGTGGTTTTTTATTAAAACTAGTGATTACACATGTTGATTAAAATGTGATTTTTTATTATTTTGTGTAATGTGCAATCTATTTATGTAATGGTAAAACCATGTATGATCGTATGAAAAATGTGGAGATCTGCAAAGAATGTGAAGCTGATGTAAGCATAATGAGTAAGATTTAGAAAGGGACCCTCAGATGGTTTGGGCATGTAGAGCAAATGAACGAAGAAAGTAGTCTAAGAAGAATATATGACTCAAATGTGAATGTTAGAAGAAGTCAGGGACGCCCGAGGATGTATGGCACGATTAAGTGAATCGGATACTTGAGTCGGGCCATGTCAAAAGTTAGAATAATAGAAGAGTATGTATGAGACGATCTATGAATGTGAGTGAGGCAAAGAGTGTGTGCCAAGATCGAGTTGTTTGGCAGTCCGTCCTCTCTGCCTACCCCTGCGGAGAAACGGCGTGATGGTTAGTTAGTAAGTGTAATGTACATATATGCTACTTTATAGTGTATCTAATTATATTAGACTTAGTTTCTCCATATTTTAGCTCATTTGGTTTTCTGTGTGTAAAACTCATCATTTGATGTTTGCGTTATGTTTGTAGAGGTCGCTCGGCACACCCATTCTGTTCGCGCGTGAAGCGAGATCCGCTGCAGACGGAGTGTTCCCAGTTGCGCGACAGTGTTGCGCTGTGCAATCTCGTGTTGCACGACCGCCCGCTACCTCCGCTGTATCAGGTGAGACCTTCATTACCCTTGCTCCACCCTGCTTTTCTCCTTTCTCAACCTTTTGCCTTTCCCCCTTTTAATTTAATGTAAAAAAACTATTCCACATTATGTTCCATTATCAAATGATAATGGAACATAATGTGGAATCATAAAACAAACTTTGAAAAAAAAAAGTCATCTGGGTAATCAGTGCTGCAAGGTGCCTCAAATATTCGTCCGTCCATCCACAATAGTATCTGAAAAGAAATCTAGACAGGAGCAGAAATCTGTTTTAATTATCGTCTTCTTTTTTCTCTATTTCATTGTATTCTTCTTCATTCCTTTCTTTCTTTTCATTATTGCCATTTTTCTCTTCTTGATTATCTTCTTTCCCTTCTTCTGTGTCTTTTTTCACTTCTTCATTCTTTTTTTTATTGTCGTCGATGTCTTCTTTCTATTCTTCATTATCTTCTTTCAATTTTTTATTATCTTCTTTCTTTTCTTCGTTATCTTCTTTCACTTCCTTATACGCTTCTTTCTCTGCTTTATTATCTTCTTTCCCTTCTCCAGTATCTTCTCTCACTTCTTTCCCTTTTTACTATCTTATTTCTCTTTTTCTGTGTCTTCTTTCAATTCTTCATCCTCTTCTTTCCCTTCTTTTTTTTTCTTCTTTCTCTTCTTTTGTATCTTCTTTCACTTCTTCATTCTCTTCTTTATCTTCTTAATTATCTTCTTTATTTTCTTCATTCATTCTCTTGTTCATTATCTCCTTTCACATCTTAATTTTCTTCTTCATTATCTTCCATCTCTTCTTCATTAACTTCATTCACATCTTCTTTCTCTTCTTCATTAACTTCATTCACATCTTCTTTTTCTTCTTCATTAACTTCATTCACATCTTCTTTCTCTTCTTCATTAATTTCATTCACATCTTCTTTTTCTTCTTCATTAACTTCATTCACATCTTCTTTATTAATTTCATTCACATCTTCTTTTTCTTCTTCATTAACTTCATTCACATCTTCTTTTTCTTCTTCATTAACTGCATTCACATCTTCTTTCTCTTCTTCATTAATTTCATTCACATCTTCTTTTCTTAGAGAAAGAAACGTTCGCTACGTTTGGTGATTTAGCAGGGGTGCCCGGGTTCATGGGGTGAGGTTTGTCTTGGAGGCGGATGTCCAGGACACACTAAACCCCAGATTCCTACCCATCCCTTAAACCCTTTTCCTTCCCAAAACTCTCATCACCTCCCTTTCCCTAAAAAAAAACCCTCCACACAGCATCCCCAAAGATGACATAGGCCCTGAGGAAAATTATTTTCCTCAGGGCCTCCTTAGTGGAGCTTATGTAAAAAAAAAAGAAAACTTCATTCACGTCTTCTTTCTCTTCTTCATTAACTTCTTTCACATCTTCATTCTCTTCTTCATTATCTTTTTTCTCTTCTTCATTCTTTTCTTTCTCTTCTTCCTCTTCTTCATTCTCCATAATACTGAAACTACATTCAGCAATATTTTTCTTGCCTTTAACTCAACTCCCATTCGCAATATCTAGTAATAAGTCTTATGTTATCCTAGCAATATGTGGTTAACTTGTGGTTTTCCTTTAGCATTTTGACTGGGTGGCAGATGCAGAACCGGGAACGGAAGGTCAGTACGGAGGCAGCGTTTCCTTGGCAGACTACTGCCCCTACACCCAGGAGTTCACCTGGAAGTTCAAGAACCAGGTGGTCCGCGGCTCTCGGTGCTCTTTCGCAGACAATAACCCTCGTAAGTCAACACCTTCTTCAATGTTCTCCACTGATTGTGGATCTTCACCATTCGCCTTCAGTCCTTAGTCCTTCCCATCCTGCTTCAATCCTCTTCAACTCAGGGTCTGGGACAGAGACCTTCCACTTTGCTTCTCCTGGTTTGAGTTATCCGTTTTGCAAACCAAAGAGAAAAACAACAGCCTTTTCCTATATACTTTGGAGTCCCACAAGGAAGCGTTTTGGGACCTCCGTTATCTACATTTCTACACCTCATGGAGATACATTAAAAAAATTTATCTTAGTACCACTCAGAGTCCCAACTGCTTACAACCATCTGTCTTCAGGGTCTTCCTCGGCCCAAATCTGGTAACTGTTCACATTCATTCACTCAGTGTCCTGTAATGTGGCATTCCTTTTACAGACAATTCCTGCCCTTTGCAGTAGTCTATGGGACCTACAGAATCTTACAATAGTATGGTACTCAATTAGACTGTCTATTTCATTACTGTCATAGCCTTCCAGAAGCAGGTGTACTGTGCAGGGCCTGCAGATACTTTAATAGTGCACAACTGTTGAATTTGGCAGCTACCTCCGGTCTGGAGCCCCAAAATACTTGGAAAACTCTTTACTCAGTACAAATACGGGTGGTCTGTTTGATAGATTCCACTGTCTGAACAAACGGATTGCAATCTTTAGAGAATATCAAGTGGGAATGCGGTCTTTGTTCTACTGGTATTTCAATGGAAGATGTTAAGAGGATCTAGCATCATTGATCACTTCGAAAACTTGCCAAACTTTGAGTCGCATGAGAATGGCCCGTTTCTACAATTCATTCCTGAGTGCAACAGCTCGGCTGTGGAACGATTTGCCGGTTATTGTGTTCCTCTCTCAAAATGACATAGGCCGCGAGGGAAATTATTTTCCTCAGGACCTCCTGCGTGGAGGTAAAGTAAAAAAAAAATCTGTGTAATCCATTTTGTAGCGAAGGTCCAAAGATTTTTCAAAGTGTTTTGCGTTAAAAAAGTCTTATTTGGGATATAAGACAGCCCAAAGATCATAACTGTGTTTTATTTTCAGATGAAGATAAAAACTTCGCCCTTGAAAGTTATGGAGAGAATTCTAAATGTTTTGACCACACCAATAGGATGTGGGAACAGCGCTCCTGCAGACAGGCAAGTACTGACAATTTGCAAATCACGGTATAACCTGGGTCAATCTTGATTGATCCGATCATATTGACCTGATCATTTTGATCCGATCTTTTAGACCCAATCATTTTGATCCGATGATCATTTGACTCAATCATTTTACCTGATCATTTTGATCTAAAAATATACCACCAATAAGGGTCGACCGAAATCTCGGTCTCGGTCTCAGTCTCGGCATTCTCGGCAACAAATTCTACCGAGAACTCTGTCTCGGTTCTCGATATTCTGGGCCATAACCGAGACCATTGTAAGTAGGTACGATATAGGTTAATGGGATTCAAATCCACCGCACGCGTCCACATTCGTCACTTGGTGTCAGTGTGTGAAAGAGCTGTCGATTGTCGAAATCCAACTTATGGGCAGCTCCTGATTTCATAGACTTGAGAGATGAGCCTATGACCAGTGACGAAAGCAGTTCAAGTGCTGTGATAGAAACAGCGCTTGACAGCTTTCTTAGAGAGCCAAGACTGCAAAGAAATGCAAATATTTTTGAGTATTGGTATTCGTCACCATATCAAGTACTTAGGCCTGCAGCAAAAAGTTTTTATCAGCACCGCCGACTAGTGTAGCAAGTGAACAGCTCTTTAGCAGAGCTGGTCAATTAAATGACATGAGCCGATACTCTTTGAAGGGTGAAAACGCAGAAAAATTGCTTTTTCTGTGCTACAACATCATGTTGTTCAATTTTGATTATTAAAACTATTTAAACAAATTACTATTGCATTTTTAAATATTTTTTTCTCAATTTATCTATTCTCGGTCTCGGTCAAGATTTTAATTTATTCTCGGTCTCGGCCGAGAACGAAAAACCTGTCTCAGTCAACCCTTAACCACCAATAATCATCGATCTTATCACTTTTCCAAAAAAGATGCGATAATTTGGTCAATATTCTGTTTTACTGTTAGGAGTTGAATTGTACATTCTGTATTATTAGGAGTTGAGTGATGTATTCTGCTTCACCGTTAGAAGTCGAATGGTATGCATATTCTGCTTCTCTGTTAGGAGTTGAACGGTATATTCTGTTTCAATGTTACGAGTCGGACAGTATATTCTGTTTCACTGTTAGAAGTTGAATTGTACATTCTGTATTATTAGGAGTTGAGTGATGTATTCTGCTTCACCGTTAGAAGTCGAATGGTATGCATATTCTGCTTCTCTGTTAGGAGTTGAACGGTATATTCTGTTTCAATGTTACGAGTCGGACAGTATATTCTGTTTCACTGTTAGAAGTTGAACGGTACATTCTGTTTCTATGTTACGAGTCGGAGAGTATATTCTGTATATTGGAGTCGAACAGTATACTTTGTTTCACTGGATTACCCCTAATGAAATCGTAATTTGTCACTTAATAAAAATTATTTATTTGGTGTTCAGGTTCGTCAATGGCAACACTGGGGCTCTGGATGCTACGACTACAAATGCGAAGGAGGTCGACTGCATCTAATGGTAACACTAAATTATTTTATTTAACATCTCGGCTCTCATTTTCTTACAGTGGCTGATTGGTAGAAGTTGCCATTTGGAAAAAGTTCAATTTTTTTTAAATGTGAATACCGCACAAGAGTCCCAACTGCTCCCAAAATGTTTGAGGAAAAGTGTCTTAACCTAACAATTTAGGACATATACACAATTTTCGGTAAATGCCTTGAGATTTACTTATGTTGCTCTCAACTGATTGAATCCACGGTATGGCAACCCCGATTGGGGCCTGTTGTGAACCTGAGGGTAGTGGGGAGGGAAAGGAGATAGGCAAGAAGAAGGTTGGGTAGTGCTTGATTATTCAGATCTTGTCACCAAACACTATTGCCAAGCCATTTCAAGCAACACTTCATTTCTGAATGGTGGTCTTTCACCAGGGAAATGTGAATATAGCACAAGAGTCCCAGCTGCTCCCAACTGTCTAGAGCCGGTGAAACTATGGCATACCCGATTGGGGTATGTAGTGAGGCTGGGGGTGGTTGGGAAGGAAAGGTGATAGGGAAAAGGGTTTTTTTTTTACATTAGCTCCACACAGGAGGCCTTGAGGAAAATAATTCCCCTCAAGGCCTGTCATCTTTAGGGATGCTGTGAAGGGGTCTTTTATTAGGGAAAGGAAGGAGAGGAAGTTCTGAGAAGGAAAAAAGTATGAGGGGTGGGTGGGAATCTGGGGGTCAGTGTGTCCAGGAGTGACGGACGTATGTATCTAACCCTCCCACTGTGGTGCAAGGCAATGTTACGAGAGAGTCCTGCTGGAGAGGTCAAAAGATCTCCTCAACCAGTCTCTCCCGATCTGGCCTGCCACGCAGTTGGTGGGTTGCAATGTTACGAGAGAGTCCTGCTGGAGAGGTCAAAAGATCTCAACAAGTCTCTCCGATCCGGCCTGCCAAGCAGTTGGTGGGTTGTGCGCAGGTTGGGTAGTGCCTGACTATTCTGGTCACCAAACACAATGGCCAAAGCCATTTCAAGCAAGGCTTCCTTTCTAAATGGTAGTCTTTCACCAGGGAAATGTGAATACCGCACAAGAGTCCCAACTGCTCCCGACCGTCTGGAGCCAGTGAGACTACGGCATCCCCAATTGGGGTATGTTGTGAGGCTGAGGGTATGCAGTTGGAAAGGGAATTAGATGGAGAAGTGGAAGGTGGGAAGTACCTGGCTGTTCAGACCAGGTCACCAAACATGACTAATGTCATTTCAAGCAACGCTTTTTTCTGAATGGTGATCTTTTACCATAGCTTCTTTTTTTTAAATGTGAATATTGCACAATAGTCCCAACTGCTCCCAACCGTCTGGAGCCAGTGAGAATAAGGCATCCCCAATTGTGTTATGTTGAGAGGGTGAAGGTAGTTGGAAAGGGAAGGAGATGGGGAAGTGGAAGGGGGAAGTACTTGGCTATTCAGATCTGGTCACCAAACACATCTAATACCATTTCAAGCAACCTTTCAATTCTTGATAGTAGTCTTGCACCAGGGCGATACTGAGAGTACCTTCCCCTCTGGAATGATCTATTTTAAAAATACAAAATTTTGAAATAACACAAATTAATCAAATGAAATTTACTTGCTTACGCCGGGATTTGATCCCGTGACCTTGCTACTCGAGAGTCTCACCTCTCGACTACAGAGGCCGTCTCTTCCACTATGTAACGAGTGATTGGTTGCAGGTGGGTAACTACTCGTACGAGTGCTACCACTCGGGTCAGGAGATCTCCATCAGGATAGTGCGAGGGGGATGGTTGCATCGTGGTGCACTGCTCTGCCCGCCGTGTCGGGACTTGTGCCAGAAACAATTTCAGGTAACTTTTTATTACAATTAATTAATAATATATATATATATATATTTTTGCATTATTTCCATTCAGGACACCCTGAGAAAAAAAATCTCTCATGGTCTGTATCATCTTTGGAGATGTTGTGTATAGGGTTTTTTAGGGAAAAGTATGTTCTGGGAAGGAAAAAGGTATGAGGGGTGGGTAGGAATCTGAGGGTCAATGTGTCCAGAAGTGATGGCTGTATGAATCCATTCCTCCCACTGCGGTGCAAAGTGATGTGTCGAGAGAGTTTGGCTGGAGAGTTCAAAAGGTCTCCCTCAACCAGTCTCTCCCAATCTGGCCCGCCACGCAGTAGGGGGGAAAACGCATCCGTCACCAAGACCTGGACAAAAAATAGGTCGTAAAATATTTATAAATGCAACATTTTTAAAAATACAACAACAAAAAAAAAATTTAAATTTTCCATCAGGAATAACATGTAATAACATAACATATAATCCTAACTGTTTGACAGTCAAAAATAACATCTTATCATTTCACAACAGTTAAATATAACATCCTACCATTTCGCAACAGTTAAAATAACATCCTATCATTTCATAATAGTCAAAAATAACATCCTATCATTTCACAACAGTAAAAAAATAACATCCTCTATCATTTCGTAACAGTAAAAAATAACATCCTATTATTTCACAACAGTCACAAAAAACATCCTATCATTTCACAACAGTTCAAAATAACATCCTATCATTTCACAATAGTTAAAAATAACATCCTATCATTTCACAACAGTCCAAAATAACATCCTATCATTTCACAACAGTCAAAAATAACATCTTAGTATTCCCTGACGGTCAGAAATGATATTCAATTATTTTGTGGCAACCAGAAATAAAAGTTTATAATTCCAGGGGCGTGGCGAGTGGTGCAAGCCGGGCGACGAGGCTCCCCCGAACACGGCGTACCCCCGCGACGAGCTGTCCTGCGGGTCTGGAGCCGGCGGGGCTAGCAGGGCCCCCCCAGCCAGGCTGCATATCATCGCAGTGGGCATCTCCCTTGGAGCCCTGGCCGCCAGCGCCCTCTGTCTGTGCACGGGTATCATCACCAAGCTGCAAGGCTGCGTTCAGAACTGCAGGTAATTGTTTAAAGAAAGGCAAACTTAGAAAACTTAAATTATGATGAAAATTTTGAGAGCAAATCCAGAGGGAACACCTACAGCAAATTTGGCATAAGAATCCCACAGGGGTCGTGCGGGCAGAGTTTTGTTCATTCTATGGACAGTGGTTGCGAACCTGCATCTCGAAGGGATCCATGACCCGTGTTGTAAGAGGGAGGAAACACAGGGGCTGACATACCATTCCACAGCCGAGCTTTTGAACTCAAGAATGAGTTGAAAAAAACAATCCGTTCTCATGTAACAATAATGTCAACTTTGTACAAAGGTTTTGCGCTTGTTTGGTGTGACTGTGCATTTGTGTGGAAGGGATTAATAATGCTAGTTACTTGCATCTTCCATTGAAATAGCAATAGAAAAAAGACTTCCAGCAATTCAATGCACTATTCCTGAAGAGGCTGAAGGGAGTGTGGAATGAAAAGAGATAATAATAATAATTGGATAATTTGTAGAGAGCCGTTTTTGTGAAAAATTACCTCAAGGGCTTTTTTTTTACATTAACTCTATACAGGAGGCCTTGAGGAAAATAATTTCCCTCAGGTCCTAAGTCATCTGGGATGCTGTGTGGAGGGTTTTTTGAGGAGAGGAAGGAATGAACATTGGTCTTGAAGAGACCCATGTTGTAGGAAGGAGGAAACACAGAGACCTGCAAATCATTCCACAGCCGAGCTGTTGAACACAAGAACGAGTCGAAAAAGCGACCTGTTCTCATGTGACAAATGTCAACCATGTACAAATGTTGGGCACGCGTTTGGCATGTTTCCCGACTATGTACCGGTGCCGAAGGGATCAATGACGCTAATTCCTCGGAGCATCTTCCATTGTAATACCGGTAGAACAAGGATAGCATTCACACTCGACGCCTGTGCTCTAGGGATTGCAATCCGTCTGTTCAGATGGGAGAATCTATCAAACGGACCGCCCGTTTCTGCACAGAGTCGAGGGTATTTTTCAGGTATTTTGGAGCTCCAGATGGCTGCCAAACTCAACCGTGGGGCGCACTTGTGATTTGTACAGGGTTAGCAGTTGTGTACTATCTGCAGTATCTGCGGGCCCTGTATAGTACGCCCAGTTTCTGAGAGGTTAACTTAACTCTGGCTTCGATGGAGCCCCCGTACCTGAGCTGGTCACTTAGGGTTACACCAAGCATATCAATGGAGGAGCGCTGTACAATTTATTAAGAATTCTTAAGTTATATCTAATTTCACTATTTACAAATGGATACAGAAATATACTTACCTGGTAGGTCACTTCCGAAAAACACACTTTAATTAGAAAGTTTATGCTTGGAGAAGATACGGCTTTGCACGCGGAGGACATTACATTTAAAACATTGGACATTGCACGATTTTACATTTACTACCCCCATTACTATTGGTATTACATTTATGAAAAGATTAGTGGCAAAAGTAGAGTTGAAATTATTTTGAAAGACTGGAAAATTTAGGACTCTTTAGGGCTGGAGAATGGCTTCATGAAATGACCTTTACAAACAGGATTTTTTTTTCTATATTTTTACAAATAAGTTATTTACAGTGTCTCGGGCATTGAAGGTGAAGGTGAAGGGTTTTTGAGATTATGGAAACGACTGTCGTCTGAAAAGATGAGTTTCTAGATGTGGTCTAGGTAGGGATGTCGAAAGTGAAAACAAGATCGATATATCTATTAATATATATTGATATTTATTAAAATATAGATATAAAATATCGAGGAAAAAATATTGATGTATCGATATATCGGTCAAATTTTCAAAAGATTTTGCGTTTTTAAAATAATAGTGAATTCAGCTCAATATTATCAATAGTAATTTTTACACACAATGTGCATTATTTTAATGTACAAAAATCTCAATAAAAATGAAGGTATTTTTATTAGGTAATAATTACAAAAATATAAAAACTATAAAGCTATCTTCTAACTTGTATGTAAACTGAGAACCATACAAAATTTGTATGCCTCTCAGTAACATTCTATGGGCGTATTAATCTGTCAAAAAGGACTTCGTGTTTGGAACAAGGTATAGTCAATAATCATAGACAATTTTGAACCAATACATAGGAGTGGCTCAGAAAAAAAATGGCGAAAAATAGCATACATTTCTATGTATGTACCTACACATATGAGATAGTATTAGTGATCACAAATACTAATGCAAAGACAATAGATTTGTAAGCTATTAATAGTTAAAATTTCAACTGCCAGATGTCATGAGTTCGTTCCTATTTTTGGATTTTCCTAGGTTTTGGATTCTAGTGACTTTAATTACATAAATTAAAAAAAATATCGTTTTTGATACAATTTTCGGGAGGAATGCAGATCCGGGCACAGTTTGGAAATTTAATAAAAAGGCACTTTCTAGATGAGAAAAGTGTGGAAAAGCTGAATAAAACAAAAATTAAGGCGCGCTCGGCAAAATTGAGGGAGATACAACCGTTCAAAGTATTTAAAATTTCACTTTACAAACTGATATTGACAGTCCGCCGGCGTCCGCCCGCCATTTTTTTTATAACCTAATACGCTAAACATGGTTTGTGATACAAAAAAGTGCCCCTTTATTAACGCCTGCTCGCGTCACGGCAAGAAAAACATCCCAGTTTTCAAGTGGTTTAGCGGCTACGCTAGGTTTGTGTAACATGGTTTGTGATTCTGGCGTACTATTAATTCTGTATTAGGTCTGGGATCCAACATACCTACGCAGTGAAAACATGGCGAACGAACAACGAACTGTCAATATCAGTTCGCGAAGTGAATTTTTAAATACTTTGAACGGTTGTATCTCCCTCAATTTTGCCGAGCGCGCCTTAATTTTTGTTTTATTCAGCTTTTCCACACTTTTCTCATCTAGAAAGTGCCTTTTTATTAAATTTCCAAACTGTGCCCGGATCTGCATTTCACCCCAATTTTCGATATTGGATATTTTGTATCGATATATCGGATCAAAATATATCGGCTAAAAATATCGATACATTAAATTAAAAATATCGATACGGTCTAGGAAGGTTGGGTAGCTGACTATTCAGATTTGGCCACCAAATATGATGGCTACAGCCATTTCAAGCAATGTTTCTATTCTGAATGGTGGCCTTTCACCGGGGCGATACTGAGATGATCTACTACTCTCTAATGTGACGCAAATATAGTAAGTACATGTATTTGTTTCTATAACAATTGATTTCTTTTTGCAGAGACCGAAATGCCGTCAAACAAGCAAAAATAAACAAGGCTAAATTTAAACTTGAAGAAGTGGTCGTCGCAAAGAAAGACGCCCAAAGAGCAGCAGACAACGAAGAACGAAACATGGACGCCAGCGACCTCATAGAGTCCGAAACGCTGGTCGTGGACAACCAGCGAAAACCCGCACACGCATCTCCGAGTCGTGAAGAATGCTGTACAAACTACGCCGCGTGTACGTCCGTCGTAGAAGCCGATAGCAGCAGCAAATTTGAAGACGCAGTCAGATCCGTTTTAGACAAAAGTTTAGGCTTCCAAGACACCTGCGTAGAAGACACCATTGAATTCGACGCAGATTTAAAACGAAAGATATCGCGAAACGAAGACAATGATGAAATTAAACGATTCGACGATGCAAATTCTAGTTTTAAAGGAAAACGCGGACGAAAAGACTCTAAAGGAAGAGATAGTAAACGAAAAATCTCACGCCAAAAAGAATTTGATATGATGGACGAAACTCCTGGATATTTCGTGTTGGACGAACCTGTAGTATGCGATGGGATCGAACTAGAAATGATGAACGTCGATCCATCGTTCGATAAAAATAATCCGACGAGAAAATCAAATAAATCTTCAAACAGATAGAAATAAGAAATTTTTAAAATGGACGAAATAATTTTATTTTTTTGGTGTTTTTAAATTATTTTTTTGTTTTTGATGGATTTTGAAATTTTTAAAAAATTTTTGCAATTGTGAATAATAACTATAATAATAATATGACGAGATAAGCCGATAGCAGGAGAAACTAAGGTCAATGTACCCTTACTTCTGCTAAAATTGAATCTTAAAACATTTTTTTTAAATATTGTGATTATTTCTCGAACAGATAATCATTTTCATTGTGTACTTCTCTGGGGCTAAGGAGTTGAAAAGCCTTATGTAAACTGGCTCTACTACATCCACTGAAGAGATAATCTAATAGAATTGTGTTGGGAGGCGTGTTCTTGTGGCCAACGTAGGCTCATTTCTACCTTAATTTTGGTGAAATTAATAAAAAAATTTCAAATATTTATTGGATAACCAACACTTTTGCCATAGGTCATCCAAAGTGGTTCGCTACGTTTGGTGACTTGGCAGAAGTGTTCAGGTTCACTGGGTGAGGTTTGTCTGGGTCTTGGAGGTGGATGCATCTGCCGACCAGCTGCGAGGCAGGCCGGATCAGGAGAGACTGGTTGAGGGAGACCTTTTGACCTCTCCAGCAGGACTCTCTCAGAACATCGCCTTGCATCACAGTGGGAGGGATGGATTCATACTCCAAAATTCCTACTCATCATTTCATCTCCTTCCTTTCCTTAAAAGACCCTCCACACAGCATACTCAAAGATGACTTAGGCCTTTAGGGGAATTATTTTCCTCAGGGTCTCCTTTGTGGAGCTAACTTAAAAAAATAATATTTAGAAATTCTTTTTTGAGCCGTCTAGAGATTACCCATTCGGTGGTTTGTCAATTTTATAAAATACTTGCCAAACTCCTCAACGTTGCTCGGGCTTTATGAAGAGTTTTTCGAAATCCGAACAGTAATTTTCCTCTTATTTTGAACGCCCGGTGTGCAAAATTTCATCAAAAAGTATCAAAAGCTGAGGGCTAGCAAATTGGGATGGAGGTGGTTTTTCGAAATCTCATGCAAACAGTGACATTCCTATTTTTTTAAGTCAAGTGTGCGAAATTTCATCAAACTCGGAAAAAAACTGTAGATGCACCGCCCCGCCTACCCTCCACAGACAATGAACTTTATATATTAGAAGATAATATTAAATATTTTATTTTTAACATGTACCCTTTAAAATTTGTATTTTGTAAATAATGTTTAGTGAAATTATTTGGTTTTATAATTTTTAAGCTTTTTTGTAGCATTCCATCTATTAGTCCTCCAGTTGATTAGCCAGATATCTCCGAAAAATTAGAGTTGAGTATGCAATTATATGTAAACTAGCTGAGCCGGCCATGCGTTGCTGTGGCTAATAAAACACAACGCCATCTACTGGATGTTTATCCAACCTTTATAACCACCGCCGTTTTTGAGCTTATCGCGAAGAGACAGACAGATGCTGCGGAGGACTTTAATTTATAATACGTAGAAATGGTGTGAAAGATTATAATAATGTGCATGAAATGCTTGGGGTAACTAACGTATTTAAGTTAATAAGGATTAATACTGTTAGAAGTGTCAGAAAAAGACAAGCCGCCTGGTGGCTTTCATCGAAAACGCTGCCTAATCCTTTTGGGATATAACAAAACAATGCATGGTGGGATATTCCTCTTTTATAGATCTACAAAAAAGTCCGCTAAGGCATACATCTATCTTTTATGGATAGCTTACTATACCCATTCTATCTTCTAAAAAATTGTCACGTACATTGCGGTAATTGAAAAGTTATTTAGACGGATACAGTATTAATCCTTATTAACTTGAACACGTTAGTTACCCCAAGCATTTCATGCACATTATTATATTCTTTCACACCATCTCTACGTATTATAAATTAAAGTCCTCCGCGGCATCTGTCTGTCTCTTCCCGATAAACTCAAAGACGGCGGTGGTTATAAAGGTTAGATGACGTTGTGTTTTATTAGCCACGGCAACGCGTGGCCGGGTCAGCTAGTTTGTAATACAAAAAAAAGTTTTTAGTATTCGACTAAGTTCATAAATGTTTCATTTATAGAGCTTTAATTGCGAAGCGGAAATAACGCAAAGTTTTTATAAATCTGACAGTTCGTTTAAGCCAAAAAACTTACATAATCGCAAAATACTTGAGTGGTTAAGAAAGGTTGATATTTTGTAGCATATTTAATATGTAAAATACAGACATGTGTAAATAATATTTGATTTTTGGTGAGCTTATTTGATTATTTGATTTGAGTATTGATTTCCTCATTATCTCAAAACTTGGTATTTGGAGATGTCCTACTAATCGACTGGATGATCGATATGAAATTATATAAACACATTGTAGTGATTGTTCTTAGAAAGCTTTATTTGTTCAATGAGAAGGGATCATAAAAAAAAACAAATATTTATACTTTCTAATTTGAATTTTTTATTTATTTTTTAATTAAAATTATATATATATGAGCAATAGCACCATTCCTCTTGATTTTCTCTCTAGCTTTCACGTTAATAATTGTTATACATGTCCAGCGTTCGTTTTGGAAATTTCCCGCCTTCATTAAAACCCTTCAAAGGCCAGGAAAAACACGGAAATTTCCTAACAAAGCACCACTTTGAATTTTGAATTGAATGTTTTGTGGATTAATTTTGAGCTATCGTATATTTTATTGACCGAAACACATTCCTAGAACCATAAACTATGTGCCAAAACAACATTACTTGCGTTAATTACGTAAATTGATAGGTTTTACCATGTTTTCGTCAAGTAACACGCATCGACTTTGGAATCGTGGCAAATTTGACATTTTGATGCCACAGATAAAATCATTTAAAAATATTCTGGGGTTGCCAGGTGAATGAATTTTTTGCCTATGGCGCAAGCGATTCTGACCTTGTCTTTCATCTTACAAATTCTGTACATTGAAGGGTCAAAATCGCAGACAAACATATTTTTTTAGAAATTTTTTCCGCGCGAATGTGCACAAACCGCGCGTAGATTCGCATCTCCGGCCAATAAGAGGTTAAGAAAATAATACCCCCAAATTTTAATATGGAGAAAGTTCCATGTTCCCTCACATAAAGGAATTTTTTTCTGGATTTCGGCATGTTGTAGGAACTACTTGTAATTTGATTTTAAATGCTGGCAATTTTAATTTAGTTGCGCATACAACGCATACAACCTCGGATAAGCTCCATGCGTCCGCATATGAAGGAATTTTTTTTCTGGATTTCAGTGTATCGTAGGAACTACTTGTATTTTTCATTTTATATGCTGGCATTCTCCATTTAGTTGCCACACTGTAACGAAAGCGCCTAAATAAAAATTGCCAGCATTTAAAATCAAATTACAAACAGCTCCTGCAATGTTTACGTATTTAGTTTGGTGCGGAATCCATGCATAACTAGCATACAGCTTACTTCTTATAATGCGTGAATACGACAGAGATTCTGATTATCCAGATCTGTTCAAACCACTGGAGCGATTTCGGTCGAAAAATGGACCACTTTTATTTTTCTGCGATTGATTTCGGTCCAAAAATGGACCACATTTTCCTACCATTCGTAAAACATTTATTGTAATTATTTAAAACATTTCCTTGGCCAGCCATTTATTTTAACACAAAGCTATTGAAATGCTTTATCTATTATGACCATAGATGTCGCAAATCCGAACTTCGTAGACTATTTTAGAACAATGTTAATTAAATTTAAAAATCCTGTTGAATTTTTGAACAGCTGTTTACGGATAAAATTAAGTCCTTTTTCCATAGATATGCATCTTTCATTATCAAGTATACCACAGATAACATACAGTCCCTGGCCAAATTATTAGACGCACTGTATTTTTTTTGTAATTTTATGTTTCTTAAGAGTTTTTATGCAATAATGGTATATTTAAACTACAATATTATTGATTTTTATTTAAAAGAATTGTTGTAGACTACATATTTGTATTTATTTTTAACATATGGCAACACTGTGTTGACAAAGTGATACATGAACGTAAACAAGTACAAACCTGTATCAGTCGCGATCGGAATCGAGTCAGGTACGGACGTGTTTCTGTGGCTCTATGGACTGTGGTTGTTTGTTTAACAGTTTTATACTACTCAGTTATTAGTTTATTTTGTATGTAGTGTTTTAAAAAAGTAATTGGACTATTTTTATTATGGGTAGAAAAGGCGATCTAACATTAATTTCACTTTTATTTAAAACTTAATAAACTTATGCTTTTCTAAATTAATGCTATTTTATTTGTGTCAAATAAATCGGTAATTGATTGGATAATATAAAAATAAAAAAATAAAAACGAATCAATCTAAAATAATAAAACGGTACAATATCACCCGGTAATTAATATTTTACATGAAATCTTGCAGTGCGTCTAATAATTTGGCCAGGGACTGTACAGTGACTGAAAATATTCTATGTTGACCCGAATAAGTATCCCTCACGGCAGTTTCAAATAAAAAAACACCCAGGATTCACGTGATTATAAACTTTACGATTTTATAAATATTTTTTTAATAAATCCTACAAATATGAGATAAATGCTAAAATATAGGTTAATACATTGGCTATATTGCACTATAATAAGTTTTAATTTCTCCATGTTGAAATTTGAAGGTAAGATTTTATTAATGTTGGCCAAAAATTTAATAATGATCTTCTGGGAAATCTCAAGCAATCGAGGCAAATGTATCTGTGATCGCTCCAAAGGCATTTCAAGTAACATTTCCATTCTGAATGGTAGCCTTTCACCATAACGATTCTGAAAGAATCTATCACTCTACAGTTACTAATTTTTTTTTTATTTATTTAATTTGTTTGTTTTTTAGATATTCCTTCTCAACGAACTTAGATAATTTATCATTATTATTATAAGTAATTTAGAAATTATATGTTACTTTTTTGTCATAGTCATTCCACATATATGAATTATTTTTAGATATAATTTTATTATATTTAAGTGTGATATTTTATTTCTTGTCAAAATCAAACGAACTACCTTTTTTTTTTTTTAATATTAACTTCACACAGGTCATCTTTAGGGATGCTGTGTGGAGGATCTTTTTAATGAGATGATACACAGAGGCCAGCAAAATCGTTCAAAGCGGAGCTGTTGAAGTCAAGAATGAGTCGTAGAAACAATCCGTTTTCATGTGAGAAATATCAACGGCGTATTTCCTGTCTTCGTTTATGATTAATGAGCTAGTTCCTTGGAGAAAACAAGCACAGCATTACCACCTTTTTTAAGATTGCAATCTGTTTTTTAAGAAAGGAGAATCTATCAAATAGACTGTCTGTTTCAGCTCAGAATCAAGTATTTTTCAGATTAGAGGTGGCTGCCAAATTCAACAGTGCGATTTGTACAGGGTTAGCAGTTGTGTACTATTAAAGTATTTGTGAGAACTGTACGGTAGCTTGTGTCGCTCTCCATGGAGAGAAAAAAAATTGCCATATTTTTAAACGCCTGGGCTCGCGAAAGTTGCGTATGATCTGTAGCTAAAACGTAAAAATAAGAATTTGGTTTTCACTATTAGCTCGCTAAAATGGCCGGAAGTCTTGATAAAAATTGATTTCGTGATATGGGAAAAAACTAAAACAAAGGGTAAATATTTTATATTTTGTAGCAAAATTAATTTTTATTCCATAACTGCTGTACAAAGAATGCAAAAAAAAATGTTTAAAACATTTGTGATGTGTTTGTTAAAAATATAAAAAAAAAACAAAATAATAACACCTTTTCTGGGTAAAAGCATCTTGTAGACTTACTTTTACTCATAAATTTGAATTTTTTTAATCATTTTTGTCAGCTAATCGCAGTTTTTAATAACAAACGAACGTTAAAAGGTAAATTATCATCTTCCCCTTATCCTATTCGGGTCAGGGAACCACTGCATCGGCAAGGCTCCTCCTGTTCCACTCCACACTGTGCTCCTGCTCCACAGTTTCTGGAGTTGCCTCGCCCAACTGTGTCTGGGGCGGCCCACTGGATGTCTACCCTCTGGAATCGCACTCAGTATTTTCCTGGGAATTCGGTCATCAGACATTCTTAGTACATGCCCAAGTCACCTCAGTTGCGATTTTTCTATAAAGAGTAGCAGTGGTTCGATGTTTAGATCGTTGAGTTTCTTATATGATCCCATTTCGTAACCTCTGCCACTCCTCTCAAGTACCTCATTTTGGCAGCTTGGACTGTAGAGCGTGTTCTTTGATTTAGCATCCATATCTGGTGGCCGTAAGTGAACGTTGGGCGGTATACAGTTTTGAACACTGCCATCTTTGTCTCGATATCGAGCTCGGCTTTCCTTATCACTGAGCTGTAGAGAGGATGCAATACACCGCTTGCCGCACTAATTGTTCGACCAATTTCTCCATCTTGCCAACCATCGCTGGAGAATTCAACCCCGAGGTATTTGAATCTGTCCACCTGTTTCAGCTGAGTCCCGTGAATTGATGAGTATATTCCACTGAGTTTGGTCCCTTCCTAAAACCATCACCTCTGTTTTTGAGGTGCTCATGTTCATTCCCGCCGCCGTGCACTCTTTGTTGGAACGGTTGATCCACTCTTGTAGTCCCTCCTGTGTTGTCGCTAATCTCACGATGATAATAACCGAGCTAATAACCATTTTTCAAAAAACAAATTTAATTGCAGCTCTCATTTTCTTTGTAAGATGCAACTTTTGAGATATCAGGCGTTTATGAATTCAAAAGTTGAAAAAATTGACACACCCTATTGCACAGTACTCCCAGCTAATGGTCTTATAAAAAATCAAACATTATATTTGACTGATTTAGTTAACCCTTGATTTACCCGGTGACTTCATACGTACACAATTTACCTGGTGGAGTCCCTAGGACTCCCGGAAATAAAATCGTAAATTTAACATGAAAAAAACACTTTATTTAATGAAATGCTAGTTTTATTTATTTATTATATACTAGCAGACCTGGCAACGCGTTGCTGTGGCTAACGAAACCTTTATAACCAACGCCATCTGTTAAATCAAATCCACACCGTTTGTCAGCCTGCTGCCTGCTGCCGCTTGGCCAGATATATTATGTATTTAAACCAATTTACACAAAACCTTAACAAAATTATATACCAAAAAACCTTCCTCATAAATCATTCTATCTATTGATGAAAACTGCTTGAAAATCCGTTACGTACTTTAAAAGATCTAAGCGCACATACAGCATGAGCGACTTCATTTTATACTCAGTAAAGATAAAGATAAAGATTTGGTTTTACAATGGCATAGGTTTTTACTTAAAATTATAGAATCACAGCATTTTATTAATAAACTTCTAGAATATAGCACTTTTTGTAAATACATTTCAAAACAAAACAATTTTCAAAATAATTTTTAAAGAAATATAACTAAAACGTAATCAATTCTTACAAAAAGTAAAGAAAATAACATGGTTTAAAAAAAAAAAAGTAATCACACTAGTGGAGTCCCACGGATTCCACTAGCGTGATTACATACTAATCGGAGCTGCGCGCATCGATGTCCTCTCTCCCCCGCATTTGGCGCGTCACTGCGTGAAGGTATTGGAACGCACAATTTGTAATTCCAAAAACTAAAGGTTTTATGAGCGCTGAAAGTTTTCAATGGAGTCCCAGGGACCTACCGGGTAAATTAAGGGTTAAAAAACTTTATTTTGTCAGCACTGTGATTGCAAAAGGTTATGTTATCTGTCATTGACTCAATTTCTTTTATCGAAAGATATTGAAAATACATGGTCTACAGCCCATTTCCCTAATTTCTATTACTACAAAAGCAATATTCCCAACAAGCCTTCCATTGATGTAATTTAAGTTTTGGTTTGTTTAGGTTAAAATAGTATTTAAGGAGTATTTTGGCTTGCAGTGTCGTATTTAAGGTGTGTTTTGTGTTAGTGAGGAACTATTTTATTATTATTGTGTGTATGATGTTTCCTAAATAACTATTGCAGACTTTTGTAATGATTTTAATAAAAAGCAATATTTTTATTGATTTATTTTTTATTTATTTTATTTTTTTAATGTTTATACCTCACAAGTGTCCCAACTGCTCCCGTATGAAGCCAGTGAGGCGGGAATGGGTACCGCCGCCCCGGGAACCTTTATTGGATAACCAACACCTCTGCCATAGGTCACCCCAAGTGGTTCGCTATGTTTGGTGATTTAGCAGGGGTGCCCGGGTTCATGGGGTGAGGTTTGTCTACGTCTTGTAGGCAGATGACCAGGACATACTGAACCCCAGATTCCTACCCACCAATTAAACCCTTTTCCTTCCCAGAATTCTCCTTCCTCTCCTTCCTTTCCTTAAAAAAACCCTCCACACAGCATCCCCAAAGATGACATAGGCCCTGAGGGAAATTATTTTCCTCAGGGCCTCCTGAGTGGAGTTCATCTATAAAAAAAAAGTGAAGCTATGGCGTCCCCAATTGGGGTATGTTGAGTGGCTGAAGGTAAGGGAACGTACCCATACTACGTGACACGTTTAGGGGGGGGGGGGTCTTCAAAATGTCACGCTCCATACAAATGAGCGGCGGGTTGCTTAGGATTTTGGTCACCGGGGGGGGGTTAAAAATTGCAAAAAGTTGGTCACGTAGTATGGGTACGTTCCCTAAGTGGAGAGTAAAAGGAGATGGGGAGGTGTCCCAACTGCTACCGTATGAAGCTAGTGACACTATGGCAATCCCAATTGGGGTATGTTGAGCGGCTGAAGGTAAGTGGAGAGGGAAAGGAGATGGGGTAAGTGTCCCAACTGCTCTCGTATGAAGCTAGTGACACTATGGCAATCCCAATTGGGGTATGTTGAGCGGCTGAAGATAAGTGGAGAGGGAAAGGAGATGGGGGAAGTGTCCCAACTGCTCTCGTATGAAGCTAGTGACACTATGGCAATCCCAATTGGGGTATGTTGAGCGGCTGAAGGTAGGTGGAGAGGGAAAGGAGATGGGGGAAGTGTCCCAACTGCTCTCGTATGAAGCTAGTGACACTATGGCAATCCCAATTGGGGTATGTTGAGCGGCTGAAGATAAGTGGAGAGGGAAAGGAGATGGGGGAAGTGTCCCAACTGCTCTCGTATGAAGCTAGTGACACTATGGCAATCCCAATTGGGGTATGTTGAGCGGCTGAAGATAAGTGGAGAGGGAAAGGAGATGGGGGAAGTGTCCCAACTGCTCTCGTATGAAGCTAGTGACACTATGGCAATCCCAATTGGGGTATGTTGAGCGGCTGAAGGTAAGTGGAGAGGGAAAGGAGATGGGGGAAGTGTCCCAACTGCTCTCGTATGAAGCTAGTGACACTATGGCAATCCCAATTGGGGTATGTTGAGCGGCTGAAGATAAGTGGAGAGGGAAAGGAGATGGGGGAAGTGTCCCAACTGCTCTCGTATGAAGCTAGTGGCACTATGGCAATCCCAATTGGGGTATTTTGAGCGGCTGAAGATAAGTGGAGAGGGAAAGGAGATAAGGGAAGTGTCCCAACTGCTTCGTCTGAAGCTAGTGAGACTATGGCAACCCCAATTGGGGTATGTTGTGAGGCTGAAGGTAAGTGGGGAAGGAAAGGAGATGGGAGAAGGTGGGGAAGTACCTGGTTATTCAGATCTAGTCACCAAACACGCTGAAGCCGTTTCAAGCAACATTTCAATTCAGAGTGGTGGTCTTACACCAGGGTGATACTAAGAGTATCTTATATTATTTTGTAATATACCTTTTATTATTTTGAACTTGCAACCTCCGGATCGCTGTTCGAGAGCCTTACACCTGGACCACGGAGGCTGTTGACTTATTTATTAATTTAAATCAAAAGTTACATTATTTAAATTAATATATTATTCCCAATGATATAATTTATTTTTTTAGCACAGGAGACCCTGAGGTGAAATATTTTCCTCAGGGCCTATATCATCTTTGGAGATGCTGTCTGGAGGGTCTTTTTAAGGAAAGGAAATAGTGAACATGGGTCTTTAGGAGGGAGGATACATAGAGGCCGGCAAATTGTCCCACAACCGAGCTGTTGAACTCAAGAATGAGTCGTAGAAGAATGTCAACTGTATACACATGTTGGGTGTTTGGCATATTTCTCGACTGTACACCGGTGCCGAAGGGATCAATCATGCAAGTTTCTTGGAGCATCTTCAATTGTAATACTGGTAGAACTACACACTTCGCCCGCCGCCTGTCTTCGCTCATCATATGCGGTCAGTAACCCATTAGTCAGTAAATCATCGGAAACCATTGCGGGCATGTGCACATCAAATCCCCAAAGTTTCATCGCAATCGGATGGATGGTTAGCAATGCATATTTCATGATGCCAGAACTCACTATTATTTATAGAAACTATCGGAGGCACGCGCACATCAAATTCCCAAAGTTTCGTTGCAATCGGAGGAATGGTTAGCAATGCATAGATATCTTACGTACTCAAGCAAGATATATTGATTGTTATATATAAGAGTATATATATAGATTCGTCGTTTGTAAAAACAATTTTATTTTTGATATGTTATATTATACAACGTGTCCGAAAACTCGTAGTACAAGCGGGAAACTGGTGAATCTACATCACGTAGAGACCCCAATAAACTTATTTTTCAATCTGAACATTTCGATTTTAATATATATTTTTTTATATTTTTCCATTTTTTCAGCAACTAAAGGGTTAAACAAAATTTTGAGCCCGGTTTACCCTTCGATGCATTTTATAAGACATTACACAGCTGAAATCAACCCCCTAGTGAATTTTTTTTTTAAATTTAACCAAAAAATTCCAACTTCGGACCCGATTTACTCGAAAACGAAAGCTCAAATCAAAAAAGTTATATCACAAATCGACTCCGAATGTGATGTATGAGTTTCCGGACACCGTGTATTATATTCAGAGGACACTTTAAAAAACAATGAATTCAACACAAGAGTCCTAACTGCTCCCAGCTATCAGGGACAATTTGACTGTGGCATTCTCAATCTGATATGTTGCGAGGTTAAAGGGAACTGGAATGGGGAATGAGATGTCGAAAAATAACGAACTCTTCAGATCTGGTTACCAGACATGATTAACCATTAGCAACACTCGCTTAAATCCAGCCTACAGAAATTCATTTGTGGGGGACGTAGGTCCCCCATAAATTTATGTTTCATAAAAATAGAAATAAGCACTCTTTGGGAATTATTTATTTAAAATTAATGTAAGACATATAATAAATGCAAGAAAACAAGTGTTTTACACTTTTTACATTTTTACATAAACATGCGACATTTATAGGAATTTTGAGCGGAGTCATCTCATTTTTCAATCGAGCAGGACCTCTTAGACCAGACAAATCTACA
The DNA here is from genome assembly GCA_917880885.1 of Limnephilus marmoratus. NCBI lineage: Eukaryota > Metazoa > Arthropoda > Insecta > Trichoptera > Limnephilidae > Limnephilus > Limnephilus marmoratus. The sequence goes on from OU862907.1 coordinate 60,287,717, forward strand.
ATAATGTAATGAGCTCGAACTAGGGATGTGAAAAAATAATCGTTTTTTTTTCACTTCGATTAAAAATCGATTTTTCTCCAACGAAAATTTAAATTTTCTAAAACAACGATTTTTACACTGCCGATTTTTTCATTTTCAGCTCAGCTACGCTTATTCATTAGTCCGGAATCCGGAGCGCGAACCTCTATGATGTTTATAAACAAAACATGACATTAACGCTATCTTTGCGTCTACGATGACAGTTATTTTGTGCTTTGAAAGCAGTTGAGTTGAAGTTTCTAATCAAAATTGTCACTAGATGAAATCAACAGTCAACGAACAACTTGTTATTTGTGTTGATTATTAAAAAAAATAATTAAATGATATAATTTTTGTTGAATATTTTTTTTATTAATAAAACTGTGATTAAGGATATTTACACGTTCATTTTAATTTGATAAATTTGGGGAAAATCGATTATTACAACAAATTTTAAAGAAAAATCGATTATTTATAAATCGATTTTCCATGTTTTTTTTTTTTTTTACATTAACTCCACACAGGAGGCCCTGAGGAAAATAATTTCCCTCAGGGCCTATGTCATCTGGGATGCTGTGTGGAGGGTCTTTTTGAGGAGAGGAAGGAATGAACATTGGTCTTGAAGAGACCCATGTTGTAGGAAGGAGGAAACACAGAGGCCATTAAGAAAACTATACGATTATTATTTAATAATCGATTATTTATGTAAAAGTCACATCCCTAGCTCGAACTCGAGACCGCGATTGCGTTGTTTTCCCCATTTGTACCTGATTTTATGTATTTATTTATTGTTTGAAACATTTACAGAGCGTTAATAATTTTATAACAGTAATAAAATTACAGTTGGGATGTACGTAGATATTAACACTTCAATTAAAAATGTTCACAGCATGCATAGCATGAGCATGAGATATTGTCACAAAAATTTGCATTATCCCGACTATCGTTTTCCGAGTCACCAATGCATAAAAATGTAACCATTTTTTTTTTACATAACTATACTTGTGGGGGACCTAGGTCCCAGGTCCCCGGTCAGCCAGGGCGATATTCGTAGTATCGACCTCTGGGGCGATACTAAGAATACACGGAGCCGCAAACGTTTAATAGTCCAGTAAAGGAAGGAGTTGTAGAGTGCGTGAGCAGTAACCTAAGCGATTCTTTCAGGACTTGTTTAGGGTGCTTAGGGTGTGAACATACTAAAAGTCCTGACGTCTAGGTGGTGAGCTAGGGGGGGGAGGGGGGGGGGAGGGAAGGTCCCGATTTTCGGGTTTCCGTTTATATCTCAAAAACGGTGCGTCGCAGAGGAAAACTTTTTTAGAATAAGTAAAAGCTCATAAAATTATCTACAACTTTTATTCTATATGTAATTTTGGAAATCCCAGCCGTTTTTGAGTTATACGCTCAACAAATGTCAATATTTTCGAAAAAAATCATTTTACCTCACATTTTTCATCAAACATTCCTTCATATCGTCTAAAATATTGATCTAAGAAAGAAATTTATTTAAAAAAAGTTGTAAATAATTTAATTACCTTTTAGAATATATATATACATATGTTAATAAATCTCCAACCAGTAAATATTTACAGCAATTTTAAGTTTTTTCGTAAAATGTCGTCATTTTCAGAAAAAGCTGTTTTTTCTTACCAAATTATTAAGACGGGTTTTTTCTTCATGGGAAATTCCTTATTAATTTTTGCACGCAAGAAAGCAGGTAAGTTGTTCTCGAACAGATGATTAGTGGAATTCATTTTATAATCATTATTATTGTGATGGGTGATTACTTGATTAGGTTAGTTGTCGGAGATGCTACAATAACGTGCTACGATGCTGTTTGAGTTGATGAAAAGGCAATGAATGCGATAGTGGGCTTGACATTTTCAGACATCAAGTTGTCCCGCAAAGATCGGGCATTTCCAATGTCTTCTGTCAGCTCGTCGATAAAAATTCACGATGAAAAGGTTGCAGTTGACCCAACATTGCTGTTTCAGCGGATGTGTATAAGCAAACGATCAGATGAGGATTTGATGAAATTCTTTGAGTATGAGTTGGCCCCATTTCCCTTGGCACTGTTCTCAATAACATCATGTTACACTCTCAACTTTATATGGATTCACGTTTTCATGTCCTCTTTGGACGTGAGGGTCCTGGCAAGCGTTGTTCATCCATGGCATCGTCATTCTCAGTGGTGGATGTTCTTGCTGAAAGGGCTCTATGTCGTCTTCATCGTCGTCCTCGGCAACAGGCACGCTATTGAGGCATCTCCCTTGGCAGTGAAGGCACGCTGCAGAATAGGTCAGCATTGCTTTTCGGCATCCACATTTGCCAATTGCACAATCCTTGGTGTAGCGGCAAAATATCATTTTCAGAAGGACCTCCGGTGCTGGAGGATCTTCTGTTGTAATTGGCGCCAGGGTGTCTCCTTCGTGTTTCCACCCCCATTCTTCAGGGGACAGCTCAATCCCGAGCCACTGTTGAACTTGGTGGTATGTCCGCCGGGAATGCTGTTTAGCTGCACTCTCTGTTGTAGGGAGGGAGCTGATGTCAGGTTTCATATTTGCCACGGACCTTGTGAACGACTGGAAGCGGTACTGGTTAAGGGAGGTCTGTCTTTTTGGCGGCGCATACCATTTAAGGAAGCATTTATTTCCAGCCTCTTCAACCTCGTCGTGAATAGAGGAGGGGTTATAAAAGATCATTGCCGCTTGCTTGATCATTTCTGACTCCAACTACAATTTTGAAAAGCCCACCTTGCTTCTCCTGAAATTTGCAGACGTTGTATCGCATCCGGTAAATGAAAGTAAAAATATGATGTGTTCAAATCCACGATGCTGCATCTCTTGGGTGGACAGTGCCAATGTTTTGGTTTTCCCTCGTTCGGGTTTCAGCAACAGAATATCTTAGGTGGGAGGAGTGGAAGCAATCAAAAGGACAGTGAGGTCCACATCCTCACCAAAGACAGCCCAGCCACAGAGTTGTGAAAGGATAGTTCCATAGCAGTCTTCACAATAAGGACGTCAGCATCATCGGTGGCCTGATGAGTCTGTATCCCATTCTCCCGAAACTTAATCTGTAGTAAGGAGATGAAGTTACTTTTGTTGGTAGGATTGGATAAAAAATCTTCCTGTTTAACGGGTATTGATTTGTTCCATGTCAAATTGATGTCGGCTGACCTTCTCAGTCTGTATCGTCGCATCTGTTCTTGTGATTTCGTACTGGATTTGCGTACCCATCAAATACCACAGTGCGAGTCATTCCAGGATAGTGGTGGTTGACATAGGTGATATAACGATCACAAATTGCGGCAACGGGGGCATCTTTTTTGTCAAATTACTCTGTATAATATAGATAATATGTATAATATGATAGAAATCTTCCGTCCACAACTATGTCCATCTGCGACAGTAGAACAGTTTTTTTGGTAGGCTCGAATAAGCTATACAGAACAGATTTATTGGTCTTTCGCATCCCACTTTCATTGAACAGTGCCAAGGGAAATAGGGCCAACTCATACTCAAAGAATTTCATCAAATCCTCATCTGATCGTTTGCTTATACACATCCGCTGAAACAGCAATGTTGGGTCAACTGCAACCTTTTCATCGTGAATTTTTATCGACGAGCTGACAGAAGACATTGAAAATGCCCGATCTTTGCGGAACATCGTAGCACGTTATTGTAGCATCTCCGACGACTAACCTAATCACCCATCACAATAATAATGATTATAAAATGAATTCCACTAATCATCTGTTCGAGAACAACTTACTTGCTCTCTTACGTGCAAAAATTAATAAGGAATTTCCCATGAAGAAAAAACCCGTCTTAATAATTTGGTAAGAAAAAACAGCTTTTTCTGAAAATGATGACATTTTACGAAAAAACTTAAAATTGCTGTAAATATTTACTGGTTGGAGATTTATTTACATATGTATATATATTCTAAAAGGTAATTAAATTATTTACAACCTCTTCTAACGAAATTTTCTTCTTGGATGAATATTTTAGACGATATGAAGAAATGTTTGATGAAAAATGTGAGGTAAAATGATTTTTTTCCAAAATATTGACATTTGTGGAGCGTATAACTCAAAAACGGCTGGGATTTCCAAAATTACGTATAGAATAAAAGTTGTAGATAATTTTATAACCTTTTACTTATTCTAAAAAAGTTTTTCTCTGCGACGCACCGTTTTTGAGATATAAACGGAAACCCGAAAATCGGGACCTTCCCCCCCCCCTCCCCCCCCTAGCTCACCACCTAGACGTCAGGACTTTTAGTATGTTCACACCCTAAGCATCCTAAACAAGTCCTGAAAGAATCGCTTAGGTTCCTGCTCACGCACTCTACACCTCCTTTTGGACCATTCGCTTACTGGACTATAAGGCTTAAGAGGGCATTACCAGAGAAAACCAGAAATATGTCATTTTCAAATCAGATTTTAGACGTATTGACTCTTTTCCACAAAAAAATATAAATGGATTTCGAAAGATTGTTCTTTAATCTAGCATTCGCATGTAATAAATTTTGAAAAATTTTTAGTATAATAAGGTTATTCCATAGGTCGTTGGCAGATTTGTTAAATTTTCAAAAAAGATGTTTATTTTGTATTTTTGTATCACACCCATTTCAAATAATATAATCATGCAGTAAAATAAATCAATACATTATCTAGCAAACGCATGTTTTAGAATTTTAATTTTAGTTTCAATAAAATCATTAAAAAATATGTATGTACATGTGTTTCTTGACGAAAATTGGTCCATTTATGTATTTATTTGCGCACTTACAAACTAATATATTTCAGATTTTTTTAACATTCTTATTAAATTTTGACATTATTGAAAAACGATAAATACTTATAATCAAAAAATAATTACAAAAAGTACATTATTTTAATAGTTTTATCATCACGCCTTTCAGCATTTTTGGATGAAAGTATAAATTAAAGCTAATTTGGATTGAAATAAATTCGATATTGAGTTATAATTTAAAAAAGCTGGTGCGGAGAATAATTAATCTTTCTCATTGTAACCGCCCTGCACGATCGTAAGAACAACTTTCGACGAAATGTGGATTTTCGTCCGAGGCTGGTTAAACGCTCTTAAAATAAAAGAAATATTTGCGATAACCTGCTTGTTGGGGTACTCTGCTCCCCCACGAGTGGTATTAAGAGTTAAAGCCGTTAAAAGCAATAACGTTTCAATTCTGATTTGTGGTATTTTAACAGGGATATACTGAGAGTATTTACCAATTTAAATAATTAAGCAATGAACTAATATTATGTACTTAATCACATATTATTATTATTAAAAAATACGCACATTTTTTCTAGGTAGGATTTTTAGCATTTTTGAAAATGTTTGTCGCCCAAAGATTTTTTTTAACAAATTAAATATTTTTCCATTGTCAAAAATCCAGGATTCTTCAAACTGAAACATTGAAAAAAAAACATTAATAGTTGAAGACAGTAAAAAAAATATTTAAAATATACAAATTTAAATAGAAACACAAGCCTACATATTTAATAAGGGAAAATTTGCCAAAATTGGCAGCAAAGCAATCAGAGGTATTTTAAATAGTGCCATATTGTGGCAAAAAGCGCTCCAGTGGTTATGAACATATTTGAAATTTTACTCACGCGCGACTGGAAAGTAGCAGGAGCATTCTCCATCAAAACAAGTGCCCGATGAGTACGCAGCGGCTACGCACATCTCATTGCAATCGTTACAATCTATGGAAAAAAGCCGAATTATAACAAAAATAATTATATAGATACCTCGTATACATGGGTCCGGAAACTCGTGGCACAAGCGGAAAACTGATAAATTAACAGAATTCTTTATGGCGTCCATCGTGCGTTACCGGCTGTCAAATTTCTGTGGCTTGTATTTGCTTGTAACTAACTAACTAACCATCGCGCCGTTTTCCCGCAGGGGTAGGCAGAGAGGACGGACCGCCAAACAACTCGATCTTGGCACACACTCCTTGCCTCGTTCATCTTCATACATCGTCTCATACATGCTCTTCTATTATTCCGACTCTTCACATGGCCCGACTCAAGTATCTGATTCACTTGGTCATGCCATGTCTTCCTCGGGCGTCCCCGACTTCTTCTTCCATTCACATTTGCGTCATATATTCTCCTTACACTCCTTTCCTCGTTCATTCGCTCTACATGCCCAAACCATCTGAGCGTCCCTTTCTTAATCTTACCCATTACACATACATCAGCCTTGCATTCTTCGCGGATCTCCACATTTCTCACACGATCGTACACGGTTTTACCACACATACGCCTCAGGGATCTCATTTCTACAGCATTCAGTCTATTTTCATCCTTCCTCTGCCAGATCCATGTCTCATTTGCTTGTCATGGATTAAATCGATAAATTATCCATTTAAGAACACCAATTACTATTTATTAGTTATTAAAACTACTTGCAAATAAGCCTGATGGGCGTTCTTAAATGACTATCGACTTGTCGTATTATTTTAAAACATGCCGTGAAGTTAACCACCCAAGACGACTCTCACCACCAAGAAGATAACACAGTACGTCCACTACAACCCGCCCTTCATCTTGTCCAAACTATGGACAACACCTGCATTCAGCTTAGGATAATTACCTGGATGATATATAGAAATAACATACCAAACAGTCCCGCCAATCACTATGAAATAATAATTGGAAGAAGAATAATTAAACAAAACAAACAAACCACATGTATTTGCATACATCACCCAGTTATCACGTACATTCCACGTGTCTACGTGCATCGGACCAATGGCCTCTTTATCATTGGAGGTTATTCACCACTTACCCGCCCCGGTATAAGTAACAGATACTCCTTCACGGCTCTCGCAAGGACTCTAATTTTTTTGAAAGAACTAATCCTCATTTAAGTTTAAACTAATCTAGACCTCCAGTGTCCCTGCATACGGTGTTAGGAAGCAGTATGCAAGTGCTTACATAATATACAAAATGCAAATAATATATGATCAATACTATAAATTAATTAAAAACATAAACATAAAAGGCTGTTGCACAAAAGGTATTGGCATCTTGCGTATGCTGCATTCATCTGAGGGAAATGATAATAAAAACAAGTATGGTGAAGAACGCTAATGTCGGGTAGGATACCTCTCTCGTCATGTACTAGAGAGAATGTGTATGGCTGTCGGACTAGTCGTGAACGAATCTCAGCGTCCACCCTTTAGCCGGTTTCTCAGTTATGCCTTGACGATAGTGAGTGGGGGGACGTACCCGAAGACCTTAAGGATGGAAGCATCGAGTTGCTGGAGGGGGGGGGGGGGGGGGGGGGAAGGACGTCAAGTTCGCCCGGCCAAACCTTGTCGCCGGGGGAGGCGCAGATGAGTTGTGAGGACTTCATTCCGAAAAAAATGATGCCAGTACATGCAAGGACGAGGTCTAACTCATCGCCCGGATGGGGAAATTGACATTTACAGAAAAAGCCTCTTTAGCAGGATGACCCAATAACATGTTGACAAACAACATAGAAACGGAAGCAGGCGCACACGTCACAACACTGCTGGATGGACTATATAAAGGCCACATCATCTTCTACAAATCAATCTATCTTGTTGATTAAACCAAGCAGTTGCTTGCGTTATTAGCCACTCGATAATTCCATTCGAAATTGTATTTGGAGTTTCATATTTTAATATTAATTAAAAAATAAAGGATAGTTATATCCACAAGTACATATTTTTAATCGAACGAAAACGACAAAAGTTAACTCTGACGTTAGGGTAACTATTTTTAAGAGTTGGTGCCATAACGCAAGCGCAGTATTTAGCTGGTTTGAAAACTGTCAAAATGTATGATCAGCACATTGGTGTCAGCACTCTTGGTTGTGTTACTTACCTATCACAGGAAACTTAGTTATACAGCGGCACGTGCCGTAGTGGCACATCCCGTCAGTGTAGGTGTAGCTGGGAAAACTTAGGCATTTCGTTTTGCAATCATGAGGGGTGCAATTCGATGTGGCTGGCGGGGCGGTAGCTGAAACACACATGTTGTTTGATAAATACCACATTTAACAAGGGATGGATCTAACAGTCATCATTTCAGTAAATTCGTCGTCAGTATACGTCAGTTTACGGACACCAGCTCTCTCATGAATACAAAACTAACTCCGGGATTCCTCAGGGATCGAATCTAGGACCTCTCTTCTTTATTTTATTAATTAATGAAATAGACAAGACCATTAACCGCTCAAAATATCTCCTCTTCGCTGATGATATCAAACTTTTCAGAGCTATTAAAAGTCAAAAGTCATATCGATTCTATTTGTAGCGGTTACTTAACCCGCTCTGCTAAAACCATCGCAGCGCCACTGGAGCCGCTGCCGGCACTGTAAGTACGTCTAACGCCTTGTAACAATTAACGCGGCAACCTACTGGAAAGTTCCCGACTGCACAATACTTTATCAACACAGCGACTCGACTGTTCTCGAATGTTCTCACCTTAGGCGCGGCGGTCGAAATTCACACGCCGTTCTCGAAACTACTTGCCCGACCGGCAGAGTATAAAAGCCAGCGCAGCCGCATGCAGCTCAGTCTCAAGTCTAGTCTCCAGTCACACACACAGTTATACAGTGCACAGCTTATCAGTGAATTCACTCCAGTGCGGTATCGGATGAACGGCCAGCCCCGGCGACTCAAAGCCGGCACCTGTGCCCGTTGCGCCCGCAGCCTTCGAGGACCCATCATCTCGCAGCTAACATGGTCCACCGCACCATCAGCTTTGGAGAATCCTTTACCCGCGACTACAAGGCCCGCCGCGTCTTCTGTCAAGGGTGCAGCAACATCTCAGGCATATCGAAGCCCGTCGCGCTTCGCTGCCACTGAGACTTTCTCCTCACAAGGTTCACCGCTATCCACCTCCGCGATTCAAAGCGTCGAGTGACATCCTGGACGTCATGGTCTTCTCCACCACCTCGGTGCAGCGCTACATGCTGGTGACATGCAGACCCGTGGTCTGCTCCACCATAGCATCTTCGACCACCATCATCAATCACTGCCAACACCACTTATGACTTGCACTCACTACTACTCGTGTCAACACCATCTGACTGTTTGCTACGTAGCTCTCCAATAAAGACTTCGACTCACTACACCGACTGACACCTTTCATTTCATTTATCTCGTCCCGTCTCTACCGATACGGCCTGCTCCCTCATATTCTTTTGCAGAATGATCTTGATTCTCTTGTAAAATGATCGGAATTTACTAATCTACCCTTCAGCATCCAGAAACGCAAAGTCGTTACATTTACAAGATCCAAAGATACATTTTTATTTGCATACCGCATGAATTAAAAATATATTAACACGCAAAAACGAGATTCGCGACCTTGGCGTGATTTTCAAATCCAACATATCAGACATGGTCTCCCGCGCCAACAAAATGCTTGGATTTGTTCTTCGTAATGCCAGATCATTCACTAATGGAATTGCAATACGGAGAACGCAGCATCCTGGAATATAGCTCCATTATTTGGGCCCCTTCTGAACAAAACCATATTCTAGAAATAGAAAAAGTGCAAAAAAGGTTTCTGCGTTACCTGTATATACTCGTATACATACTACCCATTGTTCTTAATAGGAATGCTCGATTTTAATGCCCTAGAAGCCCGCCGAAAAATATTTTTATGCAAACATTTTTTTAAGTTAATATCCGGTAACATACTAAATCCGCCAATATTGAAAGAGATCAACTTATATGTCCCTAAAGCTATACTCGTGGGAGATCCCACGCACTTTTTTATGCTCCGAAAGCGAGAACTTCTGCCTATCAGAATGCACAATTAAGCAGGGTGACTCAACTGCTTAACGACTGTGCATTGAGCATCGACATCTTCAATGTCACCTACAGAGAATTCAGTAACTATCTCTTGACATATGTAACAACATAGTTAAACTGCCCCCCCATGCACTTTAAAAAAAATTTGACACCTTTCCACAATTTTTTTGTGTATAACTGTTTTATGGAGAACCTGAATAAAAATAATTAAATAAGTAAATGCTGACTTCTTTACCATGTGTATGATTATAAGCATTGAGCCTCCAGATGGTCTTGTATTTTTTGTGACACGTTTCGCAACGAAGGTCTGCCATTAGCGAGCGGTAAAGTTGTACGAACTCTCAAATAGTGACCGACGGCTAAAGTCGCATGAACTCTCTAATAGTGACCGACTGAAGGTTTGGTTTCGGTTTCGGTTTTGGCAAGTTTCGGCGTCAGTTTCGGTTTCGGCAGAAAATCTGCTGAGCCTTCGGCCGCCCCGAAACTCTGCGTTCGTGAATTATCGCGCGTCGTTCGGCTGACTTTGGGTGAGTCCGTGGCTCGTGTGTCATACGCCATCATCAGCTGAGTTCGCCGGCCAGTCCGGCGTGATTGTGTTGGGAGCTTATGTGTTAATTTTTATAATTTTTGTTTGTTTTATGGCAGTAATATCAAAAATAAATAATGATAGTTTCACATACTTCAATTATTGTTTTTTTTTTATTTTTTATTTCATTTAACACGTATAATAAGAATGTTGAGATTGTAATCGCAATTAAAATTAAAATAATTAATGAGGTCCCTCCTATATAAGTAGTGATTATTGACAAATTTTTGTTCCAAGAAATAGTTATCATGTTTTGTTAATTTTTGTTTGTTTTATAGCAGTAATATTAAAAAAAACATCTTTTTTTCCCTTCGAATATTAATAATATAAACTTATTAATACCCCAGAGTTCTGCGTGGTTGAATTTCAGAACCCAGTTTCGAGTGCATGTTGATTGTTGATGCACCTCAATGGTTGATGCCACGCCGTACCTAGGCGTCGCGCCACACATGTCAAATAACATCTGTGTACAAGGGATTTCTAACAAAACTACCGTTGTAATTCGGTTTTGAATTCAAGAATTCGTCACAAGATGTCGCCACTTACGTTAGCAGCTCGCATGTGGATGTTTCTTTTAGTTATAAGTGCTACGGATTTATAGAATTTAAGTATCTTTCCGGATACGGAGAAATTACATATGGCGTCTTTGCCTTTCACGGTTATTTTAACTTGGTGACCTACTGTCACTGGATCACAGTGGGTCCGAGGAAATGGCTATTTTTGGAACCTGCTCTTATCGGATTTACAAAATGGTTACCTACACTCAAACTGGACGAAGCCGAACTAAAAGCCGCCCGCAAGGCCCAGCAGAAAAAACCTGATGAGCGGTTTTTTAACTGCTAGTACTTCAATTACTGTTTTTTATTTCATTTAACACGTGTTAACTGTCTGTATAAGTGCAAAAAATAAGACAAATTCCAGCAAATAATAGTTTTTCAACACGTCTAAAAAAGTTTTGGAAAAGCATTTTTTAAATTTATTAAATTTACAAATGTTACGAGTTGAAATAATATCTTACACAGTCATCTTCTTTTTTTTCTTTTTTATTTTTCTTTTATATTCAATTATATTATTGAATGAATAAGAGAATTAAAAATTAAAATGGATTCCCACAAATTAAATTTGATACCAATAAATAGTCAATTTCTTCTTCAATGATATATTCCATTGATGGGTAAAACATTCAAGAGCAAATAAAAAAGTTTTTTCCAATATAGTTATGGAAAATCTTTGGAAGTTGGACTTACAGTAAGTTGTTGTTGTAGGTGGAAGAGTGGGCGAAGGTGGCGTTACTGTCGTGGGTGTTGGTGTTGGCGTTGTTGGCACCGGACCTGTTAAAATTGATAAATTCTTTTAAACAGTTCGGCATCCAATAGCTCTAGCTGGAGCGCTTTTTGCCACAATATGGCAGTATTTAAAATACCTCGGATTGCTTTGCTGCCAATTTTGGCAAATTTTCCCTTATTTATAAACAATGAAGCAGAAGTTAACGATTTTATAATATTGTTTTATAAATCCTACGAATATGTGATAATCGAAAAAGAGAGGTGAGTTTATTGGATATGCAGAACTATCAGTTTGTATGTCTCCATATTAAAATTCGGAGGTATGATTTTTTTAATATGGGCGGAATATATGAATACAATCAGCACTCCCGAAAATCTTTGAATCCCTTGTTCTCGATTTAATTTATCCATCAGTATTAAAAGTAATTGATAAAAACCAACACGGATTCGTTTCTGGTAGGTCAACTGCTACTAACCTGTTACTTTACCATAACTATATTAAAGAATCTTTTACAAAAAAAACAAGTTGACAGTATCTACACAGATTTTTCAAAAGCATTCGACAAAGTATCACATAAATTATTACTTAGGAAACTGTATGCCTTAGGACTGAGAGGCAAGTTGTTGGATCGGTTCTCAAGTTATTTGTATAACAGAATCTTATTTGTTAAAATTAAACATTATAAATCTAAATTAATATATGCAACTAGTGGTCTACCGCAAGGGAGTCATCTCGGCCCCATCCTTTTCTTAATATTCATAAATGATATCATAAGTTGTTTCGACGATGTAGAAGTTCTGCTTTTTGCCGATGACATCAAATTATACAAAGAAATAATAGCCAATATAGGTTGCGCAGATCCCAGGTGTAGTTCTCTCCAGATAGCTGCAGTCAGGTTGTAAGGCTGAGCTGCCTTTGTTAGCTTCCTTCAGTTCCACACCAGGGAACGGTACAATGAGATGATAGAGTTTGGGGTAGTTTGAGGTAATCCTTTGTAGTAAAAAACACTTGTGTTGTGATACTGGATATTTGTAACTGTTTATTCTTGTGAATAAATTTACAGAGAGGTTTGGTCTGAGCACTTGACTGCGACAATAATTTAGACTAATTAATTTACAGAAGTGAAAGACGGTTTGCTAAACAAGCAGAGTTTAGACGAGGATAATAACAATAGATAGAGAGAGAGAGACTGTAAGATTGAGAATGACAAGCGAAATCAAAACACGCCATTTTATAGACACAAAAAGGGAAAGTTTTATGCGCCACAGACAAAGGAGATTTTAGACAAGACATTTTATGGCGATATTTTAGTAAGAGGTGGCATAGACGCGAAAGTTTAAGATAAAGGGCTCTACACATCGAGATTAGAATAAATGATAAGGAAATGTTCAGTGCTACATGAATTTAAATATAAAATAGGACAATCACAACACACAACATCCAACATAGGTGACTGCCTAATCCTACAGTCAAACATCGTCAAATTACAAAATTGGTGTGTCGCAAACAACTTATTCCTCAATATCGATAAATGTAAAACACTAACATTTTGTCGAACAAAGACCCCACTATCTTTCAAATACACAATAAATAATAAAATCTTAGAAAAAGTCAAAGAAATTAGGGATCTTGAAGTTGTGTTTGATACGCAATTAAAATTTATAAATCACATACAAAAAATAATTAATAAAGGCATGAAAACACTAGGATTTATAATCAGAACAATTAAAGACTTCGATTTGCTGGAAGTTATAAAAAATCGTATATTTGTCACTCGTACGCAGCTTGTTGGAATATTTATTTTTTATTTTTTTATTTTTTTTATTTATTATTACATTTATTACATACAAGATATAACAATATAAAAGGAAGCTTTGACTGTCCAACTAGGAAGGTTTCCCGTTTTAGGACAGTCAAATTGGCAGGTTGCGTGTACATAATTTCACATTAATGGATTAAATAATAATTAACAATAATGGTACATATTGGGGGAGTTACTTAGATATTAGGTACAATATCAGATATAAGTTGTGTTATTCTAGGTATACATCAGTAATAAACAATAAAATCCAGGTAGGTACATGTAAAATATAAAATAAAATAAAAATATAACAATATAAATGTAAGAAAGAAAAATAAAAAAAGTATTTTTTTAGGAAAATACAAATTAGCAGTAATAAACAATAAAATCCAGATAGATACATGTAAAATATAAAATTAAAATATAATATATAAATGTAAGAAAGAAAAATAAAAAAATATTTTTTAGGAAAATACAAAATACAAAATCGAAGAAATCAACTCAGACTACGTTTTTTAATAATTTTTCGGAATCTGTCCTACCTAAGTCTAATAACCATTTTGTAATTTTATTACCGAAGGATGATAATTCACACAGTTTAAATTGAGAGGGGATTTTGTATATTTTTGGTCCCAGGTATGAGAAAACTTTTTGATAAGCCGCAGTATTGCTTGTAGGAATAGAAAGGTCGTTTCTGCTCTTACTTCTGGTTTGATGATTATGATCGACTGTTATTGTTTTGTTTATATTTTTGTGGACGCAGATTGTTATTTTTTTTATGTAACACTGTCGAACATCAAGCACATTAAACTCCTTGAAGAGAGCGTCGCTCGAGTATCTGAAGGGTTTCTTCATAATGACGCGTAGAATGGATTTCTGTGCCTTCAGTAGCGGGTATAATATTGTTAATCCTGTTCCACCCCATCCAATGCAACCGTAGGTTATGACGGAGTTACAGAGTCCGTAGTATATTTTTTTAATGTCTTGAGTTTTTATAATTTCCCGCAATGCTATAAATATATAAATAAGCTTGCGCACTTTATTAGCTGTGTTTTCAATTTGTTGTTTCCATTTAAGGTGGTTATCCACTATTATACCTAAATATTTAATAGATTTAACACATTCAAGGGTTTCGCATTTACAAGTATGGTTATTATTTCCAAGGCTACACTTAATATTATGTATTGTGAGGTAATGGGGTGTTTTGGGTTGACCTGCAAGGGTAGCGCTAAATGTGAGATATTTTGTTTTTTGTATGTTTAGTGTAAGCAAATTACTGTCCAGCCACTGTTTTACTCTGTTTATACCTGTGTTCGCAAGGTGGTGTGTTTCTTTCCAATCATCTCCTTCAAACAAAATAACTGTATCGTCAGCGAACGTGATAATTTTGCCACCAATGTGTTGGTTACAAAGTTCGTTTATGTATATAATAAAGAGAAGGGGCCCAAGTGTACTTCCTTGTGGTACCCCAAAAGTGTATTTTAGTGAAGTGTTAATAGCCTCGTTAATTCTGGTTTGTTGAAATCTATTAGATATATAACTTTCTATCCATTGAAAAGCTTTTCCCTTTATTCCTATATTTCTAAGTCTATGTAAAAGAATTTTATGAGATATTGTGTCAAATGCCTTGGCCAGGTCCAGGAAAAGGGCAATAGTTTTCTTGCCACGATTCATATTCCCTGCAATAGTTTCCGTGAGACATGCGATGGCATCATCCGTTCCCTTACCCGACCGAAAGCCGTATTGGTTTGGACTTAGAATGTTATGTTCCTCCACATATTCGTTTAACCTAGATTTGAAAAGCTTTTCAATGACTTTGGATATCGCGCTTAAAAGTGATATTGGCCTATAGTTTTCTACAAGAGATTTAGGTCCACTTTTGTGAATTGGGACAATTATTGATTTTTTAAAGTGATCAGGAAATATTCCTGATGCAAAACTTAAGTTGTAAATATATGATAACGGAGCAGAAATTTGATTTTTAATTTTTTTTAGTATTTGTGTATTTAGACTATCTGGACCCTTTGCATGTGTAGTATTAAGGCTGTTGATTATTTTTAAGACCTCTTCTACAGTAGTTGGTTTAATATCAAATGAAAAAGATTGTTCCTTTGTTTCAATTGTCGATGCTAAAGAGTCTTCCGTTTTCTGGGTTTCTAATAAATTTTTTTTTGCTAGATTTGACCCAACAGATGCAAAATATTTATTAGTATGACATGCAATTGATTGATTGTCAGTTATAATCAAATTTCCGGTATTTAATTCAGTTACAGATGTACTGGTATTTCTTTTACTTTTGGTTATGTCTCTGACAACATTCCACATGTTTTTGCTGGAATTATCCTTATCGAGTAAGGATTTATAATAACGCTCTTCACATTTGCGAATAACGGTTTTGCAAATATTACGGTATCGGTAATAGTTTTGCTGTTTAGTATCGTTCAATGGGTCTCGTTTAGCTATTTTATGAAGGTGATTTCTTTTGTGTATAGATTTAACAATGCCGTTGGTAATCCATGGGGTGAGATGTATTTTACTATATGGAATGCGTTTAGTTATTGTGTGTTTTGTTATGAATGTATTGATTTCATTAATAAAATAGTTTAGAGCATTGTTAACTTCAGTCTCTTTATAAACATATTCCCAGTTTTTATTATTAAGATCATTTAATAAAGCCTCATAATCGATAATCTGTTTGTGATTAATTTTATGTTTTTTGGGTGTTGAGTTTGGGATACTGATTGCAGTGGTGTAATGATCAGTGATTGTATTATGTATTACAAATGCATTTGAATTTGTTATATTTCTGGTATATATATGATCCAAACATGAGCTTGAGCTACCTTGTACCCTAGTTGGAGAATTAATATTGGAAATAAAATTACTTTCAGCCATAGCACATAAGTAGTCGTCGGATTGCCTATGCAATACTTCTCCTATAGTATTTATATTCATGTCCCCGATCAGTACGTATTGTGCGTAATCCTTAGTTTTTTTTAACTCACTAATAAGATTTTCCAGGAAATCTTGGATGTCATTGAACGATGGTGATCGGTAGATAGCTAGGATACCTAAATTCTCATTGATGTTGATTTTTAAACAATTACACTGATTTATGCTTATTTCTTGTACTAAGGAATTTAATGTGTTGTCGATATATACTACTACTCCGCTATTTTGGTTAATATGCGATGTTGTATGGTATTCGTTATAGCCTGAAATTTGTTTGGCTGTGTATGAATCATTTAACCTGCATTAAGTGAGAATTAGTACATGGAACTTTACCACAGATTTTACTTCTTCCAAAAATATAAGAAAATCATCCAAGTTTCCCATCGTTCTAATATTTTGATGAACAATATTAATCCTATTTGATTCCCAATTAAATTGCATAATTTTGTTAATGTTTTCAAAAATTATTTCAGTATTTGGCATTATGATACTATCGATTTCATGTTGAAGATCGTTTATTACCATTAGAATTCAAAAATTAATTGTTGTTTTCTGGGTAAAGTTTTAAAACAGTATTTTATTATCATATCAATACTTGTAGTACGAAATATGTAGCGACAAAACTGTAAACGAAATGATGTAGTTAGGAAAAATAAATAATATCTGAGTAAGAAATAATATCTGAAATAAAATCCAGGAAATAAATAACGTATGTAGTTAGTGTGTGGCAATTTCTCTTTCAAAAGACAGTAAAAAGTAGTATAGGTATGAAAAATAAGCAATATCTGGGTTATATAAAATATGTTGATTAGAGTTCTCTTTTGCCGAATTATAAGTAATATTACTAATAAATCAATCAATAATCTTGTAATAAGTGTAGTTACCATTCTAGAGAGAATAAAGATTAAAATTAAAGTTAAAGTTAAAATTAGAATTAAAATTAATCCAGTACAAATAGGAGTTATGCAAAATCCTAGGTGTTCATATAATATAGTGCTGTTATGTAATAGAGTATGGAATGGCGATATAAAGCGGTAGTGAGTAGTTTTATCACGATAATTAGAATAAAGAGCATGTAGTCAGAGCTTCGGTATAGCTTGTTCTGAATCTATTAATATAGGTCGAGAAGAGTCATCTTTTTTCATGTAGATTAGACCTGCTTTCGTCCAGACGTACCTATATTTACATTCAGTCGCACATTGGCGAGCTAGATACCAAAGCCGTTTGCCTTTAGACGTGAGGAGTTCTGAGAAGTAGATGGGTGTAATGGGGCCAGACAATCCGATTGTTCCCGTGTTTAGTTTGTCCCCAATCTTTTCGCAAGATCTGTTATATTTTTTTATAGCATTAAGGAGCTCCTCTTTTAACGCTATTGAATTAAAATTAATTACCACTGACCTAGGTTTAACTGTTGGAGGAATATTTTTATTTCTTTGTGATACTCTATATATATTATAAATATCATTTGTATTTAGTTGGCAGTCTACTGTTTTACTGGTGTTGAATATAATGTCTTTTAAGGTTTGTGATGTTTCCTCTTTGAATTCTGGAAGCCCTCGAAGTTCCAAACAAGTATTGTTAACTCGTCTGTTCCTGTTTTCTTGGTCAATTTCGATCGCTATTATTCTTTTTTCTAGGCCTTCATTTCGTTCTGTCAAGAGACAAATTTTTATTTCATTTTCATTATTTTTTCCGCTATCTTTTTCTAAATCCTCAAGTCTTGAATTTAAGGCTGAGTTTACTTGTTCATGTAGTTTTTCCAAATTATTTATTCGATATTTTAAATCTTCTTGCTGTTGAGATATGCTTTGAATGGTTTTTAATATTTCATTATTCTGGAGCAGGATTGCATCGTATTTTTTTCCAACAGATTCAATAACTGAGTCTTTAAAATTAGCAATTTCAGTTAAAAATAGCTCGATTGTCAGATTACTAGAGCCATCTGTGGTTGGTGGTGGTAAGTTCACACTGGCGTATGATGAGGCGGCAATTGTAGATTTAGGTGTTGATGATGGTTGTTTATTTGATTTCTCGATAGATGTCAGTTCTAGATATTTTTCAGACGTATTTTTTTTTTAGTTTTTTTATGTTTTTGTGCAAAATTTGCAGCGCCAGTGTAAAATCTTAGTTCCTCGTCGTGATGTCTCTGCGATATCGGCACAAATGAAGTGGTAGTTTTCGTCGCAGATACAACATGAGATGAAGTCTGACGGGGTGTCAATGTTTTTTTTACAGATGGAGCACAGTGTATTCATTTTAAAGGTAGTTGATTTCAAAATTTCACACAAAAAGAGAAAATAAACGACACAATGTTTGTTTCTTGTATGAGAGATGGCAGAGCCTTTGTGACGCTAAAAACGCCTTTAGGATAGGTTTTTTGTGTTTATATAATGATCGAGTCACTTTTGCACTGAGTTGTATTTTGTGGTACAAACACCAGAATAATGACGAGTATTCCGCCTTAGCGAGATACTTTGTAGGATAAAAAATTCACTGTCCCAACGCGCACTCTCCTGATTAGACGAGTTAACCACTTTTTTAGTTTGATTTTCTAGTATTATGATTGTTAAAGCTTTATTATTTTGTACGTTGCGCCTGATGGTAGGCAAAATCAATAGCACAGTCTGTAGCGCCTGCAGGCAGGCAAAAACAATAGCACAGGTTATGTTTTGGTTTGATTCCGCGATGGCAGGTAGATTGTATTTTTGACAACAACAGCGGCAGTTTGCGTCGAAGTTAGAACTGTCAGTGTTTGAAATTATACGAGTTATTTGGGCACTGGTTTCACTGTGATAGTATCACTAAGGTAGAATATCCACAACTTTGCTGAATTCGATTAATGTTTAACTTTGGTCGGGAGAACACACGATTTATTTGGTGATTGAATGATTATGTTTTAAAGGCAGATATTGCTTGATAGTGATAATATTTAGGAGTGAGACTGGGCACAGTCGGAGCGCGACATTCACTTTAATGAAATTAAGCACTTTACACTAGAATTAATTAAACTTTTAATGTTTTTTTCGTAAATAAACAAGGAGATGACAGGCAACGTCAAGTTAATAGGTAATCCATAGACATAATTCCAATATTAACAATATAATTCCATAGTTTGGTCCCCATATTATCAAATTCATAAGAAATATCGAAAGAGTGCAGCACAAATTTTTAAGATTTATTAATTTCAAGTTACACATACCTATTCAACACATTAACTACACATCTTTACTAAATACACTTAATTTGCATTCCCTAGAAAACAGAAGAAAAAGAAACGATCTAACTTTTTTGTTTAAAATTATTCACTCCGAATTAGATTGTTGCGAAATATTTAATATTATATATATAATATTATATCTCATTGATTTTAAAGTACCTACTTGAGAAACAAGGCAAAACATATTGTTCTGCAACAATAATTCTGTAACCAACTACCACACACATGCACCAATTTCACGATTACACACACTAGGGAACAAATTCACCTCAAATATCGATGTATTTAATACAAGTTTACCTTTATTCAAGAAATATCTGAACAATATTTTTATGTAGAATATTTTGATATCTAAGGAGCATCACATAGGAACTATTGCGTATATTTGTGTTGAGGGAGCGGTCCGTATCGGTAGAGAGAAATGAAAGGCGTCATGTCGAAGTGGTGAGTCAGTCTTTATTGTGGCTACGTAGCGGAGGTCGATGCGGAGCGGGAGCGGAGTGACAGTAGTGATGCTGCTGCGTGATGATGAGTGAAGGATGGTCAGGACACTACGGCGGTGAAGATCACAGGTCTTCAGGAAGCCGGCGTGTTGCCCTACACCGTGGCGGTGTAGACGTGACCTTGGTCCAGGCGATGGCCGTCGTCGCGTTGACGAGGTATTGGCGGCTGTGTTTTTCTCCACTCTGAGTAAGCTTATGAATCATACACAGTGAAGTAAAGTGTTGCTCCATATTTTTTTTTTTTTTTTTTTTTTAAAAAGAAAGACAAACATTCCCGGGTTACGAATAATCCAACAATATTTGAAAATCTCCTACTACCACCACAGAAAGCCGAAAATGTTGCTTGTGTTGTGATGGAGGACTTAGCCAGCCGAGGAATTGAACACGCGACGCTCGGGTGGGACCCAAGCGCTATGCCCACTCAACCACTGACCAGACAAAACCTTTGTAAAATAACGAAATGTATGGAAACCTTTGTAAAATAACTTTCTTCAGGGCCCCCTCAGTGTAGCTAATGTAAAACGAAATATGTGTTGTAAAACCATGTAGGTGTATTAAAGGTAAGACAGTATTAAATTGTGGAGATCCGGAAGGAATGAAAGGCCAGTAAAAATAATAATATTTTCCCAATTTGTTCATGAATTACAATTTAAAACAATAAAATAAACAATATACGCATGGACCTATCGCGAGTTTGAAATCTCTTGTTTTATTTTTACCGCAAACGCGATTAAAACAAGAAAAAAGTATTTAAGCGACTTTCCAGTACTTTGCGCAATTTAATTGAGACTTTTAGGTAAAAATAGTCACTTGGGTGTTACGTAACGTTTAGGGGGAGGGAGGTGCAGAAAAAATGTTACGGCGCGTTGCATGGAGGGAGAGAGGGTCAAAAATTTTCAAAAATTACGTTACGTTATACTTGAACGCCCCCTTAACTATTTCACGATTGAAATTTTATCGTCACACTCTGAACACAAAACTGGTTTTAACCTAAGTATTGGTTATTATGTTTTCATGACAGCAAATGATTTTCTTTAGATTTTTGCAGCATATTAGAATTGAAGACTCCACACGGAACTCTGTTATTTGTAGCTATATGGCTCAGTCGGTCAGCATTCCCCAAAAATTCTGTTATTTTATTTTCGTTCCTAGCTCTTACTATTGATTTATTGGGGATTCCCGTGAAATATTCCTCTCTTTTCCCCTGTGTCATTCTCATTTCTTTCGTACATTGTGATTGACGGGAACTCGCGAAGGAAATTATCACCTATCGATTGTTGAAAAAGCTGTTATTCTGTTAGTGTTTTTAAAAGTGCTATAATTTTGAGGATAACAATTTTTTTTTACATATTTGACTAGCTAGAAATGTTTTTATTTTTATTTTAGGAAGTCAAAATTTGTGTTTTGAATTTCTCAAAAAAAAATTAATGGGGGGGGGGGGTGACACCGCGTTTTCCGCCCCGGGTGCCACCCATGCTAGCTACGCCACTGTACCAGTGGCAAGTAATTAGTCTCGCAGTAGGTAATGCGGTGAATTCACGCAAAGGTGAGAAATCGCTCGAACTTTCTGCGGGCACTTGTTTGGTACAGCCAGACGTTCTAGCTCTTTCGCGTAGGTGGCGGATTATTTACGATGCGCCAGTTACTACTACGCTAAAGTAGGTATGCCTTATCTTCCAGCGAATTCTGTGGAGGTCAGTGGCGCTGCGGTAAATTTCGCAGAGCGGGTTAAGTAGCCGCTACAGTGTATTTCTATACCTATTACCGTTTTCTTTTTATGTATCTTGCATTTTGTCATGTATTTTTCATCACATTTAATTAGTCACCTGTAAATTTTGTAATTACTAACATACCTACAAGTTTATTTCTATGCCATTTATAACTTAGAAACTTTCTCTTTTATTGTAATGCACTATCTTTCCTTAAATTTATCTGTATACTTACCTTTCAAATGATGTTTACTAGTTATATTTTCATAGTTTATCTTTTTTATTTAAAAATTGTCTCTGTATTATAAACTTGTCATGTAAAAGCCCATCAGGGCGTTAAAAATTAATAAATAAATAAAAAATAAATATATTCAAAATGATCAACAAAAAATATGACAAAATAACGGTGAATAATTTAAATGACACCTTGGGTATTCATCTGTACAAGGATAATTTTATGCACGAATAAAAAGAGGTGCGATTGGGCGCGAAATCGAGTAACCTGAAGGTATACTGCTTGTTGTACACTGTTGATGCGGTGCTGATTTCTAACAGCATGGAAGATCTACACTCTCTTGCATCGAGGATGAACGAAAAATGTGAAAAATGAGTTAATGATTCATTTTTAGCACAAGGTAACAATTATTATAAGCAATAATTATCAGCCTGAAACACTCACCTACACTGAAAAAATCTTCCGAGAAAAGATACATGCCGCCGACGGGACTCGAACCCGTGTCCTTCTGATTTCCGGTCAAATTCTGACCACTGAGCTATGTCGGCTTATCTCCTGCCCGCCAAATAATTCAATATATACTAGCGTTTCATTCAACAATCCTTGTTTATTACATTTTTTTCACCTGGAAACAACCAACTTTATTTTTATATGAGAGATGCATTGTAAGTGCTAAGTCTCCCACTAGGTGGCGTCGAGACAAATTACGTCTACATTTTTTGGTGAAAAACTTTATTTAACTTGTCAAATATATATTATTATTTTTAATTGATAAACTAATGTTTAAGACAAGATTTTTATGCGTAACACAAAGGATAACAATAATTATAAGCAATAATTGTCTCGTACTCTTGTCTTAAACATTAGTTTAATAGTTTATCAATTAAAAATAATAATTAATTTTTTTGCATTTATTTATTTATTAAAGCCTTACGGGCTCCTAAATATTTGGAGACATCTCGGATCTTCACACTAAATAAGAGTGATATAAACGATGTACGCACATTCAAAGGAGAAATGCGATCAATATCTTACATCTCCCTCACTCGTATTAAATAATTGTAATGCTGAGTGCCATTGCCGTCGCCGTGACATTGCAGTGTGAATTTTAGAAGAAGGCAATCTCTCGCCTTATATGTATTTAGCGGAGTTTTTAACCGGACCAAATGTCGCCGGATCAACTGTCATGGAACCATCACAATAATGCTCCATCTCTTTCTTACACACTCAATAAGAGCGAGATAAACGATGTTCGCACATTCAAAGGAGAAATGCGATCAATATCTTACATCTCCCTCACTCATATTAAATTATTGTGATGCTGAGTGCCATTGCCGTCGCCGTGACATTGCAGTGTGAATTTTAGAAGAAGGCAATCTCTTATATGTATTTAGCGGAGTTTTTAACCGGACCAAATGTCGCCTGATCAACTGTCAACGTTTTCCACATCTCCTTCCCCTCCCCACTACCCTCAATATCACACCATACCAAAATTGGGGATGCCATTGGCACTCACTGGCTCGAGACGGTTGAGAGCAGTTGGGACTCTAGTGTAATTTTCAGATAAAAAAATTTACGCAAGTAGGAATCTTTTACGTTTTTTTTTGTTAAACTGACTGCAAGTATAAGTATGGCGTATTTTGTATTGCCGCATGCTTATTCGGAGAGTCGAAATTATTGTTAGTTAAAATATTTTTACAGCGGATTTTCACTCAAGATGCCTTCAGATATAAGAACATCGACTTTGGTTGTACGGCCGTATATCTTCTTTACATACTTAATTGAAGAAAAAATCTTCTAAAGGATCAGGCCGGACCAATTGTCGCCAGATCAACTGTCCGCCGGATCAACTGTCCGCCGTATCAAAGTGTCGGCTGGATCAAATGTCGGCCGGATCAAATGTCGCCAGATCAAATGTCGGCTGGATCAAATGTCGCCGGACCAAATGTCGCCGGATCAACTGTCATGGAACCATCGCAACAATGCTCCATCTCCTTCTTACACACTCAATAAGAGTGAGATAAGCGATGTACGCACATTCAAAGGAGAAATGCGATCAATATCTTACATCTCCCTCACTCGTATTAAATAATTGTAATGCTGAGTGCCATTGCCGTCGCCGTGACATTGCAGTGTGAATTTTAGAAGAAGGCAATCTCTTATATGTATTTAGCGGAGTTTTTAAATAAATTTCATGCTAGAGGCTTGAGAGGTTAATAACAGAATAGTGTGTACAAATTGGGCGGAATCAGGTAGTTCCCCTTCAGAGTGGCGTGATAGTAATAATAATATGTAGGATAGTGCTTGTGATTTCATTGTTAGAAAATTGTGTGATTTTATTGTTAGAAAATATATTTTTACAGCGCATTTTCACTTAAGATGCCTTCAGATATAAGCACATCGACTTTGGTTGTACGGCCGTATATCTTTACATACTTAATTGAAGAAAAAATCTTCTAACGGATCAGGCCGGACCAATTGTCGCCAGATCAACTGTCCGCCGGATCAACTGTCTGCTGGTTTAAGTGTCGGCCGGATCAAATGTCGCCGGACCAACTGTCGCCGGACCAAATGTCGCCGGATCAACTGTCGCCGGACCAAATGTCGCCGAATCAACTGTCATGGAGCCATCGCAACAATGCTCCATCTCCTTCTTACACACTCAATAAGAGTGAGATAAGCGATGTACGCACATTCAAAGGAGAAATGCGATCAATATCTTACATCTCCCTCACTCATATTAAATTATTGTGATGCTGAGTGCCATTGCCGTCGCCGTTGACGTTGCAGTGTGAATTTTAGAAGAAGGCAATCTCTCGCCTTATATGTATTTAGCGGAGTTTTTAAATAAATTTCATGCTAGAGGCTTGAGAGGTTAATAACAGAATAGTGTGTACAAATTGGGCGGAATCAGGTAGTTTCCCTTCAGAATGGCGTGATAGTAAGTTAGTTACAACTTACAATAACAAATTTCCGCTTCGTGTGGGAGGTGGAAGGTGCACGGTCCCTGAGAGTAGTCACAAAACATCTCGCAGGTTTGTTCACAAGAATAGTGAATATCTGGAAAATAAAATGATTGACCTGTTGGATTAGTGTGTATTTGATAAAAGTCTCTACACACCATCCAATTTAAAGCTACTGCCTGCAGGGCTGCAAGCAGTGCTGCAGATTGGAGGTTGCCTACGGGAAAACTTTTCATAAGGAAGGACTAATGATGACTATTAGGGGAAGGTGCATAAAGCATTTTGATTATGGGTTTATATTGCGTCAATTTGCTGTATCCCGTGAGATAATAAGTAAATAAAGAGTGTTTTTTTAAACTGGCAACATTGTTTCTACAGACTGTCAATTTAACAGTTGACAGTAGACGTGGGTCGTTACGCCGTTTTCAAGAAACGCAATGAAACTAGTTTCTTGGTCGGCGTAACCTGTTTCAAAACAGGTTATTTTTGTAACTAGTTATTTTCATTCAGCTTCAGTTACACACGAAACTGTATACCCCCACCAACTATAAAGTTACACACGAAACGAAAATAAATTAAAGCACTCTCTAGTATCTAAGTGTTTGTAGCTATACAGTGAAATCAACGTATATGAAATTAACTTCCCTTCATACTTTATTCAGGCTTAGGACTGACTGCATTAAATGGATTTATGATTAATTTTGATAAAATTTAAAATGATAAAATTTCACTTTACGCAATTGAAATTTAAAATGCATTATTTTCCGCCACCCCAAATGCAAAAAGTTTCCTTTTATAGTAATTAAGGTGAATCTAAAGGTTTTTTACTAAAAATTGTTCGTAATAAGCTTTGACAGTGCGATCGAAAATTTACCGAAAGTGCTCAATACTATACACAAGTGAATTATTTCACTTTAAATTCAAAAAATGGTCGCTCGCTTCCCAGAAACGGAACCACTCCCGCTTACTCGAAAATGTTCGATTCAAAATCTTGCACGCTCGGTCGGCCGGTAAACGCAACTATGCGAAACGCGAAACTACTCTGCAATCAGTTACTCACATCACACCCAACACAGAAATAACGCATTTACAAAAATAACTACTTGCGATTTTATCGAAACTAGTTATTTCCGTTTCATACCGTGTAACTAGTTATTGTATCTAGTTACGTTAAATAACGCCCACGCCTAGTTGACAGTTGATTTTTAGTCAGTACGTTTTGCCATTTCACCATGAATATACTAAAGTCAGAACAGCGCTTGCAAATTGTGCAAATTTTGAAAAATTGTGCAAAACACGGCGAGTGCCACCATCAATTTATTGCGGGATTTGGTGAGCGCATAATTTCAAGTAATGGACCTGTGAACTGGCCTCCACGATCGTGTGATCTCACACCATTAGATAACTTTCCTTGGGGGTATGTGAAGTCACTAGTCCATGCTGATAAACCAGAGACGTTGGACCATTCGGAAGTCAACATTTGCCGTGTTATTGCCGTTATATGGCCCCCGTTGCTCGATAAAGTTGTCGAAAATTGGACTTCATGATAGCGCTTCATTCGAGCTAGCCGTGGCGCTCATGTGCCCGAAATCAGATTTAAGAGGAATATAACATTATGACGTAGCTCTGAATCTATTCAAAGAATATCTCCAGGAAAGAAAACAGGTAACGAAAGTTGAAAGCTCAGAATCAGAACCGATAGAAAACAACCTTGGTGTTCCGCAAGGGTCGGTATTAGGTCCAATTCTATTTATAATTTACATAAATGATATTATCAAAACTATTAAACATTGCAAAATTAGACTCTTTGCAGACGATACCTTAATCTATATTTCGTGTGAAGATTACATAGAAGCAATTAACAAAATAAACGAAGACCTACAAAATATAGCAAAATGGCTGAAATTAAACAAGTTGAAACTGAAAGTAAACAAAACAAAATATATGGAAATAGGCAAAAAAACATGTAACACAGGGTTAAATTTGACAATCAGTGGTGAAAAAATTGGAAAAGTAAATGAAATCAAATACCTGGGTGTAATACTCGACTCAAAACTGACTTTCACAGCAAACTTTGAATATGTGCTAGAAAAGGTATCAAAAAGGTAAATTTTCTTAGAAGACTAAGAC
Organism: Limnephilus marmoratus; assembly: GCA_917880885.1. Taxonomy (NCBI): domain Eukaryota; kingdom Metazoa; phylum Arthropoda; class Insecta; order Trichoptera; family Limnephilidae; genus Limnephilus; species Limnephilus marmoratus. The sequence continues at coordinate 60,314,946 of OU862907.1, forward strand.
GTTAATTAAATAGAAACACTACGGAGTTCATTTATAAAACTATCGTTGCTCCACATTTGGACTACTGTTCTACAATGTTATATTTGGCAAATGAAGGAAGTTAGAAACAAACTAGAAGTTATACAAAACAAAGCTATGAGATGTATACTGGGAAAAGGCAAATACGCAAGGATTAATCAAATGAGAGAGGATTCCAATAAAAAAGAGACTACTATTTAACGTGTTAATTATTGTGCATAAAATTATGAAAAACCAAATGCCAAAATACTTTAAGGATGAAATTGTTTTTAATAGAGACATTCATAATTACGAAACAAGAAATATAAACAGAGTTCGATTGCCACAAATGAAGAAATCAAAATCACAGAACAGCCTAATGTACAGAGGACTAAAGATGTATGATGAAATGCCTGAAAGTATGAAGAATGAAGAAAGAATGAACGTAATTAAAAAGAAATGTTATGCTTACTGTAAAAATATTTAAATTTATCAAATGAAATGTTACATTGTGCTTATTAGTTTATATTCATGTAGTATAAACTAACTCAATAATTAATAAAAAAAAAAAACGCTAGAAATATTTCGAATCTCACGCCTGCAAAATTTTAAAATCTTAAAATCGAACGTCTTTTTGCACGAGGCTAGTAAGCGAAAAAGTGGTTTTTATTTATTTTGTGCATAATTTTATAAGAAAGAAAAAAAGTTATACATGGAAACCTCAAAAATAGTCTAAGCCATAAAGGGGTATTTAAAAAAAAATGTTTCTTGTATTACTTCATAGTTAAGTCATGAAAAAACCATTTTTTTTGGTGGTTTACGCTTATATTTTTTGTCACGTAAATAATAATTTTATTGTAATTCCTATATATAGAAAAGCTTCGATTTATCCGTAGCATATTTTTTGATGTTCATACTGTAAGCCGATTCGTCGTACAGTACATGACACTTTGACTCCTTAACACCGGATCGGCTAATTAAATAGATTTTCTGTTCAATTCGAGAATTAAAAATTAAAATGGAGTCCTACAAATTAAATTTGATAACAAAAAATAGCCATCTTCTTCTTCAATGATATATTACATTGATGGGTAAAATATTAAAAAGTAATTTTTTTCAAGTTTTCCAATAAAATTAATGTTATTTATCAATTCATTTGGAAGTTGGACTTACAGATAGTTGTCGATGTCGTAGTCGGTGGAAAAGGGGGCGAAGGTGGTGTTTCTGTCGTTGGTTCTGGTGTTGTCGAGAATGGTGACGGACCTGTTAAAAATGATAAATTACGACATTCTTATATGTGCAACATTTACTTAAGATTTAGGAGGCGGATATGTTTACCGTCGCCCCGGGAACCATTTATTGGATAACCAACTATCCTGCCATAGGTCATCCCAAGTGGTTCGCTACGTTTGGTATGATAAGATAAGACATAAACACACCGTGGTTTGCAGAGTCGAAATTATTGTTAGTAAAAATATTTTTACAGCTGATTTTCACTCAAGATGCCTTCAGATATAAGAACATCGACTTTGGTTGTACGGCCGTATATCCTCTTTACATACTTAATTGAAGAAAAAATCTTCTAAAGGATCAGGTCGGACCAATTGTCGCCAGATCAACTGTCCGCCGGATCAACTGTCCGCCGGATCAAGTGTCGGCTGGATCAAATGTCGGCCGGATCAAATGTCGGCTGGATCAAATGTCGGCCGGATCAAATGTCGCCGGACCAACTATCGCCGGACCAAATGTCGCCGGATCAACTGTCATGGAACCATCGCAACAATGCTCCATCTCTTTCTTAAACACTCAATAAGAGTGAGATAAACGATGTACGCACATTCAAAGGAGAAATGCGATCAATATCTTACATCTCCCTCACTCGTATTAAATTATTGTGACGCTGAGTGAATTTTAGAAGAAGGCAATCTCTCTGCTTATATGTATTCAGCGGAGTTTTTAAATAAATTTCATGCCAGAGGCTTGAGAGGTTAATAACAGAACAGTGTGTACGAATTCGGCGGAATCAGGTAGTTCCCCTTCAGAGTGGCGTGATAGTAAGTTAGTTACAACTTACAATAACAAATTTCCAATTCGTGTGGGAGGTGGAAGGTGCACGGTCCCTGAGAGTAGTCACAAAACATCTCGCAGGTTTGTTCACAAGAATAGTGAATATCTGGAAAATAAAATGATCGACATGTTAGTATAGTTAATATTTTCTAAAAGTCTCCTACACACCATCCAATTTAAGGCTCCGCAACCGGGCTCGAAAAGAAGAAGATGGAGAGATACGAAATTACGAATGTTAGAGGAGCGCGCTAACATTTACAGCGACAAAATCGATGCGAAAATTGCAAAAATCCTACTAATATTATAAAGGCGAAAGTTTGTATGGATGTATGTTTGTTACTCTTTCACGCGAAAACTACTGAATGGATTTTAATGAAACTTTACAATAATATAGCTCATACATCAGAATAGGCTATAAGCTATAACCTAGAGCTCTGGCATTATGAAATTTATATACAAAAATTGCGAGCTGTTCGAAAAATGAATGTAACGGGTATGGAGGGGGGGTGAGGGGGGGATAGGATGTGGGGGCAGGGCGGAGGGGGGGATGGGGAGGGCGATGGGTAGAGAGGGAAGGTAAGGGGGGATTTGTGGGGGGTGGGGTGGGTGGGAGAGGGGTGAAAGAGGGCGGGGGAGAGGAGGAGGGGGGGATTGGAGTGGGGATAGGGAAGGTGGAGGAGGCGCCGTGGGTACCCCCCTAATACTATTGCCGGGGGCAAAAGCTAGTGTTTAATAAAACACGACTCGTTTAAAATAGAGCAAAAATCTCGTGGGTAGCATCTTAAGTATCATTTAAAGAATCATTGTAAATTTATTCAAAATTATAATTTATAAGACAATAAGAAACAGACTTGTTTTTAATAATTTTTGGAGCATACTTTGCGATTTTTTTCTATTAATGGAATTTCATATAATTTGCGTTTCGGCATGGGAAGCATCTAGACATTATCTTCAAAAATAACACATATTTTTTTAAGCTAAGAAATCGGTAGAAATTCGGGTTGCGGGCCCTTAAAGCTACTGCTTGCAGGACTGCAAGAAGTGCTGCAGATTGGAGGTTGCCTACGGGAAAACTTTTCATAAAGAAGGACTAATGATGACTCTGGGGAAGGTGCCTAAAGTATTTTATATCCAAAAATATCCATTAACTCTTCCCATTATTTGAGTTTCAATTCACTGTTCTTATACGCTGCTCCTTCACAATTCCAAATAGCTTTTAAATCTCAACGATAAATTTTTCTGTGTCAAAATGGCTAGTGGGACAACTCAGCAGCGGCTAGCAGCGAACTAAACCCCAACCGCCTAATGCGTACAGATATGGCGGTCAGCCGCGAAGCGGGCCGCGTTCATCCGCCGCGGTTCGAAATTTCCGGCGGTTGGGTGCGTACGAACATGAGCGGTTGCATACTAAAATAAAAATGCGGCTGGCCGCGCGGTTGACCGCCTGCGCGGCTGGCCGCTAGTGCGCACAAGCCCTAACTATAGAACATTCTTTACAAAAAAATCATTGAAAAAATTATAAAACTGCTAAGTACAATTTAAACAACAATTAGACTTTGTACCTCTTATTATCTTAACCTATGTCTGTGTTATAGGCACTGATCTGATAACTGTTTGACAATAAGCAAATTAACATGAATGAATTTAAAATTTCATATTGATATTACCCACAAAAAGACTGTTAAAGTTTTCGTGTGATAAATGTGACAAAGTGATTTATGTAGAAATTTATCTGAAGGTGATTATTTGGTTTAATCATGGTTTAATTAGCGTTAAACAAAAGTTGACCAATCATGTTGATATTACCCACAAAAAGACTGTTAAGTTTTCGTGTGATAAATGTGACAAAGTGTTTTACAGAAAAATTTATCTGAAGGTGATTGTTAGGTTTAATTAGCGTTAAACAAAAGTTGATCAATTTTGTTCTTTTTTAAATTGCTTATTTTCCACGATCTGTAAAAATAACTTACCTTTGATTTCAGAAACACATCAAGACGGTCCACGAAGATAAGTTCTTTTATTCGTGCACGTTCTGCGATAAGATTTTGCCGTCCATTAAGCAGCTCAAAAGTCACACGCGCGTTCATACAAACGAGCGTCCATTCGGCTGTAAGTTCTGCGAGAGCTGCTTCATGACGCAGCGAGACCTCAACGAACACGAGCTTATATATATATATAACATATTTCCAAATACAGGTAAAACTGATTTCTCCAGTACATAAGCCATTTTGACTCCTTAACACCGGATCGGCTAATTAAATAGATTTTCTGTTCAATGAGATAATTAAAAATTAAAATGGAGTCCTATAAATTAATTTTGATAACTTCTTCTTCAATGATGTTGTAATGAAATTGCCCCGTTTCCCCTTTTTTTATAAATGTGATTTTATTGTTTCTTTCTTTCTACATAACATCGTTCATAGACTCTGCAACGTACGCCCTGTACGTAGAGATCGTAGCCTCGTAGCTCAGTCGATCTCGCTTCTCTCCCCTTTGCAGCGCCTCAACACCCCTTTACGTAGTATGTTTTAGGTATACGTGGCAAGATGCTCCCAATTAATCAATTAACCCCATAACGTTGTGTAAATTTTTGTTTTAATGGTTTGATATGGTTAATCCAATTTAATTAATCATTTATTTGTGGTAAACCCTTGTTCTTTTAGATATAGCGTGTTACAATTTGCAAGGACCTAATTTACAATAACTGACTCTAGCTAACTTGAAAATAACTAATTCTACTCTTTGTTCAGCTTCCTCCCCTAATAACGTCCGTTCTATACTTATGTTTGTGGATTATTATTTTTCTTGAATTAATCCGCGTCATCCTCCTTATTACCTAGTACATAAATATACATGTATACAGTGAATCGGGAAGATCTTACCTTTGGTGTAAAGCTGCGTATCCTCTGCTATTCTTGGGATGCTATCATATATTTTGACATTTGTACTCTAGTTACGGATTTTCAATCAAAATTCAACCAAAACAGGTTCGGAGTGCACAAATTTTACAGTCACAGTTCTAAGTGCAGTTTATTAGATAGTTTTGGGTTTGAGTAGGTATTTTTGGGAGATTACTAGGGATTAACATGAAACAAAATATGTCTTGCTACAATTGGACCCATCCATTTCTGCAACTGACTTGGTGAGGTTCAGTAAAACCGCCCAGTCAGATTCCAATTCCAACTCCTCCAGAGAATATTTTGAAGGTCCCAAGCGACGAATGAAAAATCGACATGTTTTGCTTCTCCCCCTGCTCTTAGTTATACCAACTAAAACCAGTCCCGGCCCTAAAAGTAAATAATTTTAAAATTCGATCCCTTCAATTATAAAACAAACCAGTCGTAGCACAGGTGAGATCATTACAGAGTATTCCATTAATGGGTAAAACATTCAAAAGTCATTTATTTTTGGGGTGTTGTGCCGTGTTGCCCTACCTCCTCCTTTAGCCAACGTTTCGGACAGCGTTACAGTGTCCATTATCAAGGCAGATGTGTAATTGTTAGTGGCGAAATGTGTGCTATGTACTTAGAAGCGATACCGTGTCGCCAGCTCCACTCTACTAGAAGCAGTATTACAGTATACTTCACAATGCTTTTTTGCGTTTAGCTTTGGTGTAACCGTCAATTACCGGATACCAAGAACTCAATAGTTCTTGGTATCCGGTAATTGACGGTTACACCAAACTTCACAATGCTTTTTTGCCTTTAGCTTTGGTGTAACCGTCAACTACCGGATACCAAGAACTATTGAGCTTAGCTCCGTCGTCACTATTAATATTAATTGGATTTTTGTGGATTTCAATTTCCTCCATAAAAATCAGGGGTGCTATATGGGTTTTGGGTCTTCCCAGGACTTCAGGAACAAATCCAAAGTAATGGCCGGTTTCGATTAAGTGCTCAGGATGGCCGAGTTTAAAAGCACGAAAGTGTTCTGATAACACCCCAAAAATAAATAACAAAAATACTTTTGGCCGTGAAAATCTAAAATTCAAGAGTCAGTTTTTTTTCAAGGTTTTTCAATAAAATTAAAGATTATCAATTCATTTGGAAGTGGACTTACAGGCAGTCGTCGATGTCGTAGTCGAAGGTGGTGTTCCTGTCGAGATTTGTGGTGTTCCCGTGGATTGTACCGGACCTGTTAATAATAATAAACTCTGTAAAATGGTTCGGCATCCAACGGCTCTAGAATATCAACCGATTTAAATATCTGTTAGATTTTTGGTAGATAGTTTTGTGTAATGGCGGACCTCGCCAGCCTTTGTTCGGGCAATCCGCCTGTGATTCTTACTTCTTTATCTGACTCCACATTAGGTTACCAAAGTGTACCATGATATTTTAAATGAAAGAAAGTATTTTACACTGAAGTTAAAGTTTTTTCAATCTTATAAAACACGACAAGTATTTATCAGAAGATTTAAGTAGGGAATGACACTCTACGCGTGGTCAGCTGATCGGGCTGTCAGAAAACGAATGAAATTTGGTACTTGGTACATTTGCCGAACGGAACACAGTGCAAGATCCGTCAGCTAGGGTTGCCAGCGTACAAAACCCAATTACCCAGTTGTCGAGTATCGTTCTCCACAGTTTATTAGCATTCTATTTAGTTTGATTATGTAGAAAACTTTTACAGTGGATTACTAATATGCGTTCTTGTGTGTAGTTGCAGCTTCTTCTTCTTTCGTGTGGAGGGGGGAGGGGGTGAGACGGAGACATCTAGGGTTTCAGGAGTCGCACTTTGATCTTATCTGTCTTCTTTACGAATATATCAATCGGTGAACGAATGGTAACAGTGAACGTAGTTTTACAGGGTGGTTTGCCATTCCCCGTTTCCCTTGGTCACGCCATACCTTCAGAACGACTTTATCTATTTCATTCAAACTTTGGGGATTTGATGACTGCATGCCCGCGATGGTTTTTATATGTGGGGAAAGTGGGCGAGGGAAGTGGGGAGAGGGAAGGTGGAGTGGGAACGTGAGAGGGGAATGGGACGCGGGAGAGAAAAAGGAGGCGGAAGGGAAAATTGATGAATGGGAAAGGACACGCAGGGAGAAATAATTGTATCAAAAAGCATTACAATAAACAATACGTTTTGAAATAATATATTTTATTTATTATTGTTTATTTCAGTTCGAATTGAATATTCATAGTTAAGACAGGAATGTCTGTCGTGTCAGCTAGTTTTAAATATTAATAAGCACCTGAGACTTATTAAATATACAAATATTTTAACAAATTATTACATCAGCGTAATAATTTTTCGTAATCCCTTCATGTAAACAATTCAAAGATCATATTACTTTCCAACGGCTATATTAACTTATTACGTCCCACCCCAGGCGGCACTTTTAGGGGGCGGCAAAATTTCACAATAAATAATAAAAACTTCTTACATTTTTTTAACGGTTTTCATTTCATATTTCTGTCGCACCTACAAATCGGACCGATTGAAATGGGCATGGAATTTTCCATTACTTATTCTGTGACAACACCGTGGAATCCCCTTTCTTTAAATGAATGCATAATAATGTCATATTGATCACTGTAGCGACTGGCAACACCGTCTTTATTGAATTGCAAGATTTCCCCAAATTTTGTTTTGCGCTTGGACTGTTTATGACTAATGATCAGTGAGAATGATTGAGGGAGGTCCGTAGGCGATGCTTCGACAATTCTAAGAAAGTTTCATGGATCATTATGTATTCCGATGGATCATCAAACCATCCATGTGTTCCAAGCACAAAATTAGTAGGAAAACCATTTTCGTGTTCTGGGTGTAGTATCAAATAAAGCTGAGGACTTGCGTGGATATGTGGAGAACTCCTAGGTTAAAACCAGTTTCATGTTCCGAATAATCTGTGAAAATTCCAGCAGCGGATTAATCTGCTGACGCATTTCCAAGAAAACCGTTCTAATATCTAGAGTGTGAGTAAATTTTTTTTTTTCAAACCATTTTTCAAAATCCGTAATTCATAGAAAAACCATATGCATATTATGAGAGTAATACTAAATAAAGCTGGGAACTTGCAACTAGATTCGCTCTCAATTTAAAACCAGTTTTGTGATCAGAATGTAAAATTCCAGTAGTGGATTCATCTGCTGACGTATTTCGAAGGAAAATATTATCTTATTCGAAGTGCAGTTGTAAAATTCTAGTTGCAGACTATGAAGTGCTGCCAGAATAAAGAAAAACTTTTTTCATCTGAGTGTAGTTTTAATTCGCCGTATACAGATTTAACGTATATCAGTTTTGGGTTCAAAATGTAAAATTCCAGTTTGGGATTCATCTGCTGACACATTTCGTTATAATATTTTTATATTGTTATTCTATTTTATTGTCTTTATATTATTTAGTTTCACTTTGACCGCCCGTATAGGTATATACATTTGTTGAGCTGTATTTGTCGCTGTTCTTATATAAAAATTTAAAACTTACCAGCACAAACAACAAAGATTAGGACCACTAGGTTAATACAAGTAAGATGCCTCATTTTGATGGAGTTTTTCAATTTGACTGAAACTAAAAACACTTCCTGGATCTACTTATAACATTGTTTGCTGACATATTAAGAGGGTTGTTCGAAACGAGTTGTTCGTTGTTGAATAGCAAAAAAATTTTTTTTTTAATTAATGAAGACAATATTACCTAAACTCAATCGAAAATCTGAAACAGAAAAATCAAAAAAAGAAACGGTCACATCTAGGAGCTCGAACTCAGGACCTATGACTTGCCGGGTCAGTGCTATACCAACTGACCTAATATGTCCCTTTTTTTACATTAACTTCACACAGGAGGCCCTGAGGAAAATAATTTCCCTCAGGGCCTATGTCATCTGGGATGCTGTGTAGAGGGTCTTTTTGAGGAGAGGAAGGAATGAACATTGGTCTTGAAGAGACCCATGTTATAGGAAGGAGGAAATACAGAGGCCGGCAAATCATTCCACAGCCGAGCTGTTGAACACATGAACGAGTCGAAGAAACGACCCGTTCTCATTGACAAATGTCAACCGTGTACAAATGTTGGGCACGCGTTTGGCGTGTTTTCCGACTATGCACCGGTGCTGAGAGGATCAATGATGCTAGTTCCTCGAAGCATCTTCCATTGTAATACCAGTAGAACAAAGATGTCTTTCCCACCCAACGTGCTCTAAAGATTGCAATCCGTCTGTTAAGATAGGAGAATCTATTAAGCGGACCGCCCGTTTTTACACAGGGTCGAGGGTATTTTTCAGGTATTTTGGTGCTCCAGACCAGAGGTGGCTGCCAAATTCAACCGTGGGGCGCACTTGTGATTTGTACAGGGTTAGCAGTTGTGTACTATTAAAGTATCTGCGGGCCCTGTACAGTGCGCCCAGTTTTAGGGAGGCTAACTTTACTCTGGCTTCGATGGAGCCCCCATTCCTGAGCTGGTCACTTAGGGTTACAACCAATGATGAATAAATTTATTCCAGAGTGTATCTAGAATAAATTTATTCATTGTTTATTTAATTTGCTACATTTATTGACTTTTCTGCAAGTCAAGAATGAATTTTTATTTTAAACTCAATGAGTAAAAGCTCAAATTTTATATTTAATTAATGAAGACTATATTAGTGAAAACTCAATGGAAAATATTAATTTTAGCTATATTTACATTAAAAGACGGTTCTCTAAATCTAACTACTATTCATGATTAGCACGAGTTTAGCATCACGACATACAGTTGTTTTTAATTACAACATAACGAACTTACCATTATTTTGTTAATCACCCAAGATTTTAATAGAATTACCATAAAAAGGTACAAAAATATTTTGCGATGTTTTTAGATTAAAATTTACTTTTGAACAAAATTATGCCTTTGTAAAAGTCACAGCAAGATACATTAAAGTGAAACTCTTCCAAACGTACAACAGGGTTTAATACGTGTCAACAGGTGTCCCTCAGGGATCAATTCTCGGCCCAAAATTATAATAAAGAATAATCCATTGTAATAAAACTCATGCAGCACGATTTCTTTTCCTTAAATTATATTTACACAATATAACATAACATAGCTTACATATTTTATAAACTATCCTAGGGCCGTCTGTTTCAACAGAAAGTTAAATCGTGTCCTAAAGTTAAATTTTAACTGTCAGTTAAAGTAACGAGGACGTTAAATAGGACCGCGCGCTGTTTCAAGTGTATTTTCGCTAAAGTAAAAGTTATCAAAGTTGCCAGTCTAAAGAGCAGAATGTTCCTCGGAATTGTGTGTAAAAACGCACCGCATTATTTTTTGGTGCGGCCACACCATAAACTAAATTTAAAAACGTAGGAACTGTCAAAGGGAGGAATGCAGATCCGGGCACCGTCTGGAAATTTAATAAAAAGGCACTTTCTAGATGAGAAAAGTGTGGAAAAGCAGAATAAAACAAAAATTAAGGCGCGCTCGGCAAAATTGAGGGAGATACAACCGTTCAAAGTATTTAAAATTTCACTTTACAAACTGATATTGACAGTTCGCCCGCGTCCGCCCGCCATTTTTTTATAACCTAATACGCTAAACATGGTTTGTGATAGAAAAGAAAGTGCCCCCTTCGTAGCGCCTGCTCGCGTCACGGCAAAAAAACATCCCAGTTTTCAAGTGGTTTAGCGGCTACGCTAGGTTTGTGTAATATGGTTTGTGATTTTGGCGTACTATTAATTCTGTATTAGGTCTGGGATCCAACATAAGCAATGAAAACATGGCGAACGAACTGTCAATATCAGTTCGCGAAGTGAATTTTTAAATACTTTGAACGGTTGTATCTCCCTTAATTTTGCCGAGCGCGCCTTAATTTATTTTTTATTCATCTTCTCCACACTTTTCTCATCTAGAAAGTGCCTTTTTATTAAATTTCCAGACGGTGCCCGGATCTGCATTTCACCCCTGTCAAAACATCCGGCCGCATTTTGTTTACCTGTTCAACTTGATTCAACTTTAAATATGGCAGAATATGTGAAGAAGTAAGTACAACTATGTGGTTTTACTTGTTTAATGTCATGGCTTTAATATACGTTATGGTAATATGATTACTGATTACATTTTATTATTACAGAGTCAAGGCCAGCAATTTCTCCGTGAGAGAAGTTACTAAACTGAACGAGTTAGTGGCGAAATATTCGTCAATATTGTTTAATAAAAAGACCGATTCTGGTACTAACCAGCAGAAGATTGAAGTATGGAACCAAATAGCTACAGAATTCAATTGCAACATGCCAGGTCCCACGCCTAGATCGGCAAGCCAATTAAAATTCAAATTCGGTAACTTGAAAAGGGTGGCCAAAACTGTAAGTATCATTCATTGTCTTTCGTTCTCCTATTTTTTTTCATAAAAGTTCTATAATTTAGGTAGTATACGGTATGTGTATGTTTGTTTTAGGAATGGAGCAATGTGGTTCAAGAACAGAGGAAGACGGGTGGTGGCCCGCCCCCGTCTGATGTCTCTGAGACCACATTGTGGCTCAAGGGCATAATGCAAACGTCCATGGTGGGTGAAACGACTACTTCAGATTGCGATGGTATTATTTTATATATATTTAACTGAATCATAATTTATATATACATATACAAAACCAGATGAGTGTGGAAAGTGACACTACATTTATGTTGAAAACCTATCATTTTATCAATATGTACATCCCATACATTTCGTAGGGTACCCCGGTATGTTGAGCTACCCTACCACCACGGCTGCCATGGAGCTGGTAGAAGTGGATCAAGCTGCTGCTGTATCTTTGGGCTGTGAGCTGGAGGAACAGGAGAAGCCGCAGGAGGATGTGATATGCGCTGAAAAGCCCATAATCAAAAGGAAGATGGCCAGTCCACTTGTAACAGGTAACAAACTAGTAACAAACATATGAATCGTTGAGTTCCAAAACCCGCCCTAATTGATTTTCTTACTTTCGAGTAAATCAAGAAAAACATTATCAAATTGTGTATCAAATAAATGTGTAGTAAATCAAGAAAAAGTTTGTTATTTTCTATTAAATGTTTTATATATTAAAAAAAAACGTGTTTTAATTATTATAGGCCCATATCTAAACACGATATGTAAAGAAACTAGAAGACTTTGGGAAATAATAACAATGGCATTGCATTCCTTGTGAGAAACCACATCAGATGGCTTTCACACCTAATTTTTGACCAAAATTTATCAGGGCGGGAATTGGACCTCAACGATTCATATATGCTTTATAGCTTTCTCTCATTTGCATTTAATATTGTTTTACATTGTGGAATCTTTGTACTGTCAAGACAATACGTTTATAAAAATTTAATTGTTTGCAGGTTCAAAGAAGAAGTCTGCCGTCACTCCGGCCATATTGAGAAAAAACCTTAGTTTTATGACGAAGAGGAAAATCGAGTACTTTGACGAGAGTCAAGACTTCATGAAGAGGAAGGAAGCTCGAGAAGTGGAGCTTCACCAATTACACCTGAGGAAGTCCCTGGCCGAGTGCCTAGCTGCGGAAGCTCAACAGGAGTTGGCAGAGCTACTTCTCAAGAAAGAAAAAGAAAAAAAATAGTTGTTAGTATCATCTGTTTAATTATTATATGTTCATATGAAGCAGATACCTTGTGATGTGACATTATAATTTAAAGTAGAACAATAACTTAGTAAACACCACTTTTATTATTAAGTTATTGTTCTACTTTAAATTTTAATGTCACATCATAAGTATCTGCTTCATTCAATATGTAATAAAATAATAATTGGAAAAATGTACTCAAATGTACACAATATTCTGTAGATATAATATGCAATAATAAAATACTCGTAGCATCTATATTTTACTTCTATAGTTCATAATAATTTTGGATAGATGTACTCAAATGAACACAATATTATGTAGTCGCAATACTACAATACTCGTAGCATCTATATTTTTTTATGTTTTACTGCTGTAGTTTATAATAATCTTGGATAGATGTACTCAAATGAACACAATAATATGTAATCGCCATACTACAAAACTCATAGCATCCATATTTTTATGTTTTACTGCTATAATTTATAATAATCTTGGATAAATATACTTAAATTAACACAAAATTATGTAGTGGCAATACTACAATACTCGTAGCATCTATATTTATATGTTTTGCTGCTATAGTTTATAATAATCTTGGATAGATGTACTCAAATGTACACAATATTATGTAGACGCAATATAACGTCTATATTTTTATGTTTTACTGATTATGGTTTATTACATTATTACATCAGCTCTGTGCGCTTTAACGTTGCTATCTAATGTGTGGGTATTTTAATTACCTGACTATGCACCTATATTTATATGTTTTGTTGCTATACTTTATAATAATCTTGGATAGATGTACTCAAATGTACGCAATATTATGTAGACGCAATATAACGTCTATATTTTTATGTATTACCGATAATGGTTTATTACATTATTACATCAGCTCTGTGCGCTTTAACGTTGCTATCTAATGTGTGGGTATTTTAATTACCTGACTATGCACCTATATTTATATGTTTTGTTGCTATACTTTATAATAATCTTGGATAGATGTACTCAAATGTACGCAATATTATGTAGACGCAATATAACGTCTATATTTTTATGTATTACCGATAATGGTTTATTACATTATTACATCAGCTCTGTGCGCTTTAACGTTGCTATCTAATGTGTGGGTATTTTAATTACCTGACTATGTAATTTGCTTTTAGTTCTGTAGTCAGCATTTAATAATTGTGATATCGTAGCATCTATATTTATATGTTTTGCTGCTATACTTTATAATAATCTTGGATAGATGTACTCAAATGAACACAATATTATGTAGACGCCATACTACAAAACTCATAGCATTTATATTTTTATGTTTTACTCCTATAGTTTATAATAATCTTGAATAGATGTACTCAAATGTACACAATATTATGTAGACGTAATATAAAGTCTATATTTTTATGTTTTACTGATAATGGTTTATTACATTATTACATCAGCTCTGTGCGCTTTAACGTTGCTGTCTAATGTGTGGGTATTTTAATTGCCTGACTCTGTAATTTGCTTTTATTTCTGTAGTCAGCATTTAATAATTGTGATATCATAGCATCTATGATATCACAATTATTGTATATATATGTTTTGCTGCTATACTTTATAATAATCTTGGATAGATGTACTCAAATTTACGCAATATAACGTCTATATTTTTATGTTTTACTGACTATGGTTTATTACATTATTACATCAGCTCTGTGCGCTTTAACGTTGCTATCTAATGTGTGGGTATTTTAATTGCCTGACTATGTAATTTGCTTTTAGTTCTATAGTCAGCATTTAATAATTGTGATATTTGTGCTGGGTGTGGACTGTATTTTTGGAATAAATAACAAAATGTACAACAAAAATAAAATTCTTTTAATTTCTTGTAAGGTTACAAAGGTGATAGGTACATAAAGTTACAAAGGTAATAAGTAGATAAAAACGGGGCTAAAGGTTGGCAAAAAAACCATTAATTAGTCTGTTCCTTTTTTCACCTCTCACACCGCCACCAAGTTGGGGCCTGCCCAACGTTTCTTCGTCAGGGTGTTCTTCCGGACTTGGTCCATTTTCCGGTGGCTCCGCCTCCTTATGCAGAATGCATAAGTTGTGCAAAACGGCAGCTGCGACAATTGTGTCCTGGACTCTGTCTTTTTTAATCCGGAGCTTTAGCGACAAAGCTGGAAAACGCCTTTTCCAAACCCCGAACGCTCTCTCTACTGTGTTTCTAGTCCTTATATGGCTCTCATTATAAAGAGTTTCCGCAGGGGTCGTTGGAAGGCGAAGTGGTGTCAAAAGGTACTCGCAATTTGCGTAGCCCTTGTCACCTAAAAGGTGGTAATCGCTAAATTCCTTGGCTATCAATCGCCCTTTGATAGCACTATTGTTGAAAATAGTGTTATCATGGGCAGAGCCAGGCCAGCGTGCAACTATATCCATAAATTTTAGTTTGGCGTCCACAACAGCCTGCACGTTATAAGAAAATACAGATTTCCTGTTGCGGAACACCTCAGCATCTTCCCCTCCTGGAGATTGGATAGGAATGTGTGTTCCATCTATAGCTCCTACCACGCCGGGAAATTTGGCAATGTTATAGAAGGAACACACAACCTCAGACATCTCCGCCTCGCCTGCTGGCATCGTTATGTACTGCGGCCTTAGTCGAGCAATTGCTTTAATAACCCGCCACACGACTCTGGAGACAGTAGAATTGTGGAGCCCGCATAAGTCACCATTGCTGATGTGGAAACTTCCAGTGGATAAAAACCGCAATGTCATCAGTACTTGGTCAATGGCGCTGACAGCTTTGTTCCTATAAAAATATGTTTGTGAGTATTTAGAAGTAAATGACGACTTAATATAATATACTTATGCGATATTACACGGAAAAAAATTATAATTTACCTTCCAGTAGTTGAAATGTCTCCTTGTATTTGAAGCGTAACAAAATTTACGAGATTTTTTGACATCCGATACCGCGCCAAAAATTCGGGATCGTCCCAAATTACCATATTATTGACGCGGGGTCGAAATGTTTTTGGTTTTCGCTGCAAGACATATTGGATGAGAAATTCATCGTCACTATCATCGTCTTCTATAATATTTATCATGATGGCTATGTTAAAACGCGGAATTTCGTAGATTACCTCGACCAAAACTGACATAAACAAACTGAGAACTGTCAAATATGCCAATATGGCGGAGTAACTCTAGAGTAACTATCGGTTTTCGGAAAGTTAATAGAAAAGTTAAAGTAACGTAAAACAAGCAGTCAAATTGATTGAAAAACGCATTTTGGTGAAATTTAACTTTAGTAACTGTTTATTGCTTTACTTTTACTTTAGCGAGCGTTGAAACAGACGGCCCTAGAATAAAGCAAATGCTTGTATTTAGGAGAGGACAACTTGTTATTAACTTAAGAATTATTAAAAAAAATCCTTATCACAAACTTAAGAATTTAAGTTATGAAGAGATTTAGACTTAAAATATTTTTTAAAGATTATGAGGGTAATTAAACAAGAAAATATAGGATGTATATAAAACATTAGGAATAATGATGCGGGTCTTATGATAAATTTATAATATATTAAATTAATGCATCTATGATCTCCACATGCTAAATACACCATCACGCTTATAAAAAAATTGAATATAATTGAGTGTATACGTTACTGTAAAAGCCCGAATATTGGTAAATCCTAAGATTTTCCGCTAAATCCTAAGATTTATCAACTCTTAATAGTAAAAGTCTGAACCGTTCTATAATCATCGTTCACCAACCTAACCTAACCTAACCTAACCTAACCTAACCTAACCTAACCTAACCTAACCTAACCTAACCTAACATAACCTAACATGTACGAAATTCTAATGGTAAAAGTCCGAAAAATCGTATATAATATTTAAATAAGAAACGATTTTTCGGGCTTTTACCATTAGAATTTAGTACATGTTAGGTTATGTTAGGTTATGTTATTTAAGGTTAGGTTAGGTTAGGTTAGGTTGGTGAACGATGATTATAGAACGGTTCGGACTTTTACCATTAAGAGTTGGTAAATCTTAGGATTTACCGGAAAATCTTAGGATTTACCAATATTCGGGCTTTTACGGTAACATATACACCATTTCATACAGCTCTGTAAATGTGGAACTGGTCAAAATTATGTGTATTTGGGGATAACTGAATAAACACGACCATAAAATGAGATACACATGTAAGTAATATTTGCAAACTTCTACGAGCTCTTGCGGGGCGAAATTTAGGCCTATAAGTATGTTAAAAAAATCTATTTGTTACTAGCGGAACAACAATCAGATACGAAATATATTATTGTGGAAACCTGTGAAAGATAAATAATATAGGTTACATTCAAACAATTGGTAGCCGATGGTTTCACCTCTTCCTCACATTCGATAAATGCTGGCGTCCCGCAGGGATCGGTTCTGTCTCCGGCTTTGTTTTTGTTGCACATCAACGACCTTTTGTCATGTGCACCAATTCATTGTTTTTGTTTTTGAATTTTTTATTTAGATGTATGTAAATATTTTCATACATCTAGTAGGAAAATATAAAAAATACAATTTACGAAGTAGGTACAGGAATATTCACAACTACATTTAAAAAAAGAATACTAAATAAAAAAGATAACTCTACAAAAATACATTATAAAAGAACAAGACCTGAGAATAACATTGGTGAGTAATCAAAAAATATTTTTTACATATAATGCACACATCCTACGAAAATTGCTGAGACTTGAGGCTTCCTTTACGGCATTTGGCAGACTGTTATAGAGTTTTTGCCCTTTATAAAATGCGCTATTTTGTGTGCACGAAAGTTTAGTTTTGGGAAGCCTAAAGTCTCCGCGTCTTCTCGTAGGATAATTGTGAACATTTTCTTGAAACATAATAGTACTCTTCAGATAATTTGGGAGCATATTATTTTTAAGTTTATAAATCATTGTTAATGTATTATAATACTATATGTTGTTTGGTTGTCATCATATTTAAATTTTGTAACATAATTTTAACTCTTGTAAAAATGTTGCATTTTAAAATCATCCTCATCCCCCTATTTTGTATAACCTGTAGTTTATTATTTTGGGCTTCGTTACATAGGAATAATACACTAGAACAATAATTTAAATGCGGAGTTACAATAGAATTGTAGACAAGGCGCGTTGTCTTGAGATCCAAGTTATTTCTGATCCTTTTTAGGAATCCAACTTTTTTAGCAATTTTTTTTGTTATGTATTCTAAGTGTTCGTCGAATTTTAATTTATCATCCAATATCACACCCAGATGTTTTATACTGCTTACCCTTTCTATGCTTTCGTTATCAATTTTTAGTGTTGCCTGCTCGTTTCCACCTAAGTTATCCACAATTAAAAACTTAGTTTTCGTAACATTCAATTTGAGTTTGTTTTGGTTTAGCCACAGCGTTACATTATTTAAATCAATTTGCATTTTTTCAATGGCGTCCTGTAAATTTTTACTGGCTATGTATAACAATGTGTCATCAGCAAATAGTTTAATTGCACAATGTTTTAACACTTTGATAATATCATTCATGTATATAATGAACAGCAATGGACCTAAGACAGAACCCTGCGGAACGCCTTTGTTAGTACTATGTGGTTCAGATGTTATACCCCCATATTTTGTTACTTGTGTTCTTTCTGATAGGTAATCAACAAACCACTTATTTTCTTTACCATTAATCCCAATATTACTTAATTTTTTTATTAATCTATCTCTGTCGATTGTTTCAAATGCCCGCTTTAAGTCTAGAAATACTGCAATAATTTTACTTTTTTTATCTCTAAAATTTTTCCACTCATCTATTACATAGTTAATAGCAGTTTCACAAGAACATTTATTTCTAAAACCAGATTGTTATCGAACTAATATCTGCTTGGCCTCAATATATTCAGTTAATTGCTCCTTTACTATGTATTCCAGTATTTGTTCATATTTGGGTAAACAATTGATCGGCCTAAAGTCGTCAAATTTTTTTGGGTTATCAATTTTTGGGATGGGAGTTATTACAGATGTCTTACGGGGTCTTACTTATTACAGGGAGTTGTTACGCGGATGATAGTACAGTTCATGATAGCTTTTTGTTTGACAAGCCCCCAAAGGGCTCACAAACTCCAACAGCTCGTAGGGCTTTGAAGTAAAGAATGGACGGTTACTTAGAGAGTGTTTTATCTTGGGGTAAAAATAATCTTGTTGAATTTAATGTTTCAATGACCCAATCGTGTCTGATTACGTCTAAAAGGGATCGAAATGAAAATCTAGTCTCTTTCAACGGAAGCAATTTTCCGAACAGGCCCTCCATTGATATATTTGGTAAAACCCTAAGTGACCAGCTCAGATATGGGGGCTCCATCGAAGCCAGAGTAACGTAAGCCTCCCAGAAACTGGGCGTACTGAACAGGGCCCGCAGATAGTTTAATAGTACACAACTGCTAACCCTGTACAAATTACAAGTGCGCCCCACGGTTAAATTTGGCAGCTACCTATGGTCTGGAGCTCCAAAATACCTGAAAAATACCCTCGAATCTGTGCAGAAACGGGCGGTCCGTTTGATAGATTCTCCCATCTTAACAGACGGATTGCAATCTTTAGAGCACAGTCATCGGGTGGGAATGCTATCCTTGTTTTACCGGTATTACAATGGAAGATGCTCCGAGGAACTAGCATTATTAATCTCTTCGGCACCGGTGCATAGTCGGGAAACACGCCAAACGCGTGCCCAACATTTATACACGGTTGACTTTTGTCACATGAGAACGGGTCGTTTCTTCGACTCGTTCTTATGTTCAATAAGTTCCCCAAGTGGTTCGCTACGTTTGGTGATTTAGCAGGGGTGCCCAGGTTCATAGGGTTAGGTTTGTCTAGGTCTTGGAGGCGGATGACCAGGACACACTGAACCCCAGATTTCTACCCACCCCTTAAACCCTTTTCCTTCTCAGAACTCTGGTCTCCTTCCTTTCCTTAAAAAACCCTCCACACAGCATCCCCACATAGGCCCTGAGGGAACTTATTTTCCTCAGGGCCTCCTGTGTGGAGTTCATGTAAAAACAAAAAAAAAACAGCTCGGCTGTGGAATGATTTGCCGGCCTCTGTGTTTCCTCCTTCCTACAACATGGGTCTCTTCAAGACCAATGTTCATTCCTCCCTCGCATCCCAGCTGACATAGGCCTGTGTGGAGTTAATGTAAAAAAAAATCCAAAACTCGATTGCTTATCTTTCGACAAGCAAATAAAATCCACAAATATAAACAAAAAGTAGATAACAATATTATATGAGTCAGTTATGTGTCCAAGAATTAAAGGCTGTTTTTATTTAAAAATCAGGAAAAAAATATATTAACATAAAAATCACATAACATTTCAGGTACGTATCCTCACTATTTTTCGACATAGTCCCCGTTATGATCGATTAATTAAATACCAAAAATTGGGAATGCTATAGTTCCATTGACACCGGGCAGCTGGAACTCTTGACTCGGGCCAGGAGTGCTATATCTGCCACCAAATGACACGTCCTCACAAAACTATTTCTATATCCTTATTTTATAATAGCCAGCGCCAAGTTGGGTAGAGGGTAGTCTGAAAAACTATTAAATAATGTCACTGAAAATAATGCATAGTGTCAAAAACTTCATTTCATGATCGGGGTAGTGGACTTGAACACTTTTTAATATGGAGTCGTTTTATTTACAATCACTTTGAATTACAACTATGAAATAAACACTTTATAATAATCTGGCCCGTTCCCCGCTTTGGGGGTTTTAAGGGAACTGTACCCTAGGTATCGTTTAATGCGAGAGAGATAGTTTTTAGAACAACACCCTTTTTATACTATTAAAAAATAGAAATTACCCGGAGATAAGATATCCAAATAATCAACAATAACAAAAAATATCCAACCATCGGACATACTGGTCACGTGGCATATTCTCCCAAGCTAGTGTCCATAACTAGATACAATAAAATTACCTAGATGTCTCTAGTGTTTAATATTTCTTAATAACCTGATCAAGATTAAATCAATGATAAACAACAATTAACTACAGCAATCATCTCATAGATGTCTCTAATAGTATTCTTAACACATTGTAACATAAAAATAATGTGACAAGTGAATTATCTCTGTGAATGGGAACTTTTAGTATGAAGTTTATGAACATTCAACATTTTTATATTGGTAGCATTGAAATGTTTATCTCTGCTCAGTTGGTGATACTGAGTATCTGCACAGAGGGGTTCACTAGGCAGGTCTGGCCTTAAGCTCCTCATTCCAGGGGTGTATATCTCCGTTCAAATTTTGAAACCGTGACGTGGAAAAGCCACATTCATTATATAAAGTTATATAGATGGAGCAGTATAGATAGGTCTGTAATTTTGATTTTCGCCATCTCTCGCTCTCTACGTGTGTCACAAAGAGAAGCTCATACACCTACGTCATTGAAATTGTCCCAACGGAAAGGAAATAATAGGGTAGCCATGTTTATTTATGTTTGCCCACGACCATGATAATTTTGCGTTATTGGTTCGCCGATGGACATTTTATTCAAAAAGTGTTCACGGTTAGCCAATTCAGTTCCTTTAACATTTTGTTTACTTTTGAAAATCTATTCCGCCGTAATATTATTCTCATTGCCCTGTTTTGGAGAATTTGAAACTTATTTTGTTCTCGTTCGTTACATAGGAAAAGGATAGTTGAGCAATAGTTAAAATGTGGAGAAATAATCGAATTGTAGATAGTGATTGCAGTTTTACTAGCTAGTTTTGGCCGAATTCTTCCCAAAAAAGATATTTTTTTCCCAATTTTCTTTTGTGTATATTTAGCATGCTTGTTGAATGTTAGTTTGGAGTCTAATATAACTCCTAAATATTTCATTTCAGTAACATTTTCAATAATTTCACCATCAATTTAAATTTTGCTTTCACTGGATGTCTTCTTGTATCCGACCACCATACATTTTGTTTTTTTTTTTGTATTTAATTGAAGCTTATTAATTTTTAGCCATCTTGATACATTGTTTAGCTCATTATTTAAAATATTTATTACTTCTTCATAGTTATCTCCAATTAAGTATATTATTGTATCATCGGCAAATAGTCGTACTTTGCATTTTGAAAATATTTTAACCATGTCATTAATATAGAGTATGAACAATAGAGGTCCAAGGACCGACCCTTGCGGTACTCCTAATTTATTTTCCATTGGTTTTGAAAACTGATTATTAATTTTTGTTATCTGTTTTCTGTTTTTCAAATTCTCTTCTATTAATTTAATGGTTACAGATGAAAAACCAATTTCTTTAAGCTTTTTTATCAGTATTTCTCGATCTATAGTTTCATAACATTAACATAAAACATTAACATTCAATTAATTTATTTGTAAATCAATTTGAGGTTAAAATGACGTTTGAGTTTTTACGAAATATTATTTTGAATTTATCGTGAAAACAAGTTTATAGATACGAGTGGTTAATGTTTTACATATTTCGTTTCAGAAAATGTTCGAACACTTCATAACGTGGTAAACGTATCGAAGCCTATACATTAGCTACCCATCAGGCACGATAATATCGTCTCTCACCCGGCATGCCGCTTGAAGTCCCGAAAACCCTTCTGGACAGAAGGAGAAAGACTCCTCTCACGATCACCTCTCACCCCAGAAGATAGGTGGAAGCTTGAGTGGCAATCGGTTAACGTGAAAAATGACCATCTCATGCAAGATTCCATACAAGACCTCGAACAAAATACCTCGATAAAACCAGACCTCGGTAAAATTCATAATGCTTTAACAAACCATTTCACTGTTTCTTTCAGATAGGATGGATCGCCGAACAATTCAGTATTGGCATACACTCCTTGCCTTGTTCAATATTACATTTAAATGTATGTGGAGTATTTAAATGGTTGCATTCGCATTTCTCTGTAGGAGCTCAATACAGAATGTTATTTTGTGAATATAAGTTTTATCAGTAGTCGTACTAAATCTTAAATAATATTTGAGATACAAATATTTAAAAAAAGTTTTCATTTTTCAGATATAACAGGAATACCGGAGGAGAGTTTAACGCCCCAGCCGAAGACACGTTGCACGATTTCAAAGAAAGGTGACAATGTTTATTTCCCAATTTTCTATGATTACTCGCGTGTACATAGGGTTAAATAATGCTCGGAGAGCTTTAGTTTAACCTCTCGTTCTCCACCAATAAAGAAAGAGAGGCCCTGTTGCAGATGATTATTAACCGCTTACGAACCACCCCTGAGTAAACTCGGGTTATTATGCGCTAAAAATCACACACCTGTGATAACTTAGGCAATTAGTACTAATTTAGCAAAGATGTGGTTTTTTTGCGGTTTTTTAAATTTTTTAATGTTTTAATATTTACTGAAGAGGTTAATGATGCACTATCTCGCTAGTAGTCCCAATGAGTGGTCATGGATCGTAAATTGATTACAATCCACGCAAGTAATTTGAATATAACTTTGGTATGAGTTTTAGAGCGGTAAAGGTTGTCTCGCTCTGCGCCATAAGTCTCTCACGTAATTTGACTTACCGAACTGATGTAAACCGACTCACACATACTATTCTGACTCTTGACGTGGCCCGTCACAAACATACTTTGATCATCACAAGTATTCTACCAAACTTTGTTAATGTGATAATATATTTATTTCAGAACACATGATTCAGTTTTTGCTGTGAGATGGCTGAAGTACATCTATGGAAGGTATTCTCGTACATCTATTTTATTTTGGTTAGAAATAGTATTTATGTATGTATTTAGAATATGCAGATTTTTTATTTCATTCTACAAGAATCAAGATATATTTGGAGACTGGAAAGGAAAAATGGCTAAAGCGCCATATAGCTGTGACATTAAAGATGAACGTACAAAAATGTATGACGCTTTAACCATATTTTCTGTCCAGCATCGATATTTCCAGCAGACCCAATGTTTTTGTGCTATTATCGATTATTTTTCTGAAAAAAAGAAGTATTTATACATGTACCCATGAGTTTTCATTTTTCTAAGCAAGCAGAAAAATATAAATTTGTTGTAGAAAACCATATTCACAATTTGAAAGTGTTTTCCTTTATAAGCAATTCGTATTTCAAGTAATTTTAGGTTTTCTTTTACTATTCTTGATTTTTGTTTCCTCAGGATAACAGGTTTTAACCTGCCAAAGTTCCCTGCTGAGAAAATGAGCTGTAAAAAACAATGTAAAGCTCATTTCCTCAGACATTGTCAGTGGAACGTCGTTGTCCTGGGAAAATGGTTCACATTTTTCTGCTGTCAAGCATTTTTATTTTTTAAATAATTTATTGGGCTAATGAATTAATGAAGCAGGTCGAGAGCGATTATGTTGTCCATGATAAACAAATAAGCTTCCTCTATCTTTAGTCTATAAGTGCCATTTCCGTTCACCTTATGGCAGGGGGGTATAAACTCCGACAAAAAACTTCAACCGAGAAAAAAGATGGTTTCACTCTGTGACGTCACACCGCCCACCAATGGGAAGCCAATGGGAAGCTCCGAAGAAAATTATTTTCCCCATACATTTTGTATGGAACGAATTCTCCTATTTTGAAAGAACTGCAGCAATATTGTAAGGGGTATAATATTGAACTGTGAACCGGGGGAGGGGGGAGGGGGGAAAGGAACTCAGGAAGGGGGGTTAGTGGGACGGGGGAAGGGGAGAAGTGGAGTGGGGAGAGGGAGAGGGAACGCGAGAGGGAAAAGGATACGCAGGGAGAAACAATTTAGATCAAGGTATGGTATACGCAGGGAGAAACAATTTAGATCAATTCAGCTAATAAGTTGACAACAGTTTTTGATTCTGAGGCGGTACGAAGTTCGCAGGATCAGCTAGTTATTATATAAAACTTTTGACAGCTGGCGGTAAAATCTAACAAAATGGAAGCTCTCGACTCTATATCATCATCATCATCATTATTATTATTACATAGTATAAAATGAAGTCGCTCAAAATGGATGTGCGCGTTAATCTTTTAAACTACGCAACGGATTTTCATACGGTTTTCACCAATAGATAGAGTGATTGAAGAGGAATGTTTATATGTATAATACATGTAAATTATATTAGAGAAAAGCAGAGAAATTCAAAGAAAACATATTTTTTGCGATTTAAAACGGCTGGCGGGCCGTACTATAGTCACCTTTGAAATTCGTTCTACGGAAGAAATTGGAAAATAGATGTCCTAGAGCAGAGGTCGGCAAAGTGCGGCTCCGGAGCCGCATACGGCTCTTTGGCCCGTTAAGTGCGGCTCTGGCACAAATATCCATGGACAGACGCCCAAGACGCAAAAGCCAAAGATTTTGAAAGGGAAACATTATTTCATTTTCCGAATCGGCTGAAGCATCGCCACAAAAATAATTCCTCCATTGACACTATTTCAAAACGACCATTTTCAACATAAGGGATGTATTTCTCACCAGGTTTCAGAAATTTAAAAGCAGCAGAGCAACCTTAGCATCCGTCAAACACGCTCTTAATGCTTCGATAACGAAATTTTCTCATTTAAGCATTGACATGGGTAACTTTGAAATACAATTGCTGGATTAAAAAAACAAGGAAATGTGAACGTTTTTATGTTGATTTGGAAATATTGGAGAAAAACAAGTGTGAGCTTAGTTCACAACCCAAATGGTCTGCTTTGAAAGACCTGGAGAAGGAAGACATGATCATCTTCAATGCCTGGAATAGCCTCACTCTTACGATCTGCTGAAAAACTCGCGTTTGCTGTACTTTCCCTTTTCGGGTCTACATATTCACGCAAACAATCTTTTTCAAGCATGAACTTTATCATGAGTAAACTGAGAAGTCATCTTATTGATGGGAACCTGAAATCGTGCCTAAAATTAAGAATAACAACATAAAAACCTGGCTTACTCAAACTTTCCAAGGAGGATTCAATGACATGTGTCAGTCATTGTCATGATTTAAATTTATGGATTCTTTATTTACATATTATTTTTTAATCAATGAATAAAATCTTTATTACGTATGAAATCAAGTATTATTCAACGTATCCGCAATTTAATGAAGTGCAATAATATGTGTTTGCTAAATAAATAAACAGATTTGGCTCCCAGATTCTTTTTGAATCGTTGTAATGTACATATTTGGCTCTTTGGCTAAAAAGTTTGCCGACCCCTGTCCTAGAGTAAGCAGGTATTTGATTTTCCCTTTTCAAATATCCAGTGTTGCATTGCAAGAATTGTATAATTAGTGGCGAGTTAATTAGTTTATATGTATAATACATGCTTATTATCGTAGAGAAAAGCCGAGAAATTCAAATATTCAATTCAGGCAGCGGGCAGCGGGCAGCTGGCAAGCGGGTGGTGAGGATTTTATAAAGATTGGGTAATGGCGTTGTGTTTCATTAGCCATAGCAAAGTGTGGCCGAGTCTGCTAGTAATGTATATATGGACGTGTGAAAGAGATGCACGAAAATGATGACTTTTGAAGGGTACAGACATTCATATACATTGTGTATTTCATCTTTTGAAAGAGCTGCGGCAATATTGTGACAAATAACGTATATTTTTTGTTGATTGCCTTTTTTATGCCGTCATATTACCGTCACCTTGAATTGTCATGGAAAATATAAAAGCGTCTATTAAGTAGTGGAATGTGAAGAGTTTAACTGGAGATCATTTCATTAGGAAGAACAGCGAATTACAATCTTACCACAGGCTTGAGAAAAGACAAAATCACACATGACGTTTACATAAATATAATTCTATACTTCCTTCTCACGAAGATTAATAAATTTTTTTAGTGTGGACTACTGTATTCATCAAACGATGAGTTTGGTAAGGGATTTTAAAAGATTCAAGATTTTGGTTTTCAACGGTTAGGTCATTATAAATTTGTGTACTTACCTAATTTATAAACCAATGCACACCACAGGTAGTCGTAGTAACAAGTATTTTTTACTTACAGTTGCAATTTTATTACAAAAAAGTCATTATTATTTTTAGTTTTTTGAAGCTTTGTAGTTCCAATGCAATCTGGTTTTTATCGAAAGTAGGGTATTATTTTTTTTAAATATAGAAGGTCAATTTATTTATTTGCAACCATTTAGCTAGCTGGGATAGGTACGTTTTTGCTCATTTCATCTGAGCGATCTTGAACATGAAAGTTTTCTTGAGTTACCACATTAGCTTATATTCTGTCATTGACGTATAGTAAGAAGAGCAGAAGTCCAAGAACCGAGCCCTGTGGTACTCCACATGTCATTTTCCAGAGCTGTTTTAATTTATTTATTGATCTTTTGTGAATACTGTTTTATTTTTGATATATTTCTTGAAGAAAAGTTAACTCAGCACAAGAGTTCCAATTGCTCCCGGCTATCAGGGCTAGTGGAAATGTGACATCTTCAATCAGATATGTCCTGAGGTTAAAGATTGAGTTGGCGAAAGAAGAAGGGGGTGGGAAAGTACCTGGCTATTCGGATATGGTTACCAGACTTGGTTAAAGCCCTTAGAAGCAATAATGTTTCGATTCTGATATGTGGTAAGTATTTATATTTACTGAAGGTATTTTGGGCATTTCGGGAGGCGTGTATGGGTACTGCCGCCCCGAGGACTATTTATTGGATAACCAAAACATCTGCCACAGGTCACTCCAAGTGGTTCGCTACGTTTGGTGACTTAGCAGGAATGCCCGGGTTCATGGAGTGAGGTTTATAAAGGTCTTGGCAGCCAATGTATCTGTCCACCTGCTGCGTGGCGGGCCAGATCCAGACTGATTGAGGAGGTCTTTTGACCTTTCCTTTGGATCCCTCGCCTCGCGCCCAGTTGAAGGGATGGATTCTTGTGTCCGTCACTCCTGGAAACACTGATCTCCAGATTCCTAACCACCCGCTTACCTATTTCCTTCCCAAAACTTCTTTTTCTTCCTTTTCTTAAAAAAACCCTACACACAGCATCCCCTAAGATGACAAAGACCCTCAGAGTGGAGTTCAGAAAAAATTACCAATTGAAATAATGAAACAACACTCTGTATTTAATTATAAATTATTATTCTTCAAAAATAAACTCATTTTTTCCGAGTACGATTTTTTTAACATTTTCGGAAAGGCCGCCAAAAGATTTTTTTAAACCAATTAAATATTTTTCAATTGTCCGAAATCCAAGGTTTAAGGTACTTCACCTGAAAAAAAACACATTGAAACAAAAACAATTAATTGTTGACGACAGTAAATTTTTTTACAAAAATACATTTCATTTTAAATTAATGATGAATGTAAGTAAGCCTTAAATCATGGTATTTGAAAGAGAGAGTACGTAACATAACATACCTCCCGAAGTTAATGCACTTTACCCCCGGACATCCTGTGTATATGCGTTTACATGCCTGTGGGAGGCGAACGAGCAGACGATCTTGAACCGCGAAGCGTTCCTATTGGTTCCTGATACTCCAATAGCGATCCTCATTTCTCACCTCTTGCCGTGACAAATTTAACGGAACCATTCTGTTCTAAACTACCGAAGAATTAACAGCTTTGTAAAATCGCTTCTTGTTCGCTTCCATTTTCAATTATTAAATTAACAATTTATTAATAATATTAAATTATGGTGCGGATGTTAACGGCTGTAAATTGTTTCAATAAACTTGTAAGTACTGTATCAAATGCTTATTTGAATTATATACAATATCCACATACACAACCCTAACCACCCGTATGACAAAAAAATAAATAAAATCCTTCATTTAATGATGAACTTACTTGGAGTCGTATAAACGACTATAAACCATCAGGTTTCGGTGTTGTTTTTTCCAGGGCCTGTTCAAAATAATAACATCTCATTAATGTTATTTCTTTAAATATAAAATAATACAATGTAAAAAAACAAAAATAATCTAACAATGAACAGAAATTGTCACATTTTTGTATTTTATTTATTTTATTTTTATTTTTTTATTTAATATAGATATATAAGTGTACAGTGGAGTTACATAAATTACATATCGGTACAGAAATTATTTAAAAATTGCAATATCAGCAAAGAAGAATTTAAAACAAACAAAAAAGTAAAAAGGATAAGGATAAGGATAAGGATCCTTTTTTACCGATATGTAATTTATGTATCTCCACTGTCCTTATATAAGGATAAGGATAAGGATGAGGATGAGGATGAGGATGAGGATGAGGATGAGGATGAGGATGAGGATGAGGATGAGGATGAGGATGAGGATGAGGATGAGGATGAGGATGAGGATGAGGATGAGGATGAGGATGAGGATGAGGATGAGGATGAGGATGAGGATGAGGATGAGGATGAGGATGAGGATGAGGATGAGGATGAGGATGAGGATGAGGATGAGGATGAGGATGAGGTTGAGGTTGAGGATGAGGATGAGGATGAGGATGAGGATGAGGATGAGGATGAGGATGAGGATGAGGATGAGGATGAGGATGAGGATGAGGATGAGGATGAGGATGAGGATGAGGATGAGGATGCGGATGAGGATGAGGATGAGGATGAGGATGAGGATGAGGATGAGAATAAGGATAAGGCTAAGGATAAGGATAAGGATAAAGATAAAGATGGTCACCCCAAGGTCGTTAGTCACCCCATAGTCGTAGGTCACCCCAAGGTCGTAGGTCACCCCATGGTATTTCACCCCAATGTCATATGTCACCCTTAGATCATAGGTCACCCCGTTTGCTACGTTTGGTAACTTAGCAGGGATACCTGGGTTCATGGGGCGAGGTTTCTCTTGTAGTTTTACTTCAGTCATGGGGTCTAAAGCACACTCGTTTTTTTTTAAATATAAGATTTCATTGACTTCTACTTACAGATGCAGGTGACATCTGAATACACAAAAATACAGACACGTGCCTGACACTTCGACGTTTTGCATACGTCGTCACAGTCTGTTGCCAATCCTGCAACTAAAACAATTCCAATACTGACAAAACGACCCCCTTTAAAAATCTAGATGGCTCTTTTTAAAAAAGTTAAATACATTTTAGTGATCGACCAAAACTAGATTTTCAGCCAAAATCGTAACCAATACCAAATTTCGGCTTCTGTTCTTGTGTCAGCCGAAAACAAAATCGTAGCCAAAATTTAATTAAGTATGCTAAAAAATACTCTTCATATCTATACTAATATTATAAACGCGAACGTTTTGTATGGATGTTTGTTACTCTTTCACGCAAAAATTAATGAATGAATTTAATTGAAACTTTACAGCAATGTAGCTCATATATCAGAATAACATATAGGCTATATATAATTAAAAGGATTGGGCTATCGATGAAATTTTTCCAAATTTTGAAAGACAGAATAGCAAGACTTGCTTTCCTTCTAGTTTCTAGACTCACAGAATCAGTTTCCTCAAGTAAGTCAATACGGTGCATAAACCTTGGATAGGTTCCACGCTTCCGCATACTTCTTCTGTATTTGCATCAACATATCAATGTACATCTAGTAGTATGGTGCCCAAACATCGCAAGCGTACTCCAGTTTGCTTCTCAGTGTGCCATCGAACAAAGCTAGCATAGCTTCTTGGTTATCCCCGAATGATGACTGGGGGTTTTTTCTCCAGCGTAATTAGATATTTTTAAGATCTCTAAAATTTGAACTTATCTGAAGAGTGGTGAGCGAATTATATATTTTTGTTCATTGATTGTTAGAATATTTGTTAATTTCCAACTGATATTAAGTTTACGTCCTTTATTTTGTTAATTTTTTATTAAGGACATGTTTGGCAAATTGTGACTAGATTTTATTATTATTTTCTTTATGTTTATCTTTGGTCGCTCTCTTTGGTATATAAATCTGTTGTAATGAATCTTGTTGCTGTTAAAATTTAAAACTTACCAGCGCAAATAACAATTATTAGGGCCACCAGGTAAATACATAGAAGGCGCCTCATTTTGATGGAGTTTATTCTATTTGACTGAAACCAAAAACACTTGCTGTATCTACTTATAGCATTGTTTACCGACATATTAAGAGGGTTATTCGAAAAGAGTTGTTCGTTGTTGATTAGTAAGAAAGAATAATTTGCTTAAATTTCTGCCGACAGTTGAGTGAATTTGGAGCAAGTTGGAATGATAGATACATTACCCTTCAGAATCGAAACGTTGCTTAGCCGTGTTTGGTGACCAATTCTAAACAGCTATCATACAGTATTAATACCTTTGCGTCTGGGTACACACGCTATTTACAAATAGATACAAACGGAAGTGCTGCCATCTATCGTCAAACAGTATCAATTATATAATTTATGTAATTATGCGTAATAAAATATGTTCCCGTGAGTTTTTTCTGACGTTATATTAGTACGGATAAATTACAATACTCCCGTATAGGTAGCGCCACTTTCATCTACGTCTCGCACACGAATAATTCCAACAACCTGATTTATATGAAAAGTTTGCTTAGGTTCTGTACTCTAGTTTCCCTTGAAAGAGTGACGGTAGTTCTTAGTTGTAACACGCGGCTACATATTACATATGACGTCATTGCCCGTCCTGGTTACATACTTTGTCCCGGTGATTAGCTTTCACTGGATGACAGTGGATTTGGAATGGGCTATTTTTGGAACCAGTTCTTATTGGATTTGTAAAATGGTCACCAACACTAACTGGGCGAAGCCCAACCAAAAGCCGACCTCAGGGCCTATTTAACTCCTAGTGTTTAATGATTATTTTCCCACCGGAGGCCCTTGGGAAAATATGTTCCCTCAGGGCCTATATAATAACTGTCTTTTCAAGGAAATGAGGAAGTTCTAATAAGAAATGTATAAGAGGAGTGGGTAGGAATCTGGTGGTCAGTATATCCAGGAGCGGCGGACGTAAAGTACGTAAGTGAGTCATCCCTCCCACAGCGGTGCAAGGCGATGGGTGGAGAGTCCTGCTGGAGAGGCCAAAGGATCTCCGTCTACTGACCCCTCCCGATAGGGACCAAGTACGCCATCAAGTTCTGGATAAACCTCATCCTTGATCTCTGGCACCTCTACTATGTCACCGAACGTAGCGAACCACTTGGAATAACCTATGGCAGAGGAATCGGTTATCCAATGAGTCATGTACTTCGCCACTTTCCTCTATCCCATCTCCTCCCATTTCCGCCCCCTTCTTTCTCACAACATATTCTAATATTTAAGGATATTATAGTCCCACTGTCCCCGACCAATTTGGAGTCTTGTGCTGTATTTACATTAAAAAGACTGTTCTCTTAAATCGAACTATACTTCATGATTATCACGAGCTTTGCATCACGACATCGAAATATTTTTAAACACAATATAACGAACTGTCTATTATTTTTTTATCACCAAAGATTTTAATAGAATAACAATAAAGGGGGTAAAAAATATATTGCATACGTTTTTAGATTAATACTTAGTTTTGAACAAAACCATGCCTTTGTTAAAGTCACGGCAAGAAAAATTATAGTGAAACTATTCCAAACACACAGCAGGGCTAAATACATGTCAACAGGAGTCCCTCAGGGATCAATTCTAGGCCCAACATTGAATGTAATATTTATTTCACACTTGAATAAAATATTCACCTTTGTTATACTTTATGTGTATGCTGATGATATAGCACTAATCATATCGCATGAAGAATTATCCATTGCAATAAAACTCATGCAGCACAATTTCTTTCCCTTAAATAACATTTCTTTTCAACATGATGTGGGTCTTACAATAAATTTAAAATAAATTAAATTAATGCATTTATGATCTCTAAGTGCCAAATATTCCACCACGCCTATAAAAATGGCATATATTTGAGTGTATTTGGGGTTAACTGTAAACACGATCATGAAGTGGGATACTCAAGTAAGTATTATCCGCAAACGTCTACGAGCTCTTGCGGGGCGAAATTTAGGTCAATAAGTATTTAAAAAAAATATTATATTTGTTATTAGCGAAAATACCATCAGACACTAAATATCGTATTGTGG
Organism: Limnephilus marmoratus; assembly: GCA_917880885.1. NCBI lineage: Eukaryota > Metazoa > Arthropoda > Insecta > Trichoptera > Limnephilidae > Limnephilus > Limnephilus marmoratus. The sequence goes on from OU862907.1 coordinate 60,347,520, forward strand.
AAACCCGTGAAAGATTAATAATATAGGTTACATTCAAACAATCCAAAACTCGATTGCTTAGTTTTCGGCAAGAAAAAACTTTTATCCAATAAGAAGATATAAAAAAAATATTATATGAGTCAGTTATGGTTGTCCTAGAATTAACAAGACCGTGACGGTTGTTATTTAAAAATCAGGAAAACATTATATTAACATAAAAATCGTACGACATTTTAGGTACATATCCACACTATTTTTCGATATAGTCCGCGTTATGATCGATTAATTAAATACCAAAAATTGGGAATGCTTTAGTTCCATTGGCACCGGGCAGTTGGGACTTTTGACTCGGGCCAGGAATGCCATATCTGTCACCAAACGGCAAGTCCTCACAAAAGTAATTCTATATCCTTATTTTGTCACAGAACGTCACGTTTTCTGACAATGTAGGTATCTATGTTAAACAAGTTATCATCTTAAAATAAAGGATAAAATATTTAAAAAATGGTTTATAATTGCGTAATAAATTTTTTTTTGTCTAAAATACATTGATTAGTAAGCATTAAACACATTTCTTTTTACCATTGAGACTCCTTTTGGTTCATTTTCGCTTGTAGGAAGCATCTGATGCATCTCCCTGAAGCGTCAAACAGTAGTCTGCAATTATTGAGACGCTCCATCTTCCCTGGTATCTTTTTTCCATCTCCTTAATATCTTCGTAAAATCGTTCATCTTGCTCTTCACTCACATATCCTAAATTTTCTGGATAGTAGTCGTGGTGGCAATGAAGAAAATGTACCTTTAAACTCATTAGGCAACCTAAAGCTTGAATGCTTTTAACGATTGGTTTGTAGTTAGGGTCTTTGTTATTACCTAAAAATTCAGGTTACCCTCCCCGATCGCTAGTTCTCCCCCCCCCCCCTCCCTCCTTCGAACCCCCTACTCGTGTTCCCCTCCCCCCTCCCGCATTCCATACATTCAGTTCCGGTACATTCAGTCTTCACAGCTCGCGTGCCATCTATTGCAATTTTTTTTATACAAATTTCATAATGCCAGAGCTCACCAGTAGTTTTATACAAACCTTGTCTTGACAATAACGAACACAAAAAAAAGAATTATTCAATTTGGTGCAGTCGTTCAAAATTTATGTGCGTACATACATTTCTGCGATTCATTTTAATTTAATTATGATTAATTTTTCGCAATTTCATGATGCCAGTGCTCACTATTGTAAACAGAAAACATTGCGGGCATGCACAAATCAAACTCCCAAAGTTTCATCGCAACGGTTTAGCAATGAAATGTTTATTGAACATACCGTCTATATCTTTATATACAGGGTGTAACAGGACGTACCCGAGGGATTTTAACCAGCGATTCCTGAGCACATTTGGAATTAAAAAATGTAAATGAAATTTTAGTCTCCGGTGACATTTTTTGTGACTTTTTTTAAAAAATTTTTTTTCTTCAAATTCAAACAAAAAAAAATTTCTTCCACTTGTCGTCATTGGTCACTCAGCCGAGTAACCGACCAACCCCTCAACCCGCCTCCAACTGTCCAGCACCTATCATTTTTTTATGTTTTTGTAGAAAAAATAAATAAAAAAAAAACATCAAAAATATCACCGGAGACCAAAATTTCATTTACATTTTTTACTCCAAAATAACCTGACGATCTGGAATATTTCAAGTATTTTTCTAGTTTCAGAACATCTAAATACACAGAAATCAGTTGAAAACATCCAGACACCATTTTTGTTGCATACCTGTGTAATCAATCTAAAATAGTTTGGGAAACCTACAAACAAAACCTACCTTTACAAACCTACCTTTATGGGCTCTCATACCCTTAAATAAAAATACCTATCTGAGAGTATCATAAAATTTTACTTTTGTTTTCAAAGTGCGCTCATTACAAAACATATTATGTATTATTCTTTCTTCTTACTTCTTCTGGCGCTAATCTTAATCTAATTGTAAATGTGTATTTTATTAAGTCACTTGCTTTAGGTTAGCATTTATATGTCCTAGTCATAAGTCACTAGCTATATAAGTCTTAGATGTAAGTCACTAGTTATAATTGTAAATCTATATTGTAAGCAAGTAAAATAAGTCTCTAGCTATAAGTCGTAGATGTAAGTCACTAGTTGTAATTGTAAATCTTTAGTTGTAAGCCAGTAATATTAATTCCTTTAAATACTTATTTGTACAGCGCCCTTGAGGTGATTTTTCACAAAAACGGCGCTACATAAATTAGCCAAATATTATATTATTATTATTATTAAGAGTCCCAACTGCTCCCAGCTATCAGGGCCAGTGGAATTGTGGCATACTCAATCGGATATACCGTGAGGTTAAAGGTTGGGATGGATAATGAGATATCAGGAAGTACCTGCTATTCTGATACGGTTACCAGACTTGATTAAATCTCTTACCAGCAATAACGTTTTGATTCCGATATGTGGTAAGTATTTATATATAGTGTGTATTTTGGGCATTTTGGGAGGCGGGTATGGCCGCCCCGAGAACCATTTATTGGATAACCAACACCTCTGTCATCGGCCATCCCAAGTGGTTCGCTACGTTTGGTGGCTTAGCAGGAGTGCCCGAGTTCATAAGTTGAAGTTTGTCAAGGTCTTGGCGGCAAATATATCTACCCGCCTGTTGCGTGGCAGGCCGGATCAAGAGAGACTGGTTGAGGAGGTCTTTTGACCTCTCCAGCCAGAATCCCTCGATTTGCACCACATTTGAAGGGATGGATTCATGCGTCCGTCACTCCTGGACACACTGATCCCAAGATTCCTACCCACCCCTCTTACCTATTTCCTTTCCAAAACTTCTTTTTCTTCCTTTTCTTAAAAAAACCTTCCACACAGCATCCACATAAGCAGATTTTTTTTCACAGGGCCTCATGTAAAAAAAAATTACTAAATAAATTGAAATAATAAAGTAATATTATGTATTTAATCACAAATCATCATTCTTCAAAAATACGCACATTTTTTCAAGTTTTTAACATTTTTGAAAAGTGTGCCGCACATATTTTTTTTAAAACAATAAAATATTTTTCTATTGTCCAAAATCCAAGGTTCAAGGTTCTTCAACTAAAAAAAAAGAAAACACATTGAAAAAAAAATTAATTGTTGAAGGCAGTAAAAAATTTAATAAAATATGAATCAATTTAAGTTGATGATTAATGAATAATAAGTCTAAAGCCATGGTATTTGAAAGAGAGATTACGAAAACAGTTTGCAATATAGTTGTGAATGATGAATACTTGGAGCAGGTGGATGAGTTTGTATATCTGGGCAGTGTGTTTACGAGATATGGAAAGGCTGATAGAGATATTAAGCCAGATAGCGAAGCCAGCAGTCCACAATGGAGTCCTGGTACCTATCCTGATGTGTGAGATATTGAACTGGCAGACGAAGGATGAAAGTAAACTGAATGCAGGTGAAATGAGATCCCTAAGGCGTACGCATGGTAAAACCATGTATGATCGTGTGGGAAATGTGGAGATCCGCAAATAATGTAAGGCTGATGAAAGCATAATGAGTATGATTAAGAAAGTGATTCTCAGATGGTTTGTGCATGTAGAGCGAATTAAAGAAGAAAATAGTGTAAGAAGAATATATGACGCAAATGTGAATGGTAGAAGAAGTCGGGGACGCCCGAGGAAAACTTGAGACGGGCCATGTCAAGAGTCAGAATAATAGAAGAGTATGTATGAGACGATGTATGAATGTGAATGAGGCAAAGAGTGTGTGCCAAGACCGAGTTGTTTGGCGTTCCGTCCTCTCTGCTTATCCCTACGAAGAAACGGCGTGATGGTTAGTTAGTTAGGGTTTCATCACCGTTAACAATGTACTGCTTTGTTTGTTGAATACACCGAGTTTTTTGGCGGTCCGTCCTCTCTGCCTACCACTGCGTGGAAACGCTGTGATGGTTAGGGAACATACCCATACTACGTGACAAACTTTTTGCAATTTTTAACCCCCCCCCCCCCCCCCCCCGGTGACCAAAAACCTAAGCCCTCCGCCGCTCATTTGTACCAAGCGTGGTATTTTGAAGACCCCCCCCCCTGAACTGGTCACGTAGTATTGGCAAGTTCCCTTAGTTCTTCCGTTGTTAAATTTTCAAATATAATGTTGTATGATAGAACATACATTTCAAATGACACGAGTACAGTAAAATAAATCAATAACTTATCTAGGAAAGCTACTTTTAGTTTTAAAAAATCCGCACACGTCTTCTGTGACGAAAATACTTCAGTTTGTCTATTTATTTACGGTCTTACAAACTAATATATTTCATTTTTTTACACATTTATCTACCTCATTGAAAAATTTTAAATACTTATATTCAAAAAAATAATTACAAATAGTACTGAATTTCAATATTTTGACTAGGTATTGATAGGGTCGAGTATCAATTTAGTGGGCTCAGAAACAAAATACAAGTATCTCGGTACGATAGTTTATTTTACAAGTTACACAGAATATCAGTTAATGATTTTTTTTACAGTCTCACATGACGCTTCTGAAAAAAAAAACTCCTATCTGTCAAAAAAAGAAAAATCAAACAAAACAATTCAAATTCGAATTCTGGTGCGTTTAAAAAAAATGGATCTGTGTAACCACCGTACGAAAGTACCTAGACTACACTGGGTAGCTCGATTCGAGCCGTGACTGATTCGGGGTTTTGGGTCACTCTTCATGCTCGTATCAGTATATATTAAAGCAAATTTTTAATGAAAAAAATCGGTATTGAGTTATGGAACATACGAGAATAATCAATCTTTCTCATCGAAACTGCCCTGTTCAGTTGCAAAGGTACGATCTCAATAAGCATAGATAATAAATAATGAGTTGCTCTTGGGCTAAGTGGTACACTCGCATCGTATCGTATCATTATATATATATATATATATATGTGTTTACATGCCTGTGGGAGGCGAACGAGCAGACGAGCTTGAACGCGAAGCATTCCTATTGGTTCCTGACACGCCAATAGCGATCCTCATTTCTCAGAAGTCTCCTCTTGCCGTGACAAATTTAACGGAACCATTCTGTTCTCAACTGCCACAGAATTAACAGATTGTAAAATCGCTTCTTGTTCGCTCCCATTTTCATGAACAAATTATTAATAATATTAAATTATTATGCGGTCGTTATCGACTGTAAATTGTTTCAATAAACTTGTATACATTTATATACAATATCCACATACACAACCCTAACCACCCATAGGACCAAATAAATAAATAAAACCCTTCATTTGGATGTTGAACTTACTTGGAGTCGTTGATGGTTTCTTAGATGGTGTTGGTGTCGTTGTTGTTTTATCCAAAGCCTGTCCAAAATAATAACATCTGATTAATGTTATTTATTTAAATATAAAATAAAACAATGTAAAAAAAACCTTAAATAAACTAACAATAAACAGAAATTGTCACACAAAGCCATTTTTTTTTAAAAGTGAACTTCTGTACGCACGCTCTACTTGGGGGGTTAAGCTAATGAATGCGTTACGAAAAGTAGTGATTGTTAAGAAAAGTGTGATGCGAACGGTAATCGATGCGAACGGTGATCGATGGCAAGGCGAACGGTTGGGCCTTATGCACGCTTGACTTGGGGAGTGATAAGGATAATGACGGGGACGGGGACGGGGACGGGGACGGGGACGGGGACGGGGACGGGGACGGGGACGGGGACGGGGACGGGGACGGGGACGGGGACGGGGACGGGGACGGGGACGGGGACGGGGACGGGGACGGGGACGGGGACGGGGACGGGGACGGGGACGGGGACGGGGACGGGGACGGGGACGGGGACGGGGACGGGGACGGGGACGGGGACGGGGACGGGGACGGGGACGGGGACGGAGACGAGGACGAGGACGAGGACTTGGATAAGGATAAGAATAAGGATAAGGATAAGGATAAGAATAAGGATGAGGATGAGGATAAGGATAAGGATAAGGATAAGGATAAGGATAAGGATAAGGATAAGGATAAGGATAAGGATAAGGATAAGGATAAGGATAAGGATAAGGATAAGGATAAGGATAAGGATAAGGATAAGGATAAGGATAAGGATAAGGATAAGGATAAGGATAAGGATAAGGATAAGGATAAGGATAAGGATAAGGATGAGGATGAGGATGAGGATGAGGATGAGGATGAGGATGAGGATGAGGATGAGGATGAGGATGAGGATGAGGATGAGGATGAGGATGAGGATAAGGATAAGGATAAGGATAAGGATAAGGATAAGGATAAGGATAAGGATAAGGATAAGGATAAGGATAAGGATAAGGATAAGGATAAGGATAAGGATAAGGATAAGGATAAGGATAAGGATAAGGATAAGGATAAGGATAAGGATAAGGATAAGGATAAGGATAAGGATAAGGATAAGGATAAGGATAAGGATAAGGATAAGGATAAGGATAAGGATAAGGATAAGGATAAGGATAAGGATAAGGATAAGGATAAGGATAAGGATAAGGATAAGGATAAGGATAAGGATAAGGATAAGGATAAGGATAAGGATAAGGATAAGGATAAGGATAAGGATAAGGATAAGGATAAGGATAAGGATAAGGATGACAATAAGGGTAAGGATAAGGATAAGGATGGTCATCTCAAGGTCGTAGGTCACCCTAAGGTCGTAGGTCACTCCAAGGTCGTAGGTCACCCCAAGGTTGTAGGTCACCCCATGGTCATATTTCACCCCAATGTCATATGTCACCCCTAGATCATAGGTCACCCTGTTTGCTACGTTTGGTAACTTAGCAGGGATACCTGTGTTCATGAGGCGAGGTTTGTCTTGTAGTTTTACTTCAGTCATGTGGTCTAAAGCACGCTCGTTTTTTTTTTTAAATATAAGATTTAAGTGACTTCTACTTACAGAAGCAGGTAACATCCGGATATACAAAAATGCAGGTTCGTGCCTGACAGTTCGCCGTTCTGCATACGTTGGCACAGTCTGTTGTCAATCCTGCAACTAAAATAATTCCATTACTGACAAAACGACTCCTTACATGTATTAAAAATCTACATGGCTCTTTTAAAAAAAGTTAAACACGATTTAGTGACTGACGGAAACTAGATTTTTAGCCGAAACCGCAACCAAAACCAAATTTCGGCTTCTGTTCTTGTGTCAGCCGAAAACAAAATCGAAGCCAAAACTTATTTAAGTAATCCAAATAAATACACTTCATATCTTACTAATATTATAAACGCGAACGTTTTAATGGATGTTTGTTACTCTTTCACGCAAAAACTAATGAATGAATTTTAGTGAAACTTTACAATAATATACATCAGAATAACATATAGGCTATGTATATATAATTAAAAGGAATGGGCTATCGATGAAATTGTTCCAAATTTTGAAAGACAGAATAGCAAGACTGGCTTTCCGCCTGGTTTCCAGATTCACAGAATCAGTTTCCTCTTGTAAGTCAATACGATGCATGAACCTTGGATAGGTTCCACGCTTTCGCATACTTCTTCTGCATTTGCATCAACATATCAATGTACTTCTAGTAGTATGGTGCCCAAACATCGCAAGCGTACTCCAGCTTGCTTCTAAGTGTGCCATCGAATAAAGCTAGCATAGTGTCTTGGTTATACGCAAATGATGAGTCAGGGTATTTTCTCCAGCATAATTAAATATTTTTATGGTCTATTTGAACTTATCTAAGAGCAAATTATATATTTTGTTCATTGATTGTTAGAATTTTGTTAATTTCCAACTGCTCTAAAAGATTCAGTTTACGGCTTTTATTTTGTATGTGTAACGGAGTTGGCTCATAATCATAATTAAGTTAGTGATTTTTTATTACGGACATGTTTGGCAAATTGTGACTATATTTTATTATTATTTTCTTTATATTCTTAGCTTAACTTTGGCCGCTCTCTTTGGTATACAAATCTGTTGAACTGAATCTTGTTGCCGTTAAAATTTAAAACTTACCAGCACAAAGAACAATGATTAGGACCACCAGATAAATATGCAGAAGGCGCCTCATTTTGATGGAGTTTATTCAATTTGACTGAAACCAAAAACACCTGCCGCATCTATTTATAGCATTGTTTGCCGACATATTAAGAGGGTTGTTCGAAAAGAGTTGTTCGTTGTTGATTAGCAAGAAAAAATAATTTGCTTAAATCTCTGCCGACGATTGAATGAATTTGATGCAAGTTGGAATGCTGGATACAGCCATCGAAACGAAATCTATTCTAAACAGCTATCAAGTATTAATACCGTAGCGTCTGCGTGGTTGAATTTCAGATCCCAGCTACGAGTGCATGCCGGACGCCACGCTATACGCGCTGCGCTACAAATAACATCTGTGTACGTGGAATTTCACACAAATCTACTGTTATAATTCGGTTTCGAATTAAAAAATTCGACACAAGATGTCGCTACTTCCGTCAGCAGGTCAGACGGGGACGTCTCCCCTCCAGGTATAACTGCTACGAATTTGTGAATATGTGGTATCTCTCCGGATATGAAAAGATTGACGGTAATACATGTTGTATCGTCATTGCTCTGATCCCGGTGACTAGCTATATAGTAGATACGAGGAACGGGCTGTTTTTGGAATCAGTTCGTATTGCATCTATAAAATGGTCACCAACACTAACTGGGCGAAGCCGAACCAAAAGCCGCCCACAGGGCGCAGCTGTAAAAACCTGCGGAGCATAATTATTATTTTCCCTCCGGTGGCCCTTGAGAAAATAATAATGATAATACCGATCTTTTTTAAGGAAATGAAGGAGTGGAATTTCTAATAAGGCATGTATAAGAGGAGTGGGTAGGAATATGATGGTCAGTGTATCCAGGAGTGGCGGACGTAAAGTACGTAAGTGAGTCATCCCTCCCACAGCGGTGCAAGGCGATGGGTGGAGAGTCCTGCTGGAGAGGTCAAAGGGTGTTCCTCTACTGACCCCTCCCGATCGGGACCAAGTACGCTACCAAGTTCTGGATAAACCTCATTCTTGATTTCTGGCAATTCTACTAAGTCACGAACGTAGCGAACCACTTCGGGCAACCTATGGCAGAGGAATAGGTTATCCAATGAGTAATTAAAAAAATGGGGTTATACTTTAGCTTTATCCAGTCCCTCCAAAATTATTTAATATAAATATGGGGTAACACATGCATTACGTACTTAAACGACTTACAAATAATACGGAACAAAGTTCTTAAAAAATTCTTCAATTATAACCCGTACACTCTGTTCGCGCCTTTATTTATTGTTACATGTGGTTCTTTCTAAACTACCTATTGTGTGCCCTCTGCCATAATTAGTTCCAGTTGAATTCGCCTCGCCGCAAGGGACATTGAAGTACCCCACCACTTTCCCGCCCCGGTATAGGCGACTTATGGTCGCCCCTTCGGAGCTCTCGTAAGAATCTAATTTTTTTGAATAAACGACTCTACATTTAATTGAACGAATCTAGACCTTCAATGTCCCTACATACTTTGTTAGGTGGCGGAAATGTAGGATCGCCTGCAGACTGTACTGCAATGGTCATAAAAAATAACTACAAGTGTTAGTTGACTTACCCTAGGGAAATGAAAGTAAACAATATAATATTAATAAGCAGCCATCATGAGTGCATGTGGCCGCTTCAACGGAGGGAGACCGCACACTCCGGCTCTGCAGGCATCTGTTATATACACACTAAAATAAGAAGGAGAGCAATCAGGTATGAAATATAATCATATGTTGTATTACCGCCATAAAAAGAATTAAAAAAAATAATAAAAAAGGATTAGGTACAATCCGACAGGCGCCTGGCAGTCCCCTAGAGAATGATGGTGGTTGTTAGATCGACTTCACGCTCCCCGAAGAAGTCGTCCCTTAGCCGGATAGCCGGTGGTGCCTAGAAGACGTTATCGGACTATCAGTGAAGACCCTAGGTAGGTAAGCGTCGGGTATCTGGAGGCGGGACGGACAGTCTCTGGGTGACGATCAGCCGCTCTCCCTACCCCTTCATGTCCAGGGGGGTGGCGCGGGCGTCTGGGGAGATAAATCAAATAGAGAATATAGCATATCTAACATAAACAAAATAAGTAGGGACAAGGCCCAAAGTCCAACCCCTTTAATGGGGAAGAGGACATTACATAACAAAATGGGGAGTTCAGTAACAGCCGTTACATTGTCAGTCGAAGATTATATGGGAACAAATAAAAAAATAAAGACTCCAATCATTATGGAAAAGCATATAGTAAATTGAGTTAACATTGTTAATATAAAATACAGACTTAAATATCTAATAAGATAAGTGTTGATCTAAAGAAGAAATAATTTCTTGTCAGTATAAGATCAAAATTAAATCATACCAGCTATTCGCACTAAATCGGAAACATGATAAAATAAAAAGTAAAAAAAAAATAGAGAAGCTCTTATAGAGCTTATAAACCAAAGCACTTGTAATAAATGGTCCATGATTTGTGTGATATCCTAAAAAGGAAGATAAAATACATTGTAAAATAAAGTGTTTCTGCATCCAGCAAGGTGTATATCTAATATTACAGAAAAGAAATAAAAAGGTAAAATAAAAAGAGAAACAAGAGTATATACAAATTTACATAATCCGGCAAATGAGTGCAAGAAAAATCAAATCAAAAACCGTGGTTTAACAGGAGCTAGTACACCTGGTTACCTGAGATGCGCTAATCTTCGACTCTGAGAACAGGCCATCTTTCAACCCAGATCCTAGCAAACTTACGCAAGCACTCAAAATTCACCTTATTCGATACCAGATCAGTGTTCCAAACTGGTCTGATAGGGACATCCAAACCGTCCAGCATTTCCTCTCTAGCATCCATCATGATCTCACAGTGCCACAGAATGTGCTCGGCCGACTGGTTAGTCCCTCCGCACGCACAGTTGGGGTGAGGGGACAAGGAGAGGGTATGAAGTCTCCCCCTGAACTCCCCATGACCAGACAAAAGTTGGGTTATGTAGTGATCCAGTTTTATAAAGGCCCCTTCCATTCTGATTTTAACTGATGGGAAGAAGGAGAAAGTCCATCTTCCCAAGTTCGCTCTATCCCAACGTTGCTGCCACATCTGTAACGACAGGTCTCTCATTTCACGAAGTAGCCCAGGGAGAGTCCCCGGGCCACCAGGGGTTAGAACAACTCCGTGATGGGTAGCCGGGGTTCCTCTGGTTAGCTTCTGTTTAGTAACAACTTCCCTAATTTCCAGATCGATTGGCAAAATGCCGGCCAGTACAGGCAAAGCGTCCGAAGCTACTGTTCTATACGCACCGGATAGTGCCAGCAAGGGAGTACGTTGTCCTCTCTTGAGAGCCAAGAGTATGAGCGAGTTGTCCAAGCGGTGCTCCCATACAGATGCCCCATATGAGACTTGTGCCACATATACGCACCTGTACAGTGTACGCAGAGCCGGATTACGCAGTCCCCACTCAGCTGTGGAGAGTCTCCTTAGCTTCATGAAAAGAGCCTGAGCCTTACTGGATACATCCTTGACGTGTGCCAGGAAGGAGGACGATCGATCGAGTGTTACACCTAGGTATTTGACTGTTTCATAAAATCGGATATTGGATTCTCCCATTTTGATTGTGGGGTTTCTCTCTCTGCTGAGAGAGCCCTTCATCAGGAGACCCTTGGTCTTGTGGGGAGCGAAGGTCATTTTATTTCTTTCACCCCAGTCCAAAAACATCTGCAAACCTTCACTGCCTTTCTTTTCCACTTCTTTCCTACTGTCCCCTGAGACCAAATACACTTTGTCATCAGCATAGTCGACTGAGATACATCCTTCAGGCAAGGGTAACCTGGAGGAGTCATCGAAGGTTATATTCCACAGGTCAGATCCAAGGTTAGATCCTTGAGGGCATCCCATATCTGCTTCGCGCTGGATACAGTAATCTCCAAACGAGATCGTGATTGTGCGATCAGCCAAGTAATCGTCAATCATCTTGAACAAGAGTTTGGAGGACTGCCTGTTCTTCACCTTCGTGCGTATCATCGCCCACCATGCATGATCGAAGGCACCAGTTATATCGAGGAAAATGGCCACAACATACCTCTTGGGGCAAACCTTCACCCAATCAAGCACATACGACAGGGCGTGCACCGTGGATTTCCCGGGGACGAAACCGAACTGCAAGGGGCTGGCCGGGGATAGAGTGGTGCGTAGACGTTGTTTGATTATTTTCTCCAATATTTTTCCTAGGACTGGTAGAAGTGTAATTGGTCGATACGCCTTAATGTCCGACAATGGCTTATCGTTCCCCTTGGGAATAATCCTGAGCACGCCGCGCTTCCATTCTGTAGGGAAAACCCCTCTCCTCATGCATGTGTCCATCACCTGGAAGAGCTCCTCCTTGGCGTGGACCCAGACTTGCTTCGCAATTACGCCGTTGAGCCTATCATGCCCTGGTGCCTTCTTAGGACCCAAACCCTTAATTATTACCTCAATTTCTGCCTTAGTGACTCTATAGCTGTTATCCTCTTGGGCGAGGTTTCTCGGAGGTAGCCGTGCCAGATTTCTTATCTGTTTGTGGTGGTCACTTTCCCCAATTACTGAGTCTACAGGAACTAACTCACCCAAAAGTGTCTCGAGGGTGGAGGCCACGTCCACAGTCTCAGCGTTCCTCCCATCCAAATTCCCAATTACTGTTGACAAATACCGGTCAGAACCTTTACCGGACTTTTCAAGTGCGCTGTGGATTTCCCACGGGTTGGCGTTTCCCACTTCTTGTACCCAATTATGCCAAGCAGCTCGTTTCGCATGAAGGACAGCCCGCTTAAAAGCCGCCCTGGCTACACTAAGGCCGGATCGGAGTGCCATCGTCTCTTCCTCCGTACGACCGGCTCTCCTTGCCGACCCTAGCACCCTGTAGGCTCTCTTGTAGGCCCCCTTCAGCGAAGTCAGCTCAGGTGACCACCACGGCGTCCTAATACTCGTTTTCGGGTTTATTTTGCCCAGAGATGAGTTGGCGGCGGATACTACCGCCCTATTAAAGAAGTTCCCCAAATTATCCGGATCGGTAGCAGCTACATGTTGAAAATCCCTTAACGCATCCCGTAGTGCTGTCCCAAAGTTATCCCAATTCGCCCTTGTGGTGTTGAAATTCCAGGAGGATCTTGGAACCTCTGTTTTACTTACACCAACCGTAAACGTGATTAATCTGTGATCCGAATTAATTTCGCACTCATGGACTGTCCACCTTGATATCCTGGTTGCAACTGACCCAGAGCATAAAGTTAAGGGCCGCAAGGGACAGAAGTCCTAAACACCGCACCGCTTTACACTTAAATAATCAAACCGCAAACGTTATTAAAAACCGCAGCTATTCGCGAGTACCATCGCCACGCGTCATCCATTCTCGCTTATGATTTCGCGATCAATTATTGTTCATTCCCAATCGCCATCCATTCCCTTCCAAAATATCTCCCATACTAACATACCTACCTTCCCAGTGAACACTGAACGAAGAGGGAAGCAGTCTGGGTAAGTGAGATAAAATATAATAAAATAGATAAGAACCACCGCATACAGTCCACAACATACCGCAGCATTTGATCCCTCGATCCATTGAGAGGTATCATTTGCTACCCGCCGCAACATTTGGTCCTTCGAGCCGGATTTGAACCAGCGGCCTATGGATTTACAGTCCACAGCCCTGCAGATGTCCACGCATATTTAAAATTGTTTTCTCTGGCGATTCGTTTGTTTGTCCTAGGAATTCTGCTTTTTGTGTTAAATGATCCGATACGTATATTTGTTTGGCATCTTGCGATAATCCCAGATCGAATGTATTTTATTTGTGCTGGGAGTTGTGGCCTTTATGTATGTTTTTATTTTGTATAAGAAACTATCCCGATCTAGTGTGTAATTAAAAGTCGCAATGATTGATCTGTGCTTTTTTTCTACAATTTTAGGACCCATTATATAGATTTTTTTTTGCTGAGTTCACATTTCCTGAAGAGTTCTCAAAGTTGATAATTTTTGCTATTTTATTGAGAACTTCTAAATAGTTTTTAGATATGGATTCCGGAATGCCTATAATTTCAATATTACATATTTGATGCATATATTCTAGTCTGTCGATTTTGACGTCTTGTTGTGAGATTGTATTAGTTAAAATGTAGTTTTGGTTTTATAATTCAATTAGATCAGCATTATCCTTCCTGTGATTTTTCCATAGAAATCACACGATTTTTAGATCTTCCTATTGATCCGCTATGAATTGGAATGACTTAAGTAGATCATTGTTTTGAATTAATATTGCTTCATATTTTTGATCATAAATGCTTAGTTTCTTGTCCACAAAAGAAATCACTGTAGTTTTAAAATTTTCTAGTTCCTTCAAAAATATTTCCAAGGTTAACAGCTGATTAGAGCGATCTGTGAATGAGGATGCTAGATTTTCACTGGTTTCTGACTGCGCTGTTAGAGCAATTTGTTTATGATTTTTGGCAGGTGCCAGGTCTTGATTGATTTCATTCATGTTATTCGCGATAATTTTCAGTTAAGTTGATTTTAGAATTTAAACACATTTTTTGCATTTCCATTGTTGTAATTGAGATTGACTTTTTGCCCCACAGCGATAAGTTTCCGCTAAATCCGCACACAAAATGTGATATTAATCTTCACATACAGAACACGATATAAAGTCCTACATTGAGTATGCATTTTAATTTCGCTGTGCGTGAAATGCACACTAAAAAGAGCACTTTTGAATAATTGCTTCCTTTAAAGATGCAACACAATTTTAGAGATGCAACACAATTTTAAGATCCTCACTCTACAATGGTCAAGAACTATGGCACCGATTGTTGAGTTTGTCACACAAGCTTTCGAGGAAAAAAAACCTCTTTTTGTGCAAAAAACACACTGTTTTATAGATCATTTATAAAAACACACAAATTGGTAGATCATTTATTAAAAATCGAAAAACTTTCGTGAACCATCGTTGATCCATCGTATTAAAAAAATGAACATATTACTTGTACCCACTATGAAATATAAAATTAAAAAATTAAGGGTTTCGTCGACATAACAAAAATGTACAGTTTTGTTTGTTCAATGCATATAAACAAAACAAATAGAAACAAAACAAAAATAAATTATCCATTCATTTGGATACTGGACTTACTTGGTGTTGGAGCTGTTATAGGAGGTAGTGGGGGAGTTAGCGGAGCGTCCGTTATTTCCTTCGGACCTGTTAAACATAACAAAATCTAATATTATAGCCTTCTTGTAACTAAATTCCACGCACACAACTATTATTGTTGAGAAAAAATTTCAAAGTCATACAACTAGTGGCAGTCAGTGAGTTTTCAGTTGAGGTTGAAAAATTCGACGTTATTGATTTGTTGTAACTGAAATTTTTTTTTTCAAAATTTCAATGTGTCTGCCCATCAACTTCATGGCGGGCCGGATCGGGGGAGACTTCCGAGATATTCTCTTTTTTTGTGGGAACGAGATCGATGTCGCGCGAGATCTCCTGTCAGATTTGTGTAATTTTCAATGGCTGTTATTTGCTTTTACTACGGACCGATTTGAGAATTTCTGCTGTCACGTGTATGTTAGCTTAGGTCGTTTTAAACACACATTCCCGCAATATGCATGCGTATTTATTCATTAAACAGCGATAGAAAATCACACAAATCTGACAAGAGATCTCGCCCGATATCTCTCTCGATCGATATAGATCTCGGGCGAGATCTCTTGACAGATTTGCGGGTTAGAGTGCTTAGATTTAAAAATACGATATATGCACTACTCTTCATAGAAAAATCACAACTGAGGTGGCTTGGGCATGTACTAAGAATGTCTGATGACCGAATTCCGAGGAAGATACTGAGTGTGATTCCAGAGGGTAGACGTTCAGTGGGCCGCCCCAGACACAGTTGGGCGAGGCAACTCCAGAAACTGTGTGAGGAGAGCATGGGTCTACCATGGACAGAGGCCGAACAATTAGCACAAGACAGGGACGTATGGAGGAGCCTTGTCGATGCAATTGGTCCCCGACCTGAATAGGATAAGGGGAAGAAGATGATAATGATGATGATGAGATTAAATTGACTTCTACTTACAGATGCAGGTGACATCATTAAACACCAAAATGCAGGTAGATGCCTGGCAGCCAATGCATGCCTCGACACAGTTTGTTGCCAGTGCTGCACGTCCTGCAACTAAAACAAATCGAATACTCACTTACTTTAACCATCGACTTCTGAGTTTACTTTTATCAAAAATCTAGAAGTTAAAAGCATTTTAGTGACCGACCGAAACTAGCTTTCAGCCGAAACCCGTAACCAAAACCTAATTTCGGCTTCGAAACCAAAATTTAATTAAGTCTGCCAAAACACACCCCACACCCTGAAAATATAAATATTTTTTAAAAATAATTATATGTTTTTGCGGTGTTATGCCGTGTTTAGCCAACGTTTCGGACAGCGTTGCAGTGTCCATCATCAGGGTAGATCCTGCAGATGTTTAATTGTTAGTGGTGAAATATGTGCTTATGTACTTGGAAGGGAAACCGTGTTGCCAGCTCCAATCCACTACGAGCTGGTATTACAGTATACTTCAAAATGGTTGTAGATTTCAATTGCCTCCGTAATCAGGCGTGTTATATTAGGAACCGGTTCCAAAAAACGGTTCCTCGAATCCACTGTCAATTTGTTTTTAGTGTTTTAAAGATAGTAGTGAATAAAATGCGCAATGACGTAAAAGACACCAATATTTTGTGTAAATATGGTTGCTGTGAATTTTATTCGCGCATTAAATATTTAGATTGGTTAGATATGCTTTCGCAGACTTGGTGGATAGCAAATGTCAAAATCCTAAAATTATCCCATCTACCTAATATTTTCATCCTAAATGTCACCACGAAAAAAGGCAATTGTTGCAAGAAAAAATACCCAACTTTGGAGAGGTGACAATGTGCTTTGAAGTGGGTGGTTTGGTATATTTATGGTCTTGAAGCTCATGTAAATTAACATCTCAAGCAGGGCGCGTATATCATAACATCTTTCTATAAGAATATTACGATTTAGAAATTTAAATATAACATTGCGAAGTGTACACCACAACCTGGAGACCAGTGAGGCACCATCCGTAACGGTGAGTCCTATTTTCCTTTTTCCAATCTGGGCTTATCTTATTTTCCAAAAGCCCAGATCTGAACCATCGACTGACTATCCATCCTTGTATGCATATTTAATCGTCCCTGTAACTTATCGATCAAGTAGTTTCGGGACTGGTGGAGCTGTACCTGTCTGCCGCGCCACCCCCTGTGACATGAAGAGGCTGGGGAGAAGGCTCAACGACATCTGGAGGCTGTCCGTCCCGCCTCCGGCGATCCGACGCTTTTCTCCCTAGGGTCCTCTTCTATGATTTCCAATTACTCTCGTCTAGGCACCACCGGCTAGCTGGCTTACGGGCGACGCTGCCGGTTGTCGGGAGGCCGGACAATCAGCCTCCTTCACTGTCTCGGGGACCGCCGGTAGCCAGTTTGCGGTAACATCAGTTCTACTCTGTACAAATGTTATTTTACTTTTGTTGCTTTTCATGAACAGTGCTCGATGCCGTCCGCTGGATTGCGTATGGTCTTTCGCTGTCATGAGCTGATTACTCATGACGGCTGCTGTCTATTTTGTTCATTTTACTTGTTTATGTCGATGTTAATAACCACTTGTTTGACTGTCCATGAGGCTCACTGCTTTGGCGGTGATTACCTCCATGGGCTTTAGAATTGTAGAAATGACTATTACAGTACAGTCCTGTAGGCGCGACCGCATACCGCCACCTAACACAGTATGAGGGGACATTGAAGGTCTAGATTAGTTACATTAAATGTAGAGCCGTTTATTAAAAAAAAAATAGATTCTTGTGAGAACTCCGAAGGGGCGACCATAAGTTGCCTATACCGGGGTGGGACAGTGGTGGGTACTTCAATGGTCTTCGGGGGTTGCACAGGGCTTTGCTCTGCATTAAATATTTAGATTGGTTAGACTTGGTGGATAGCAAATGTCAAAATCCTAAAATGGGATTATCCCAATCTTAACCGCCTAAAGTACAGTGGTGTTACACCAATTTTTTTGGTTCGATGCTATGACAGTTTTTTCTCCAATGTACACTATAAACCCTTCCACCACCGCACTTTTATTTACAAAAATAGATTATATTTTATGACAGCACTTTAAATAATTATTTGAAACTTTTCGGTATTATTTTTTTCTAATTTGAATTTTATTATTATTTTTAATTGGTAAACTAAACTGATACTGGAAAAATGATAAAACTAATATGAGTTAAAAAAAAGCAAATGACTAAACTAATACTGGAAAAATGTAATAAACAGTAATTGTTGAATGAAACACTAGTATATATAGACTTATTTGGCGGGTATTAGATAAGCCGCCATAGCTCAGTGGTGAGAGCACCTGACCGGCAATCAGAAGGACACGGATTCAAGTCCCATTGGCGGCATGTATCTTTTTTTCTCGGAAGATTTTTTCAATGTATATGAGTGTTTCAGGCTGATAATTATTGCTTATAATAATTGTTGAATTTTATTTTTTTTACGCCTCAAAGAGTTGTTTTATTATTAAGGAAAAAATATATCACACGAACAACTGTTTAATTTAGACACATATTATTTTTCAGTATATCATGCTTAAATAGATTAATATCATAAAAAAAATACTTAATACTAGTGAATCCCCAGTCCAAGCAAAACAGCCAAAACGGGATCTGTCATTATATTTACAGTATTTGTCTCTGGAAAGATTTATTTATTTTTATTTAAAAAGAAAGACAAACTGTATTATAATATGCGAGCATGGGGCGTGTAAATGACCCCAGAACTCTCTGTGCGTAATACTCAAAAATGTGATTGTGAATTTACCTTGCGCGGATAAAATATATCACAAAAATTTGCAAACTGACAGATCTCAAGGGAAAAAATAGATTCACTAACCTTGTATGTCGATCTCTGCAACGGGGGAGGCCTCCCAATAATTTCTACTTATCCACTTAAAATTAAGATCAGTCCAATTTTTGTAATTTTGAAAATATGCACAAATTAATTCTCAACTTTACACAACTAGAGTAGGATTTACAATGCATTGCAAAATATTCAAACCACAAGATGATGTGGTAGTTATATGCGGTACAATAATGTATTTATTTGTTTGTTTACGCCTTGATGGCTTTTACATATAAAATAAATTGTACAGGAGCATTATAACAAGTATGCAGTATCATAAGTATATAGTACATAAAATGATAAATAGAGCAAGAAAGATATAAGTAGGCTTAACATAAGTAGGTATCAATATTCGAGTAATTGTTTACAAATGAGTTCAATCAGCGGATTCGTATTTGGGCTCACGCTACATTATATTCAATAATTATTGTCACAATGTCACACAAAATGTGATTCCAAATATACTTGAAGCATACCGGTATTGCAGTGGTGTAAAACATTTTTAACGATTAATATAAAAGTAGGTAATTTTCTTGTAATTAATTATTTTTATTATTTTTATTTTTTTATTTTATTATAATTTTTTTTGCTACCATAAATGTACATATGTTTGTTATTATTATGAAAAAGAAAAAAAAGAAAAGGTACACAGTAATTACATATGTATATAAGTAAGTAGGTACTATGAATGTAGTTATCATGAATGTAGTTACAGAGCAGTGGGTATTAAGTTTGTTACTGTTAACAATGTGAAACATTTAAGGAATTTTACATTAGTTTGTTATTATCAAGAAAAAAAAATAAAATAAAAGGTACACAGCAATTACATATATGTATAAAGAAGTAAGTAGATACTATGAAAGTAGTTACAGAGCAATGGGTATAATATTTTTAAATAAATATATATTTTGACTGCAGTATTCCTCTAAACAGACAAGCGATTTATTTATGATTAATTGTGGCCGGTCATGAAAATTTAGCAGTTTTTTGAACAATACATTTCAGGGTCTCTGTTAATCCAAAAAAGAGCGCCGAATCACCATTCTTGCATTATAAATATTAATTATTTTTTCGAACAAACAAAACAAAAAACACATTATAATGCCTAACCACAAACATTCCCGGGTAACGAATAACCTGGCAATGTTTGAAAATCTTCTACCACCAGCACAGTAAGCGCAAAATGTTGATTGGCTCGTGATGAAGAACTGAGCCACAAGTGATACGAAAAATATGAAACATTAGAGGAAAGATGCGAAGCTAGCAGTCCACAATGGAACGCTGGTACCTACCCTGATGTTTGGCAGTGAGGCATGCAACTGGTGGAGAAAGGATGAAAGCAGACGGAATGCTGTTGAAATGAGATCCCTGAGGCGTATGTGAGGTAAAACCATGTATGATCGTGTGAGAAATGTGGAGATCCGCAAAGAATGCAAGGGTGATGTAAGCGTAATGAGTAAGATAAAGAAAGGGACCCTCAGATGGTTTGGGTATACAGAGCGAATGAACGATGAAAATAGTGAAACAAGAATATATTATGACGCAAATGTGAATAGCAAAATGGGGACGCCCAAGGAAGACATGGCACGATCAAATGAATCAGATACTTGAGACGGGCCATGTCAAGAGTCAGAATAATAGAAGAGTATGTATGAGACGATGTATGAATGTGAATGAGGCAAAGAGTGTGTGCCAAGACCGAATTATTTAGCAGTCCGTCCTGCGGAGAAACGGCGTGATGGTTAGATAGTTAATTTAAAGGTAATTACAAAAATACCGAACTTCGAAATATAATAGCAAACAAATCGGTCTTGTTTTTAGGTTACAGTAACTAATAATATATTCTTCTTCTTCTTGTGCCCTGTCCGTTTAACGGACATTGGCTACCATGTTGGCTATGCGGACTTTGTTTACTGCGGCCCGGAAAAGCACTAAAAGTCTCTCAGTAGACTGGCCAAACCACTGTCTCTGGTTTTTCAGCCATGATGTTCTCCTTCTTCCAAGGCCCCGTCTTTCGGCAATCTTTCCTTGCATTATGAGATGCAAGATCTCATACTTCTCATAATAATAGGGATTTTATTATATTAAATATTCGTAAACATAGAACAAGTTCGGAAGAAAGACTTTTATTAGGTAAAAGTAATAATAAACAATAATAATAAAATTACATACAAACAAATATAAAGAGAGCAAAAATCTTCTAGGTGTTCTTTCACCCTACTAATACACATATCTCTATTAGTATCAGATATTGAGCCTAGAACTTGATCTGGATCTCTGCTCGGTCAAGGCCGTGCGCCTGCTTACGAGTATATTGGACCGGTTAGGAAATTTCGGAAAATTTTTGGCCGTAACCGAAACCGCGGTCGAAACTCGTTTAATAGTTAAAACTAGCCGAAAATAAATCCCAAACTTCGGTCAGTCGCTAAAGCCATAAGATTATTATTATATAAGAAAAAATATTGATAAACAAAGGAATGAATTAATAAGTTGGGGACGTCCGAAGAAGTCACGACACTCTCAGATTCAGAATCACAGAATAGTGAAATGTGGATAATGATGAGCATGTGCCAAGACTGTACAACTATCGTAAGACCCGCAATAATGTATGGCTCCGAATGCTGGACTATGTACAACTCCTACTCTAGGCAACTCGAAACAGCAGAAATGCGAATGCTTAGATGGTCGGCAGGAGTATCACTAAAAGATAAGGTCAAAAGTTCACGCATTCGTTGTAGCCTGGGTGTCACAGACATAAATAGTAAGCTGGAGGAACGACAGTTGAGATGGTATGGCCACATAAGACGGAGACCATCAGACCACACAGTGAGGTAGGCAATGTCTATGGAGCTTCATCGACAGTCATCCAGAGGAAGACCGAAGAACTCCTGGGTGACTCAATGCTCCAAAATTCTTCAGAGAAACGGCCTGGATGAAGGCGATACCCAGAACAGAAGAAATTACAACCTGAGAACGAGAAGAGCCGACCCCAACAGCCTACCTAGGCAATGAGTTGGGATAGCGCAAGAAAGAAGAAGAAGATGAGCATGTGCCAAGACAGAGTCGTGCGATGGTTCACCCTCTCTGCCATCCTCTCAGGGAAAATGGCGCCATGGTTGGTTAGTTAGTTTTCACGAAATCTTACGATTATATGATTTTTATTTCGTTTTTCAGGAGTGCCTCAGGGAACACTTTTGGTACCACTAGTATTAATTTAGGTTGAACTTTTTAAAAATCTTATATTATATGTATATAAAAATCAAAATATGCTTGCTTGGGGGTATACGAGTAAATGAGATGTCTATGCGTTGCTAAACCATTCATCCGATTGCGATGAAACTTTGGGGATTTGATGTGCGCATGCCCGCGAAGGTTTCTGTATATAATAGTGAGTTCTGGCATCATAAAATTATGCATTGCTAACCATTCATCCGATTGCAATGAAAATTTAAGGATTTGATGTGTGCATGCCCGCGATGGTTTCTATATACACTGGTGAGATCTGGTAGTATCAAATTTGTATTAAAAAATTGCAATTGTTAGCTCGCGAGTTGTTTGAAAGCTGAGTGTACCCGGACTGAATGTTTGGAATGCGGGAGGGGGGAGGGGTACTCGGGAGGAGGGTTCGCGGGACGTGAGAAGCGTGAGAGGTACGTGGGGAGTAAGAAGGAGGAGAAGGCGTTTGGGAAGGCGTGAGGGGAAGGGGAGGCGGTAGGGAAAACGGGATGAATGGGAAAGGACACGCAGGGAGAAACAATTTATTTGTTAAGAAATAAATATTAAAAAAAAACCTTGAATTGGGTGTTGTACTGTTTGTGGTGTTATAGTCCTTTTAGTTGTTGTTGGTGGTGGTGGTCGTGTAATTACAGGTTTATGAGCAGATCCTGGAACAATGTTTTAACCTACATGACTCACTAGTTACATTATTAAATATATGCACATTTTATAAAGGTATATTAATTTGTTCTTTAAATAAGTTAACCTTCCTTACTCGCGCGTTGGTCTCTCAGATCGACAAATCAATAATTCGTTATTGTATTAAAAATTAACAACAGTGGGACTTTGCGGTTTTTAGTAGCTTCTTAATTTTTTTTTAGGCATTGTTCAGTGCGGTGCGCCTATTATGTTGTTGAGTGGACGTTTATTTACTGTTGTTGGTCTTTTATGGAAAGTTACAATTACTACCCAAAAATCGTAATAATAATTAATCAGCAGCCATCTCTGGTCTGGAGCTCCAAAATACCTGAAAAATACCCTCGACTCTGTGCAGAAACGGGAGGTCCGTTTGATAGATTCTCCCATTTTAACATACGGATTGCAATCTTTAGAGCACAGGCGTCGGGTGGGAATGCTATCCTTAATCTACCGGTATTACAATGGAAGATGCTCCGAGGAACTAGCATCATTGATCCCTTAGGCACCGGTGCATAGTCGGGAAACACGCCAAACGCGTGTCCAACATTTGTACACGGTTGACATTTGTCATATGAGAACGGGTCGTTTCTTCGACTTGTTCTTGTGTTCAACAGCTCGGCTGTGGAATGATTTGCCGGCCTCTGTGTTTCCTCCTTCCTACAACATGGGTCTCTTCAAGACCAATGTTCATTCCTTCCTCTCCTCAAAAAGACCCTCCACACAGCATCCCAGATGACATAGGCCCTGAGCGAAATTATTTTCCTTAAGGCCTCCTGTGTGGAGTTAATGTAAAAAAAATATTTTTTTTTGTAATATTTTATTATTGTTGATACTTTCATTTATTAAATTTCAGATTTAAAAAAAAAATAAAACGTGAAGAAGTTTACTTTTGTTATTTAAGTCAAAGCACAAAAAAAAACGACTGTGCTTTAGACCACACAACTGAAGTGAAACTTCTGCTCCATCTATATGATAGGAAGAGAGAAAGAAAATGTACGCGCGCACTTCTCTCTCTTGCTCCTACAGCGTGATATAGACAATAGGCCTGCACTGTGTAACGTTACTGGCTATGATAGAAAGAGAGAAAGAAAATGTATGCTAGCACCTCTCTCTCTTGCCCCTACACTAATATACGAAGCGTTCGCCAGCTTACTCCCCAAGTCAAGCATGCGTTAAGAAGTTTTACTTCAAAAATTATGTTCTTTTTAAGAGGCTGAGTTAAAATACTGTTTCTACCAAATAAAGTATAAGTTTTTATCTTTTTTTTTTTTTTTAAATTTCAATTACACTCCCTTCTATATAATAAATACCAATAATGCTTAAGGCGCCGCAACCGGGCTCAAAAAGAAGAAGATGGAGAGATATGAAATTACGAATGTAAGAGGAACGCGCTAGTATCTAATGCGAAAAAATCGATGTGAAAATTGTGAAAATGTTTAATAAAACACGACTCGTTTAAAATAGAACAAAAATCTCGCGGGTGTTGTCGTAAACAGCATTTAAAGAAACAATGTGAATTTTTTCATACATATAACTTGTAAGATAACTGAAACAAACATATTTATAATAATTTTTGGAGCATGCTTTGCAATTTTTTTCTATCGAGAAAATTTTATATAATTTGCGTTTCGGCGCGGCGAATGTCTAGATATTATCTTCAAGAATAACATATATTTTTTAAGAGCTTTAAAACTTAATATGTAAGGAATCGGTAGAAATTCGGGTAGCGTAGTCTTAAGAAGTACACAATTAAAATAATACAGACGAGATAAAATCTCGGCCTGAGAGACCGTTCGCGAATATAGGTGTTAAGACGTTGGGCGCGAGTATATGAAGGTTAAATAAGTTATTAATAATAGATGTAGTAGATGCCCGAAGATTGTAATCCGTTAATTTAGGAGAATCTATCAAATAGATCGCCCATTTCTGCACAGAGTCGAGGGTTTTTTTTTCAAATTTCAAGCAACGTTTCAATACTAAATGGTGGTCTTACACCAGGGCGTTTACTGAGAGTATTTTCCACTGTGGAATGAGTCTTAAGTCTCGACAATCTAGCACTCCAGCGAGAAAATCCAAAGAATACAAGAGAGGGTTAGAAGAATACAATAGGAGAAGAACGCAAACTCTTGTTTGTAAAGGTATCGCGCAAACTTTTTAAAACTAAAAGAGAGTTGCAAAAAGTAAAAGAGAGTTGTTTCGCGTTGTATCCTCTATTTAAAATACACACCCCTGGACACTGCTATCGTCAGGAACACCAATAGTAAAACACATGGAAGTTTCCCCATTTTGGCAAATAACTATTTTATGTTGACACTAACAAACTAGTTGAAATATATAGTGAAATATTTACGGCGTTTTCGTTG
Source organism: Limnephilus marmoratus (assembly GCA_917880885.1). Taxonomy (NCBI): domain Eukaryota; kingdom Metazoa; phylum Arthropoda; class Insecta; order Trichoptera; family Limnephilidae; genus Limnephilus; species Limnephilus marmoratus. The sequence continues at coordinate 60,372,770 of OU862907.1, forward strand.
AATGTTAAGAGAGACTACTTCAATAAAAATATGAACATTTTGCTGTTTTTCTGTTTATTGGTTTTTTTAAACCCAATTTCGTCTGTAATGGATTTCCGCGATCGACGTCCCATTTTTGGATTTATTTGTTATGTGAGTTTTTTTTAAATTATCCCTTATAGATAGATCCCTTAACAAATAAACTAAGCGTCTGTCAAAATAGCATTTTTTAATTTTTTAATAAAATTCCTTTATTATTAATTTTCTGTTTTTTTTACATTTTTAAATTAAGTCCCGTTAAACTGATTGATATCAGTTTGTCAACGGGTTCTTTTGACATTTACTTTTTTTTTAAATTGAGACAGGTATATAAAATATGCACATTATTACATTTTATACATTAAAAAACATGTATTTTGGAATAAAAATTGTTAATAATAATTGAAAGAAGTGTCACTGGAGTGAATAGAAGATATAAAGTAAAATTAAAAGAAATAAAGAAAAAAAAACAGAACTCAATTCAAACATACATTCTGTACATCGAACACTAAAATGGCGATGGACTGGACATTAGTTGAGAGAAAGGCAAAAGAAATGGACCGAAATAGTAACAGAGTGGTATCCAAGAGACGGTAAAAGAAACAAAGGTGGACAAACGAAAAGATGGGAAGATGATCTAAAAAAGATGGCTGGTCCAGAATGGATCAGAGTTGCAAAGGATACAGAAAGATGGAAATCTTTAGAGGAGGTATATGTCGAAAGACAAGCTGTTTCTAAAAATAATGTCCCGAACGCTGATTATTTAGAATAATATTAAAAAAAAATTATTAATTGGATTAGAAAAATGTTTATTAGTTTAACAGCAATAAAGGCTAATTTTATTTATATGTTATTACAAGAACAATCAATCAAATTTGGTACCTATTTAAAATATCTATAATTCTTGATTCGATTCAGAGAATTAAGCGAGTACTTTAAATAAATTCCTTATTTTAAAGAGTTTCAAAAATTGAATTTTGATTTAACAATCATTGTTTTGCAAAATGTCATTCTCAAATTTTGACATTTTTGACAGTTTTCCAAGAGTTTTTGTAATGATTAAAAAAAATTTCAGATGTATTGTCATGTGGTTGTAAGTTGTAATAATCCAGAAATCTTCGCGGAAGTTTAAATAAGGTATTTTGAAAGTTTCAAATATTTCCTATGCTTAATAATAATACGTAGACATCTCACATGCCCACTCATATATTCCCAAGCAAATATTTTTAGAATTTCATATATATTGACTAGCTGAACCGGAGAACTTCGTACCGCCTCAGAATGAATAACTGTTGTGTTAACTTTAAACTAAATTTAGTTAGCTGAATTATATTTAGTTTTTTTATCAAGTTAAAAATTACAAAATGAAGCAATTATCGATGCGCAACTGTCCGTGTTTTGTTTTTGTTATGTATCAGAGATGGCGTTGTATACGGATTTATAATTTTTGTGATTTTCTTACTTTTCCACCTAATTACGGGAGTTGCGTTTCATTTTCGTGTGAGAGAGATTCCTTTGGAGGGGTGCAGACACATGCTCACCGTTTGACCCGTTTTTGACTGTTGAGATTGTGTATTAGAAAAAGGGGCAGCATTATACGTTTAAGAACAAAAGCCAAACAATCAGCGTATTGACATTTGTCATTTCTGAATTTTTGGAATTCACTCACTATTGTAATTTGGACGGCGGGATTGGGTACCGCCAGCCCGGAAACCTTTATTGGATAACCAACACCTCTGCCATAGGTCACCCCAAGTGGTTCGCTACGTTTGGTGATTTAACAGGGGTGCCCGGGTTCATGGGGTGAGGTTTGTCTAGGTATTGGAGGCGGATGACCAGAACAACTGAACCCCAGATTCCTACCCACCTCTTAAACCCTTTTCCTTCCCAGAACTCTCCTCTCCTTCCTTTCCCCAAAAAAACACTCCACACAGCATCCCCAAAGATGACATACGTCCTGAGGGAAATTATTTTCCTCGGGGCCTCCTGTGTGGAGCTCATGTAAAAAAAAATATTATGTCACGATATTCCAGCAGCTCTTTCAAAATATGAGAGTTCATTCCATACAAAATGTATCAGTATAATAATTTTCTTCATAATTTTTTTTCGTGAATTTTTCCGATGTTTCAATAGCTATTCTGCTATTCGTGGCGTAGACAAATCCAACAAATCAAAGATCATAAAAATCGGTTCAGCCGTTCTCGAGTTGTAAATGGTGTAACTAAACCGACTTTTTTATATATAATTAGCTGACCCGACGAACTTCGTACCACCTCAGAATCAATAGCTGTTGAATTAAATTCAGTTTTTTTATTTAGTTAAAAATTACGCAATGAAGCAATTATCAATGCGCAACTGTCCGTGTTTTGTTTTTGTCAGTATCAGAGATGGCGTTGTGCACGGATATATATTTTGGTGATTTTCTTACTTTTACAATTACTTACGGGAATTCCGGAGGCAGATACGGGTGCCGCCGCCCCGGGAATCATTTATTGAATAACCAACACGTCCGCCATAGATCACTCCAAGTGGTGCGCTACGTTTGGTGATTTAGCAGGGGTGCCCGGGTTCATGAGGTGACTTATGTCCGGGTCTTGGCAGTTGATGTGCCTGCCCACCTGCTGCGGGCCGGATCGAGAGAGATTGGTTGAGGGAGGCCATTTGACCTATCCAGCCGGACTCTCTTGACCCATTGCCTTGCACCACAGTTGGAGGGATGGATTCATTCGTCCGTCACTCCCGGACACACTGACCCCCAGATTCCTACCCACCCCTCATACCTTTTTACGTCCCAGAACTATTAATCCTCCCCATTCCTTAAAAAGATCCTCCACACAGCATCCCCTAAGATGACATAGGTCCTGAGAGAAATTATTTTTCTCAGGGCCTCCTGTATGGAGCTTATGTAAAAAAATGCGTTTCATTTCAGAGATTTATTATAATTACCTTATTTTTCCTTTGGAGGTGTGCAGACATACGTTCACCATTTGTCTCATTTTCGACTGTGTTAGAAAGAAGGGCAGCATTATATGATTAAAAACAAATGCACAACAATCAACGCATTGACATTTGACGTTTTTGAATGTTGGAATTCACGCACAGTTCAATATTATACCTCTCACAATATTGCTGCAGTTCTTTCAAAATATGAGAATTCGTTCCATACAAAATGTATGCGAAAAATAATTTTCTTTATAACTATCTATTTCGTTAACTTTTGTGATTTTTTGATTGTTATTATCTTATCCGGGGCGGAGACAAATCCAACAAATCAAAGATCATCAAAATCGGTCCAGCCGTTCTCGAGTTATAAATAGTGTAACTAACCCGACTTTAAGATAAATAATAATAATAATACTGAATACATCTTTCAAAAAACGACAATTGAATTATCTGAAAAAATACTGTTTTTATTATTAAAACTATCCACAAATTTTTTACTAAGTGTGTCATTAATAGGTAACTGTGCATAATTTTAAGTGAAACAGTTTTTCAGACTCCCCTCCACACAACTCGGCACTGGCTATAATAAAACAAGGAGATATAATGAGTTTTGTATGTGTCATTTGGAGACAGATATAGCACTCCTGACCCGAGTCAAGAGTCCCAACTACCCGGTGCCAGCATTATTACAGCAGCGACTATAGCATTCCCAATATGAGGAAGTTTGTAAGATCAAAATAATTAAGGAAAAAGAGATGAGGAAGGTGATGGTTATAAACTGCCTGACTGTTCACATCGAACACAAAACACACTGATAAAGCCATTTCCAACACATAAATAAATATTTCTTTTTATTTCTAGCTTTATGAGTAAAACCTCAATTTGTAATATTTAATTAAATGAAGACAATATTAGCGAAACTCAATCGAAAATCTGGAAACAGAAAAATCGAAAAAGATATTTGCCTCTCTGGGATTCGAACCCAGCTCCTTTCACTTTCCGGGCAAATGCGCCACCACTGCACCATTTTTCCAGATTTTCGATTGAGTTTCGCTAATATTATCTTCACTTACATAAATATGTACTTATAAATTTCTTTGTAAAGTTCTAGGTACAGCCCTTAGAACAATAAAAATAGTTGAATTATTTATAAGTAACGAATATCGTGGTTTAAAAACATAATTTTATTATTTATGACTAAGGTTTATAGTAAACACATTAATGTTTGTTACATTCTTTGTTACAATGTTTCTTACAATCTTTGTTACAATGTTTGTTTTAATATTTGTTACAATGTTTGTTACATTCTTTGTTATAATCTTTGTTACAATGTTTGTTTTAATATTTGTTACAATGTTTGTTACATTCTTTGTTACAATGTTTGTTTTAATATTTGTTACAATGTTTGTTACATTCTTTGTTATAATTTTTGTTACAATGTTTGTTTTAATATTTGTTACAATGTTTGTTACATTCTTTGTTACAATGTTTGCTATAATGTTTGTTAAAATGTTTGTTACGCAAACCGATTTAAAAAAAAAAAAATTACATTAGCTCCACACAGGAGAAAACGAGGAAAACAATTTCCCTAGGGGCCTATGTCATCTTTGAGGATGCTGTGTGGAGGGTTTTTTAAGGGAAAGGAAGGAGAAGAAGATATGGGAAGAAAAAAGGTATGGGGTTGGGTAGGAATCTGGGGGTCAGTGTGGCCAGGAGCGACGGACGTATGAATCTATTCCTCATACTACGGTGCAAGGCGAAGGGTCAGGAGAATCCGGCTGGAGAGGTCAAAAGGCCTCCCTCAATCAGTCTCCTGCGATCCAGCCCGCCACGTAGTGGTTAGGTAAACGTATCCGCCACCAAGACCTAGACAAACCTCATCCCATGAACCCGGGCAACCCTGCTAAGTCACCAAACGTAGCGAACCACTTGGGGTGACCTGTGGCAGGGGTGTTGGTTGTCCAAAGGGTTGGTTACAATGTTTGTTACAATGTTTGTTACACACTCCGATTAGACTAATATTCTGAATTTATTTTTACAACAAAACTTTTAAGGTTTATAGTAAACACATTAATGTTTGTTACAATGTTTGTTACAATCCTATAATAATCCTATAATGAAATCCTATAATAATCCGTTAGATTACATACAGTTCACTATCAAACGTACACAACAAAAACACCTACAGAAGCACTGCTATAATCAATACATATGTTCGGTTGAATCTAACATTCAGAATAATAATAAACACCTCTGGAATTACGCTAAAAGCAAAAGTAAAACAACTGGCATCCCACAAATCATGCACCTTAAAGACCAGTCAGGCACCGGCGCTCATCAAGTGTGTCAATTATTCTCTAAACACTTTCAGTCCACCTACGTAAGCGATATGGGTACGAATAATACCAGCACAAACGATAGTTATACTTATGTGAATAATCATAACCCAATTGGGAACGTACAAATACACACTTCAATGATCAATGGATACCAGAAGAATTTAGACGTTAGTAAGGGTGCTGGCAGTGACGGTATTTCACCATACTTTGTCTCAAAATGTGCCAAAAATCTCTCATACCCTTTAACTAACATATTTTTAATATCACTAAAAGAAGGAAAATTTCCCACAAAATTTAAAGAAGCAATTATAATCCCTATTCATAAAACAGGTTCTAATAGCAACATTGAAAATTACTGCCCAATATCAATACTCACGGTATTTAACTATTTGAGCGCATTATCTACGATCAAATTTATACTACAATTGTTCGCAACATTCAAAACCAACAACACGGATTTTTACAAAAAAGATCGGTTCTAACAAATTTGGTAAATTTTACCGATTATTTATCGAGTAATATAGACAACAGAAACCAAATAGATGTGATCTATACTGACTACTCGAAGGCCTTCGATAAGGTAAACCATTTAATTTTAATTAAAAAATTAAATCAATTAGGCATTCATGGTGACTTACTCCGACGGCTCACTTCATACCTTTCGAGTAGACTCCAATGCGTCTCAGTTGAGGAATCAAAGTCCAACTTCTTTTCCGTGCCCTCCGGCGTACCTCAAGGTTCTCATCTAGGCCCATTATTATTTAACGTGTATATTTATGATATTCACAAATGTTTTTTACACACTAATTATCTAGCATACGCAGATGATAAAAAATATACCTAGTTGTCAAATCAATCGAAGACTGCTTTAAACTTTAAGAGGACCTCAATCGTCTTTTTGTCTACTGTGAATTGAATAAACTAGTCATAAATATCTCAAAATGTAATAAAATATCATTTACACGTAATAAAAATAAAATTTCATTTGATTATACACTAAACGGGACACTTATCAACGAAGTTGAATCTATCAGGGACCTTGGGGTAACGCTTGATTCTAAATTAAACTTTATCCAACACACTAATAATATCATCAACAAAGCCAACAAAATGCTGGGATTTATAATTCGTATATCAAAACCTTTTCGAAATGTAAATACTCTATATTCCCTCTACACCGCATATATCCGCCCACATTTAGAACACTGTACACCGATCTGGACTCCTTTCTACCAAGTCCACATTGTTAGGATCGAAAGAATTAAAAAAAAATTTTAAACACTTAAATTATAAACTTAACCTACACTTTCTAAATTACACCGATTCTATTAAATTTCATCACTTCAACTCCCTTCATACACGACGATTAATTTTTGATCAAATTTTATTATTTAAAATTTTAAACAATGGCCTAGACTCACCAGAGCTAACCAATTTAATAAAACTCCATATTCCTTCAAGATTAACCCGACAATCGAATTTACTTCATTTGCCCACTTGTAGAACAAACTTTAGAAAAAATTCTCCGATTCCTCGAATATGTGCGCAATACAACGAATTGTTTCACAGCGTAGACATTTTTAATGTAAACCTTCAGAAGTATCGAATAGAAGTAACGCGTGCGATATTGGATTGATACGGGGTGTGGAAGGTATCGAGAGCATCTCATATCCTTATCCTATATTCTCCCTCCCCTCCCCCTCCTCTCCCCTTCCTCTCCCCTTCCTAAGTCTAAAATTTAGCTTAAGATAAATTAAAACTCCATCTTGAAACAAAATTAGCATAAGAAACTCTTTTGGCTTCACTGCAGTTAACATGTATATTTTTATGTCTATTGTATGTATATAAGCTGTTTGTTTCTTACAAATAAAATAAAATAAAATTAAACAATGTTTGTTACAATCTTTGTTACAATGTTTGATACAATGTTCGTTATAATGGTTGTTACAATCTTTGTTACAATATTTGTTATAATATTTGTTACAATGTTTGTTACATCCTCCGATTAGACAAATATTCTAAATTTATTTTTACGATAACACGTTTACATGATGATTTTGCATTTTTTATTGTTTCTAGTTAAATTCCACCTCGGTAAACTGATTTCTGAAGGAATTGCTTGTTCCGCTTGCAAATTAAAAAAGATAAGGTTTCAATGAATCCTATTTTATTTATAAATAAAGGGTTTAAAGAACTAACACTAAGACAAAAAACCAAATATCAGAAAAATGATCACAAAAATATGCTTCATTGCCGATTGAGATAAAATCTATTGGATCATATCATCATCATCATAACTATTGGCTCTACAACCGCTGGTGAGTCTTGGCCTCCTCTAGAGTCTTCCTCCACTCATCTCGGTTTTGTGCAAGCTCTCTCTAGTTTAGAAGCTTCAAGATAGATATATCTTTGAGGACGTTGTTTCTCCATCTTAATCTCGGTCTTCCCAGGCTCCTTCGCCCTATTGGCTTTGAGTTCAGCAGGGACTTTGGTGCTTGATGCTCGGTCATTCTCTCCACATGATCCAGCCACCGAAGTCTTGCCAGTTTTATAAATTTTGTGACGAATAGCTCCTTACAAAGTATAGAGCTCATTGTTATAACGTCTGCGCCAAAATCCATTTTCTAGAACCGGTCCGAAGATGCGCCTCAGAATTTTCGTTTCAAAAATGTCGAGTGCACGCTCATTCCTCTTAGTTAGTACCCAAGTCTCAGCTGCGTACGTAAGTACTGGTCTGATAAGTGTTTCGTACACTAATATCTTCGTGTTTCTGGACAGCAGTCTGGATTTTAATTGGTTTTGTAGGCGAAAGTATCAGCGATTCGCGTTCACTATGTGCTTCTGAATCTCCTCTGTGATATTATGGGTAGAGAGTTATTTAACAAATAGGCAACTGTTTGTAAAGATAAATGACGTAATATCTGATGCCTTTTCTGCCACTAGTGGTGTGCCACAGGGCTCCCATTTAGGACCAATACTGTTTATTTTATTTATTAATGACATTGTAGACGTTTTTTCCGATGTTGATATCCTGTTATTTGCTGATGATTTAAAATTATATAAAAAAATTAAAAATATTTCTGATTGCATAATTTTACAAAAAAATTTAAACAACTTGTTTAATTGGTGTATATGCAATAAACTGGCACTTAACATTAGTAAATGTCAAATAATAAGATTTTATAAAATAAAGAAACCGATCATTTATGAATACAATCTTGACAAAATTATATTAAACTCAGTAAAAACAATAAATGATCTAGGTATTATTTTTAACTCAAAACTTACATTTATTAGCCACATAACTAATATTATTAATAGAGCAATGAAGATTTTAGGATTTATTATTAGAATAACCAAACAATTTTGTAACATTGATACTATTCGCATTTTATACATAACGCTAGTGAGAAGCATTTTAGAATATAACTCTACGATTTGGGCTCCACATTACAATATCCATATTCAAGCGATTGAAAAAGTCCAGCATAGATTCCTTAGGTATATTAATTTTAAATTAGGTATTCCAAGAGAATCCGTGGACTATAATTTGTTACTAAACTGGACTAATCTCGTAAATTTATCAGATCGCAGAAAAATCTGTGATCTATTAATATTATATAAAATAATTCACTCGGTCTTGGATACCCCTGACTTAATAGAACTAATACGATTTCATTGCCCTGGTCGCGCTAACAATAGACTGACTCTACCGTTCTACTATAATAACACACATACATTATCACATTATTACTCACCAATCAGTCGATTACACATTTTGGGAAATGAATATGCTAACATCGGCGACATTTATTTCTTAAAATTAGCGCAATATAAATATGCACTCAAAAATTATTTTTCCATAATGTAACTTTATATACGCAATATGGACATGTTGAAATGAAATGATGATATTTCTCATTGTTCTTTTTTGTTGTGATATACAAAATAATTGTATGTTATTTATAAGTTTCAGTTTTTAAGTTATTTATTTCTTCCATAATGTAACATTATATACGCAATATGGACATGTTGAAATGATATGATGATATTTCTCATTGTTCTTTTTTGTTGTGATACACAAAATAATTGTATGTTATTTATAAGTTTCAGTTTTTAAGTTATTTATTTCTTCCATAATGTAACATTATATACGCAATATGGACATGTTGAAATGATATGATGATATTTCTCATTGTTCTTTTTTGTTATTTTTTGTTGTGATACATAAAATAATTGTATGTTATTTTTAAGTTTAAAATTACTATTATGTAATGATATTATTTTTCTTACTTTTGTACTCTATTATATGTTTATTTATAAAAGGCAGTATAGCCGTTTATGTATTTAAAATAAAAATAAAATAAAATAATATAAAATAAAATTATTGTCGTTTGTTATCAGGGAGCCTAGGTATGTGAATCTTGGTACCGTTTTGAAATTTTGTTTTCCACATGAGAGAGTTGGGATTTGTTGGGTGCATCCTGCGGCCATGTATTTGGTCTTCTGCTGGTTTACTACGAGACCCATATTTTTGGCAGAACTTTCAAGATTTATGAAGACGTTACGCATCTGGAGTTTTCGCAATTATGTCGATATCATATATTAATTAAAAAAACATAAATAAGGGTAGGTTTTATCTAAGTTATGAATCAAATGTTTTGAGTTTTCTTCCACAGAGGGCAATGAGGGCGTTTACAAGTAAATTACAAAGCTTTTTAAACAGTTCCTTTTTATGATCTAACCTTTATAGGGCAAATTATTTTTTTTGTTCAAACAAATTTCATAGAATTAAAAAAAGGTCTTAGCTTTGGTGTAGTCATCACACCATCCTTCCAGATCAAAAGTTGACTGCCCGGAGTTGCTAAATAAAATAAATTTCCACGCGCCGACTCGATATAGCAGACAAAATACCCTTTTCTACATTGATAGATGCAACACCAATTCCAACCAAAATGAATTTATGCAAAGAACATGCAACTACTATAACATTAAATTTGCACGTTTAGAAACACTTGCTGACACACTGCTAGTTACTTTCGCTACAGAATTTCATTGTATCACATTCTAGGTGCGAATAACACATATTCACGATGATTAAATTAATTGTACCTAATATTTTTAAATTACCTGCGTGGCAACTTTCCCTTATCCCTGTCCTCCACTTACCCGTCCCAATCCAAATAACTATGTCGCAGCCTATTTAACCCTGCAGTGGTCGCGCATCTAAATCAGACAGCCGAAGTCGCGTGGACTACAGAGGTAGTCCATTTTTAAATTGAAATAAAATAAAAATAAAGCATAATATCTTTATTTTACTTATGAAAATATAATCAGTTCAGTTTTTTTAACTATATATAATAAACAAAACTTAATCACAACCTCTGTTTCATAATTAATAAAATATAAATAAAAATCCTCTAAAATTAGCACAAAAATCTCAGGTTTGGCTCTAATTGAGATCACAATAAAACTACGCATTAAAAATGATTAACTTATAATATTTTCTGTAGAGGAAAGACACACTATGTTCGAATGATCCCCAAAAATCAACTTTTTGCATTTACATACATTTTTACATACTTGAAAAATACTTACGTGATTGGTCGCGCGGACTACATATGTAGTCCAGGATATTAGCGGAGCTACTGTTACACATCCGCACGTGTAACAGTAGCTATTTAGTTCGATAGTTCGTTTAAAAGTACCTAGCGGCACGTGAAACTAATGCTTACCATTTAGGAGAAATTTCTGATTTAGTATTGGTGGACTACATATGTAGTCCATACGACCACTGCAGGGTTAAGTACAGTTATAATCGCTTTATTTTATTGTTGTGTTTTTATATTTAGGTTTATCGCCTGAATCTACACCTGTATTATAATTTTTTTTAATAGGCCACTTGCATGGATTTCATAACGACTTGGAAAAAATCATGTGGATAGATCTTTTTACTAAGATTAAGAAAAAGTTAGTAAAATTGTTTAGAAATGTACAGTTTTTGTTATTTTTAAATAAATAAATCCATTATTTAGGCTCGTGACGTCACTACATGAAAATGTCCCGTCTCCGAAAATGTTCCTATTATTTTTTTTTAAATTCCACGCTGATTTATTTTTTTATATGGCATCACTTTGATTTCAGGCGAATTTTTGAATTCGTTCACTAGATTTATTGTTTGTTCTCTGCGAACTTATCATTTGGTTTCACTTTTTGACAGATGCTCTGAAGAGAACCCCGTACTTTTAATGATCTACGGGGTTCTCTTCAGAACGTGCAGATGATGTCGGTACGTGTTTTAGAGGTATAATGATTATGGTGCTGATTTTAACAAAATTAAATTTTATAATATTTTTATTATTATTATAATTTACAAGTACAAGTATATTACATTGAATTTAGTAATACAGACGCTGTTCATTATAATGATTTATGGTCAATAAGATGGATCAAGGAAAAAATATATTTATGAGATGTAATATTTTTGGTATGCCTCGTTATTCTCCTGTGCCATTAGTGTGGAAAACATTTTTTTTTTTAAAATGATTTTCGGCTATGTAATTATCGTTTTTTCACACCTGTAAAATTATGTCCCGTCTTTCCGGTTTATAAAAAATGGTCTGATTTATCGGATTGAAATTTTCAAAAAATCCCCAGGGTTTCAAAAATACGATTAAAAAAAAAAAAAAAATACAGAATGTCTTAGAATATTTGCCTAAACCGGAAAAATATTAAAAAAAAATTGATGCAAGTGGCCTATTGCTGCTTTGTCCCGTTTTTTTTCTTCTTAAATATTGTAGTTTACATTCAGTTACCTTTATGTTTCTAAATACCTATCTGTGAACATTAATAATTGGCCTGTTTTTTGTCATCCTCTTATATATATTATATTACTAAGACTGTTTATGTTCCTTAAATAAATAAATTGTGCTAATTTTTAACCAGATTGCGAGCATTGCCAACCGTTGCTCGCTTCTAACAATCTACCAAATTATATTTTTCGAAGGCTGATCCTCTGTTTAGTTTCAAAGGTAGCGTCATCATCTTGAAAAAAATCTTCGTCTATTAAGAGCGTATAACCAGCCAGCGGACGAAAATCCACATTTTGTCGAAAGTTGTTGTTACGATCGTGCAGGGCGGTTACAATGAGAAAGATTAATTATTCTCCGTACCAGCTTTTTTTTTATATTTATAACTCAATAACGAATTAATTTATACCTTCATCCAAAAATGCTGAAAGGCGTGATGATAAAACTATACTTGTGGATACTGTGGAGATTCCATCACAGAACATACTTAGAAGCTAAAGCTGTTTTTATTAAACATTTTATTTTTCGATTGTTTTGACACTTTCATAAACCTTCCTACACTTCAAGTTTATTTCTAACAGTAATTGTTGATTTTTTTGCCCGTCCGCCCCTTGTGCCTCCCTTCAGAAAAAAATCCTAACAGTAATTGTTGATTTTTTTGCCCATCCGCCCCTTGTGCTCCCCCTCAGGAATTTTTTTAAAAAGTAATTGTTGATTTTTTTTCCCGTCCGCCCCTTGTGCCCCCCCCCAGAAAAAAATCCTAACAGTAATTGTTGATTTTTTTGCCCGTCAGCCCCTTGTGCCCCCCCAGAAAAATATCCTGGATCCGCCCTTGACACCACGGGAACGTACAATGAGATAGAGAGGTGTTTGGTTTGAGGTTATCCCTTGTTAGTAAAAAAAACACTTGTGTTGTATACTGGATATTGTTATAATTCTTTATTCTGGTGAATAAATTTACAGAGATATGATTCTGGTCTGAACACTTGACTGGCGACAAGAATAGGTCACTTGCATGGACTTCATAACGACTTGGAAAAAATCGTGTTGATAGAGTTTTTTACTAAGATTACGAAAATGTTAGTAAAAATTTTTAGAAATGTACAGTTTTTTTTTTTTTAATAAATAAATCCATTATTTGGGCTCGTGACGTCACTACATGAAAATGTCCCGTCGTCGAAAATGTTCCTATTAATTTTATAAAATTCCACACTGATTTATTTTTTTATATGGCATCACTTTGATTTCAGGCGAATTTTTAAATTCGTTCACTAGATTTATTGTTTGTTCTCTGCGAACTTATCATTTGGTTTGATTTTTTGACAGATGTTCTGAAGAGAACCCCGTACAATTAATGGGTACGGGGTTCTCTTCAGAACGTGAAGATGATGTCGGTACATGTTTTAGAGGTATAATGATTATGGTGCTGATTTTAACCAAATAAAATTTTATAATATTCTTATTATTATTACAATTTACAAGTTCAAGTATATTACATTGAATTTAGTAATATAGACGCTGTACATTATAATGATTTATGATCAATAAGATGGATCAAGGAACATAATATTTATGAGATGTAATATTTTTGGTATGCCTCGTTATGCTCCTGTGCCATTCGTGTGGAAAACGTTCTTTTTTTAAAAATGATTTTCGGCTATGTAATTATCGTTTTTTCACACCTATAAAATTATGTCCCGTCTTTCCGGTTTATAAAAGATGGTCTGATTTTTCGGTTTGAAATTTTCAAAAAATCCCCAGGGTTTCAAAAATACGATTAAAAAAAAAAATACAGAATGTCTTAGAATATTTGCCTAAACCGGAAAAAAAATTAAAAAAATGTAATGCAAGTGGTCTATTGAGATTAATTCGTAAAAGTCTAGCAGAAGCGAAAAGAAGAATGAGATGAAGAGAATAGAGCAAAGAACCGTCAACAACCTTATTATTTATTATAGACCAAAAATAAGAAAACTGACGTGGCCACAGACAAAATAGATTATAGACACGCAATTCATTGCAATATTTTAGTAAGAGGTGGCATAGACAAGAAAGTTTAAGGAAAGAGGCTCTACACATCGAGACTAGATAAATGAGAAAATAAAAAGTGTTCAGTGCTAAATGAAGTTAAATATGTAATAGGACAATCACGACACACAACATCCAACAAAATGCACTTTTTATATGCATTGGCATCTTATTAAACTTACCAGGTACAAGATATTGTTCGTAGTCCGTATTTATTTGTAATTTTTGGAATGGACATACATTCATTTTGACTAAATCTTGTGTTATGCTACTCGTGGTATCAGACAATGGGTGCTTTTATAATTACCGTGACGATTCATGGTAACGGTGAAGGGCAATAAACATACGTTTCTTATCTCTAAAACTCTGCAGCTCTTTCTTACACGTTAAATAATGGTGAGTCGCCCAAAATACGTGAGACCGTTTCCCCTAAAGTACTACTTTTTGCGACGGGATTTGCGTTTCATTTTCTTTATACGTGTGAGGGAGATGCATGAAAATGAGTATATGTTTCCTTTGGGGGGGTGCAGAAATACGTTCAGCGTTTGTCTCATTTTCGACTATTGTCATTTAGTATGTAAGAAACAGCGGCAACATTATATGTTTAACAATAAAAGTAAAATAATTTATATCCCTGGAATAGGTAAAATATTAACTGACTCATTTAATCATTTATTTTTCTCTTCTTTGTGGATAAATGTTTTGGCTTGCCATCGAGTTTTGGATTGTTTAAATGTAAACCATATTGTTTATTTTTGACAGGTTTCCGCAATACGATATTCCGTATCTGATAGTAGTTCTGCTACTAATACATAGATTATTTTGAACATACTTAAAGAAATACATTGTTTCTCCCTGAATCACCTTTCCCGTGCTTCCCCGTTCCCCTCCCGCGTCTTCTTCCTAGCTAGCTTTATAAATTATAGCCTATAATTGAGTAGACCACTTGCATCACATTTTTTTAAAAAAATTTCAGGTGTAGGCAAATATTCTAAGATATTCTGTATTTTTTTTTTTTTTTTAATTGTATTTTTGAAACCCTGGGGATTTTTTGAAAATTTCAAACCGAAAAATCAGATCATTTTTTATAAACCGGAAAGACGGGACATAATTTTATAGGTGTGAAAAAACGATAATTACATAGCCGAAAATCACACGAATGGCACAGGAGAATAACGAGGCACACCAAAAATATTACATCTCATAAATATTTTTTTCCTTGATCCATCTTATTGATCATAAATCATTATAATGTACAGCGTCTATATTACTAAATTCAATGTAATATACTTGAACTTGTAAATTGTAATAATAATAAGAATATTATAAAATTTTATTTTGTTAAAATCAGCACCATAATCATTATACCTCTAAAACATGTACCGACATCATCTTCACGTTCTGAAGAGAACCCCGTACCCATTAATTGTACGGGGTTCTCTTCAGAATATCTGTCAAAAAATCAAACCAAATGATAAGTTCGCAGAGATCAAACAATAAATCTAGTGAACGAATTCAAAAATTCGCCTGAAATCAAAGTGATGCCATATAAAAAAATAAGTCAGTGAGGAATTTTATAAAATTAATAGGAACATTTTCGGCGACGGGACATTTTCATGTAGTGACGTCACGAGCCCAAATAATGGATTTATTTATTTTAAAATAAAAAAAAACTGTACAACTTTTTCGTAATCTTAGTAAAAAACTCTATCCACACGATTTTTTCCAAGTCGTTATGAAATCCATGCAAGTGGCCTATTGTAAAGTTTCATTAAAATCCATTCAGTCTTTTTTGCGTGAAAGAATAACAAACGCACCAAGGGCTTACCCAGCTTTGTCGCCAAGGGGGGGTCACATAGCGCCAGGGGGGGGGGGGGTCACTTAGTCGTGGTCAAGTCACAAGTAGTTATAATTTAATTTGGATAATAATGGACACAAAAAATATATGAAAACATTATGTTTAACAATTTAAATTAGTGGTCCATCTAGGTCCTGGACCCAGCCCAGGGGGGGGTCATGACCCCCATGACCCCTCCTCCTGGATCCACCCTTAAAACACACATATATCCATACAAACTTTCTCGTTTATAATATTAGTAAGATGTGAGTATCCCACTTCATGCCCTTGTCTTCATCTACAGTTATCCCCAAATATACCAGTTCTATGATTCCACATTTACAAGGATGTATAAAATAATGGTGTACACTCAAATGCATGCGATTTTATTATATTATTGGCGTGATGGTATATTTGGCACGTTGAGATCTTAAATACATTAATTTAGTTTATTTGTACTTTATTACAAGGCCTGCATCGTGTCACTATTTCTGTAAATAAAAGAAATCGTGCTGCGTGAGTTTTATTGCATTGGATAATTCTTCATGCGATATGGTTAGCTCTGTATCAACAGCATATACGTAATATTTAAAAAAATTGAATATTTTATTTATGAGTGTAACAAATATTATGTCGAATGTAGGGACGAGAATTGATTCCTGCGGGATTCCTGTTGACCCGTATTTTGGTAAAATAAGACAATTACAATTACAATAAGTATTAATAAGACAATTTGTTTATTTGTTGTCTTTTCAATTTGTAATGACTTAACTTAACTTAACTTTAAATTAAACCACGTGTTTCTCTATAAACAAAGGTTTTATTTTTACTTTTACACTAAGAAAAACACGAATTCCATTATCGTAACGTTACAAACATTACCTGTAAACAAAGAAAGGATATTAAAGTTTATTTGACGATTTTTTTTATATTAAACAAATTGAATAATTTTTCTGATCTTTCAATTACTCAAATGTCAGTCACATAGCGAGTAAACAATAATACTGTTTAATGTGTAAGCAGGACAACACATAACTGACATTTGAAAAGCGATTCATAATTCAAACACAAAGGGATCCTCAGCATTTCTAGATACTATAGGCTATATAATAGGTAAGGTCTGGCGTTATGAATAATCTCTGGCGTTGTGAAATTATTTATCTTACGTTTTCTGTCCCTAACAAAATTGATTTATTGCAAACGTCAGATAAAAAGCAAACCTTGGAAACGATGTTTTTTTTTTTTTTTTTTTTTTTAATTAGGCAATTCACCTTAAAAAGAGTGCTTCGTTGGTGTCGTATTTAATAATAGTCTAAGATCCCTAGAACAACGACCTTCACCGAGATGTTTATTTGATGAAACGTATTTAATATTTAATTTAATATGTCAATAAATATATTGCATATGGGTTGCCTAACAAATTTTAGTCCAGGGTTGATTAATTAATAATTAAAAAAAAAAATGTTTTTTAAACATTTCACCGGTTTGATTATTGAATTAAAATTAAATGAAATTAAAGATTATTTCATTATGAACACGATGGTATCAAAATAATACACACATAAATAATTAATTGATTAAAAAAATAATTTAATAACTATTCCTCTATTTTAATAATAAACTGCTCCAAAATGATGCACAGCATATACGAGTCTATCGCTATCCTTTTCATTTTCAAGAACAAACAGTATGCGCACACTCTTTCTTTAAATGGACGGACTTCTGCTATGCTGTGTCCTCTTCTGTCGCATGGGATGGCTGATTGGGACCTCTCAGTCGCACACATTCACTCAAACCGGTGAAATGTTTTAAGTTTTTTTTTTTTAATTATTAATTAATCATACCCTGAACTAAAATTTGTTAGGCAACCCACATGCAATATATTTATTGGCATATTAAATTAAATATTAAATACGTTTCATCAAATAAACATCTCGGTGAAGGTCGTTGTTCCAGGGATCCTATACTATAACTATCTCTAAAAATGAATCACCGAAAAGTATGCATAAACACGAACGACTGCACCAAATTGGATAATTATTTTTTTTTGTTCGTTATTTTGTATAAAACTACCGTTGAGTTCTAGCATTATGAAATTTGTAAAAAAAATATTATAGGTGGCACGCGAGCAGTTTGAAAACTGAATGAGGGAGGGAGAGGGGGGTTGATGGATGAGTTGATTGGGGAGAGGGAAGGTGGAGGAGGCGGTGTGGGAATCCCGTAATACCATGCGAGCAAAGCCGCGGGAAAAAGCTAGTAGTTAATAAAGTAGCCGAATAGGCCGAATGCCGAATAGTGGTCGAATATTCGTGGCATCTCTGATCGTAACGTTACAAACATTATGTAAACAAAGAAACGACATTTAAAGTTTATTTGTCGAACTATTAAGTTATTTTTTATTTTTTTGTTTTATTTTTTTTTTGTTTATCTTAAAATTGCAACATATTATAATTTTACTGGTCTTCCATTAAAAGCCTTAGCTTGTGGATGGAAGAAGAGTCGACATTTCATATATTATGTACAAATACAGTCACGTGTACAGTTAATACAGTTAATACATTTCACTATAGTATTTCTTACTATAGTCAAGTATTTCAATATATATGTAGGTGCAGTTAATACAGACACATGGCAATCAGACCCGTTAACTAAAATATGCAAACATATATGTATTCAGTAAGAAGAAAAACAAGTATGATTTTTAGTGTGACATTCTCTAAAATACTTTTTGATGGAGTTCAACAATTGAACATTGTTCCTAATGCTTCTGATTTCTATTGGTAGGTTATTGAAAAAGAATTTTCCTTGGTGAGTATAATGGTGTTGGGCAAAAGAAGTGTTTAATTTGGGGCACACAAATACATGTTTAAGTCTAGTACGATTTTCAGTTATGAATGCGTATTTATTTATTTATTTTTCTAATACTTCTTTCAATCACTGAAATATCAGTCACATAGCGAGTAAACAATAATGCTGATTAATGTGTAACCAAGACAACACATCAATGACATTTGAAAAGCGATTCATAATTCAAATACAAAGGGATCCATAGCATTTCTAGGTAGGTATTCCTTTACATGCTTTTAAATGTTTCTCTTTAATTTGTCTTGTCTTGTCTTGGGTGATTAAAAAAATAATAGTAAGTTCGTTATGTTGTAATTAAAAACAACTCGTGATGCAAAGCTCGTGATAATTATAAAATATAGTTCAATTTAAGAGAACAGTCTTTTTAATGCAAATACCGCACAAGAGTCCAAATTACTTAGGACCAGTAGGAGTATGACATCCCCAAATATTAGAATATGCTCTGAGAAAGTGGCGAAGTACATGATTCAATTACTCATTGGATTCAATTACAAGAATGCCATCGATGCAACGACTTCGATATTCAACTGCATTATAAGATCAAAATTAGAATACGCTTCTGCTGTTTGGGCCCCATACCAGAAAAAATATATAGACTTATTGGAACAAATCCAAAAAAAAATCTACGGTATCTTTATATGAGAATGCATGGTGAATACCAGCGATTTATGCATCATCTGGATTAGCTATCTGAAACCATTGATATATAAATAGATGAGACATTAAGCGAATAAATTGGTTCGACGGATTTGAAGGTAGTACCTCCAATTCTCTATTTCACCCATTTAGTGGACCAAAAACCATCGTGTCGTGTTGGGCATTTGAAATACATCTGGTAAGCGTATGTGTAAAAGGCGTTCGTGCAATGTATGGAACGGACTATTCAGACTGTTGAACGTTCAAGTCCTTACTACGCTGTGCCCTCAGTCTAAGGACACCTGCATTCTTGTACATTTTTGCAGGTATATTTACATGGCGGCTCGCGCTCGGTGTGGAGTCTATTGTAAGTCCCTTAAATGTTTCAATACCCGGCTTCAGAGCATTATATTTTATACATTTTACAAATATAAGACAAATAGTCCCGATAAACTACTTTTTAGTAGTTTGTCTAACGGGTTCTTTAGATTAAAGATCTTATTATAGTGATTTAATAGTTACATTTTTACAATTTAAGATATAAAATTAAATAAAAAATTTTACAGAAATATACTTAGATACATTTTTACAATTATAGATATAAAATAAAATAATTTTTTTACAGAAATATACCTACTTAGATAAAAGAAAAATTATGAAAACATGAATAACAATTTTAAAGTCTTTAGTTATTGTAAGCTAATACCTACAAATTAGTTCTTTCCGTAAGCCAAGTCTTCAGTAAGTTCACCAATTGTTTGTTTTGGGTACAGTTTTTAATTTCAGCTGGAAGCATATTTAAACAACTGGGAATCATGTAATTTAACGTTCTTTGTCCATATTTATTTGTATGTTTAGGTACAATTAGCCTTTCATTAAAGTTAAAACGAGTATTATGGTTGTGTTCCAGCCTGTTTATATATAAAGGGTTATTTATGTGCTGAAACTCGTTCCAGAACTCGCGACCGCGAATGGCGCGATGTCATACTCGTAATTGAAACTTTGAATGCAATATTTTCCATCGCATTTTTTTTCTTTTATAGTAATTTAGGTGAATGTAAAGATTTTTCTAAAAAATATTTGTATTAAGCGTAACCAATGATTTCGAAAGTTTACCAAAAATAGGCGCTGCAACAGTAAAAAATAACTAGGTTGATTAATATAATTGATGAACTTTGATGTCGTTGTATGCGGCCCTCTACTTGAAAAGTCTGTAAACCCCTGCTTTGCAATCGCATTCGTGCCAGTTCGGTAGATAACGGAAAGTGTCGAACTACCCCTCCCGCAGGCCTGAGATGTACACAAATTTCGAATATATTTGTAAGGCATGGCGCCTCTATTGTATATCTCTATGTCTGAAACGCGCTTCGAAAGTCTCTAATCTAGAAGGAATGGAATCCTAACAGTAATAGCTTTCAAAATTATAAACTATTACATTGAATTGACAGCCCATACCTCTTAGAATGCTATAAATTGTTCGTAATGAACAACTACTCCCAGGGTCGCCACCACGACTTGCTCTGTATCCCACGTGGCAGAACAGACGTTCTGACCCAGCACTGCATGACAAGAGGAATGGTGCTGCTAAATGGTATCTCTAGGTCCCTTGACATTTTCAACATAAGTTTTGAAGGTTTCAAGAGTAATTTTAGGCAATTTTATGTCACATGAGAACGGGTCGCTTCTTCGACTCGTTCTTGTGTTCAACAGCTCGGCTGTGGAACGATTTGCCGGCCGCTGTGTTTCCTACTTCCTACAATATGGGTCTCTTCAAGATCAATGTTCATTCCTTCCTCTTTTCAAAAAGACCCTCCACACAGCATCTCAGATGAGATGGGCCCAGAGGGAAAATATTTCCCTCGGTATCACCTGTGTGGAGTTAATATAAAAAAAATCAACGTTTTTCTGGCAGGTAAAGTGGCTACCATTCCACCTTGCTACAAATCCGCTCAATTGTCAGCAGAGATCTAAGCAAATTACTAATCAACAACGAACAATTCATTTCGACAACCCTCTTAATATGTCGGCAAACAATGTTATAAGTAGACGCAGCAAGTGTTTTTCGTTTCAGTCAAATTGAAAAAACTCCATCAAAATGAGGCGTCTTCCTTATATTAACCTGGTGGTCCTAATCATTGTTGTTTGTGCTGGTAAGTTATAAATTTTCATATATGAGAACAGCAACCAGTTTCAGTTCAACAAATTTATATACCTGCAAGGGCGGCCAAAGCGAATCTAAATAATATAAAGAAAATAATAATAAAATACAGTCACAATTTGCCAAACATCTCTAAAAAAAAAAAAACACTAACTTGGTGCTAATAATAAGCCAACTCCGTTACACATACACCGTAAACCCGATCTTTTAGAGCAGGAGCGATCTTTTTACTGTCGGGGCTCATTTGGGAAGTATGTTTACGAGAGATGGGAAGGCTGATAGAGATATTGAAAGAAGGGTGAATGCAGGTAACTCTATTAATGGAGGACTGAACGCCGTTGGCACCAACAAAAAACTGTCCAAAGACGCGAAACTAGCCGTCCATAATGGAGTACTGGTACCTACCCTGATGTATGGCAGTGAGGCATGGAACTGGCAGAGGAAGGATGAAAGTAGACTGAATGCTGTAGAAATGAGATCCCTGAGGCGTATGTGTGGTAAAACCATGTATGATCGTAAATTCAAAAATAAATTAAACAATAATATCTTAAATAATTTAGCCACTTATAACCGCATTAACCTTTAATTAACAATACTTATTCAAAAATTTATTTTAAATTATTATTATTTTTTTTTTTTTTTAATATCATTTTATTTTTTTTACACATTCGATTTATGTAAGTACGTAAATATAATGTATGTGTTATAATTTTTTATTTAAATTTTTTTTATTAAAAAAATATTTATATATTTTTCTCTTCCCTTTACACACGAGTAGTTACACTCTCGTAAAGGTTATATATTATATACATATATATGTTTATACTGTTTCTAATCAATGTTGCATGTTAGTATTTAATGATTTGAGTTTAATCCGTTTGTAACCTGAAAATGTAATTACTCATGATTATATTACATGTATATGTATATAAAAACTAATAAAAAAAAATAAAAAAATCGTGTGAGAAATGTGGAAATCCGCAAAGAATGCAAGGCTGATGTAAGCGTGATGAGTAAGATCAAGAAAGGAACGCTCCGATGGTTTGGGCATGTAGAGCGAATGAACGAGGAAAGGAGTGTAAGGAGAATATATGACGCAAATGTGAATGGTAGAAGAAGTGGAGGACGCCCAAGAAAGACATGGCACGACCAAGTGAATCAGATACTTGAGTCGGGCCATGTCAAGAGTCAGAATAATAGAAGAGAATGTATGAGACGTTGTATGAATGTAAACGAGGCAAGGAATGTGTGCCAAGACCGGGAAGTTTGGCGGTCCGTCCTCTCTGCCTACCCCTGCGGGGAAACGGCGTGATGGTTAGTTAGTTTAGGGACCCATTTGATTTTTCTTGTGTCACCCCAGGGCCGCACTAAGATTTTCAGGCTTGAACGGAGAGGGGAAGGAACACCTCAGCATATTATTTTGTCTCCATTTTACTTTTTTTTTAAAAATAAACCGATTTTTATATATATTTTTTTAACTTTAAAAATTACTTGAAGTTTTTAGCAAAATAAGAGGGTTCAAATTTAACCGAGTTTACGCTCTGTAGGTAATTAATAATTAATTTCATAGATTTGGCAATAATATGTTTCTTATGTTTTTTTCCCTGATATTTTTGTTCCAAGTTTTGTATTCTGCCAGCACCCATTTAATTTCTTCAAAATTGCGAGTGGTTGTAGGCTTTTGGTAGTGACCCTGAACGTCCCTGATTGCTTTGAGGACTATCATACCAAATTATTTTATTAGTTGTTAGTATACATGTATGTAAAAAATAAAAATTATTATTAGATACGATTTTAGATTTTCACGGCCAAAAATTATTTTGTTATTAGTTTTTGGGGTATTATGCCGTGTTGCGCTACCTCCTTCTTTAGCCAACGTTTCGGACAGCGTTGCAGTGTCCATCATCAGGGCAGATGTGTAATATTTAGGGGTGATGTTAGCAGGGCTGGGCAGTATTTGAAATACTTGTAATTGAAATACGTATTTGAAATACAAATACGTATTTTGTATTTGTATTTCAATTACTTTCTAAAAATGTATTTTGTAATTGGTATTTCAATTACCTGCTGCTGAGGTATTTTGTAATTTGTATTTCAAATACTTATGGCTTCAAAATACATTTTCAAATACATTTAGCGATCTTAATAATGATAATGAAAAATAACACACATAGATAATACATAGACTATAAACGCTAGAATCCTGTATTATTGTCCTTTGCTATAGCAACCTTACTAATGATTTTTTGTAAGTCTCTTAGGGGGCATACATTAATTACGTGAGCTCAAAAAAAGGGGGAGGGTCCAGCAAAATCTCACGTTACTTGAAAAGAATAAACGAAGTGGTCCAAATTCATCTCACCAAGGGACGGAGGAGTCTAGTTTGGAAGAAAAACTGCTGACGTAATTAATATGTGCCCCCTTATCATTGGTTTATAATGTACTGTACATTTTTTACGTCATGCTAGTTATTATTATTGTCCTGTGCTATAATAGCACTGTTATTGTACATTTTGTATTTTGTATTATATTATACTTATCATTGCTTTGTAACGTACATTTTTGTATCATAGTATTAGATCAAGCACTATAGGAATAATTTGACTGATTACTAGATTATTTTTAAGTTAATTACTGTAGAGAAGAGCAGAGAAGTGAAATAACACAAAATTGCGCTATAAAAATGTCATCCATTTATATATAAAAATTAATCCTTGTTTCCCTTGGTCACACCATAACTTCAGAATGACTTTACCTATTTCATTCATTTTTTTTTAAGTTTTCTAATTCTTTATAGAAGGTTCTTACGGAAAGAAAAATTAAGAAAATAACGCAGGAAATTGGATAATTTCAGAAAACTTTACGACTATTTTAACTTCACACGTCTGACAGTTCGCGCGTTTGATGAAATTGAATTTAGCAGGAAGCTGTTTTTTTTGTAAAAAAAGAATTGTCCATGGATTTCTTAAATCATAAATATTTTAAATAGGTACCTATTTTAAGTACCAGATTTGATTGATTGTTCTTATAATATAGAAAAATGAATATTTGTAATATGTGAAAAATGAAAATTTGAATAAAAAGATTGTAATAGCTGGCACGCGAGTTGTTTGAAAACTGAATGAACTGGGACTAAATATATGGAACGCGGGAGGGGGTTGGCGGGATTGGGGGGGAGCGGGAGAGGGGAGAGGGTAGGCAGGGAAGGTGGAAGGGGAATGCAATAGGGGAAAGGGATGCGTTAGGGTAACGGAGATGCACGGGAAAGGACATGCAGAGAGAAACAATTTATTTCTTTGAATATGGCATTGCAACGCATGCCGGGAACCAGCTAGTCTTATTGTAATAATTATTATTATAATCTAACACCTAAGTCCCATACTACAAAACTTTACAAGTGGAGCGGAGACGAGATGTGTCTCCTGAGCAATATGATTAGTCAATTTTAGCACATCTCTGTTTCATTCTGCTCAGCTTTGCTTCTACGGAAACGCACCCTTAGATATGGGCACTTACGACAATTTATTGCAACCAAAGGTTCTACCAAAACCAAATGTATTTTGTATTTGAAATTAAAAAATGGTTAAAATACTGTATTTTGTATTTTGTATTTCAAATACACGACTTGAAAGTATTTTGTATTTCGTATTTTAAATACATGCGATAAAGTATTTTGTAATTTGTATTTCAATTACAGCAAAGCATGTATTTTGCCCAGCCCTGGATGTTAGTACTTAACTACTTAGGAGCGATACCGTGTCGCCAGCTCTACTCCTCTACGAGCTGGCGCTACAATATACTTCAACATGTTTTTTTGCGTTTAGCCAAAAAAAGCCGTTTAGCAAAAAAAGTATTAAGTAAAAGTAGTTAAGTACTAACATCACCCCTAAATATTACACATCTGCCCTGATGATGGACACTGCAACGCTGTCCGAAACGTTGGCTAAAGAAGGAGGTAGCGCAACACGGCATAATACCCCAAAAACTAATAACAAAAAAAAAAAAAATTATTATTGTTCGGTTTATGAATATTATGTTTTCTTGTAACTTTTTGAATTAAAATGTGGAAAAAAACTTACGAAAAAAGAGAAGGTTATGTTGTATCCTTACTTACACATATTTTAATACTTGTTAAAATTTTATTTTAATGTTTTTCTTTACCTTAATTGATTATGTAAATAAATTTAAAGAAATTAATTCATTCCAATACTTGGTTTAAAAGTTACAATGAATTTAGTACACCAATGCAGGTTTTCAATTTTTGGTACAAAATTAATTCAGTGGTGAAGGCCAATTTTTTTGCTCATTAATTCTGTGGCCAATGGGTTAAGAAATACCATCGACTATGATGATATACTTATAAACTTTTTATTTATTTATTTATTTATTTTATTTTTATTTTTTTTTTATTAGAATTTTTTGAGTATTTTTCTAGTTTTCAGAACACCTAAATACATAGAAATCAGTTGAAAACATCCACACATCTGCCCTGATGATGGACACTGCAACGCTGTCCGAAACGTTGGCTAAGCGAAGGAGGTAGTGCAACACGGCATAATACCCCAAAAACTAATAACAAAATAATTTTTGGCCGTGAAAATCTAAAATCCTATCTACTTGTAAACTGTTTGTTCATAGTTTGATATGATTGAAAAAAAAACTATCTCTAGGTGTATCTTAGCGACATCTAAATAAACAGCTTTGAATTAACCAAGGAATCATATCATACTAATTCTTTACTCATAGATGGCATTGAAATAAGTGGTGGAATTTAGTTACAAGAAGGCTATAATTTTAAGATTTTGTAATGTTTAACAGGTCCGGTGGAACTAGCGAATGCTCCGCCAACTCGCTCACCACCTCCTACAACACCAATAACACCATCAACACGAATAAGTAAGTCTAGCATCCGAATGAATGGATATTTTATTTTTGTTTAATTTTTATTTGTTTTATTTATCTGTATCAAACAAAATAAGCAGTACATTGGTTACGGCAATGAAATCCTTAATATTAACATTTAAATATTTCATGGTGGGTATACGTAATATGTTTATTTTTGTTTAATAAGATGGACCAATGATGATTGATTTTCTGTTCACGAAAGTTTTTAGATTTTTAATAAATGATCTACCAATTTAGAAGTAAGGTTAAATAGAGCTGCTTCAAGTGAATAAACACGTCGTTTTTAACCTTTCAGCGGTCGCGCGCGGTCTGTGAGACCGCAGCGAGCTTCTTTGACTGATTATGCACCAACTATAAACAATATATAATCGCGTTTTTGTGATATCCTTGGGGGTGAGTTACGTATTGTCAGTACCCCAGTGACATTTGTCGCAAGCGCACATGTTCATTTGTTTGTATTTGCGGTCTCAGATTCCGCCGTGCGATTGATTGCACACGTGAAAAATCTCTTGAATAATATTGAGAGCTGAATGAGTATTTAATGATATTTTTTTTTCATATTATTTAGAATTTAGTTAGACGCAAATAAGTAGTTGTAAAATTTTATCTTGTTTCGTTATTATGTTGATTTATAGCGTTGTTATGTGCCAGATGTCTAAAAAATTGATAATTTATACACTTAAACTATAACGTACAAATTAAAAAATTGTTACCAATTATGGTTTTTCACATTTATTATTAATAAAGATAAAATAAATTTTTATTATTTGCTATTTACAATATTATGAAATATTCAGTCGTCTTCTAAAACAAGACGCCTAAATTGTGAAATCACAGACCGCGCGCGACTGCTTATGTTCGGCACAAGGGTGCAACTACTGGAAGGTTAAAGAAAGTCGTACAGTAACGCGAGTTTTTATCCTGCGACAAAATATCCTCCGAAAAAATATACTCCGACAAAATATCCTATGAACAAAACATTCCCCAATAAAATATCTACTAAAACTTAACCGAATGAAATAAAATGCAAAAACGATTTCCGTTTGGAAAGAATAATTATTTGAGAATAAATAAGAAATCATTAACAATATTATGTCAATCAGTTTATAAACAACACTGCACATTGATATCCATGGTATTTTGAATCGTCTTATTGACATAAGCCCTTCCCATGCCACCAAAAACAAAAAACCCGGTTTTAGTATTGCCATCATTGCTTTAAAAGGAAGCAACCTAAATTAAAAATTGTACTTGACTAAATAATTATTGTTATAAAAATTACTTCATAACATGATGAATATGTGAAGAACCTAAAACAGGAGCAGAACTTATAAAGCTCACCGATGCACTGGAGCGTAACGGTTACCCGGCAAGGCAGACAAGGCAAATCATAAGAGCCAAATCTGCACCAAGCGAAGACAAAATTAAACAAGAGTCGAAAGGCTGTGCTTTCCTACCTTATGTTCACAATGTGACATAGAATTGCGAGACTGTTGAGGAAAGAAAGCATCAAGACTGTCTTCGGAACCGCAACCAAAATACAAGACCTACTGAGGTCCGCAAAGACCAAGTTTCTGCTGGAAACAGATGGAGTGTATCCGGATGTGACAAGTTTTATGTGGCTAGACAGAGCGGAAAAAAAACCATTGATATTAATAGAGACGACGGAGCTATGTTCAATAGCTCTTGGTACCGGTAATTGACGGCTACACCAAAGCTAAACGCAATTGTGAAGTATACTGTAATACCAGCTTGTAGTGGAGTGGAGCTGGCGACATGGTACCGCTTCCAAGTACATAAGCATACATTTCACCACTAACAATAACACATCTGCCCTGATGATGGACACTGTAACGATGTCCGAAACGTTGGCTAAAGGAGGAGGTAGCGCATCACGGCATAACACCCCAAAAATAAACAACAAAAATACTTTTGGCCGTGAAAATCTATATTCATATCTACTTCATAACAATCTAACCTAACTTAACAAAAATATTACAGACATCCCGTAAAGACAATAAGTTATTATTCAAAAACATTTAAAGATAAAAATAACACTAATAATCACTGGTCAACAATGGTTTTGTTGCCCTTGATAAGACAGTGGTTCTGAATCATTTTATGCCTACAATTTATATGAAACTATGAATGATTTTGGAATATTGGCTCTAGTTTTTAAGATTTTGGCGTATCTTATATCATTACATCTCAGAGTAACAATCTTAGCTCAACAATCCTGGATCTACACGAAAACTCCCTGATTTACATGACCAAGGCAAATGACCTTTTAAGCTCACTAATAAAAATTATCCAAGACCCAATTAATAAATTTACGAAGGAGCAAATGGGGAAAATTACGCCGATAACTTCAGAACTTTTGGGCACCACTGGATTGATGGCGGTACGAATGGGGATCCTTGAAGGCGAATTATCAGCCTTTAAAAGCATACCTCAAACTTTGTCATCAGAAGTTAACTCCCAAATTCCACCATCTAATATGTGTGACTTACAGACAGAAATCGAAGTGAGAAAGATGCGAGCAAATAATGTCATTGTTCGGGCATATTTGTACCTACACCCATGTATCCCTCCCGTCTTACCTACCTATCCGTATATATCCATCTTTCCATTGTCATCGGTTGAAGATTGATTCTAACCGCAAACATCAGTGCAATTTTTACACCGCGCGGTACTGGCAGCCAAATACTTTGGTCTCGTCGCTTTATATTCTAAACCCGGATCCGCGCAAGATACGTGTTTTCAACCGTGGAGTTTTCTTGAGTGCATGAGTGTGGGACCCCGGGATATCACCAGTAAGGTAGGATCATCTAGTTTTCGGTCGACATCCCATTTTTTCCTCTTCATCCTTTTTCATTCTAACAGTGGTAGGTAGAGATTTCAGACTCCGCGGAAGAAAATAACAACTTCCAATAGCTATCGAAACAGTCATTCTCTTCAATATCCCGGAGAGTGTGTCAGATCTAACTGCAATTAACATATCAGAGGATATTAATAGGGTATCGACAACTCTTAAAAACATAGATATTTCAATTAATACTCAAGATATTAAAATCCACAGATTAGGAGCAAAGAAAGTTACTGGTAAAATAAGACCTATCAAATTGGAACTTAAAGATCGTCAATTAGCCCGGACGATTCTAATAAAGAATAAAGATTCAAAGATGGAATTAAAGCCGGAAATGATCGAACTCTCCAACAACGGTGGCAACTGATAACTCTCCGTGAAGAACTGGAGTCCAGGAAAAATAATGGTGAAACAAACTTAACGATAAAATATGTCACTCCAGCCCTAAAGTTGTCGAGTTGCAGCTTAATGGTGTTCCACTAGTTACAAAAAACGGTTAATATCACACAGGAATAATAACCTAGTAAATAACTTTATGGTGAATTATCAAAATGTTATAGGACCAGCCAATAAACATAAATCGGAATCATGCAGCATCTACTACCAGAACATCATCATGCCATTAAAAAACACCACAAATAAACATTCACACTCCCCTACTTTCTCAAACGACGTAATCAAATCAGTAAGGCAGAGGTCAAATCAGAAAAACAGAGGTCATAAGATAAAACTAAACGAAATAAAAATGTACTACCAGAATGTCAGAGGCCTTAAAATCAAATTAAATTTACTTCAGTCTACAATACCAATGTTTGAGCACGACTTTGTACTACTTTCCGAAACATGGTTAGAGCCAAATATTCGTTCTAGTGAATTAGGTTTTATAAATCATAATGTGCATAGATTAGACAGAAATACATTGACAAGTGCTAAAAGCAGAGGTGGTGGAGTTTTAATCGCTGTCAGCAAGAAATATAAAGCAAACTTAATTACAACAAAACACAAACAACTTGAGCAAATCTTCATGCAAGTGAGTGTTGCCAGGAACAAAAAGATTATTGTGGGCTGTATTTATATCCCATCAATTCAAGCAATGAAGTATATAGGTGACATAGTGAGGAAGTGGAAAATATATTAAAAAGGAATCCTAGTGCGACATTTTTGCTTGCTGGTGATTATAAACTTCCTAATGTGAACTGGGTGAACAGTGACAATAACATCAGTGTTAATGAACCTGAACGCATTATTCTAGACATGGCGTTATTCCTAGGTCTGAATCAGGCAAATACTATACCAAATAAAAATAATCGTACTCTATACTCTGTTTTTCTAACTTAGACTCACTAGTAATTGAAGAATGTAGTGAACCGCTGGTGCACATATTGATGCTTATCATCCTCCAATGGAAGTTATTATTTCTAATGTTCATGTTAATACTTCTAAACTGTCTTTCAGTTACCAAAACTTTTTCAAAACTGATTACGAGAAAATTTGTAATTATCTTCTCTCTTTTGATTGGTCATCTGTGCAATATGATGATATCAACACAGCTACCAATGCATTTTATTCTATTTTGGATTAGGCTATCAGCATGTATATTCCAACCAAGATATATAAGCCAAACACATATCCAAAATGGTACTCCAAAGAACTTATAAATCTACTTATCACTAAAAAACTTAAACATAAACAGCCTTACTAATAAAAAACCACAGCACGCCCGATAACCCGTGTTGCTGAAGCAACATCAATACAACAAAAATACACTAAAACATGAAATATTACTAATAAGGTTTGTTCTTAAAATGTATTTTATAAACCTGGCAACAATGTAATTTTTCATAGTGTAAGTACTAAATTGTGTGTTTTCCTTCATAACCGCCAGCTGGCGGCGCCTGCGCATTCGTCGTTCGGGCTGAAAGCGCGAAAAAAAAAATCACTCCTCGGATGTGTTTGTAATATTATTACTCAAATGTGATCGTAATTTCTAATAATATGACTAACTCACCATTATATTCATATAATTGATATATTTACCGTGTTTTTGTGGTTTTTAATAAGTTTTAGTCAGGTTATAATAAAAATAATCATACTTTGAAAACTGAAATGTCAAAAAGTATTTTACATAAAACATGAAAATTCAAATTTACATTTAAAGGTTTTTATTTTATGAGAATTTCATAAAAGTGGTGTTTTTTTAAAATATTAATATCTATACATGTGTTCCTAAACGTATCAATGAAATTAACGTCTTTAAAGTTGCAAGAAATCTGTTATAAAAGTCGGTTTTATTTTTTTAGGTTAGTTTTTTGGCAATAAAAAACTTTGAAATTTTTTATTACTTTTTTATTGTATGCACGAGGAAAAAGTGAGGTGACAGTTTCGTTTCAAATTCATTATATAAAAGGTCTGTATTTTTTAAATTTTGTTTTTTTATAAATTTCTGTACACTTTCATCAAATATGTTTTGGTAAAATAAAAATTCCATTTATTTTTTGCGTTTATTTATTTTTATTTATTTAGTAACTATATAATATTTTTTACATTTTTATATGAAACATGTTAGTTAGGTGTATATATGTATAAAATAGAAAATCTTAAATATTTGAATCTTAATATATGGCAGTTTTTTTTTAAATAAAGCGTTTTGCAATTACACAAATCTAAAAGGTAATTTTATCTAGTTTTCATAAATGGTATTTGTTTTTACGGTACCTTCAAAAATAAGAAATATATACAACATTCAAAATACTTTGAAAAAAATCCAAATTTCGGCCAGACATCATTACTAAAACAGAGATAAACTACCCTCTCAGACTGTGTAAACCAAGTGTATTTTTTTCCATGAACAATTTTTTAGTTAGTAATGTTTTCACATCCGCGGCCGTTTGTCAATTGAATAAAATTTTCACTGGGTTTTTTAGTAAGGCTGATAGAATATAAATTATATGAAATGTGAAAAAATCCTGATTACATTGAATTTAAAGATTTAAGAACTTCATGTAAAAAAATGTCTATGACCTGCCACTGTAACTATACAAATGAAATTCAAAACTCCATAATGAATAATGTTGGTTAACTTGTTTGCAAATTTTTTTAAAAGTGCTTATTCAACAGACTCAAGCAATACCTATGTTCCAACAACAACAACTCTAGATGAAACTTTTGATATTTCACAGTATACCATAAGTCTCTCTGATGTAATTACTAAAGTTAAATCCTTAGATATCTACAAATCTGCGGGACCAGATAATATCCGTACAATATTTATTAAAGAATGTATCAAAGTAATTGCTCTCCCATTAACCAAACTTTTTAATCTATCTTTATCCAGTGGAATTTTTCCCCATAAGTGGAAAGTAAGTTATTTGACTCCAATTTTCAAAAAGGGCGATAAAAGTGATATTTCTAATTACAAACCAATATGCATTCAATCCACCATACCGAAACTCTTTGAAAGCCTAATACTTGACAAACTTTTTACACAAATAAACCTGTGATATCACCTAACCAGTTTGGATTTTTGCCAGGTAGAAGTACTCTTTCCAATTTAATTATTTATGAAAATTTTATAACCAATGCTTTAAAAAAAAAAAAAACAAGTAGACTCTGTCTATTCTGATTTTAGTAAAGTTTTTGATTCAGTTTCCCATAAAATTCTCATTTGGAAATTAGAAAAACTTGGTATACGTGGTAATATATTAATCTGGTTTGAAAGCTATCTTACTGGAAGACAACAAATTGTTAGAATAAAATCCTCGAAAAAATTTATGCAACAAGTGGAGTTCCACAGGGTTCACACCTTGGCCCAATCTTATTTATCTTGTTTATAAATGATCTAACAAAAATATTTCATGATGTGTTTTTCTTACTTCTTGCTAATGACCTCAAAATGTTTAGAATTATTCAAAATATTTACCATTGCAACATTCTTCAAGATAATATCAACAAATTTTTACTTTGGTGTAATGAAAATAGACTCTACTTAAATATCTCAAAATGCCAAGTAGTTAGATTTTCTCGAATAAAAATCCAGTGGTCTGTAATTACAACATAGATAACAATACTCTCGAGACATTAACACAAATTAAAGACTTAGGCATCACTTTTCAATCAAATCTTTCTGGTTGGGCGTTTACACAATCATAGCTACACTCACCTACATACATTTACATATATCATAGACTCTGTGCTTGTAGCTTTAATTGTCACATATTCCTTACTTATCCATCCCTATCCTTTTTACCCATCTATCCCATCCCTACGTTCCTGTCAATTTTCGTTACCATAACAATCAGTTAAACAAATCAGTGTGTCGTCAATCGAACCTCACCGTGAAAGCATACGATTTTACGCTCCCGCATTCTATACCCGCATATGAAAGTAAAATACCGCGAATACAAGTGTATGAACAAAGGCCACTCGTGAAAGAAGAGAAGTAGATACCACAAGATTCCTCAGTAAGTCCCTTCCTTCCTTTATGTGCATTCATTTTTACTTGTGCAGTGGTCTATCATACACTCAAAACACATACGCAAGGTCCTTCGACAAACGCATTCGCACCTAAATCACACATCATTCATAAACAATAAACACTTCCCGCAAAATCATCAACTTTCATTTGTTAAAATTTAAATTGTGTTAGTGAAATTATGGATCTAGGCATTATGTTCGACAGTAAACTCACCTTTGTATGTCATATTAATAATATTATCAACAAAGCCATAAAGACTCTTGGTTTTGTTTTGAGAGCTGCAAAAGATTTCAATGATTTAGACACATTCATTATGTTATATAAAACCCTTGTCAGATGCCAACTTGAATATAACTCTACGTTATGGTCTCCCTTTTACAACATTCATTCAGACAACATTGAAAAGATTCAACGGAAGTTTCTAAGGTTTATAAACTATAAATTGCAAATTCCTATACTAAACATTGATTACAATTATCTCCTGGATAAAACGTCTCTATTGAAACTTTCAGAAAGAAGAATAAGCACAGATTTAATATTATTACATAAAATAATGCATTACAAAATTGACTGTTCTGAATTACTTCAATTTATCTATATCCATGTTCCCCAAAAATCGTGTCGACATTTATTACCCTTCTACTTCAATAACACCAGGACACTAGCTTATCAAAATTCTCCGTTTCCGAGACTTCACAGTCTCGGAAATAAATATTCTAATCTAGGTGATATATTTCATCTTAAAACTAATCAGTATAAACGTTGTATATTCTATCACTTTTATTCTTCTAGGCACAAATAGATTTACATAATTTCTTCAATTTTTGTTTATATTGAATATGAGACTTCTTATCATTTTTACATAATATGTATTTTTATTCTATTATTTGTTTTGTTGTTACACTGTTTTGTGTATTTTCTTTTCTCATTTTATTATATTTTCTTCATTGTTTGTTACTCAACTTATAAATTATAATGTAAAAACCCATCAGGGCGTGTAATAAATAAATAAATAAATAGACACATAACAGAAATTTCTAACACGGGCTTAAAAATGTTTGGATTTATAACTAGGCTAACTAGAAATTTTAACAATATAAAATATATTAAACTGTTATATTTTACATATGTTAGAAGTCAATTTGAGTACAATTCTCCCGTTTGGATCCCATATTATAATATACATTTATTTATAGTACACAAGCTGTTGAAAGAATACATAACAAATTCTTACGTTTTCTAAATTTTAAAATGGATATCCCAGCAATTATGTTAAACTACGACACTATTTTAAATGATTTGAATATGCTCAAATAGTCGGAACAGACAGAAGAATTTTCACTGATTTGGTATTTCTGTATAAAATTCTAAATAATTTAGTTAATAGGCCGGTATTGCTTGAATTGATAAGCTTCCGGATTCTACTACGTAATACCAGAAGTCAGGATTTATTTCAGTGCAGAAATTCTGGAACTAACTACCATATGTATTCCTCTTTGCCCAGAATACTAATGGAGGGAAATAATTATACCAAGTCAGTGGACATCTTCAATTTATCTTTAATCAAATACAAAATACTTTTGCGGAGGCAGTTCAGTTATGCACAATAAATACTATATATTTCGTTGCAAATACATATTATATTTCTTTGTTAAAGAAATATATAATATTTATATATTATTTAATCAAAGTGTAATTTGTGAATTTCTTACTTATGTAAAAGCCCCGTAAAAGGGCGTAAATAAATAAATATAAAGTAAAATCGTTCCCGTTGTCTGTACACTTAGATCTTTTAAACTATGCATCGGATTTTCATGCGGTTTTCACCATCAGATAGAGTGATTCATGAGGAAGGTTTTTAGGTATATAATTTGTCAAGGTTTTGTGTAAATTGGTTAAAATATATAATATATGATAGGCAGCGGGCTGGCAAGCGGGTGATCTGGATTTGATATGTATGCAAATTTTTAGATGGCGTTGGTTATAAAGGTTGGGTAATTGTGTTGTCAGTAGATTGCATTGTGTTTCGTTAGTCATAGCAACGTGTGGTTGGGTCTGCTAGTTAAAAACAATTAGCAGTGTAAGTTGGCTCTTCAGAACTAGAGTTTTTTTATTTTTTTTATTGTAATATAAAAAATATGAGTTACATATATATATACATATTTTACAAAATTTTATATTAAAGGTCGTATTTAGTCATGTATACCTTATCAGAAAAGAGGAGCTCTTGTGCCTGATAAGGATAAGTTATTAATAGATGTTAAATTTTTTGGTGAAATTGCTTTCTGCGACATCACGTGACCCCGCCCCCGCATGCCTTATGTGGAGAATCATCATACCTAACTTGATATGTAGTGGCGGAAGTATGGCGAAGTGGCGAATTTCACCAAAACACTAAACATCTCTTAATAACTCTAGTTTTGAAGAGCTAACTTACACTGCGAATTATTTTTAACTAGCAGACCCAACCACATGTTGCTGTGACTAACGAAACACAACGCCAACTACTGACAACGCAATTACCCAACCTTTATAACCAACGCCATCTGTTAATTTGCATAATATCAAATCCAGATCGCCCGCTTGCCAGCCCGCTGCCTGTCGCCCGCAGCCCGCTGCCGCTGCCACATATATTATATTATATTTCAACCAATTTACACATAACCTTGACAAATTATATGCTTTAAAACCTTCCTCACGAATCGTTCTATCTATTAGTGAAAACCGCATGAAAATCCGTTGCGTAGTTTAAAAGATCTAAGCGTAGACAATGGGAGATTCTTTACTTTATACTATGTAATGATGGTATAAGATACGCTAAAATCATAAAAACTAGAGCCAATTCAGTACTTTCATGAATATATCCGTAAACTGGGTACTTCAAAGTATAAAAATCCGCAGAGATATTCAGGGCAACAAAAAAATACATTTTTTGTTGAGCTGTTAATTTATTGTTTTTACTAGATGTCTGTAATATTTATACATTTTTTTGGTTCGGTTGGGTTAGGTTAAGTTTTAGTAATTGCTTTGTTGAGGAATGTTTTGATCTTGTTTGTTTTTGTTGCATTATAAGGCTTGTGCAATGATGGAGGAATAAGATACCAGAGGTTTGAACCAGCGCCGCTTACCCGACGGGTACCCGTCGCAATCCTTCACTCATATACTAACCGGTCAAATCGTTATATTTTCCAGATCTTAACAACTTGTCTTGTGAT
Source organism: Limnephilus marmoratus (assembly GCA_917880885.1). Classification (NCBI taxonomy): domain Eukaryota; kingdom Metazoa; phylum Arthropoda; class Insecta; order Trichoptera; family Limnephilidae; genus Limnephilus; species Limnephilus marmoratus. Next base: position 60,409,860 of record OU862907.1, read on the forward strand.
GAAGCATGCTTTCTGTTTTGTCCTGACGAAGTGAGACCGTGCATCATCGATCGCCCAGGGCCCGAGGGAGGTTGTCGCTGTAAGTGAAAATTACTAACTATGACTTACATCATTCTGAAGAAGTAATACATATAAACTTAATTTCAATATAAAAAAATGCGTCGTTATGACTTATAGTCGTTCACAAAATCCGTTATTATACCCGTATAGAATGAATGGAGAAGTACTAACACGCGTAAATATCATCAAGGATCTTGGGGTGGCCTTTGATCCCAGGCTGACATTTTCAAATCATATAGTGCAGCTTACTTCGGCTTGCTCCAAACTGCTTGGTTTTGTAATTAGAACTTGCAAACAATTCAGTAACATAGAAGCAATGACCGCCATGTTCAACGGAGTAGTCAGAAGCAAGCTGGAGTACGCTAGTACCGTCTGCATACCTTATCAACTTAAATACATAAATATGATTGAACAAATTCAAAAACAATTCCTAAGGTATGTTTACATGCGATCATACGGAATATATCCGAAATTCATGCATCACGTGGAACTGCTAAAGAAGACAAATTATCAAAGCCTGGAGACCAGGCGTAATGCCAGACTCATAGTATTCGAATTAAAGTAAAAAACCTTATAGATTGTCCATGTCCATATCTCCTGTCATGCTGTGGCTTATTCGCTCCTGACAAATACTGTCTAACTCGTAGCCACGCCCTATTCTACATACCGCAGGGTCGGACAGATGTCATGGCTCAACACAGCATGTCAAGAGGTATGACTTTGCTTAATGCCCTACCAGCGGATATAGATTTGTTTGATATAACCATACCAAGTTTAAAAAAACTATATACATTGTAACAGACGTATCAGCGCCTTTACAAGAACTGTAAAAAAGGGACCGGTCTCGTGCACGCCTTCCAGAGGTAGACGCTGATGATGATGATAGTTGTTGGCTGGCCTCCCTACATCCAGTGGTAATGGCCCTGGATGCGCCTAGTTTCTGCCTGAGCGGTAAGGGAGGAAAAGCAGTCTTCTTGGCGAAGCGGCAAAGGCAATCTGCTTGCTTAGCGGAAAGGGAGGCAAAGCAGTCTTCTTGCGAAGCGGCAAAGGCAATCTGCTTGCTTAGCGGTAAGGGAGGCAAAGCAGTCTTCTTGCCCAAGCGGCAAAGGCAATCTGCTTGCTTAGCGGAAAGGGAGGCAAAGCAGTCTTCTTGCGAAGCGGCAAAGGCAATCTGCTTGCTTAGCGGTAAGGGAGGCAAAACAGTCTTCTTGCCCAAGCGGCAAAGGCAATCTGCTTGCTTAGCGGAAAGGGAGGCAAAGCAGTCTTCTTGCGAAGCGGCAAAGGCAATCTGCTTGCTTAGCGGTAAGGGAGGCAAAGCAGTCTTCTTGCCCAAGCGGCAAAGGCAATCTGCTTGCTTAGCAGTAAGGGAGGCAAAGCAGTCTTCTTGCCAAAGCGGCAAAGGCAATCTGCTTGCTTAGCGGTAAGGGAGGCAAAGCAGTCTTCTTGCCAAAGCGGCAAAGGCAATCTGCTTGCTTAGCGGTAAGGGAGGCAAAGCAGTTTTTGCTCCTCCTTGGAGCCAGAAATAATGGCCCTTACTTGGGACTAAATACTGGCCCTTGCTTGGGGCTAAATAATAACGAGTTGTAAATAATAAATTTAGAATGTCTCCCGGTGACAACCTGGCACGCAAGCATTTATTTGGTTGCACCGGGGCATTGTTCATAGTAAAAAGACATTATTTTACACAATTATAATTAGATAACAATTTGTACCTAAAGAAAAATATCTTTTACCAAATCCAGTCGCTGGCGGCACGGTACATTAGCATTTCGAGGCCAGAAATTTCAGCAAAATTTCCAAGAAATGACCTCGAAATGTAAAGGATGCCACCAACGATGAATCTTGAAAGATGTTTGGAGGGTGCGAACACGTCCGTTACATACATGTATTGTTAGTTTGTTAGTTGTAAGAAAATTGTACTAACCTGTCTGTCGTACAATAAAAAAAAAGAAGTAATACTATACGATATATATATATATGGTACAAATTAATAATAGTATTAAATTGTACCCTGAAGATGCTTAAGTAAAGCAAAACCGGTCGGTTCATAAATTAATAAATCTCGTGGTTTTAAACAAAAAATATTTTATTTTATTGTATATTTTTTTTAACAAATAAGAAGAAAATATTTTGTTTTAAGTAACTTTTTTGTTATTTTCTACCGATTTCGGTACCTCCGTACCATCATCAGTATTTTATAACAGTCCTGATGATGGTACGGAGGTACCGAAACCGTAAACAAAAAAATAACAATAAAGTGTCTTAAAACCAAGTTTTTTCTCTTTTCGTATCTATGTGTTCATTATGTACACGTATGCGAATACCTGTGTGTATGTATGTGTGCATATGAGTGTATGTATGTATGTATATATATATAATATATGTATGTACACATATGTAAATGTATGTGTGTGTAAGTTTATGTGTATATATACATGTAACCGCCTCGGAACAGACTTAGTCTAGTGAGGCGGGCTACTAACTTGTTTGTATAAGATATTATTATTACAATAAACGCCCGGGTTGCCGGCATTAAATAAAAAATGATTATCCAAATAAAATAAAATGAAATAGTTCAGGAGCAGGTGTACTGAATTGAGCGGTAAGCTCCAAGTTTGTTAAGGGAGGGGGGGGGGGGGGGGGCGCAGGTGTAGACAAACCAAAAATACGAACTTCAGAAATAGGCTATTTTCGTCTATAAAAAGACCGCCAGGCACAAAAATCTCCATTCCACGGGAAGCCATAGAGATACGAAAATATAGTATAATTCAATATTTTTGTGACAATATCCTTAGTAGTGTCATCTCCCCGTCAGGTGGCACCCCGGGCGGTCATCCCCCCCCTCGCTAAGCTACTGCGTTCAAGCGGTTTTCAGTCATCGTTGATCTCAGCCATGTTTTAACACGACGCAGTGTAGAAAAGGACCTCTCTATGTCACTTGTAGTTTGTAGTGCAAGGTTGCGCCAAGGAAATAAGTTTCTTTTTTAGTTGCCAGAAAGAAAATGTTTGTCTCCTCGAACACTAACTAAACTAACTAACTAACCATCACGCCGTTTCCCCGCAGGGGTAGGCAGAGAGGACGGACCGCCAAACAACTCGGTCTTGGCACACACTCTTTGCCTCACTCACATTCATACATCGTCTCATACATACTCTTCTATTATTCTGACTTTTGACATGGCCCGTCTCAAGTATCTGATTCACTTGATCGTGCCATGTCTTCCTCGGGCGTCCCCGACTTCTTCTACCATTCACATTTGCATCATATATTCTTTTTACACTACTTTCTTCGCACATTCGCTCTACGTGCCCAAACCATCTGAGGGTCCCTTTCTTAATTTTGCTCATTATACTTACATCAGCCTTACATTCTTTGCGGATATCCACATTTCTAACACGATCATACATGGTTTTACCACACATACGTCTCAGGGATCTCATTTCAACAGCATTCAGTTTACTTTCATCCTTCCTCTGCCAGTTCCATGCCTCACTGCCATACATCAGGGTAGGTACCAGGACTCCATTGTGGACTGCTAGCTTCGCTTTTTTTGACAGTTTTTTTATTAGCGCCAACGGCATTCAGTCCTCCATTAATGGATCAGCCTTCCCATCTCTCGTAAACATACTACCCAGATAAACAAACTCATCCACCTGCTCCAAGTATTCATCATTCACAACTATGTCGCACACTGTTTTCGTACTCTCTCTTTCAAACACCATGACTTTAGATTTACTTACATTCATCATTAACTCATTCTTCATACATACTTCGTTCATCCTAGATACTAGATCTCCTCAAACACTTCAGTACAATCTAGTTTTTCGAGATTTTTTTCTGGTCATACCCTTGTTCTGCCATTTTTATACCATGGTTCGGCTTCTTGATTAAAATTAAGTAAATCGTAGTATATCCAAAAACTTTGCGCTTTTTCTTTAAAATCAATTAACGACGTATTTAACATTGCATTGTACCCGGATGTAGCGACATTAATCCGAAAGCAAACAGACACAAAAGCTTCTCCACACTTTTCTCATCTAGAAAGTGCCTTTTTATTAAATTTCCAAACTGTGCCCGGATCTGCATTTCACCCGTAAGGTTTTCCATAAACTTCTATGACGATGTTTTAAATATAATAGTAGGTTCATTTTCCGATAGTTCCTTCAGCCAACATTTAATGTCCTTGATGTAGCTATTTTTTGTTTTAATTTATTTGATACTAAGTGGGAGTTTGTTACATAACTTTACTGCTAAAAATTCAGAACTTCTTTGTCCAAATGAAGAGTTACACTTTGGTATATCAAGCATGTCTGTTTCAAAGTAATAGATAACTTTGTTTTAACCACTTAATTATTAACAAAAACCGACATGTTTCGTCAGCAAAGCTGACTTCTTAAGGGTTTTGACAGAACTAATTTTAAAAATAGACATACATAGGTAATAGAGAAAAATAATAGACATAAACAATAATAAAATTTGAAAGAAAATAATGTGTAGAGACGAGGGGCAATATAGAAAAATTAAAATTTTAAAAGGGGAATAGATTTAATAATGGGTCATTTAAAAACAATTTTTGATTATTAATAATATTTAAATTTGCATTAACACTCTTTCTAATCTCTAAAATTTCTAATTTATCCAACTGAATGCCATTGACATTACAAAGTATTAATTCTATTCCACTGTTATTCTATTCTCGTCTCCTACACATTATTTTCTTTCAAATTTTATTATTGTTTATGTCTATTTTTTTCTCTATTACCTATATATGCCTATTTTTTAAATTATTTCTGTCAAAACCCTGAAGAAGTCAGCTTTGCTGACGAAACATGTCGGTTTTTGTAAATAATTAAGTGGTTAATACTAAGTTATCTATTAATTTGAATTTAAAATGTTACCACAAAATAATTTTGCACTATTAGAAGAAGTGATCATGTCTGTTTGTTTGGCTCTGGTTTTATGAGCATGTGAGGTGTCTGCCTCTGAATCATTTTTGTGGTGATGTACTAGAATGTTTTTGGTATAGATTTTCTGTATGCTTGGAACATCAAACTGTTTAAAAATTTATGTTGTTGACATCCTTATGGGAACCTTTAGTGTGGTCTTTATGATGAAATTCTGAGTTACCTTAAGTTGTTTTAAGTGTGTAGATGCTGCTGAGCCCTATCCTATTACTTCATATTCCAATCGAGAGTGGCATAATGTAATGGGTGTGAGAGTGGCATTTAATCCCACTATGTTCACATTATTGTTCACACTAGACACCATAAAGTAACTATATTCCATTGGTCACCATGAAACAGGCAGCCGCCTAGTATGGTGATGTAATGTATCATATATATGAAAATGTTTTAATGTATTACCATGTAATTTATAAATAAAATAAATAAATAAAAGGGGCCCAAAATTAAAAATATCCACTTTGATAATCGGTTGGAGTACAAGGGTTATTGAACACCAATTTAATATATTTGGTCATTTTTAACAGGTCTGCCATCAACACCGTCACCGGCGTCACCATCATTCACACCAAGTAAGTCTGAATCCAAGTGAAAAGGTATCTAGTGTTTTATTTTTATTTGTGTTATTTAGACTTTGTGTGTAGGCGTGATATGAGAGATCATACATATTTACACATTACAAAATCTGCGTTGTAAGCTACGTGCTAACTATCGGAGCTGTCTGTGATTAAGGAGAGCGAGCAGGAACATCACCTTTTATTTCTGCCGTCTCGCTCTTGCATACTTAAAAGGCAGGCGTACCACCAAAACCATTCTCGCAATTTATTTTATATTATAGAAACAAACAGTACATTTGTTACAGTGATAAAAAATTACAGATATTAAGTAATACTTCATGTCTTTATTTCTTTTGTATTATATTCATTAATATAATTATTAATTAAATAAATAAAAAGAGTTTATTTGTAAACAAATTCTGCTACGTAATTATTATTACGAGTGGCAGCTGTTTCGCCTTCTGAAGGCATTACCACTTACAGACAATATATTTATACTACTTCTAGACAGGTGTTTACGATGACTAATTTATAATTTCTGAGTAAAGTGATCGAAATTATTAATACAAGAAAAAATACATAAATTTGTTGTAGACCACTTTATTTTATACACACTCTACCGGTTTCGGAAGCACCCTTCCTTCGTCAGGAGAATATTATAACTAAACTATGATACAGAATGTTGACAGATATACAAATTTTAGGAGTTTGAGTGGGGGGTAGGCAAAGGGGTGGGGGTAATTGCGGGATTTCCGGAAAGAACAGAGCGGTTAATTGGAAAAATATTTAGAATGGGACTGAAAGATAAATTAATTTGGTTATTCAAAATACTAGCATTATTATTTAGGGATTTTCTGATTTCCAGTGCTTCTAAATTATCTAATTTTTTGCTTTTATTATTACGGTGAAGAATTTTAACTCCTGTGTCCTTATTAAAAGTGTGGGGTTAAAATTATATTAGAAGTAAAAATGTTTAGTATATTAGAAAACGTAATAAATAAACTGCCAGTGAACCGTAGGATATTTAGGTAAATAAATACAATATAAATTTTTCCTTTTGTGAGGACTTCAGTAACCAAGGTAAACAACAATATTTTGAGATTACGTTGAAATATATTTTGTAGGTAAATTTAATTATATATTTTATTTTGATAACATTATTCTAAAATATAATATATATATTATAGATTTGTAGTATTGAAGGGTAGTTTACATTAAAATATTTAATTTGGACATATTGAAAATTATTTGTTGACAAATGACAGCACTAGATAACGACGACAGTTGCTTGGTTACTGGAATGTAGGAATAATAATAATAATTAATAACAATCATTTCCAAGTTGTTTTGAAAGGTGACAAAATGTCATTTTCAACCAACGGAAATGAAAATGGGTTAATTATGTCATCTATACAGATGAACATTGATAATCTGAGACCCCAAAAAACAAAAGCAGGTATTCCTAGGCAGCGTATGAAATGGACGAACGATGTCAATATGTTCATCGTTCGTTCATATTTTTATGTAACTAAACTAGAAACAGATATGTTATTGTATAGGAAAAAATTACATTTACTTTTCTCACAAAATTATCCGGTTGCCCAAGTAAACGAACAAAGATTAGCTGACCAAAAAAGGGCAATTTTAAAAAATAATTTAATTCCTGTAGTAACATTAAATCAGATAAGAAAAGAAGTAGCAGATAGATTGCAATTGGAGAATAATGTAGAACAAATTAATACGAGTAGTAATGTTAATAACAATTAATACGAGTTGGGATGTGCATATTTACCTCCAAATTCTGACGTCCAAAGCTACAGCAATCACTGTGACGAGGTTGAATCAATCTGTGCTAAAAACCCTAACACCAAATTACTTCTAGTTGGTGACTACAATCTGCCTCAATACGATTGGTATAATATGAATTCTGACAATTATTGTTCTAATGTTAATATTCGTGTAATTAGAGATATGGCTCTCTTCTTAGGACTAACTCAGTGTAATAGTATTCATAATATTGGTGGTCGTACATTGGATTTGGCATTGTCAAATGTGTCTGACATCTGTGTTGCGAGAAGTACCGAAATACTATTACCTGTTGATGTTTACCATCCACCACTAGAAATATGTATGTCTAACCTCAAACCAATTCGTATTGAAAAAAGGGTAGTAAAAACTAGAAATTTCAAAAAAGCAGACTATATACAAATCTCCAACTATCTCAACCAGATTGACTGGTCATTCTTGGATAGCGAGGCTGACATCAATGCACACCTTAACTTTTTTTACTCCATTATTAATTCTGCAATTGAAAAATTTGTACCTTTTACGGCTTACAGGGAAACTCAATACCCAAATTGGTTCTCAAAAGAACTTTTAGACTTAATATACCTCAAAAAATATCTCATAAGAAATTCAAACAAAGTCGCCTGGCTATCGATTATTCCGTGTTTCAAAAATTGAGGGGAGACTGCAATAAGCTCTCTGCAGAATGTTACAAAACTTTCGTACGTGATGTTGAAGGCTCTATCATGAACGACTCAAATTTCTTTTGGAAATATGTTAAATCCCAATAAGAAAACGGTACTTGTATACCTTTTTTTTTTTTTACAGTGAATACCGCACAAGAATCTCAACTGCTCCCGTCTGGAGCCAGTGAGACTATGGCATCCCCAATTGGGGTATGTTGTGAGGCTGAAGGTAGCGGGGAGGGGAAGGAGGTGGGGAAGAGGAAGGTTGGGAAGGTACCTGGCTATTCAGATCTGGTTACTAAACACGGCTAAAGCCATTTTCAAGCAACGTTTCAATTCTGAATGGTGGTCTTACACCAGGGCGATACTGATAGTATCTTCCACTCTGGAACATGCCGCAAATAAACTATATATTATTTTAAATGAATTAATTGTGAAATAACACAAATTAATCAAATAAAATTTATTTGCGCATGCCGGGTTCGAACCCGCGACCTCCGGAATGTGAGTCAAGAGTCTTAGCCACTGGACTACGGAGGTCGTCAAAAATGTATCTAGTATTATGTCATTCGATTCTAAACTATCCCAAAATCTTCAGGAAACTGTTAATTTGTTCGCCGATTTCTTTAGCGGTGTATATGTTAATGAAAATGTAGATAGCAATATCTCTTGCTCTAATTTAGTTGAGACTCTTGATATATCTGATTGTACTCTAACCATAGATGATATTATATCCAAGCTGAAGAGTCTCGATTCCCGCAAATCCGCAGGACCTGACAAAGTTCCACCCAGATTCTTAGTTAATTGTATGCATTTATTATCGTATCCCATACATAAGTTATTTACAAAGTCACTCTCATCAGGTGTGTTCCCTGACCTTTGGAAGTTTAGTCTTTTGACACCCATTTTTAAAAAAGGAAATAAGAGCGACGTAACAAACTATAGGCCAATATGCACCATGTCTACATTACCCAAACTCTTTGAAAGCCTGGTACTAGACAAATTGATATCCCAAATCAATCAAACCATCTCACCACTTCAACATGGATTTATCAAAGGAAGATCAACCCTGTCCAATTTAATATTATACACGAATGACATTGTTAATGCCTTGACTTCATCACATCAAACTGATTCCATATATACTGATTTCAGTAAGGCATTTGATAAGGTTAACCACAGACTCTTATTACGAAAACTGAAGTTGTTGGGAATGAGAGGGAATATTTTGGAATGGTTTAAGAGTTATCTATTGGGAAGGTACTTAGCGGTCAAAGTTGATTCTTTTACTTCTTATACATTTGCTGCTTCGAGTGGGGTACCACAGGGATCTCATTTGGGCCCGATATTATTTTGCTTATTCATAAATGATATAGTTAATATTTTTAGTAATGTCAAAGTTCTATTATTTGCTGATGATCTGAAGATTTACAGAACAATTAGAAACGATGACGATCGCGCCATTCTGCAGTCAAACCTGAACAAACTATGCGCGTGGTGTTCTGCCAATGATTTACAACTAAATATTGGTAAATGCCAGATTATTAGTTTTTACAAAGGTAAAAATCCCTTTAACTTTTCTTATGATATGAATGGTGTTAATCTTCTTCGTGTATCGCAGATTCGTGATCTTGGTGTTATATTCCACGAGAGTCTACAGTTCAATGTACACATCGATGAAATAACAAGCGATGCAATGAGAATACTAGGTTTTATCTTGAGAATGGGGGCAAATTTTAAAAGTATGTTAACATTAAAACATCTGTATTGCTCACTAGTACGAAGCAGATTAGAATACAAATTCCTCTGTATGGTCACCATACTACAATGTTCATTCTCAATCATTGGAAAAGGTACAAAACAAATTTCTTCGGTACATCAATTTTAAAATGAAAATTCCAATCGAATTTATAAATTATAATTACTTACGCGCTGAAACCAGACTTCTTAAATTATCAGATAGAAGAGTGTTAATTGATTTATTATTTTTATACAAAATTATAAAATCTTTAATTGACAGCCCTAATTTGTTGGAACTAATTTGCATTAGCATACCCGCTAGACAAACTCGTAGTAAAGATATTTTTAAATGCAACAATAAAATCAACACTAATTACTCCATATACTCACCAATTCCAAGAATCCATAACCTTGCGAATAAATACTGCGAATCTATAGATATATTTAGTGTTGACAGTTTTGAATGTTTCAAAAATCAACTAATCTCGATTCTATCTGCTAATAATTAACTTTTATTATTTTTTGTTTTTCTCATAAAATATTTTTTCATCTAAACCTCACCAGTAAAATATATACTTACTTTATAATATTTTTGCAGTTCTATTTACACTTTGTTCTATGTCAGGTCTTATTATTATATTTAGTCTTATTAATAATATGTATAAATATTTAAAGCTGAATTGTTTTAGTTTTTTGTAAGTACAACTTGTACTATTTCATTTCATTTCTTTTTTATGTTGTAATATTCTTTACCTAACGAGTCGATTGCATTCATATTTATTCTGTTTTATTGTTTATGTAATACATGTAATTAATATTGTTAATTATATATTTGCTTCTTTTCTTGTAAAAGCCCACTAGGGCGTTAATAAAATATAAATAAATAAATAAATATTAGATGCATTGAATGAAGATAGTTTAGATAATATTCTAGTAGAAGAATCCAATGATATTACAGTAGATTCAAATAACTTAGACATTATTCATAATCTTAGGGAAATCAATATTGCAAATTTAAACTTACTAGATGATAATGTAATAGAATTAGCTAACTTGCTTCAAAATAATATAAATAGATATATAGATATAGAGCCCACAGTTAGACCAAAATTGCATACGTCAAAGAAATTATCTAAATTAATTTCTGAATTAAATAATTTAATTTTACCAAAAATAATATTTGACGATATTAGTTTTTTAGATCTTCATACAATAGTGTACGCTAGTGCTATCACTATATGTAATAAGTTAGGAGTTAAATTAACGTCCTCTGATGATAGATCATATAGTTATAGTAAACCAGAATGGCAGATTAGATTAGAAAATGATGTCGTATTTTTAAGAAGTAGTATAGCTAGAGTAATTGAATATAAAAATGGAAATAGAAGTAGGAATATTTTGAGATATGTAGATGAAATTGGGAGAAAATTTGGTTATAGCATTGGTAGTTATAGTAATGAAAATATAATCAATGATTTATTAGATTTATTAAAACAAAAATTAGGTGTAAAAGCTAGTAGATTAAAAAGATATAATTATACGTAAAATAAAAGAAATAATAATAGATTATTTCAGAAAAATGAGAAAATATTTTATTCCAAACTTGACGATAAACAGAATATTATTTCGAATAATAATATTCCGTTGCCATCTGAATCAGATATGCGCGATTTTTGGACAAACATTTGGAGTAAAGATATAAAACATAATGAGGCAGGTAACTGGATAGAAAATGAAGAACTCAATTGTTAAGACATTGAACAAATGAGTTTTTCTGATATATCGGTTGAATTGTTAGCCAAAATTATAAAAAATACTCATAATTGGAAAGCCACGGGTTGCGATTGGATACATAATTTTTGGTACAAACGTCTAACTACTTTACATCCTCTTTTTGCAAAAAATCTTTCAAAACTTGTCAGACAACCTCAAAATTTTCCTAATTTTCTAACTAAGGGCATTACTTATATGTTGCCTAAAAGCGAACATATTAATAATCCCTCTCAATATAGACCCATTACATGTCTACCGACAATATACAAAATTTTAACTTCTTGCTTGACAGATTTAATATATACTCATTTGGATGAAAAAAATATTTTATCTGAACAACAAAAAGGTTGTCGCAGAAAACATATGGGATGTAAAGAACAATTAGTTATTGATTCTGTAATTTTAAAACAAATTCAAAATCAAAAGCGTAATTTACATACTTATATAGATTATCAAAAAGCTTTTGATAGTGTCACGCACTCGTGGCTAATCAAAATATTAAAAATATATAAAGTTAACCCAATTATAATTAGCTTTTTGAAAAATATTATGTCCTTTTGGAATACAGATTTGCTAGTTAATTTAAAAGGTAAGAAAATAGTAGTACCGGGCATTTCAATAAAAAGAGGGATTTTTCAAGGAGACTCATTGAGCCCTCTTTGGTTTTGCTTAGCATTGAATCCCCTTTTCTAAAATGTTAATTAAAAGCAAGTTTGGAATAAAAATTAAGGGTAATACAAGAGAGAGTAGTATAGTTTCACATCTATTATATATGGATGATATAAAATTATTTTCAAATTCTGAATCAAATTTAGAGAAAATGATTAAGGTAGTTAAAATTTTTTCAGATGACATTAAAATGACTTTTGGTTTAGATAAATGTAAAACGATCCATATAGAGAAAGGCAAAATTGTAGATGGTGACGGGGGTATATTTAGAAATTTCAAAATTAAAAGTATGAAAGGGGATGAGGTTTATAAATATTTAGGATACCCGCAATCAAATAGATTAGATCACACTAGTATTAAAAATGATATTAGGATTAAATTTCAAACTAGGATCAGAAAAATTTTAAAATGCAATCTATCTGCTAAAAATTTAGTAAAAGCAATAAATACTTGGGCAATACCTCTATTAACGTACTCATTTGGCATAATTAAATGGTCCAATACAGATTTAGATAGTTTAGAACGATTAATTAGAACTACGTTAACAAAGTTTAATTGCCATCATCCAAATTCAGCTATAGAACGTATTAATTTACCTAGAAATTTAGGAGGTAGAGGTGTAGTCAAAATAACATCTTTGAAACACAATCAGGTAGAAATGCTTAGAAATTTTTTCCATAGGAAAGCTAATAGCTCAGAAATGCACAAAATAATTTGCAAGGCAGATAGAAACATTACTCCATTAAATTTATATGACGAGAATGCCAACATTCTTATAAATACTAACCGGGAATTATTAGATTCCTGGTCAAATAAAATTATTCATGCAAAACACTTCAATTATCTCAACCAAACGTATGTTGATAAACTTTCGTCAAACAAATGGTTGAGTATTGGAGAGTTGAGCGCAGAAATAGAAGGATTTATGCTTGTCATTCAAGATAGAGTCATTAATACTAAAAATTATAGAAAGCATATAATCAAAGATATAAATCAAATTGATGATTTATGTAGAAAATGTTTGGCTTTTCCCGAAACTATAGAACATATTATATCGGGATGTTCTATATTAGCGCCGTCCGAGTATACATTTAGGCACAATCAGGTTTTAAAAATAATTCAGCAAAGTTTGGTAATTAAACATAACTTGATTGACTGCCGTAATATAGTACCATATTATGAATATGAACCAAATTCATTTTTAGAAAATGAATTTTATAAAATATATTATGATAAAACTACACAAACAGACAGAACAATTAGTCATAATAGACCTGATATAGTTTTACATGACAAAATTAAAAAAAAATAACTTATATCATTGATGTAGCTATTCCAAATTCCTGTAATATTCAAAAAACTGTTTCTGAAAAAATAAGAAAATACACAGATTTGGGAAATGAGATTAAAAGAATTTGGCATTCTCGGACTATAAAAATATTACCATTTGTAATTTCGGCCACTGGCATAATACCTAGGAATCTGATTCAATTTGTATATAAAAATGCAAAAAGCAGTAATTTTAAATACATGTAGGAATACAAAAGATTTTTTAAATATTTATATTGAGGGATCAGTAGGATTTATAGGTTCAACTAGAAATGCCACAGAGCCGAACCCTCTGATATGAAAATATCTGGAGTCGGTGAATTATATTCCCATTTGGTCTCTAGTAGGTTGACATGTTGTTCTTGTATTGTTTTGTATTTATAATACTTATATAGTGCAATTGCATAGCGTGGATTCACTAGATGATCATTTGGGGAAGTGTATGAAAGGGTTTAGTTTTTCCTTCTTTTTTTTTTTTTATTTTTTGTTTTTTATTTTTATTTTTTTATTATTATTTTTTTTTTGGGGGGGAAAATTTAACCCGGACATTTAAATCTGGTGCGTTTGAATAACCAAATTAATTTATCTTTCAGTCCCATTCTAAATATTTTTCCAAATTAACCACTGTGTTCTTTCCCACCCCTTCGCCTACCTCCCACTCAAACACCTAAAATTTGTATATCTGTCAACATTCTGTATCAGTTATAATATTCTCCTGACGAAGGAAGGGTGCTTCCGAAACCGGTAGAGTGTGTATAAAATAAAAGTGGTCTACAACAAATTTATATGTGTTTTTTCTTGTAAATTATGGCGAGCCACAAAGTCAATGCTTTTTACAAATATGAAATTATTAATGGTTATTACTTCCCTACTTACTGTTTGCAATTGTGATTTCCCGAATTGCATCGTTTAAATTTGACTGACGGTCGCTCTGCAATCTAATGATAGTATGGGCATTACATTTATTTATTTATGCGTATGGTATCCCCACTACGCGAGAAAACATCTCTGGATTGCTCCGACGATGACCGAGCGATTATTCCGCCTCTAGTACTCGTTCCGACCGGCCACCCACGTTATTTTACCTCTTTGCCCGTTTCATACGCGAACACGAAACTTTGTAAACATTAATCTCAATAAATGTTAATCTCTCGAACATGAACAAGTGTTATTAATCATCATCAAATATAATTTCTGAACACCGGATCGCGGCCTGGAAGTACCGCAATCCTCAGGAGCCTGTCTACCTCTTTATGGTAAAGTATTGGTACTGCCTCATCTGATGTGGAGACGGAGCACCAGGACAAACACTTTCCACCAACTCCTTAACCCTTCCAACAACACTTCCAACAATAGTTTGAGTCATTCCCAAACGATGACTGATGATTTAATTTTCTAGCATAATTAAGTATTAAAATAGGTTTGAACATATCCAAGGGCGGTGCATGGATAATATTTGTTTGTTCATTGTTTATAAATAAACTGTTTTTATTAATTGAATAATAAAATTATTGAATATGTAAAAGAAACAAAAAATAAACTTGATAACAATTAATTATATTTTATCGTGGGTGCCCATGATATGTTTCTTTGGGTGACCGGACAACTCAAAATCATGCAACTTCAAAACCTCCTTTGAAAAATCATTAAAATTGATGTATAAAATATATTTAAAAAATGGTTAAATGCGTTAGTTAAGATTAAGGGCTATTTGTAAATTTTAATTAACACTTTCAGTTATAATATCACGCTCGTAACGGGAGCCCGTGCCACGGCACTGTCTTAGCGCTCGCATTACACCGTAACACTTTCATGACGGCAGAAGAGTTACTTAACACGCTGTTGAAGTTCAAAAATTCAAACGGTTAAAGACTCAAAAAACCAAAAGACAACAAAATCACACTAATATCGGAGATAAAAACATAAAAATAAATGAAAAGCAGCGCAAATTCACTAGCTACATCATGAAAACCAGTGGTAAAATGCGAAAAAGTCTTCTTGCACTCGGTAAACTAAATATTCAGTTTCAACGAGTAAAAATTGAGGATTGCAATCCTTTAACCCAATGTTTTCATTGCTATATATTCATGCATATGGCTAAAAGACGCCTACACCGAAACGGCCCTCCAACTTGCCCACACTGCATGGGCGATCACATCCTTTCAAAATGTCCGGGAAGAGAAAAAAACAATACCAGCGTGTGTTGACGGCACCAGAATAATATGACATTGAAGGTCTAGATTCGTTACATTAAATGTTGAGCCGTTTATTAAAAAACATTAGATTCTTGCGAGAACTCCGAAGGGGCGACCATAAGTTGCATATACCAGGTTGGGATAGTGGTGGGTACTTCAATGCACCAGACAAAATTCTAAATATGGCGAAAAAACACCACGGACCACCCAGCCAATAGTAATAGGTGCAAATACAGAAACAAAATGCTGAAAATTGCGAGGTATTGCATCGATTATGACTAATGATGCATATTATTATTTACCAGTCCAACGAAAACCTAAATAATATCCACAATATTTCAAAAAAATATTTCGTAAAGCCCTCCCGCAAACTGTTAGTTTTAATATAAGCAGTGATGCTGGCGTCCCACAGGGATCGGTTCTGTTTCCGACTTTGTTTTTGTTGCACATCAACGACCTTTTGTTATGTGTACTAATTCATTGTTACGTGGATGACGGTACAGTCCATGGTAGCATTTTGTTTGACAGGTCCCCAAAGGGCTCACAAACCCAATGTTTTCATTGTTGTTCCCGGGGTGGCGGTGTCCATACCCGCTTTCCAGAGCGGGGTTGAGGGAGTCTCCTAGGCTTTTCTAGCCTTACTCTCTCGTAACATAGTCTTGCACAGCGGTGGTGGGAGGGATGGATTCATACGTCCGACACTAATGGACACACTTATCCCCAGATGCATACCCACGACTCATACCTTTTCCTTCCCCCTGAGAAAACTTCTGGCAGACGCGCATTTTCTACTTATATTATTAACTATTGATGTCCAGTACTCATTAGGTTCAGGTAAAATATTGGTTGGGTTATTACACGGTCATCGCTTGAACTACCAGAACTATTGAATACTGAAAAAATTAAAAGAATTTGGTCATTTTTAACAGGTACGGTGCCAATAACGTCAACATTGTCAACCACGACAGAACCACCACCGACACCTTCACCAAATACTCCATCACCAAGTAAGTCCAATATTCCAATTTTTTGACTTTTTATAAATGTTATAACAAAACAAAACGTGCAGTCTCGTGTTAAAAATAAACTGCCAAAATTAGAATTATTTATTTGTATTTATTTATTTAACACCCGCCTTTACATGCCGGTAGTACACCTTCAACATGACAGTTAATTTTGAAACAATTTAAATTTTTTTTTATAACACGTGTACAACATTGGATTTTTGAAAGGGGACGAACGTACTTTAAAGAATTCATGAGTTCTAACACTATATTTTAATTATTAATTTTTGCATTTCAAAATTTTAATTTCCATTTTTATTTCTATTTTTCTTTTAAAATGTTGTTATTTTTTTCTCTTAGTTTTTCACTAAATTTTATTAATGTTTTAATTTTGATTTATATACTTATATGTTTTAATTTATATAGAATACTTGAGTTCTTAACATTTAATCTTTATTATTAATTTTTGTATTTCAAAATTTGAATTTGAATTTTCATTTTTATTTCTACTTTTCTTTAAAATATGATATTTTTTTTCTCTTTAGTTTTAAGTATTTCTAAATATTTTTTGGAATGTTAAAATATTAAATGTACGACTACCACAACACGGGCAATAGCCTAGTGTGGTAGCCAAAAAAAAACAAATATCTGTAATTAATAAAAAATTAATGAAAAAAAAAAAAAACTTAAGAAAGAAATTAAATTACATCAGATGAAATATACACGCAAGTCAACAAAAACTGAAAAATACAGCGATTAGATTAGTTTACAAAAATAAAAGATGTGTTTAAGAATAGTGTTTGAAACAACCCAAATAACCCAAGGCAACTTCACGAGAGACGTCTTCACTCCTCAAAAGTGATCGTGTCGGGTGGAATTTCCAAATTTCGGGTGATTGGGAAGTATGTTTTTGAGGAAAATAGACGAACCGTGACTGTCAATGACTAACATTATGTTTCCATGTTAGATTTTTTTTGAACTTCAATTAGAAGAACTTCAATTAGAAGAACTTCAATTAGAAGAACTTCAATTAGAAGAACTTCAATTAGAAGAACTTCAATTAGAAGAACTTCAATTAGAAGAGGAAACAAATCCAAATTTGTTGAGACATCTGGTTTCAACAGGACGGTATTGCGGCCCATACTGCTTGAGTTTCAATGACAAAACTGCGACAGATGTTGCCTGCGCGTCTCCTCTCTGAGGGGGTAGTCCGCGCGCTCATCTAATTTAAGGTTAAACGTCACGTAGGTTATAATCAACGCATTCACAGATGGCGCCCATTAAATTATTTTAGATTTTTAATACTTTTTGCACGTTACGCTTTAAAATATTAAGGTAAATTAATTGTTTGCGCCCGTAAATATTTAACATGAATATAAATAAATAGTTTTCTCCATAAACAAACCCAAATCTTTCAAGAGAGGCTGAAAAATTCAATTTTTTATCGGTGACTCAATCCAATGTTGTATTTTTCAGTCTTTCTTGAAAGATTTGAGTTTTTTTATGGACAAAACTATTTATTTATATTCATATTAAATATGTACGGCGCAAACAATTAACTCACCTCAATATTTTAAAGCATAACGTGCAAAAAGTATTAAAAACCTAAAATAATTTATTTGGCGCTATCTGTGAATGCGTAGATTATAACGTACGTGACGTTTAACATTAAGCATTTGCGACTTCTTCCTATAGGGCTATCTGCATAGCCTTTCAAAACTGCACTCTCTGATTCACCGCACCTGTAGTTACGTTTATGAATGCTGCTATAGAATAGTGGGTTTTGTGGTGTTGATAAAGTCTTAGGTAGTCTTAAGTTTATGAGTTTTAGGAGTTCGCAACAGTCGAATTTAGAGTTAAGTATCTATAATATAAAAATGAATCGCTGAATGTGTTGGTAAGCGTAAATCTCGAGAGCAGCTGAACCGATTTCACTATTTCTTTTTTTAGAATATTCCTTGAAGTACGAGGATGGTTCTTACGGAGAGAAAAATTAAGAAAATTGCGCAGAAAATTAGATAATTTCAGAAAACATCGCACGTTTGACAGTTTGCGTGTTTGAGAATGACATTTTGCAATTTGCCTGATGATTGTTCAATCAGGATTCTATTTATGAAAATCTTTAAAATTTATTTAAAGTAGGTACTCCCCTTATAGTTTAAATCGAATCAAGAATTTTAGATATTTTAAATAGGTACCAAATTTAATATAGGTACATGAAAAATGGAAATTTGAATAAAAATTATAAAGGTGGCACGCGGGCTGTTTAAAAACTGAATGAACTGGGATTGAATATATGGAACGCGGGAGGAGGGTTGGCTGGACGAGGGAGCAGGAAAGGGAAGAGGGAAAGCGGGGAAGGTGGAAGGGGAACGAAACAATTTCTTTATTAAATGGCATAGCAACGCATGCCGGGACGCGTATTTACAAAACCTATACCGATTCAGTCGCGGTAACAACAATTTACATTTTAAATATACCTCTATATTGGTTATTTTTTATCACACTGCAAAAACAAAAAATGTTCTAAAATCTAGATAAAATAATCTTTCTGATGTGTATATTAGAAATTAATAATTTTATTTCTAAGTATTTAAATTTTAATATTATTCCCATATATTGTAAATACACCTCTGTATTGAAAATTTTTATCACTTTGCAAAAACAAAAAAATGTTCTAAAATCTAGGTAAAATAATCTTTCCAATGTGTATATTAGAAATTAATAATTTTATTTCTAAATATTTAAATTTTAATATTATTCCCATATATTGTAAATACACCTCTGTATTGAAAATTTTTATCACTTTGCAAAAACAAAAAAATGTTCTAAAATCTAGGTAAAATAATCTTTCCAATGTGTATATTAGAAATTAATAATTTTATTTCTAAATATTTAAATTTTGATATTGAAAATTTAAAGTGACTCAAACGCGTTAGGGATTGTAAATACGCTGCCGGGACCAGCTAGTTTTTAATAAAAATGTTAAACCGTTTATTTTATACCTGCCTTCTAAGGTATGAATTTTTAGATTACTTAATAATAAATTATATTGAAGTCGTCTAATAGAATATTTAATAAAAATTTATAAAACGCAGTTTTTTTTTGTATTCGCTCAATGTTATTAATGTGAATTTTGTAAGATGGAGACCAAACTACAGGGTTATATTCAATTAAGCTTCTAACTAGTGATACTTATAAAAGTTTAATGGCTTAAAAGGATTCTTTTACAACAATTAAAGTGCTATTGCAATGATGGAGGACTAAGATAGCGAAGATTTGAACCTGTGGCGCCAAGAGGGGAACACGACCCAATATTTCACTAATCCTAATCGGTCAAACCCTTTTATTTTCCAGTTGGTGGCTGGAACTGTGAACGCGCATGCCAGTATTTATGTGACTACTCTAATGGACCGTGCACGTTCAATCTCCCACCGGAAGGGGAACATTGTTATTGTAAGATACATCTTACTTGCTATTACGCCATTCTATAGTCCTTGATTGATCGAAATTCTATTACATTTCATTCACGTGACGTAACCCTTTAATCAATAATCTGATTAACACACGGGCTTTTTTAATTACCATGTTTTTGTTATATTTTATTAATTACCATCGATTCCAAAAAATCCATAATTATACAGGGTGTCCGGGGGTAAAGTGCATTAATTTCGGGAGGTGATTCTACATGATAGTACATAACTTTTTTCGAAATTCCAACTTTTAGGGGTAGTTTTCTGGTAAATAGATAAAATTAGACCGGCGTGTGCGGGCGGCTTTATTATTTTACACTGTTGCCGAATGCCGAATTCCCGCTCCAAGCGCTCAGTGTCAGTGTTGAATTCGGATGTAATAATTTTATTCGCGTAGTAGTGTTTCACTTTAAAAACTTTATTATTGTTAGTCAAAACTTGTTGATTTAATGTGTCTTTATCTGGTGTGTATTTATTAAGACTGACTTAAATAAACAACTTCATTAAGTGCGTGTTTTTTTCAGACTTACTTTTATTTACTTAGTTGTAAACGCGCCTGACCTGCCTAGCTGTAAAAATGGTGTTTATTTGTGCGTAATTTTATCATTGAATTATTGTGCCAATACCGCGTAATTTTGTTATTGAATTATTAGGTAAATGACTTTCTTTACCAACAAAGAACGGGCAGACATTCATTAATGAAATACGCCACAACGTACGAATTGATAATAATTACTTTACGTTTACAAGCTTGCTTACAAGTTGAAGGTGGACATTTTGAAAATTTGCTAAACTAGTTAAAAGCGAAGACATTAGTTAAATGTTCAATTAGTTCATAACAATTTAATCGTTAAAAGCGTGTCTTCAATTGTTATTTAAGTGCAATTATCTTTTTACATTTGGTTTAAAACATACGATCTGTATAAACGTCAAATTCTCGGTCTTGTTATGTTTACAAACGGTTTCTATGGATACTGGCCAAATCACACCAAGCAACGTTGCAACAAATGCGCCCGGCAAGCTAACTTGGGTAAGTGCTACCTTACACTAAGGATTTTTAGTAGGTATCTCTTTTTGTATGGGAAAAAAAAAGTTGGAATTTCAGAAAAAGTTATTTATCTTTTTTACTCCTACCATAATGTAGAATCACCTCCCGAAGTTAATGCACTTTACCCCCGGATACCCTGTATATACAGAAATAAGCCAATAGTAAACATGGAAAAAAAAGGTTAAGGTAAGAAGAGAACTGTCACGACCAATATCGTGACACGAGAGAGATCTGGACTATAAATCTGTATTTTGCGAAAACCAGAAAATTGGCTGCGCTTTTAACTCAATCACTGGAAACGGCAAATGGAAGGATAAGTCCCTACCTTTTGATGTGTTCATCCACTGTTTCTGGACAGATCTTGGTGATGGCTGCACCTCACTTCAATAACTGCACAACTTGGTCACAATTACCGATGCTTTGGGGTTCATTAATTAGTATTTTATGCGATTAATAGCGAGATTTCAATTGCGAGATGTGACCGATGTCACTGCAATTTTCAACCCATACAAGTAAGTAATTTTAAATTTTGGTGCCAATATTGTAGATGGGTTCCACGTAGCTATGAACAAATCTTCTTCTTTTCCTTTTGTAGTAACTAAGTATGGACTTTTAAGGAAAGGAGGAAGACAAAGGAATAATGAATGAATGAAGAACTTGGGAACATGGATTTTGTTTGTAAACTGTTTCAGAACTAAACAAGAACTATGTATGCTGAATATTGTTGTATCTATCTTATTAGGATGTGGATCTGTGCTTGACGCCTTGCGGGCGGAGAATAGTCTGGTCATCTGGCGGTGAAGATCAAGGATCTTCCAATATTCCCCCAGGCCGATGCTTGATACCATGGGGAGTGAAGATTAATGTGTGTGAGTGAGGCCGTAGACGTAAGTCAATCTCGGACGGCGAGCGCGGCGTCATTTACAGAATAGTAGAATAAAGAAGTAACCGACCTTCGAGTTTGACGACCTCCGTAGTCCAGTGGGTAAGATTCTTGACTCACAATTCGGAGGTCGCGGGTTCGAACCCGGCATGCGCAAATAAATTTTATTTGATTAATTTGTGTTATTTCACAATTAATTCATTTAAAATAATGTATAGTATATTTGCGGCATGTTCCAGAGTGGAAGATACTATCAGTATCGCCCTGGTGTAAGACCACCATTCAGAATTGAAACGTTGCTTGAAAATGGCTTTAGCCGTGTTTGGTGACCAGATCTGAATAGCCAGATACTTCCCAACCTTCCTCTTCCCCACCTCCTTCCCCTCCCCACTACCTTCAGCCTCACAACATACCCCAATTGGGGATGCCACAGTCTCACTGGCTCCAGACGGGAGCAGTTGAGATTCTTGTGCGGTATTCACTGTAAAAAAAAAAAAACAAAAAAATGCTATATGTTTTGTGAGACAAAATTTTAAATATCACCATCATTGTGAAATTCAAAGATAATGGCAATAAGCGATGCCAGGCAAGTATAAGAGGGACAAACTAAGTACCTAATGGACTAACTAAAAGGTACTAAGCCAGTGTCGACATTGGTTTTAATGTAAATCTTTATGTGAGGTATTTCGAGTGATCATCTATATTCCATTACAAGAATCAAAAGTTATCACACACATTGAAAATTTTATAATTATTTTATAGTTTTAAATAAATATCGCACGACACCAACAACATATCAATTTGGGATTCAGATACGGGTACTGCCTCCACGGAAACTATTTATTGAATAACCAACACCTCTGCCATAGGTCTCTCCAAGTGGGTCGCAACGTTTGGTGCAAGGGTGCCCGGGTACATGGGATGAGGTTGTCTAGGTCTTGGCGGCGGGTGCCCATCTTCTACATCGCAGATCAAGCAATCAAGATCCGTGTCGAATCAAGAGAGACTGGTTGAGCGGGGTTTTTTGACCTCTCCAGCCGTACTCTCCATTCATTGCCTTGCAGTGCGAGGAATAAGTAGGGTAGAATAAGTAGAGAGCTATTGAATATCAATTTGAAAGATTTTGTCTTTTTTAACAGGTCCCGTGCCAACAACGACACCTCCACCATCTCCACCATCTACTACAACAACTTCAACACCACGTAAGTGAGCGTCCAAATAAATTTACACAAAGCTGATTTTGACACTTGTCATGTTGACCCCTCAATACCGGATTGACTAAAGAAATTGATTTTTGAATCGTGGAAGTTTTCAGATTTTTTATAAATATTCTACCAATTTCACCAGAAGCAAAGTTAAATAAAGCTTGTTTCGAGCTCACAAACACGTCGGCTTTAAAAAAAAACACAATCGCATGTTACAAATAAGCTCACAATATTACAATTATTCTACAACCACCATTATAGTACGGAGTGTCAGGATCTAAAGCCTCGAATGGACTGCCGTATGTTTTAAGAATAATTACAGACTCTGCAGAATTTAGAGCTAAACCTAAAACTCACCTTTTCAGAAAGGCATCCATAAGAAAAAAAACGAGTGTGCTTTATAACAATGAAAAGGTTTTTCTAATGACACCTCACATGCTCATTAAACCAGAGCCAAACAAAAACAGACACACTTAATATACCAAAGTGTAACTCTTCGTTTGGACAAAGAAGTTCTGAATTTTTAGCAGTAAAGTTATAAAACAAACTTCCAGTATCAAACAAATTAAAAAAAAAAAAATAGCTACATTAAGGACATTAAATTTTGGCTGAAATAACTATCGGAAAATTAACTTACTAGTGAAAATGAACTAACCAAAGTTTTTGTTTTAAACCAAATAAAACGAAATATTTTAAATGTAAAGCCTTTTCAAATATTGTTTAAAAAAAACATTATTAAAAAACACGGATGTGACTCCTTCATCAAAATGAAATTGAATATTTTGTTATGACATGTGGCAAGGGTGGATGCAGGTTTTTTTCTGAGGAGGGGGGAGGGGGGGCACAGGGGGCGGATGGGCAAAAAAAAATCAACAATTACTGAAGTATTATATGTACTTCAAGTTTATTTCAACAAGTTTAAGTATATATATAGGAAGGTTTATGAAAGTGTCAAAACAATAAAAAAATTAAATGTTTAAAAAAGACAGTTTTTGCTTCTAAGTATGTACTGTGATGGAATTTTCACAGTACACAAAAATACCGTCTGGAGCACGTACCCCCGTGCCCCCCCTCCTAAATCCGCCCTTGACATGTGGTATATTATGAAAGGATCAATGTTTGAAAATTGTTTACTTCCATAGAAAGCGTAGTAATGTTAGAGGCAGAATGAAGCAAATGGTTGTGAGTCATAATACTATAAATGCAACTAAATCATAAAGATGCAACTCCATGTAAATCTTTCTACTTCTAAGATCGTCGTTGCATCAGAGGTAGTTGCATCCATATACGTCTTTGAAAATCCTATTTTTCTTCATGGTAGGACTTGTATCTTTCTGCCACTGATAAACGCCACATCTCTTTAAATTTTGGACTTGCATCCGTATGCTTCTCGGGTGCAGATATAGTGATTGTGAACTGTTGGATGTCTTAGCTGTTGAGGTTTAAACCTGATGGGCCTGGATGGGAATCCGGCGCTAATGTTCACCGTATACCAATCGGTCAAACCTTTTATTTTCCAGTTGGTGACTGGAGCTGTGAACTCGCATGCCAGTATTTATGTGACTACTCTAAGGGACCGTGCACCTTCCATCTACCAGCTGAAAATGACCCTTGTTATTGTAAGTTTCAACTAACTTACTGTTAGAACGGGAAATAGCCGGCATCTAAAATAATTGAGGCCTTACCCGGACACAAACACAACGCAAATATCAATGTTGAGTTATTGATGGAATAATGTTGGGCATATTAATACGCATATTTTAAGGTAGGGATTATGATAATGAAAAAAAATTACTCAATTTTGCACCCAATCCAACCTCTTTCAAATCATGCATACTTTGTATAAATTGATCTATGTATTGAATGAATAACTACGGTAGCATTACACAGTCTTTCTTAACACCTTTTGTAAAGTGTGATCACACATTATTATTAGGTGAACCAACAAACAGCTTTTTCTGAAAATGACAATATTTTACGAAAAAAACTTTAAATTGCTGTAAAGTTGACCGGTTGGAGATAAATTTGCTTATGTATATATGTTATAAAAAGGACTTAAATTTAACTTAACTTCTCTCACTGAAATTTCTATCTCTGTTGAATATTTTAAACGATATGAAGGAATGTTTGATAAAAAATGTGAGGTAAAATGATTTTTTTCGAAAATATCTACATTTGTGGAACGTGTAACTCAAAAACGGCTGGGATTTCAAAAATTAAGTAAAAATGAAGTTGAAGTAAATTATGAGACGTTACTTATTTTGAGAAAATTTTCCTCTGCGACGCACCGTTTTCGAGATGTAAGCGGAAATCCGAAAATAGGGACCTTCCCCCTTCTCCCCCTAGCTCACCATCAGGACTTTTAGTATGTTCACACCCTAAGCACACTGAACAAGATTCTGAATCGCTTAGGTTTCTGCTCACGCACTCCATACCTCTTTTTGTACCATTCATTGACTGGACTACCTTGCGGGCGGAGACTGGTCTTTGGCGGTCAAGATCAAAATCTTCCAATACTCCACTAGACCTACGCTCAAAACCGTGGGAAGTGGAGATAAATATTTGTGAGTGAGGCCGGAGACGTAAATCGGTCTCAGATGGCGAACGTGGCGTCATTTACAGCGTAAAGAAAAGAACTAACCAAAAAATGCCACGTGTTTTGTGATCTAAAAATCTGATCATTCAATCAGAAAATTTTAAATATCACCATCATTGTTGTTAAAATTATAAAGGTGCTTTTAAATAAATAACTTCTTTTGCAAAAAACTCCACTTTTTATTATTCACTGTGACATGTTATAATTATAATACACCGGGCCAAACACTGGCAGTTGTTTTACTGTTTAAACTTGCGTAGGAAAAAACAATAATAATCCGATACTAGCATTTTTATAGCATAAAAATTGCACACATTTATAATCAAAAAAACCAATACTAAAGTCTGACATTGAATATTTACAAACATGACGTCTACCTAACTCGTGGTTAAAGCAGGTTCCTAACCCGAGCAGAGACTCACACCATTTTATGGATCGATACACAGTCGGAGTTTACTCCAACCAACCAACAGATGCCGGTAGCATGTCAATTTTCAACACCGGTAGCATGTCAATTTTCAACAATTGTCAAATTCAAAGACGATAGCAATTGAATTTAGGATCGTAAATTGCAAGTGTAAGAGGGACAAAGATTGT
The DNA here is from genome assembly GCA_917880885.1 of Limnephilus marmoratus. NCBI lineage: Eukaryota > Metazoa > Arthropoda > Insecta > Trichoptera > Limnephilidae > Limnephilus > Limnephilus marmoratus. The sequence goes on from OU862907.1 coordinate 60,436,422, forward strand.
ACTTAATGGATTAATCAAAAGGTACTAGGTCAGCGTCGACATTGGTTCAAAGTAAGTCTTTATGAGTGGCATTTCGAGTGATCTTCTTTATTCACTAGTACCAAAAGGTTTACGTTCATTAAAAATGGTATATTTTTTTAAAAATTAAAAAAAAATACCGCACACACCAATAACAAATCATTTATTGAATAACCAACACCCCTGCCATAGGTCTCTCCAAGTAGGTCACTACGTTTGGAGACTTAGCAAGGGTGTGCGAGGTAATGGGATGAGATTGTCTAGGTCTTGGCGGCGGGTGCCCATCTTTTGCGTGGCAGATCAAAAGATCTTTGATTGTTATCCGTGCCGCATTAAGAGAGACTGGCTGAGGGGGACTTTATGACCTCTCTAGCCAGACTCTCTCGATTCATCGCCTTGTAGGAGAAATTGATTCATACGTCCGTCACTCCTGGTCACACTGACCTCCAGATTCTCACCCACCCCTCATACCTTTTCCCTTCCCGGAACTTCTCTCCCTTCTTTCCTCAAAAAGAACCTCCACACAGCATCCCCTAATATGACGTAGGCTCTTAGGGAAATTATTTTCCTCATGGCCTCCTGTGTGGAGCAAAAAAAACACCAAAAAATTTAAAGTAAGTTGTCTTTTTTAACAGGTCCCATGCCAACAACGACACCTGTATCTACTACTCCAACTCCAACACCTGGTAAGTCCAACATCTAATTGAATGGATGTTTAAATTTTTGTTTTATTTACAGGTATTTTTTATTTAGCGAAGATTTTTCAATGTGGATGAGTGTTTCAGGCTGATAATTAATTGTTACCCTTTGTGCTATGCATAAAAATCTTGTCTTAAACGTTAGTTTAACAATTAAAAAAATAATATAAATATCGTATTTCTTAGTCCTTCTCACTAAGGGGTCCTGTGATGAGATGGACTAAAGTTATAAATATAGTTTATTTGTCTTCTATATCGTTTTTAGTGTCTTCATTAGGGTTTTTTCATTGACTTCTTTAAGTCATATTTTTATTCTTGATTTGTATTAATAAGATTTTTTTATTAGTTTATTGTCTTGGGGAAGGATGTTTTGGAGTTTTGTTGGAAAGTATGCGTAGTTTCTTTGTCCGAATGTGGTTTTATAACTTCTAATGGGTACTTCTTTCAATACGATCTTTATGATTCCTTTTTGAATCGTATTCTGGTAGCAGACGATTATGTGTAGCAGATCCCCATCCTATGATTCTTTCATTTCGAGAATGACATAACATCTAGTAGATCTTTTTCATTTCCTCTTTATTTACCAGGTTTCTTAGATTTTTAGAAATATATAAGGCTTGTGAGTTTTTCATCAAAGTAATACCTTTGAAGTGTAGGTCCCATCTAAGATTTTCATCAATATTTGATGTTTTTAATGTTTTTCTATAATAGGGAATTTCTTATAAATGTATTACCAACAGTGATGGGGGTAGCAAATATCATCATCATCATCACTCTTGGCTCTACAACCCCTGGTGGGTTTTGGCCTCCTCAAGAGTCTTCCTCCACTCATCTCGGTTTTGTGGCAGCTCTCTCCAGTTTAGAAGATCCAAGATAGGTATATCTTTGAGGACGTCGTCGCTCCATATTAACCTTGGTCTTCCCAGGTTCCTTCGTCCTACCGGTCTTGAGTTCAGCAAATATAAAATCATGAAATAAATGTCCAGAACTTTAATAATTTCCTCCACTTACAAAATCGTAACTTTTCCAAGCATAAACTTTGTAATAAAGTGTGTTTATCGGAAGCGACCTGTCAGGTAAGTATGTTTCTGTATGTTTTTTGTAAATAATAAAACTAGATGGAGCCTAAGAATTCCTAATAAATTGTGCAGCGATCTTGAGGGGATTTTTCACAAAAAACGGCGCTCTACATATAATACAATTATTATTATTATCGTATAAACTGTCTTAGCTAGCGGATGTCTTAGCTAGATAGGGTTTAAAGCTGGGTGGGAACCCCATCTATAGTTCACCCGTATACTAATCGGTCAAACCCTTTTATTTTTCAGTTGGTGACATATTTTGTGATTACGCCTGCGAAAATATGTGTGACTTCTCTCAGGGACCGTGCTACTTCGATATCCCAGGAGAAGGACCTTGTTTTTGTAAGTTAGAAGTTACAACCAATGGGCGGCACTTTTAAGGGGCGGCAAAATTTCACAATAAATAATGTAAAAAAATCATTTCACATTTTCGCACCTACGATTCGGACCGATTGAAATGGGAACGGGATTTTTTATTAATTATTCTGTGACGAAATCGGGAAATCTCCTTTCTTTAAATGAATGTATGATAATGTTATCTTGATTACTGAAGCGACTGGCATAACCATCTGTAGTGAATTGCAAGAATTTCCCGAATTTTGTTTTGCACTCGGATTGTTTATGACAAATATTCACTGAGAATGGCGGAGTGGGGGAGGTCCGTGAGCGATGTTTCGACAATTCTAAGAAAGCTTCCCGGATCATCATGTGTTCCGATGGATCATCAAACCACCCATGTGTTCCATGTGCAAAAATTGGAGAAAAATAAGAGGAAATTTCTTCTCAATTTTTTTAGGGGAGGCACAGCATCGTCAGCCACATTGCATGAACCGCAACTGATAAGATGTAAATGTCATATTATTATCCAACTGGTTTTTTTAACAATGTTACTAGAAAAAAAGGGAATTTTTACTAGAATAATGGCGCCCGTCATTGGGTTTTCCTCAATATTAGTTGGTTTATAACAAACTAACTAACCATCAGGCCGTTTTCCCGCAGGGGTAGGCAGAGAGAACTGACGGCGAAACATTCGGTCCTGGCACACACTCTTTCCCTCATTCACATTCATACCATCCACATTTCCCATTTCCCTCATTCACATTCATACCATTCATACTTGACGACCTCCGTAGTCCAGTGGGTAAGACTCTTGACTCACAATCCGGAGGTCATGGGTTCGAACCCGGCATGCGCAAATAAATTTTATTTGATTAATTTGTGTCATTTCACAATTAATTCATTTAAAATAATATATAGTATAGCGGCATGTTCCAGAGTGGAAGATACTATTAGTATCGCTCTGGTGTAAGACCACCATTCAGAATTGAAACGTTGCTTGAAAATGGCTTTAGCCGTGTTTGGTGACCAGATCTGAATAGCCAGGTACTTCCCAACCTTCCTCTTCCCCACCTCCTTCCCCTCCCCACTACCTTCAGCCTCACAACATGCCCCAATTGGGGATGCCATAGTCTCACTGGCTCCAGACGGGAGCAGTTGAGATTCTTGTGCGGTATTCACTGTAAAAAAAAAATACCAAGTTCATACGTACTCTTCTATCATTCTGACTCTTGACATGGCCCGACATAAGTAACTACCTGATTCAATCGATCATGCCTTGTCTTTCTCGGGCGTCCCCGACTTTTTTTACCATTTACATTTGCTCCACTACTACTTTGCTACCACTTCCAAACACAAAAACTCATCCACCTGCTCCAAGTATTCATCATTCACAACTATATTGCACACTGTTTTGGTACTCTCTCTTTCAAACACCATGACTTTAGACATACTTACAATCATCATTAACTCATTCTTCATACATACTTGGTTCATCCTAGATACAAGAGACTATAGATTTTCTATACTGTTAGAAATCAGCATCGAATCATCAGTGTACAACATGCAACATATTTCAGATTACTCAATTTCGAGCCCGATCCCACCTCTTACAATAGGTATTTGTATACAGTAATCCATGTATACATTGAATAACCACGGTGGCATTACGAAGCTTTGCTTGGTAAAAATTTTGGGATGTCAAACCACCCCGTTAAACTACCGTTCACCATTTTCGTTCGTTCACCGTTAGTTTGGCAGAATGATATACTCGTAAACAGGGCAGATAAGATCAAAGGGCGACTCCTGAAACCCTAGATGTCTCCGTCTCATTCCCCTACCATACGAAAGAAGAAGTAGAAATTGCAACTACACACAAGAACGCTTAAATCAAACAAACTACTGCGTACTGTATAGGGCCCGCAGATACTTTAATAGTACACAACTGCAAACCCTTTACAAATCACAAGTGCGCCCCACGGTTAAATTTGGCAACCACCACTGGTCTGGAGCCCCAAAATACCTGACAAAAAACCTTCGACTCTGTGCAGAAATGGGCGGTCCGTTTGATAGATTCTCCTAATTTAACAGACGGATTGCAATCTTTAAAGCACAGGCGTCGGGTGGGAATGCTATCCTTGTTCTACCGGTATTTCAATGGAAGATGCTCCGAGGAACTAGCGTCATTGATCCCTTCGGCACCGGTTCATAGTCGGGAAATACGCCAAATGCGTGCCCAACATATGTACACAGTTGACATTGGTCACATGAGAACGGATCGCTGCTTCGACTTGTTCTTGTGTTCAACAGTTCGGCTGTGGAATGATTTGCCGGCGTTTGTGTTTCCTCCTTCCTACAACATGGGTCTCTTTAAGAACAATGTTCATTCCTTCCTCTCCTCAAAAAGACCCTCCACATAGCATCTCAGATGATAAAGGCCCTGAGAGAAATTATTTTCCTCAGGGCCTCCTGTGTGGAGTTTGAAGTTCATATAAAAAAAATAACTAAAGTGAATGGTAATAAACTAACCGATTGAAATTCTAGAGCTATTGAAAACTCTGTGTAAAGCTCGGGACTTTAGCAAGTATATTGTAAAAATTGAAGGTCTTCACTCAGAAATTTTTTTTTGGGTAGACTGGTTTTTTTATAAATGAAGCACTTTTTTGTTTTAACTTAAGTTCTTGAATTTTTATTGTTATGATTTGATATTTATAAACTGACGACAATAACTTTCCCCACCCAACGGACAAGGGTTTAGTAGTATTTTGAATTTGTAGTGCAAGTTTTTTAGAGATGTGAGTTAATTTTACTGATGCAAGCCTTTTTATAAAGATTTCGTACATCTATATTTCCCTCATTTGTTGGGTGAGAAAGGGACAAAAATAAAAATAAAATGATTCTATCGACATCTAACGAACAAATCAGACAACTCTTGGATCGCAATCCAACCTTTAATGGTAACTCAAATCCATATCCATAATTGGTTTGAGTCCTGGGTTCAAATCCAAACATATATAATAAAGATAGATATTCAAAGAATATGTGCGTATAAACCCTTTGTTTATCTTATCTGTGGTATAAACAAAGCAAACGGTAAAACCGGGCGGCATTTACATGTCCAAAGTTCTGTTGGATACTACCTCAAAGCAGACTAGAGTAGGAGACCTTAGCGCATGATGGATTTCGAGGTGTCCAGTGATCAAACTATAATAATGACAGTTTGAAAATGGAGACGATTGTTATTGTACTCTTTGTTGCTGCTGATTTGTTTGTGACCAATTCACTCTTTTATTCATATAATTAATATACTTACCGTATTTTTTCATCAGTTTTAGTCAAGTTATTAGCGCAATAATCGTACTTTGAAAGTTGAGCTGTCAGAAAATTGTTTTATAGCTTACATAAAAATTCAAAATTATACTTTAGGATCTTTATTCTTTTTTCCATATTCGGAAATCCGAAAATAGGCACCTTCCCCCCCTCTCCCCCCCCCTAGCTCATCACCAGGACTTTTAGTATGTTTACACCCTAAGCGCACTGAACAAGTTTCTGAATGGCTTCGGTTCCTGCTCACGCACTCCACACTTCATTTTGGACCATTCATTGACTGGACTACCTTGCGGGCGGAGACTGGTCTCTGGCGGTGAAGATCAAGGATCTTCCAAGGCCGTCGCTCAAAACTGTGGGAAGTGGAGATAAATGTTTGTGAGTGAGGCCGGAGATATAAATCGATCTCGAATGGCGAGCGCGGCATTATTACAGCGTAGAATAAAGAAGTAATCAAAAATGTCATGTGTTTTGTGCTCCAAAAATATGATCATTCATTCCTTAAATTTAAAAAATCACCATCATAGTGAAATTCAAAGTTGACAGCAATTGAATTTACGATCGTAAATTGCAAGTGTAAGAGGGAAAAAGCATGTACTTAACCCTAGAATACTAATCTTATTTTTGTACTGCTTAATACCAATCATCGCTTGGGAGGCTACTTTTAAAAAAACAAGAAGTTTTTTTAAGTGTCTTTATTAAAATATGAAAAATAAGTTTTTTACATAAGAGAGCAACTTCTGCCTTTTTAAATGCATTAACAAAAAATGTGTTTTCTAAATCAACACAGTCTTAAATAGTGGTTTAAACTTAACACATACCTAACTTTTTTTGGTAAAACAAAGATACATTAAGAATATGAAAAAAAATTAAATATTGCAAAAAATCTTAAAAACTAAGCATTTTTATTAAAATACAATATCAGTCTGTTGAGATCATTATAAAAAAGTAGCATTTAGCATTACAGTTTTTATGTCACATAAATTTGAAGTTTGTCTATTTATTTCTTTTCACAAGTGAAACAATTAGGCGATAGATGTTCCAGACAATATGGTTTGTTGCATTTCACACAGTATAACATACTCATGCGTCTTTTTTTTTTGCTGGGCAAAAGTTACACATGCTTCGTTTTCCTTTTTTAATGACATTTTATTGAAAAAAAAATTCTTTTTTAATGATATTTTCTCAAAAAAAATTACCTTTAATACTAATCATCGCCTCCCAAGCGATCAAACACGCTGTAATTCGGGAATGATAAGAGCTTGCGAGACGCGTGACCCGTTATCCACCGCGTCACGTTGGGCACTTAGTTGAGGTGAGCGCTCGAGTCGTAACGGTGGCACGATTTGAAATTATAACGAAAAAACTGTTTGAGTGCGGCCTCCCAGGCGATGATTAGTACTCTAGGGTTAACGGACTAACCAAAAGGTACTACGTCAGTGTCGACATTGGTTTCAATGTAAATCTTTATGAGGGATATTTCGAGTGATCTTCTATATTCTATTACAAGAACCATAAGGTATCACATACTTTGAAAATTGTATATTTTTTAATAGTTTTCAATAAATACCGCACGACACCAACAACATATCAATTTGGGAAGCGGATACGGGTACCACCTCCCCGGGAACTATTTATTGAATAATCAACACCTCTGCCGTTGGTCTCTCCAAGTGGGTCGCTTCGTTTGGTGACTTAGCAAGGGTGCCCGATTTCATGGGATGAGGTTGTATAGGTCTTGGCGGCGGGTGCCCATCTTTTGCGTTGCAGATCAAGAGATCAACCTAAAGACTGGCTGAGGGGGACTTTTTGACCTCTCTAGCCAGACTCTCTCGATTCATCGCCTTGTGGGAGGAATTGATTCAGACGTCCGTCAATCCTGGTCACACTGACCCCCAGATTCTCACCCACCCCTCATACCTTTTTCCTTCACGGAACTAAAGACTGGCTGAGGGGGACTTTTTGACCTCTCTAGCCAGACTCTCTCGATTCATCGCCTTGTGGGAGGAATCGATTCATACGTCCGTCACTCCTGGTCACACTGACCCCCAGATTCTCACCCACCCCTCATACCTTTTTCCTTCACGGAACTACCTCTCCCTTCTTTCCTCAAAAAGAACCTCCATACAGCATCCCCTAATATGACGTAGGCTCTGAGGGAAATTAGTTTCCTCAGGGCCTCCTGTGTGGAGCTAAAACAATAACACCAAAAAATTGACGTTTAATAATCGGTAAAGTTGGAATACTAGACTAGAGCTATTGAATATAGATTTCAAAGATTTTGTCTTTTTTAACAGGTCCCGTGCCAACAACGACACCTGTATCTACTACAACAACTCCAACACCTGGTAAGTCCAACATCTAATTGAATGGATGTTTTAATTTTTGTTTTATTTACAGATATTTTTTATTTAGCGAGCATATAAAATAATAGTATACGGGGTGTTAAGGGACGTACTTGACTTACTTTAACCAGCGATTCCTGATATTATTTGGAGTAAAAAATGTAAATTAAAATTTTGGTAACCGGTGAAATTTTTGGTGTATTTTTTACTTATTTTTTCTACAAAAAAAATAAAAAAAATGGTAGGTTTTGGACAGTTGGAGGCGGGGTTATGGGTTGGTCGGTTACTAGACTGAGTGACCAGTGACGACACGCAGAAGAAATTTTTTTGTTTGATTTTGAAGAAAAAAAATTTGAAAAAAATAAAAAAAAGTCTTCCCAAAAGTCACCGGAGACCAAAATTTCATGTACATTTTTTACTGCAAATAATGTCAGGAATCACTGGTTGAAAAGTAAGTTAAGTACGTCACTTAACACCCTTTTTACAAAATATGTATAATGGTGAATTTAAGTATAAATATTGTATTTCTTAGTCCTTCTCACTAAGGGGTCCTGTGATGAGGTGGACTAAATATATAAATATAGTTTATTTGTCTTTTATATCGTTTTTAGTGTCTTCATTGACCTCTTTTAGTCATATTTTTATTCTTGATTTGTATAAATTAGATTTTTTTTCTTAGTTTTATGTCTTGGGGAAGGATGTTTTGGAGTTTTGTTGCAAAGTATGTATAGTTTCTTTGTCCGAATGTGGTTTTATAACTTTGAATATATTTTATATCATTTTTATTAGATCTAGTGTTGTGCATACACGGTCTAGTAGAGGATTCAGTATTATTGAAAAGCTTCAAGAATATATATTTGTCATTTTTTTTTTGTACATTTGGTACGTCAAAGAAAATTTCAGTTGAAGGCGTTCTAATGGGTACTTCTTTCAAGATGATCTTTATGATTCCTTTTTGAATCGTATTTTGGTAGCATACGATTATGTGTAGCAGATCCCAATCCTATGATTCAATATTCATTTCAAGAATGACATAACGTGTAGTAGACCTTTTTCATATCCTCTTTATTAACAAGGTTTCTTAGATTTTAAAAAAGGCTTGTGAGTTTTTCATCAAAGGGATACCTTTGATGTGTAGGTCCCATCTAAGATTTTCATCACTACGAGATATTTTATGTTTTTCTATAACAGGGCATTTCTTATAAATGTAATACCAACAGTGATGGAGGTAGTAAATATCCTCACCGTCATCATCATCACTCTTGGCTCTTCAACCCCTGGTGGGTCTTGGCCTGCTCAAAAGTCTTCCTCCACTCATCTCGGTTTTGTGGCAGCTCTCTCCAGTTTAGAAGATCCAAGATAGGTATATCTTTGAGGACGTCGTCGCTCCATATTAACCTTTGTCTTCCAGTGTCCTTCTTCAATGTCCAGAATTTTAAATATAATGTCCTCCACTTACAAAGTCGTAACTCTTCCAAGCATAAATACAAACTTTCTAATAAAGTGTGTTTTATCGGAAGCGTCCTGCAGGTAAGTATGTTTCTGTATCTATTTGTAAATAATAAAATTAGATAGAGCTTAAAAATTCAAAATAAATTGTAAAGCGCCCTTGAGGTGATTTTTCACAAAAACAGCACTCTACAAATTATACAAATATTTACGCACCAGCTTTAAATGTCCGGGTTAAATTTTCCCCCAAAAAAAAAGGAAAAAAAGAAGGAAAAACTAAACCTTTTCACACACTTCCCCAAATGATCATCTAGTCAACTCACGCTATGCAATTGCACAATATAAGTATTATAAATACAAAACAATACAAGAACAACATGTCAACCTACTAGAGACCAAATGGGAATATAATTCACCGACTCCAGATATTTTCATATCAGAGGGTTCGGCTCTGTGGCATTTCTAATTGAACCTATAAATCCTACTGATCCCTCAATATAAATATTTAAAATATCTTTTGTAATCCTACATGTATTTAAAATTACTGATTTTTGCATTTTTTTATACAAATTCATTGACAAATCTAATATAAAATAATATATTATAATTATTATTATTATAGTGCTTAAAAACTGTCTTAGCTAGTTAAGGTTTAAAGCTGGTGGGAAACCCGTACTATTGTTCAACTGTATACTAATCGGTCAAACCTTTTATTTTCCAGTTGGTGACATATTTTGTGATTACGCCTGCGAAAACATGTGTGACTACTCTCAGGGACCGTGCACCTTCGATCTCCCAGCGGAACCGGAACCTTGTTATTGTAAGTTACAACTTATCACTACATCTCTACATCTTCTCTACATATTATAAATTAAAGTCTTCCGCGTCGTCTGTCTGTCTGTTCGCGATAAACTCAAAAATTACTAAACGGATTTTCATGCGGTTTTCACCAGTAGATAGAATGCTTCGTGAGAAAGGTATATAATTTATCAAGGATTTGTGCAAATTGGTTGAAACATAACGATAATTGTTAGAAGTGTCGGAAAAAGTCAAGCCGCCTGGTAGCTTACATACATCGAAAACACTGCCCAATCCCTTTGAGATATGTAGCGGCCACTTAACCCGCTCTGCGAAATTTACCGCTGCGCCACAGACCTCCACGGAATACGATGGAACTACGAACTACCTACCGCTGCAAGGCCGCCTAGGAATAATCCGCCACCTACGCGAAAGAGCTAGAACATCTGGCTGTACCAAACAAGTGCCCGCAGAAAGTTCGAGTGATATCTCGCCTTTGTGAGAGTTCACGCATTACCTACCGGGAGACTAATTACTCGCCACGAGTATATAAGCGACTAAACTCGGCGATCGCTTCAGTCAGTACTTCCATTCATCGGCCGAACAACACAGTCCGAGCAGTGCAGTAACACTTTACGTGCCTCCGCCGGGCACGGGCCCGCGCAGTTAGTAGTGAACAATAAATATCCAGTGTGATACCAGGAAAATTTCCAGCACCTTCGAGGAACTTCACCAACTACCATCTCGACATGAGATGTCAGGCAACGCGCCAGCAACCCAGCAGCCATCAACCGGCATCCTGCAACGAGCAGCAATAACAACAGGCAACGCGCCAGCAATCCTGCAACGAGCAGCAACAAGCATCCTGCAACGAGCAGCAACAACAACAGGCAACGCGCCAGCAATCCTGCAACGAGCAGCAACAAGCATTCTGCAACGAGCAGCAACAAGCATCCTGCAACGAGCAGCAATCAGCATCCTCACCGCCTCTCAAGGTTTCTTCCTGTGTCACGTGTGTGCTCCGACCCACTGGACACACAGCCGCCATACCTCGTCAACGCGACAACGGTCGACCGCCTGGACCAAGGTCACTTCTACACCGCCATGGAGTAGTGCAACACGTCGGCTCCCTGAAGACCAGTGATCTTCACCGCCGTAGTCTCCTGACCTTCTTCTCACTCATCACGCAGCAGCACACTGTCACTCCGCTCCGCATCGACCTCCGCTACGTAGCTACAAATAAAGACTGACTCATACATCGACTGACGCCCTTTCATTTCTAACGCTCCCGTCTCTACCGATACGGACCGCTCCCTCAGATATAACAAAACAATGCATGGTGGGATATTCCTCTTTTATAGATTTACAAAAAAAGTTCGCGATGGCATATCTTGTATGGATAGCTTACTATACCCATTCTATCTTAAAAAAAATGGTCACCTACAATGCGGTAATTGGAAAGTTTTTTAGATGGATACAGTATTTCTTATTCCTTATTAACTTAAAAACATTAGCTACCTCCAGCATTTCATGTTCATTATTATAATCTTTCGGAGTATCTCTACGTATTATAAATTAAAGTCCTCCGCGGCGTCTGTCTGTCTGTCTCTTTGTGATACACTCAAAGATGGCGGTGGTTATAAAGGTTGGATAACCATCCAGTAGATGGCATTATGTTAAGTTAGCCACAGCAACGCGTGGCTGGGTCAGCTAGTAAATTATATATTATGCCATTTTGTAAGGGTTGTTAGGAACTTTCTTAGAAGGTAGGAAATAAGGAAGAGTAAAACTCATCGTAGTCTAATGTAGCATGCTGGATTGATGATGTCCACATATGATTCACATTCCATATAAAATGTTCCAAATTGTGCACAGATTGTATGATCACCAACAGCTACAATTTGAAGTCTTTACGTAAACTGGTAATTTGGACTTACATTCAAAAATAAATAAGAAAATAATAACTTAATCATGATAATACACTGCTTGCTTGTTGAAAGTTATTGCCGCACTGATTTGCAATGTCATTAAGATGAAGCCATAGTAAATAATGCAAAATCATACAAAATCATATGTTTTTATTTTGAAATTTTGATCGCTTAGAAGTACGGGGTGCGCCAGAGAAACTTACTTATTTGAAAAAATTCCTGACCGTTGAGTTGGGCAGGTAGAGGGGCGGGAGGGGGCGCATCTGGAGGGGGACGTCCCCAAGTTTGTTTCCCATTCTCGTCAGTTGCCATTATGCTGTGGTCTAGAGAGCAGCGGGCCTTCGCCGTCGAGAGCTTCTTTTCTTTTCGCCTCATCTCTCTCCGAGGCGATCTCCCATGGCCGGCGCCCTCTCCGGATTTGACTCCATGTGATTTTTTTTTATGGGGTTATTTGAAATCCCTTGTTTATGTCCATCGACCACGGACCATAGATCACCTGAAGAACAACATTCGCGACGCTATTGCCAATATTCCGATTGATATGCTGAGAAGAGTGCTGTTCCTCAATCAACATTCTACTAATTATGGATATCATTCTCCTTTATCCAGAATGTCGAGACTTGTCAACAGTATTACTGACACACCTGTAACTCATCCAGTTCAATATCCCTTCCCGTAGACTCCGAAATAATGAATTGCTGTTCCTCAATCAACATTCTACTAATTATGGATATCATTCTCCATTATCCAGAATGTCGAGACTTGTCAACAGTATTACTGACACACCTGTAACTCATCCAGTTCAACATCCCTTCCCGTAGACTCCGAAATAATGAATTGCTGTTCCTCAATCAACATTCTACTAATTATGGATATCATTCTCCATTATCCAGAATGTCGAGACTTGTCAACAGTATTACTGACACACCTGTAACTCATCCAGTTCAACATCCCTTCCCGTAGACTCCGAAATAATGAATTGCTGTTCCTCAATCAACATTCTACTAATTATGGATATCATTCTCCATTATCCAGAATGTCGAGACTTGTCAACAGTATTACTGACACACCTGTAACTCATCCAGTTCAATATCCCTTCCCGTAGACTCCGAAATAATGAATTGCTGTTCCTCAATCAACATTCTACTAATTACGGATATCATTTTCCATTATCCAGAATGTCGAGAATTGTCAACAGAAATCAAAACATTGAATTTTTTGGTGAAAGCCTAAATGACTTTCGGCAGTCAATACTAAATGTGATTTTTTAAAGTCTTTTTAAATCCATCTTTAAACTACTTGTTATGTACTTTAATATTATGTATACTTTGTCAATGCTCTTCATCTCTATGTAGTCTCCTTTCATTGTCATCTCTCTTTTTTATTCGTGTTATTGTTATATTGTTAATGGACTATTTGTCCGTAAATAAATGAACAAATAAAAGTCCCAGTTACTCCCGTCTGGAGCCAGTAACACTATGGCAACCCCAATTGGGGTATGTTATGAGGATGAAGATAGTGGAGAGGGGAAGGAGATGGGGAAAAGGAAGGTGGGGAAGTACCTGGATATTCAGATCTGGTCACAGATCTAACGGCTAACAGAAACACGGCTAACACCATTTCAAGCAACGTTTCAATTCTGAATGGTGGTCTCACACCAGGACGATACTGAGAGTATCTTCCACTCTGAAACGTGCAGTAAATATACCATAAATTATTTTAAATGAATTAATAGTGAAATAAGACAAATTATTCAAATAAAATTCATTTGCCCGCGTCGGGATTCGAACCGCGACCTGCAGGTTGCGAGTCAAGAACCTTACCCCTAGACCACGCCGGCCCACATTGAATACTGGTTATTGTCAGCTAATGAATATCGAACAATTATAAATAATTTGTCATTTTTAACAGGTCCAGTGCCAACACCAGTGCCAACACTGGCGCCAACACCTGGTAAGTCCAACTTCCAAATAAATAATAGATATTGTTCATGCACGTAGTCACAGTGGGCCAAGGTGGGGCGTTTGCCCCACCTTGGCTGGCCGATGCATGACCTCAGGGGATTGTCGACCGAGTCGCGTTTTCAAATTTACAGCACATCATAAGATAGTTTTTCCTCCTACCGTTCAGATTCTTTTTATTCATAGATCCTAAAGTATGAATATTTTGTAGGAGGCTGCTTTTTTTCGGTACCTACGCTGCGTCCATAATGTTGTTTCTTTTTTATGAACTTTAGTATCGCATTTACACTACTTACATATTTTTTAATATCAGCTTTCACTCTAGAGTCTAGAGGCTCTACGGAAAAAAATCCCTCAGGGCCGTCGTCGTTGGGATGTGGAGGTTCTTTTTAGGGAAAGGAATGGAAGGAAGTTCTGGAATAAAGAGTGGATAGGAATCTGGGGATCAATATGTGTAGGAGTGACGGACGTATGAATCCATCCATCCCACTTCAGCGCAAGGCAATCGGTCGAGATAGTCCTGATGGAGAAGTCAAAAGGTCTCCCTCAACCAGTCTATATTAGTCCGGCCCGCACTAGGAGAGACGCACACTTCCACCACACCCGCTCCTACGGTGGGCAGACGCATCAGCAGCCATGAACCCTGGCACCCCTACTTAGTTGCCAAACGTAGCGAATCACGTGGGCTGACCTATGAAAGAGTTGTTGGTGTTCTAAGAAATTGCTTTCGCGTTGGCGATATTTATACCTGCCTCCAAAATTGAGAATATATTAGTGTTTTAGAATTGAATCGTTGTGTTCCAAAACCGGTCCTATTTTTTTTTTTTTTACTTTTGTTGAGTAAAACGTTAGAACGATCTTGTAATAACATGATACAGTTGTAATTTTCTATTTAAATGATTAATATATATCTAAAAAATGTTTTTTCAAATTATTATAGGCCGTATTAAAGCAAGATTTAAAAAAAAAACTAGAAGACTTTTGGAAATAATAACAATGGCATCGAATTCCTTGTTAGAAACCATATAAGATGGCATTCAAACCTAATTTTTATCTCAAATTCATTAGGGCGAATATTGGAACTCAAATATAATAAAGAAATGTTTCTTGCAATGATGGAGAACTTAGTAGCAGAAAACCCGACGCGATGGAGAACTCCAGTCCATTTTTTAATATTTTTTTATGAATAATGACCTTCTAACTTAAATAACTGCTTTTTAATTTTTATTTTTAGAGTTATTTTTAATAGTTAAAATAATTGTCAAAGTTTTAATTTTTCAAGATCCCCCGAAAACCACCATATGTATGGTGAATCGTGTGACGTCATCACTCCTGAAAAGTTACTATAGGATCGGGCAATCAGCTGATCAACTGCCGCCATTTTGAATTTCGTTGTTCGAAGTATTCTCCCTAGAAGTAGCATTATATTTTTTTTTGTTCAGTAGTTTTGAATATATTCAATAATAGAGATAAACTAATAAGAGATACCATTTTTTTTAAACATTATTTAGGCCTTTTTTTTACATTAACTCCACGCAGGAAGCCCTGAGGAAAATAATTTCCCTCAGGGCCTATGTCATCTGGGATGCTGTGTGGAGGGTCTTTTTGAGGAGAGGAAGGAATGAACATTGGTCTTGAAGAGACCCATGTTGTAGGAAGGAGGAAACAAAGAGGCCGGCAATTCATTCCACAGCCAAGCTGTTGAACACAAGAACGAGTCGAAGAAACGACCTGTTCTCATGTGACAAATGTCAACTGTGTACAAATGTTGGGCACGCGCTTGGCGTGTTTTTCGACTATGCACCGGTGCCGAAGGGATCAATGATGCTAGTTTCTCGGAGCATCTTCCATTGTAATACCGGTAGAACAAGGATAGCATTCCCACCCGACGCCTGTGCTCTAAAGATTGCAATCCGTCTGTTAAGATGGGAGAATTTATCAAACGGACCGACCGTTTCTGTACAGAGTCGAGGGTATTTTTCAGGTATTTTGGAGCTCCAGACCAGAGGTGGCTGCCAAATTCAACCGTGGGGCGCACTTGAGCGCCTAAATAATGTTTGAATAAACACAACAACTAAATCTCTATAGAAAGTATGTGAATAAGCGAAGAAATTAATAAGATCTGTCATAAGCTGTCATAACTACATTCCCATACAATGACTTTACGGTGATGTCACAACACGATGAATAGTGACGTCACCACTAAAAATTTCAATAATGCCAACTTGACGGCGTGTTTTACGACCCGATATAAAATGGACTTTTTAATAATTTTTTAAAAACTCTGCGTTTAATATTATTAAATAAAACTTATATATTCAGAATCAGCGTTTATTGGTATTTATGAACATATAGCTCCGTATTGTTTATACAGATACTAACCGGTCAAAACCATTTATTTTCCAGTTTCTGACATATCTTGTGAACAAGCATGCGAAAACTTATGTGACTACTCTCAGGGACCGTGCCACTTCCACCTCCCATTGGGAGGAGATTGCGATTGTAAGTTGTAACTAACTAACTATGTAGCACTTCTGTAAGTGTAACATTATTTGGCTCATTAAAATTCGTACACACACTATTCTGTTATTCAGGTGATGTTTTGTAATGTTGAATTGGATCTCGACAGGTTTATTTGCTTCATCAATAAATGATTTTTTAAATGTTGTAATCCGTGGTGATATTGTATCTTACGCTGATGATACAACAATAATATTAAATGAAAAATATTGGCTTGAAACTTTTTTGCGTACGTCTCATCGTGGCTAAAATGAAATGAATATTCTTAAATTATAATAAAATATTTTACCTAACTTATTTATAAAAAAACACTAAAAACAAACCTCCTATAACCTTAAAATTAGAATAAATAATGCTAACTGTAATCAAGTAACATGCTCCTCTTGCTTTGAACTTGAAAAAGTTGAAAAGATCATATATTTGTGTATATTATTGCTACAAATTTAAATTGGTAATCACAAATTAACAATATATAAAAGCCCCGAAAAAGTTAAATAGTTAGAATTAAGATATCTTTGGCTATATAGCATTACAATAAGTTTTTATATCTCCATGTCAAAATTCAAAGGTATGATTTTTTTAATGTTGGCGAAAATTAAAAAAATTATAAGTACATATTTTACAGACTTTGGAAGTACCCAATATTGACAAATTGAAAATAATTTGTTTTTCTCCGGTGTAATCTTCAATCATGTATGGTATAATAGGATGGGGTTGCAGGATGATGTATTTGTAAAACCTTTACAAATAGTTATATTTAATTAAATGAATACAATATTAGCGAAACTCAATCGAAAATCTGTAAACAGATACGGTCACATAGGGGATTTAAACCCTGAACCTTCGCCTTGCCGGGTACAACTCTACCAACTGAGCTTATGTGTCCCTGTCCGATTTGGTTATATTTAACTGTATCATACTTCGATTAAGAACTTCCAACATTATCTTAACGCTTTGGTTTTTTAAGGCAAAGGTCCTGGGTTCGAATCCCAGATGTGACCGTATCTTTTTCCGACTTTTTTATTTTTAGATTCTCGATTGAGTTTCACTAATATTGTCTTCATTTAATTAAATATTATTATTATTATTTTTTTATTTCAATTTTATGAATAAAACCACAAATTGCAATATTTAATTAAATGAAGACAATATAAGCGAAACATAAGCGTCATATATTCTTCTTACACTACTTTCTTTGTTCATTCGCTCTACATCATCTGTACAAACCGTCTTAGGGTCCCTTTCTAAATCTTACTCATTACGCTTACATCTCTCTTGCATTCTTTGCGGATCTCCATATTTTTCAAACGATCATACATGGTTTTACCACACATACACCTCAGTTATCTCATTTCAAGAGCATTCAGTGATTCAGTCTACTTTCATCCTTCCTCTGCCAGTTCCATGCCTCATTGCCATATATCAGAGTTGGTACCAGGACTCCATTGTGGACTGCTAACTTCGCTTCTTTTGACAGTTTTATTAGCGCCAACGGCATTCAGTCCTCCATCAATGGAGTTAACTGCATTTATCCTTCTTTAAATATCTCTATCAGCCTCTAATATACACTATATATACACTTGGGAAATGTACCTATACTACATGACACATTCAAGCGGGGGAGGGGGATCTTCAAAATACCATGCTTGGTCACAATGAGGTTTGGTTTTTATGACGTAGTCAATCTAGAAATCTAAATTTTGACATAAGTTTTATCTTGATAATATTTTTTCCACTTGTAACACAGGCCTGCGACTGTTTTTTTTCTTTGAAAGAAGAGGTAATTCCCGTGTATTTTTGGTTGCTGAATTCGTGAAAATTATCAAAAAAATTCCATCTCGTAAGGTTTTTCCGGAAAACTCAAAATACTGTGGGATTGTCTATCTTAAGGCGCATAATGGGGTTTATTGTCGAAATAAATGTATTTTTTGTTAATTTGAACTTATTATAAGATGTTTATTATATGTTTTATAGACTGAAACAAAACATTCAGTAACTCATGACGATAAAATTAGTCAGCGTTGAATCATATATATCGGGATTTTCCATAGTAAGTATAATGAGAGAATGCCGAAATTCGCAGATTGCCCATTCCCTTCCATGTCCTTTCATTTATTTATTTCTATTCCAACTTTTGTAACGTGCATTTCAAAAATGACTTCAAGAGATTGTATAAATTGTTCTGAGAGTTTTTGCTATATTTGTGGTAAATTTGTGGTGAAAAAACAACAAACAAATATTACTGATTTTGTTAAAAAAGTGTATTTTGCGTATTTGGTGTGAAGATAGGGGACCAGGACAAATCTTGGGCCCCGCACGGAGTTTGTTCAGGGTGTGTTGAAGGACTTAGAATGTGGTCAATAGGTAAAGTTAAATCTTTTCGTGTTGTGTTCCCATGATTTGGAGAAAGCTTCGAAACCACAGCGATGACTGCTACTTTTGTTCGTGCAATGTGCAAGGGTATAGTACCAAAAATAAAAAACAAATTTGTTACCCAAACATGGATTTGGCACTCCGCCTAGTGCCTCACGGACCTGGCATTCCTACACCACGAGCACCCCAAAGCCTAGACCATTTGCCATCATCAGAAAGTGAATCAGAAGAAGAAAGTGAATCAGAAAATTTCTTCAAAATCTGGGATGCTCAGTGAGTTTAAAACTCCATTTTTTGAACTCATATTTGGATTACTTCCCGGAAAATCTTGGTGCAGTTAGTGAAGGTGAGAGGTTTCACCAAGATATCAAGGAAATGGAGTGAAGGTATCAAGATCGATGGGATACAAATATGATGGGCGACTACTGCTGGATGCTGCATAGGGAAACTATAACGTCCCACAAAAGAAAAAGCACAAAACGAAGCTTCGAAACTAAAAAAGCAGATTTTATAAAGACACACAACCGAGATGAGTGAAGGTGAACTCTTGAGGAGGCCAAGACCCACCAGGGGATGTAGAGCCAAGAGTGAAGGTGGTGCTTATAGCACACAATTACTCTACCTTACATTATCTCCACACAGGAGGCTCCGAGGAAAATAATTCCCCTCAGGGCCTATTTTATCTTTGGGGATGTTGTTTGGAGGGTCTTTTGAGAAAAGGAAGGAGAAGATGTTCTGGTTGTTAGATGCCACGTTGGGTGACAGTGTTAGATGTGTTAAAGAATGGCAAAATGGGCCCCCAGGTGGAAGCCAGGGTTAAATACTCACAAAAATGCCCCCTTGGACCTAGCTCAGTTGGCAAGGGGAACATGGACTCCCCCAGGGTCGGGAGATCCACCGCAGCTTGTCCACGAGCGCCAATAATGCCGCCCTCAGAGTGTATCGGTAGGAACTTCTCAACAATTAAAGACGGAATGCCACGTTAAACATGGCGAGTGGGTTATGCTAAGAATTGAACAAGTCTAAGTTAAGGTCTCCCTCTCTCTGGAATTCATCTTCACGGGTACGCGAAAACTAAAGAAATCAGCACATTAAAGAGGTTAAAGTAGGTTAGCTTACGAGGTGATGAAAGTAGGGGTCCCATGTCGTCATCTACGTGGCGAGTGTAGGAAGGCCTTTGTTCGGGGCATCCAGTCAGTTTCCGGCTTGGAGTCCCGCACCGCAGGACGGAAGTTAAACATGCTTCCTCGATTCGGCCCACTTGGCACGAACTCTGAATAACAATTCGAATCTCGTGGTAAAAAGTACCACGCGGTCGACGGGACTGGGTGCTTCGGGCCAAAGCGCAGCGGGGCCCGGCTGGCGAGATGCGCGACCGGTCGTGGGCACGAGGTGGAAACAATGGCGCTCTGGCTAGTGGCGTCCCCCCAAACCGCAGCGCGGCGGAAATTTACAACTCGGAAAACTGCAGTTTGCGCCCTCCGTTGCATGATTTGTGTACTCCGGCACAAATTAAGCAACTTCGTTCACTAAATTCGTATCTTAACATGGTATAGAAAAATATAGGTACGAGGGGTTGGTAAGATTCTGGTCAGTGTCTCCAAGAGCGACGGAAACATGAATCCAGCCCAAGTAAGAGACAAGACCCTGACAAACCTCACCCCATGAACTCAGGCACCCCTCCTAAATCACCAAACGCAGCGAACCACTTGGAGTAACCTATGGCAGAGGTATTGGTTATCCAATAAATGGTTTCCGAGGCAGCGGTACCCACATCCGCCTCCAAAATTTAATTCAACTGAAGTAGGAATAAGCCAAATTTAAAATAAAAATGAATATACATATAAGGAGCATACACTAAAGAAATACCCAAGAAATGTGATGTTGGCGTATTTTAATACCCAAAAGATTTGCTTGTATCATTGCATCATTGTGACTACTGGAACTGTTGAACATTGAATGATTTTAAAGAATTTTGTAATTTTTAACAGGTCCGGTGCCAACAACGTCAATACTGTCAACCACGACAGAAATACCAGAGACACCTCCTCAAAGTACGACACCAACTACTACATCATCTCTAGAACCAAGTAAGTCTAAAATTCCAGTGCATGGATGTTTTATAAATGTTCTATCAAAACAAAACTTGCATTAAACATAAGCTGACAATATTAGATATATTTATTTATCACCCCTTTACATGTTGATAGTATGACAGTTAATTTTGAAACTTTCTCAGGTATTTCGTGATTGTGCAAGTTTTTTATCTTAATGTACTGTCAGGTTTAGAAAAACTTTCTGCTATTTCCGCTTCGCAATTAAAGCTCTATAAATGAAATATTTCTGAACGTAGCTGAATACTAAAAACTCTTTTTGACAGGTTATGAAATAAGCTTTTAAATTTTATTATTACAAATAAATACTAACATTTATAAATATTAAAATTTAGATGTATAATAAACAATTTTGTCACCTCGCTTTTGTACAATTTCATTACTAACTATTGCATTAACTCCTCAATCCAAAGACTACATAAAAGGCTTGGAAATAAATACGGTCAGTTGATATTTTCATATATTCCGTACCTAAATTTATATCCGAAATTTTTAAAATTGTGCTTCACTTTTTATTAATGTTAACCCTAGAGTGGGCGCGTCTTTCCGTAAAACGTCAGTGGGCGCGTGGGGAGCATTTTGCCGCTCATTTTCGTGGACAATTTTAAGAAGGAATAATGCAATTTAATTAATTTCTTTTCTCAGGATTTAAGTAAAACACTAATAAGGTATGACAAATTAACATATTTATTGAACTCTGTTGAAGGAACTTTGGTTTACAATCGAATTTACAAAAATTAACATTTAAATTAACTTTTTTTAGCTATCCTACATTATCCTTCTATAATATTTATTAAAAATGGAAAAAAATAACAATATTAAATATTTTCCAAATCTAGAGGATATGCTTTGGCGAAAAAGTCTTCGTGCAATGTTCATTGCACAGTAATTTTGAGCATCTGCAACACCCTTTTTTCGTGCGCCTATTTTCCTTTGATGGACATATACTGCATTTGCCTTCCTTTTTTGAAGATGATACTTGTTCTATAGGAACAAAGCGAGCAATTTGGTTCCTCAGAGGAATATTTAAGGTATCTACAGAATACCTTGCGGTCATATATGGCTTAACCAGGACCATCGCAATCTCCCGCAAGTACTGTCGGCGTAGCATCAAGTGTTCAGTATAGGCTTTGTAAATTATTTGGCTATTTATACCGGCAATATTCATCATAAAAAAAAACAACCTCATTGGTCACCTGCGAGTCATTTTACCAACAGAATACTCTTCTTCCATTTGGTCCACGACACCAACACCGCCTTTGGTTTCATTATAAAATGTAATCATTTCAGGCTTTGCAGCAGGTCCGGTGTTTTCGTCGATTCTATCATTCTCATGAAAAGTTGATAATAGTAATACTACTTTTTTTGCTTCTTGTCTGGAACATGAGACAGCAAAACTTTCTTCTCACCAAACCCAAACATCGAAGATGGTTTCTTCCTATTTTTAGTGTTCAGAAAACAAGGTGGAATTTAATTTTTACGTAAAGTTCCAACGATGGCCGTTCTATGATCTAGCAACTGATCAGCGAGAGGTATTGAAGTAAAAAAGTTATCCATAGTAATGTTGCGGCCAGTGTTGAGGATATTTTGGGCTAATCTTTATAAAAAATACAAAGATTAGCTAAACCGTAAATAATATAAAGCACAATTTTTACTTGCGTGAGTGGGCGCGCAGTGAGCAAATTGCCGCCGGACGACACCCGATGGTAACAACCTCCTTCTCAAGCGGCTCTACGTGCACTGACGGTGTCCAGTCTTTTGCCACGGGTTGCGAACGAAAGTGGGGGCAGCTACTAAAAAGCGCAAAGTTTATGCGCAGTAGATTTAAGAATTATCAACGTTTTTTTGCAGAGGGCGGCAAAATGCTCATAGCGCGCCCACTCTAGGGTTAAGGAAGAGAAAAAATAATATAAAATTATATTATTGTTTCAATTTCAATTTTTATTCTATAATAATTATGTTTTATGATTGATGTAAAAGCCTTATGGGCGTAAATAAAAATAACAAAAAACTATAGTGCAGAAATGTTGTTCACAATAATGGAGAACTTACTAGCAGAGGATCGAACCAGCAGTCACAGCGAGGGAACCCAACGCAATAGGCCACTAGCATGGATTTCATAACGACTTGTAACAAAATCGTGTGGATAGATTTGTTTTACTAAGATTACGAAAATGTTAGTAAAAATTTTTAATAATACAGTTTTTTTTTTTTTAAATAAATAAATCCATTATTTGGGCTTGTTACGCCACTATATGAAAATGTCCCGTCTCCGATAATGTTCTATTAATTTTGTAAAATTCAACACTGATTTTTTTTTTATATGGTAACACTTTGATTTCGGGCGAATTTTTGAATTTGACATTTAACATTCACTAGATTTATTGTTCGTTCTCTGCGAACTTATCATTTGATTAGACGTTTTGACAGATGTATTGAAGAGAATCCCGTACATTTTATGCCTTCTGTATCTGTTTTTGAGGCGTCAAATTAGAAAATCAAATTTTATAATATTATAATTTACAAGAATGACTATATTACATTGGATTTAGTCATATATAGACGTTGAACATTATATTGATCGTTGATCTCCTGTGCATTCGTGTGGAAAACGTTTTTTTTATGATTTTCGGCTATGTAATTATCGTTTTTTCGCACCCAAAAGTATGTCCCGTCTTTCCGGTTTATAAAACATGCTATTATTGAAATTTTCACAGGGTTTCATAAATACTATTAAAAAAAGCGGAATGTCTTATAAAATTTGCCTAAACCGGAAAAAATTTAAAAAATGTGATGCAAGTGGCCTATTGTTCTTGCAGATACTAACTGGTCAAAACCATTTATTTTCCAGCTTCTGAAATACCTTGTGAAGAAGCATGCGTCAAATTTTGTAACTACTCCCAGGGACCGTGCACCTTCAATCTCCCAGCGGAAGAATACCCTTGTTATTGTAAGTTACAACTTACTAACTATGAGTTACACAATTTCAGAATAGTCAGTTTCGCGCTCAATCCCACTTCTTTTAATTCGTACCTACAATTATCCAAGTATAGATTGAATAACCGCGGTCGCATTATATGTGTTATATAACATTATATATGTCAATAGTAAGGAGTCAAATAGAATACAAATCCACGGTTTGGTCCCCAAATTATGAAGTTCATTCACATGCGATTGAAAGAATCCAAAATAAACGTTTTAGGTATGTAAATTTTAAAATGGGCATTCCTAGTGAATGCCTAAATCACGATAACACTCTTTGTTCATTAAATTTAATGAAATTTCTGACCTCAGAATCATTTCCGATTTAACCTGTTTGTATAAAATCTTTAATTCAATGTTTGATACCCCTGATTTATTATATTTAATCTCTTTTCATACTCCAGGCAAGCCAGTTACAAGACAGTTCCTACCATATTATTGTAGCAATTCTACATCAAGGTCACAATATTACATTCCTATGCGACGGATTCAACAGCTAGGAAACAAATAATGCGATGTTGTTGATACATTTAGTACATCAATTTTAATATATAAGCATACCTAATAATTTATATTTCATAATTTTGGATTTTTTATATTTTGTACCTACATACTGTGTGGGTCAAATTCAAATTCACTTGGGGTGACCTATGGCAGAGGTATTGGTTATCCAATAAATGGTTTCCGAGGCAGCGGTACCCACATCCGCCTCCAAAATTTAATTCACTGGAGTAGAAATAAGCCAATTAAAAAAAAAAAAATATACAAATTAAAAGCATACAATCAAGAAATATCCGAGAAATGTGATGTTGGCGTATTTTGATACTCCAGGCAAGTCAGTTACAAGACAGTACCTACCATATTATTGTAGCAATTCTACATAAACGTCACAATATTACACTACAATGCGACGGATTCAACAGCTAGGAAACAAAACTCCGATTTTGTTGATACATTTTAATATATAAGCATTCCTTATTGAAGTTTTATTCATAAAGTAGGGGAATATTTTGAAAAAGCTATTTAAATTGATTAACAAATTAACAGTATTTTGTCGGCTGAAAGAAAAAAAACTATTTTGGATATTTTATATTTTGTACTTACATACTGTGTGGCTCAAATTCAAATTCACTTGGGGTGACCTATGGCAGAGGTATTGGTTATCCAATAAATGGTTTCCGAGGCAGCGGTACCCACATCCGCCTCCAAAATTTAATTCATTGGAATAAGCCAAATTAAAAAAGAAATGAATATACAAATTAAGAGCATACAATTAAGAAATATCCAAGAAATGTGATGTTGGCGTATTTTGATATCCAAAAGATTTGCATGTATCATTGCATCATTGTGACTACTGGAACTGTTGAATATTGAATGATTTTATAGAATTTTGTAATTTTTCACAGGTCCGGTGCCAACAACATTAATACTGTCAACCACGACAGAAACACCAGAGACACCTCCACAAAGTACGACACCAACTACCACATCATCTCTAGAACCAAGTAAGTCCAAAATTCCAGTGCATGGATGTTTTATAAATGTTCTATCAAAACAAAACTTGCATTAAAAATAAGCTGACAATTTTAGATATATTTATTTATCACCCTTTTACATGTTGATAGTACGACAATTAATTTTGAAACTTAACCTCCCAGGTATTTTGTGATTGTGCAAGTTTTTTGTCGTAATGAACTGTCAGATTTATCAAAACTTTCTGCTTTTTCCACATCGCAATTAAAGCTCTATAAATGAAATATTTCTGAACGTAGCCGAATAATATAAACTGTTTTTGAAAGGTTATGAAGTAAGCTTTTAAATTGTATTATTACAAATAAATACTAATATTTATAAATATTAAAATTTAGATGTATAATAAACAATTTTGTCACTTCACTTTTGTTCAATTTCATTACTAACTATTGCATTAACTCCCCAATCCAAAGACTACATAATAGGCTTGGAAATAAATACGGTTCGTTAATATTTTCATACCTAAATTTACATGAGATATTTCTAAAATTGTGCTTCATTTGTATCAATGTTAATGAAGAGAAACAATAATTTAAAATTATTTGGTATATTATTGTTTCAATTTAAATTTTTATTCTATTATAATTATGATTTATAATTGATGTAAAAGCCTTATGGGCGTAAATAAAAATAACAAAAAACTATTGTGGAGAAATGTTGTTCACAATAATGGAGAACTTACTAGTAGAGGATCGAACCAGCAGTCACAGCGAGGGAACCCTACGCAATAGGCCACTTGCATGGATTACATAATGACTTGGAAAAAAATCGTGTGGATAGATTTGTTTTACTAAGATTACGAAAATGTTAGTAAAATTTTTTAATAATACAGTTTTTTTTTTTAAATAAATAAATCCATTATTTGGGCTTGTTACGCCACTATATGAAAATGTCCCGTCTCCGATAATGTTCTATTAATTTTGTAAAATTCAACACTGATTTTTTTATATATGGTAACACTTTGATTTCGGGTGAATTTTTGAATTTGACATTTAACATTCACTAGATTTATTGTTCGTTCTCTGCGAACTTATCATTTGATTAGACGTTTTGACAGATGTATTGAAGAGAATCCCGTACATTTTATGCCTTCTGTACCTGTTTTTGAAGCGTCAAATTAGAAAATCAAATTTTATAATATTATAATTTACAAGAATGACTATATTACATTGGATTTAGTCATATATAGACGTTGAACATTATATTGATCGTTGATCTCCTGTGCATTCGTGTGGAAAACGTTTTTTTTATGATTTTCGGCTATGTAATTATCGTTTTTTTCGCACCCAAAAGTATGTCCCGTCTTTCCGGTTTATAAAACATGCTATTATTGAAATTTTCACAGGGTTTCATAAATACTATTAAAAAAAGCGGAATGTCTTATAAAATTTGCCTAAACCGGAAAAAATTTAAAAAATGTGATGCAAGTGGCCTATTGTTCTTGCAGATACTAACTGGTCAAAACCATTTATTTTCCAGCTTCTGAAATACCTTGTGAAGAAGCATGCGTCAAATTTTGTAACTACTCCCAGGGACCGTGCACCTTCAATCTCCCAGCGGAAGAATACCCTTGTTATTGTAAGTTACAACTTACTAACTATGAGTTACACAATTTCAGAATAGTCAGTTTCGCGCTCAATCCCACTTCTTTTAATTCGTACCTACAATTATCCAAGTATAGATTGAATAACCGCGGTCGCATTATATGTGTTATATAACATTATATATGTCAATAGTAAGGAGTCAAATAGAATACAAATCCACGGTTTGGTCCCCAAATTATGAAGTTCATTCACATGCGATTGAAAGAATCCAAAATAAACGTTTTAGGTATGTAAATTTTAAAATGGGCATTCCTAGTGAATGCCTAAATCACGATAACACTCTTTGTTCATTAAATTTAATGAAATTTCTGACCTCAGAATCATTTCCGATTTAACCTGTTTGTATAAAATCTTTAATTCAATGTTTGATACCCCTGATTTATTATATTTAATCTCTTTTCATACTCCAGGCAAGCCAGTTACAAGACAGTTCCTACCATATTATTGTAGCAATTCTACATCAAGGTCACAATATTACATTCCTATGCGACGGATTCAACAGCTAGGAAACAAATAATGCGATGTTGTTGATACATTTAGTACATCAATTTTAATATATAAGCATACCTATTGAAGTTTTTTCATCAATTAGGGGAAAATTTTGAAAAAGCTATTTAAATTGACTAACACATTAACAGTATTTTGTCGGCTGAAAGAAAAAAAACTATTTTGGATTTTTTATATTTTGTACCTACATACTGTGTGGGTCAAATTCAAATTCACTTGGGGTGACCTATGGCAGAGGTATTGGTTATCCAATAAATGGTTTCCGAGGCAGCGGTACCCACATCCGCCTCCAAAATTTAATTCACTGGAGTAGAAATAAGCCAATTTAAAAAAAATTAATATACAAATTAAGAGCATACAATCAAGAAATATCCGAGAAATGTGATGTTGGCGTATTTTGATACTCCAGGCAAGTCAGTTACAAGACAGTACCTACCATATTATTGTAGCAATTCTACATAAACGTCACAATATTACACTACAATGCGACGGATTCAACAGCTAGGAAACAAAACTCCGATTTTGTTGATACATTTTAATATATAAGCATTCCTTATTGAAGTTTTATTCATAAAGTAGGGGAATATTTTGAAAAAGCTATTTAAATTGATTAACAAATTAACAGTATTTTGTCGGCTGAAAGAAAAAAAACTATTTTGGATATTTTATATTTTGTACTTACATACTGTGTGGCTCAAATTCAAATTCACTTGGGGTGACCTATGGCAGAGGTATTGGTTATCCAATAAATGGTTTCCGAGGCAGCGGTACCCACATCCGCCTCCAAAATTTAATTCATTGGAATAAGCCAAATTAAAAAAGAAATGAATATACAAATTAAGAGCATACAATTATGAAATATCCAAGAAATGTGATGTTGGCGTATTTTGATATCCAAAAGATTTGCATGTATCATTGCATCATTGTGACTACTGGAACTGTTGAATATTGAATGATTTTATAGAATTTTGTAATTTTTCACAGGTCCGGTGCCAACAACATTAATACTGTCAACCACGACAGAAACACCAGAGACACCTCCACAAAGTACGACACCAACTACCACATCATCTCTAGAACCAAGTAAGTCCAAAATTCCAATGCATGGATGTTTTATAAATGTTCTATCAAAACAAAACTTGCATTAAAAATAAGCTGACAATTTTAGATATATTTATTTATCACCCTTTTACATGTTGATAGTACGACAATTAATTTTGAAACTTAACCTCCCAGGTATTTTGTGATTGTGCAAGTTTTTTGTCGTAATGAACTGTCAGATTTATCAAAACTTTCTGCTTTTTCCACATCGCAATTAAAGCTCTATAAATGAAATATTTCTGAACGTAGCCGAATAATATAAACTGTTTTTGAAAGGTTATGAAGTAAGCTTTTAAATTGTATTATTACAAATAAATACTAATATTTATAAATATTAAAATTTAGATGTATAATAAACAATTTTGTCACTTCACTTTTGTTCAATTTCATTACTAACTATTGCATTAACTCCCCAATCCAAAGACTACATAATAGGCTTGGAAATAAATACGGTTCGTTAATATTTTCATATACTCCGTACCTAAATTAACATGAGATATTTCTAAAATTGTGCTTCATTTGTATCAATGTTAATGAAGAGAAACAATAATATAAAATTATTTGGTATATTATTGTTTCAATTTAAATTTTTATTCTATTATAATTATGATTTATAATTGATGTAAAAGCCTTATGGGCGTAAATAAAAATAACAAAAAACTATTGTGGAGAAATGTTGTTTGCAATAATGGAGAACTTATTAGCAGAGGATTGAACCAGTGGCCACAGCGAGGGAACCCAACGCAATAGGCCACTTGCATGGATTTCATAACGACTTGAAAAAAATCGTGTGGATAGATTTGTGTTACTAAGATTACGAAAATGTTAGTAAATTTTTTAAGATGTACAGTTTTTTTTTAAATAAATAATTCCATTATTTGGGCTTGTGGCACCACTACATGAAAATGTCCCGCCTCCGATAATATTCTATTAATTTTGTAAGATTCAACATTGATTTTTTTTTATGTGGTAACACTTTGATTTCAGGTGATTTTTTGAATTTGACATTCACTTGTTTTATTGTTTGTTCTCTTCAAACTTATCATTTGGTTTGACGTTTTGACAGATATTACGAAGAGAACCCCGTACATTTTTAGCCTTCTGTAGGTACCTGTTTTTGAAGTGTAATGGTAATGGTGCTGATTTTAACAAAATCAAATTTTATAATATTATAATTAACAAGAATAACTATATTTAATTGGATTTTTTTT
Source organism: Limnephilus marmoratus (assembly GCA_917880885.1). Lineage (NCBI taxonomy): Eukaryota > Metazoa > Arthropoda > Insecta > Trichoptera > Limnephilidae > Limnephilus > Limnephilus marmoratus. The sequence goes on from OU862907.1 coordinate 60,466,309, forward strand.
TTTTTTTTTATAATATCGGAGACGGTTTACCTATATATAGTTCCCGAGAGCACTTAGGCCAGAGACCCATTGTACTATCTCCCATTTTACCTCATTCCTTTGACAGTAACCCAGTCCCTTTTATAAAGTTCACCAGGATTGTCATTCGAAATGAAGCTATATCTTCTGGTCCGACAATGTGTCTTCCCAGGTCTCATTTCTTCTCTTCACTCCTCCTGGGTTCCCTGAAGGCCCCACGAGGGAAGAGGGCTTCATCTCTCCTCTCCACTCTTTAGTTCCCCGAAGGCTCCAAGACGGAGAGTCCACCTCCCCTTGATTTCCTAAAGGCCCCACAAGGGAAGAGTCCACTCCACCTTGGTTCCCCAAGGGCCCCAGGAGGGAAGAGAACTTCATCTCTCCTCCTTGGTTCCTCTAAGGCCCCACAGAGGAAGAGTTCACCAAGATGGCCTCATTTCTCCTCTTCACTCCTACATGGTTCCTCAAAGACCCCACATGGGAAGAGGACATTTATCTCTCCACTTCCCTCCTCCTTGGTTCCATGGTTCTCCTTGGTTGGTTCCCCGCGCTGGAAGGGTGCCCTTCCCCTTGGTTCCTTGAAGGCCCCATAAGGGAATAGTTCATGGAGGTGGCCTCAGCTCACCTCTCCACGGTTTCTCCTCTTAGTTCCTCTTACGGCCCCAGGAAGGAAATCCACAGAGGTGGCCTCAGCATTCCTAGGTTCCAAAAAGGCCCATAGTTTTCGAATGGTCCAATTTTTTTTTATCCCACGATATACCAGGGAAATAGAAGGTCCACTCCAGCAGAGCCCTGAGTGCTGGAGTGAGGTCTAAATACTCCGAGATGCGACCTTGTTTTTCGGAGGCACCGTTCGTGACGCTGTTCCCCAGGACATTCATCCTGAGCACGGTAGCTCACACCTTGGCTTGGGATGGCTATTGCAGGTTTGTGTTTTCCACTCCCTGAGCGATGGGTTCGCCACACTCCCTACGCTAATAATTGGATTTAGTCATATATAGACGTTACACATTATATTGATTAATGATCAATAAGATGGATCAAGGAAAAAATGTTTATGAGATGTAATATTTTTGGTATGCCTCGTTGTTCTCCTATGCATTCGTGTGGAAAACGTTATTTTTTGTTATAAAAATTGGTATGTTTATAAAAAAAGACTAAATCCATTGAAGTTTTCAAAAAATCGCCAGGGTTTCACAAATACGATAAAAAACATTCGGAATGTCTTAAAATATTTGCCTAAACCGGAAAAAAATTAAAAATGTGATGCAAGTGGCCTATTGTTCTTGCAGATACTTACTGGTCAAAACCATTTATTTTCCAGCTTCTGAAATATCTTGTGAACAAGCATGCGCAACATTATGTGACTACTCTCAGGGACCGTGCAAATTCGTTCTCCCAGCGGAAGAATACCCTTGTTATTGTAAGTACAACTTACTAACTATGAGTTACACAATTTCAGATTAGTCAGTTTCGCGCTCAATTCCACCTCTTTTAATTCGTGCCTACAATTATCCAAGTATAGATTGAATAACCACGGTCACATTATATATGTTATATAACATTATATTATATGTCACTAGAAAGGAGTCGTTCAGAATACAATTCCACGATTTGGTCCCCTAATTATGAGGTTCATTCACATGCGATTGAAAGAATCCAAAATAAATGTTTAAGATATGTAAATATTAAAATGGGCATTCCTATTGAATGCCAAAATTATGATAACATTCTTTGTTCATTAAATTTAATAAAATTATCTGATCATATTTAATTATCCTATAGATATTTAATATCCGATTTAACCTGTTTGCATAAAATCATTAAATCAATGTTTGATACCCCTGATCTATTATTTGTAATCTTTGTTCATACTCCAGGCAAGTCAGTTACAAGACAGTACTTACCATATTATTGTAGCAATTCTACACCGACGTTACAATATGACACTCCTATGCAACGGATTCAACAGCTAGGAAACAAAACTCCGATGTTGTTGATACATTTAGTACATACATTTTAATATGCAAGGATTACTCATATCTATCCGGAAAAAAGAAAAACTCTTCATACATACAAAAAAAAAACCCTACCAATAGTCAAGTAAAAAACGAATACAAAATATTCCGGAACAAGCTCATTAAAATTATCAAAGACACAAAAGAGAAATATTACAGGGAGAAAATAATCCTCACAAAGGAAAACCCTAAAAAAACATGGAACACTATAAATGAAATAATGAATAAAAATAAGTCTACAATAAATGTCATAAACAATAATGGAACTAATATAAATGCTATCCGTGAACCAAAAATGTGCGCAAATATTTTCAACAAATTTTTCGCTACCGTCGGTCAAAAACTTGCATATAAAATTGATCAAAATTATCAACCTGATGATATTCATGAAGATAAAATAACAAATAACAATCTTTCAATTTTTAAACCGACTACAGAAAAAAATATTGAAAACATAATACAATCACTCAAAAATGGTAGTGCGCCAGGATACGACGGTATAACTACAGAAATCTTGAAAAAATATTGCAATTTCCTAACCAAACCGATTACGCATATAATTAACGTAAGCACTAAATATGGAATATTCCCGTCAAACTACAAAAAGCCATTATAATCCCAGTATATAAATCCGGAGATTCAAAAGAAGTAAACAATTACCGCCCAATATCCTTATTATCCAACATTGCAAAAATACATGAAAAAGTAATAAAAAAAACATATTACTGATTATACAGATAACAAAAAATGTATTAACCCTAGTCAATACGGTTTCAGAGATAAACTTAGTACACAAGACGCAATTGCAGAATTAACTAAGCTTATTTGCAAAACATTAGATAGAGGCAAAAAATGCTTAAGTATATTCATTGACCTCCGTAAAGCTTTTGATAGTGTCTCACATTCAAAATTAATTAATAAACTAAATAATATAGGAATAACTGGCAAAGCTAAATCATGGTTAAAAAGCTATCTCTATCAAAGAACTCAACAGGTAAAAGTAAACAACGAACTAAGTGAAATAGAAAATATAGATTTTGGAATTCCACAAGGAACTGTTTTAGGACCTTTACTATTCATATTATATGTTAATGAACTTTTTGAACTCCCAATCATTGGAAACATTATATCATATGCAGATGATACAGTTATAACTATTGAAGGAAATTCTTGGAATGAGGTCGAAATATTAGCTAATAATGCAATAAATATCGTAAAAGTATGGTTTGACGAAAACTTATTGACACTAAATGTCGAGAAAACCCATTTTATACCTTATAACAGGGAATATCTCAAATTAAAATCTAAGCATAAAAATTCACGAAAGAAATTGCCTTCTTAAAATCGCACCCTGTAACTCAAACTGTATATACATTAGTAGTAAAGAAGAAATAAAATATCTTGGAATAATTATCGATAATAACATCAAATGGAAAAGTCAAATGAATTCCACTGTAGACAGAATGAGAAAACTGATCTATATATTTTTTAGATTAAGAAATACTGTATCATTAAAAATACTAAAAGATATTTATTATGGACTTGCGCACTCTGTACTACAATATGGAATCGTGGCTTCGGGGGGTGCATACAAAGCAACCCTTCTCCCATTGGAAACAATTAAAAAAATATTAATAAAAATCATCCTAAAAAAGCCCTATTACTATCCAACTATAAATGTTTTTCAAGATTTTCCGGTTCCCCCACTTAAAAAAAATTATGACAAAATTGCACTATTACAAATACATAAAGATTTATTTAGTAAAAATAATTTACCACAATTAAATATAAGCAAAAGAATAATATCTGTTGGAGGATTAACCGTGCCACTAGTGCGAACCACAACAGCACAGCATCACTATACATTCAAGGGTATAAAATTATTTAATAAATTACCCCTTGATATACGATCGGAAGAAAGCTATGAAAAATATGAAAAAAAAAAATATATATATTCTAGTACCACCTCATAAATTTAACTTATCGTATATTATATTTAGAAATATGTATTGCATATTTAGATATATGTTTTTGCCTTTACTTTAAATCATTTATTAACTAACCTATATTTTTATTACTTTTATCTGTATTTCTTATTATATTCATAAAATCACTAATATTTTTTTGTTAAATTACCAATATTTTTTGTTTACAAATGTAATTTTTTTTTAGTTGTCCTCTCCTAAACACAAGCAGCTGATTTATTAGGAGAGTGATTAAAATATTGATGTATATATTATATTGTAAAATAGTAACCTTTGTTATATGGTTCAATAAATAAAATAAAAATATTTACGTACGTTTATATACGTATATTTACGTAAGCGTACGTTTTTGAAGTTTTTTTCATCAAGTAGGGGAATATTTTGATAAAGCTATTTAAATTGACTAACACATTAACAGTATTTTGTCAGCTGAAAGAAAAAAAAAACTATTGTGGATTTTTTATATTTTGTACCTACATACTGTGTGGGTCAAATTCAAATTCACTTGGGGTGACCTATGGCAGAGGTATTGGTTATCCAATAATTGGTTTCCGAGGCAGTGGTACCCACATCCGCCTCCAAAATTTAATTCAACTGAAGTAGGAATAAGCCAAATAAAAAAAAATGAATATACTAATTAAGAGCATACAATTAAGAAATATCCAAGAAATGTGATGTTGGCGTTTTGATACCCAAAAGATTTGCTTGTATCATTGCATCATTGTGACTACTGGAACTGTTGAATATTGAATGATTTTAAAGAATTTTGTAATTTTTAACAGGTCCGGTACCAACAACGTCAACACTGTCAACCACGACAGAAACACCAGAGACACCTCCTCAAAGTACGACACCAACTACTACATCATCTCTAGAACCAAGTAAGTCCAAAATTCCAGTGCATGGATGTTATATAAATGTTCTATCAAAACAAAACCTGCAAAAATAAGCTGACAATACTAGATATATTTATTTATCACCCTTTTACATGTTGATAGTACGACAGTTAATTTTGAAACTTTCTCAGGTATTTCGTGATTGTGCAAGTTTTTTATCTTAATGTACTGTCAGGTTAAGAAAAACTTTCTGCTATTTCCGCTTCGCAATTAAAGCTCTATAAATGAAATATTTCTGAACGTAGCCAAAAACTAAAAAAATGTTTTTGAAAGGTTATGAAATAAGCTTTTAAATTGCATTATTACAAATAAATACTAAAATTTATAAATATTAAAATTAAGATGTATAATAAACATTTTTGTCACCTCACTTTTTTACAATTTCATAACTAACTTTTGCGTTAACTCCCCAACTCCCCAATCCAAAGACTACGTAGGCTTGGAAATAAACACGGTTCCGTTGATATTTTCATTTATTCCGTATCTAAATTTATATCAGGTTTTCTACAATTCTTCTTCACTTCTATTAATGTTGGAGAAGAAAAAAAGTGACATAAAATTATTTGGTATATTATTGTTTCTATTTCAATTATCATTCTATTATAATTACGTTATTCCCAACATGGAGCAAATGGACACTGAAGAGATGATCTCGAATTGCCGACTCAGCCATTTGGCTGGCGCTCGATCTGGCTCAACCTGTCATCGAGTGTATGAAGTTCCGGCTAAGCTACGTCATCTGTTAGTAGAACAGGAACGGGTATTCGTGGATTGGACGGTGTGCCGTGCAACTAGAACTCAGTTGCTTGTTCTGTTTTGTCCTCTTCCCCAATTAAGGGGTTGGACTTTGGACCTTGTCCCTATATTACATGTAATTTTTCTTTTCAGGTTGATCCTTTTTTTGTATATTATCCTTCATGCTCCCCATTCAGCGCCCGCGCCTCCCCCCGGGACATGATAAGGTTGAAAGAAAGACTGAGCGGCTTCCGATGGTTGTCCGCCCCTCCTCCGGCTACCCGACGCTTTTCTCCCTAGGGTCTTCGTTCAGTCGTCCATTTACTTCTTCTAGGCACCACCGGCTAGCTGGCTAAAGGGCGTCTCCATCGGGTGTCGTAACGTTGGACTAACAGCCTTTTCTCATTCTCCCGGGGACCGCCGGATGCTTTATGTTATGAGCTTTATCTATTATGGTTCTTTTATAGATTCCTCTTGGTTTTGATTATTTGTACATATTATTTTATTATTTGGTCACAGTTGCCTGCAGTCTTGAGTGTGTGGTCTCCCTCCGGCTAATGCTCTACAATTTCTGTTTCCTTCTTTTCATTTTTATGTTTACTAACATTCGTAGTATTAGTTTTTTTATGACCATTGCAATACAGTCTGCAGGCGATCCTACATTTCCGCCACCTAACAAAGTATGTAGGGACATTGAAGGTCTTGATTCGTTCTAAATAATGTAGAGTCATTCACTTAAAAAAATTAGATTCTTGCGAGAGCTCCGAAGGGGCGACCATAAGTCGCCTATACCGGGGCGGGAACAGTGGTGGGTACTTCAATGTGCCGTGTACGAGATTTTATAGGGATTACTGTGTGCTCTAATTGCCAGATGACTGGACATTCATTCAAATTCTGTAAGGAAAAACCAAGATGCGCTCACTGCGCCAAGGAAGGACACGGACGTGAATCGTGCCCAAGCGCTGAAGCCAAGCCGGTATGTGCAACATGCACGAGGTTCGGTAAGGCCGCGGACCACCCGACGGGACACAAGGAATGCCCAGCTTATCAAGCAGCACTATCAAGGGACTTGGCAACCATCGACTATGGCTTTAAATAATTATATAGAAGATGACTGTGAAGTGGACTTTATAAGAACAAACAATTTGAATCAATGGGTAAAAATGAAACGTAAAAGTGAGATAGGAGATTTAATTTGCATCCAAGTTAATATTAGATCAATATGTAAATATTGGGATGTATTACATGTATACTTAAATAGTTGCTGGGAGTTTGTAGACATCTTAATGCTATGCGAAACTTCCATACAAACTGACCTTATTGATTTATATGAGATACCGGGCTGCGTATTTACAAAACCTATACCGATTTAGTCGCGGTAACGACAATTTACATTTTAAATATACCTCTATATTGGTTATTTTTTATCACATTGCAAAAACAAAAAATGTTCTAAAATCTAGATAAAATAATCTTTCTGATGTGTATATTAGAAATTAATAATTTTATTTCTAAATATTTAAACTTTAATATTATTCCCATATATTGTAAATACACCTCTATATTGAAAATTATTATCACTTTGCAAAAACAAAAAAATGTTCTAAAATCTAGATAAAATAATCTTTCCAATGTGTATATTAGAAATTAATAATTTTATTTCTAAATATTTAAATTTTGACATTGAAAATTTAAAGTGACTCAAACGCGTTAGGGATTGTAAATACGCTGCCGGGCTACACATGCTATAACTACTGCCGCACTAACAAGTCAGGTGGGGGTATTCTAATAATATTAATTAATAATATTGTATTGAAACAAAAACAACTAGAATCGTTTTATTTTGAAAATGTATTCGGTGTAATTACTCTTCCAAATAAAGAACGAATTAGTATTTTAGCAATATATCGACCGCCGAATTTTAGCAAACAATCATTTATTGGGGAAATAACATCTGTTTTGACAAGTTTCATAGATCCTCTCGATAATGTTTTGCTCTTTGGGGATGTTAATATAAATTTGATGAATTACCAAGATCCTACTGTAATCTCATATGAAAATATTCTAGCTAGCAATTACTTAATCAAATGTATAGACGGCGTGACGCGTGACTAGAGAAGCAATTGTAGACGGACGCGTTACACGCTCATGCATCGATCACATTTATGTTAGGTACAATAACGGGCATAAACAAGTGGACGCGTTATCAGCGCGCGTATGCGAGATTGCTATAGCAGATCATTACATCGTCGCAGTTAATATTAAATATGACGAGCAAAAGGAACCTTTAAACATTGCGAAAGAGATTATTGTTTTGTCCCAAAAACGTATAGACAGCCAAATACATAAAATAAATTGGAATTCCTTACTTAATGAACAAGACAGTATTACACTGTATCAAAAAATTAAAAACAATTTTATTAACCTATACGAAAGATGCACAGTATCATTCCTGAAAAAACCGAATAAAAGACCAAACAGGATCAAAAATTGGAAAACTACTGATATTTTAGAAAAAATTAAAAAAAGAGATTTGCTATTTCGAAGGTGGAAGAATTCACCAACCAATAAAAATTACGAAAATGAATACAAGGCCTTTCGAAATAATGTTAACAAACTAATTACTAAACAAAAATTATATTTTTTTAAAGATAAATTTAAAACATGTTTCAATAATACTAAAAAAACGTGGGATGAGATAAATAAAATTTTAGGAAGAAAAACTAAAAGCAATTGTGATGAAGTCATCTCGCGATATGTGATAAAAGATCAGACAGTGGAAAGTGTAACAAACCAATATGTGAATTATTTTTCAGATACTATATGTCATATGTTGCACAAGTGTGATTTTAAAGCATCTAATATTGATACAGTAGAATTACCTCATAGTATGTACCTACCTAAAGCAACTATCACGGAGATAACAAATATTGTTAAAAAAATTAAAAACTCAAAATCTGCTGCAATGGATAGTATAAGAATGCACGACATAAAAAGACATATAAATATTTTAGCCCCAATTATTACGCACTTAGTAAATAGACTTATTACCCAAGCAGAAATACCTGATGATCTAAAGTGTGCTATAATTAGACCTATTTACAAAGGTGGAGTACACTCAGAGATAGGAAACTATCGACCTATCAGTATCTTGCCTGCACTTGAAAAAATCTTTGAAAAATATATTTCTTTAAAATTAAACAAATACTCACAGAAATTTTCCATTATAGACAAAAATCAATATGGCTTTCAAAAGAAAAAGAGTACTGAAATATTATTACAGGATTTCTCGAATTATGTAAATAATGAATTAAATAAAAAAATGCATGTTTTAGTATTATTTATCGATAATTCCAAGGCGTTTGACACAATTAACCCGCAAAAATTATTAAATATTCTAGAAGCAATAGGAATCAGAGGAAATCTACTAAATTTGTTTAAAAATTATCTATCTAATAGACATATCTGTGTAAAAATATTTGAAAAACTGAGTGGGAAAAAAAAATGTACGCCGGTGTCCCGCAGGGGTCAATTTTGGGACCCACCCTTTATATAATATTTGTATCAATAATGAGTAAATTTTTCTCACATGTTAAACACTTTGTATATGCTGACGACACGGCACTGATCATATCGGATGAACAATTATATACTGCGATTAAATATATGCAAGAAGACTTTATAACTCTGATTAAATGGTGTCATGACGTAGGATTAATTATAAATACAAAAAAAACAAACCTATGCACATAAGATCTCCACATGCAAAAGTTTCCATCATGCCTGAAATAATTTCTCATAACTTTACCTGCATCCATCAAAATATTGTGCAGCCCTGCTCATGTGAAACGATTGAGCTAGTAAACGAATACGTTTATTTGGGCGTGACTGTTGATTGCTACTTTAAATGGGACATACAAATACACAAAATTTGTAAACGGCTGCGGGCGATAGTGGGTAGAATATACAAATTGAAGTGTTTCGTTCCTGTGAATACCTTAAGAATTATTTACATGTCACTCGCGGAATCAACTTTAAGATATGGATTAACCACTTGGGGACATTCTTGCAAAACAAATTTAAATTACGCACAATCAATACAAAATTCTATCGTTAAATTACTAGTTAAAAAAATATTTTTTCGCAGAGACGAAACATTTCACTTTTGTATCAAAATTTAACAGTTTTGCCGGTGCAGGCCTTATTATGGTATAAAATATTGATTCAGCACATATCTGACTCTGAGTATAAGAGGAAAGTTGAACATGGGCACAATACTAGGTTCACAAAGAATGAAGGCATGCTTGTACCTAAACATAATAATAAATACGGACAGCGAACCCTTGAGTATAATGTGCCTAAAATATATAATATGCTACCTGGTAATATTAAGAAATGCGAATTTCCAAATAGAGTCAGATATTTGCTGAAAACATGGCTACTAGGTAGAAATAATTTGTATTAGACGATTTAGTTTTACTATTAATGTGTAAGTTTATTGTTATTGTATAAATTAAGGTCTAAGTTGTAATCTGTAAAAAGTTGTAATAAAAATCCTGTTGACAAACTACTTAACTGTAGTTTAACGGGATATATTATATGAAATAAAAAAAAATGTAAAAGCCTTATGGGCGTAAATAAAAATAACAAAAAACTAAAGTGGAGAAATGTTGTTTGCAATAATGGAGAACTTATAAGCAGAGGATTGAACCAGTGGCCACAGCGAGGGAACCCTACGCAATAGGCCACTTGCATGGATTTCATAACGACTTGGAAAAAATCGTGTGGATAGATTTGTTTTACTAAGATTACGAAAATGTTAGTAAATTTTTTAAGATGTACAGTTTTTTTTTAAATAAATAAATCCATTATTTGGGCTTGTGACACCACTACATGAAAATGTCCCGCCTCCGATAATATTCTATTAATTTTGTAAGATTCAACACTGATTTATTTTTTTATGTGGTAACACTTTGATTTCAGGTGATTTTTTGAATTTGACATTCACTTGTTTTATTGTTTGTTCTCTTCAAACTTATCATTTGGTTTGACGTTTTGACAGATATTACAAAGAGAACCCCGTACATTTTTAGCCTTCTGTAGGTACCTGTTTTTGAAGTGTAATGGTAATGGTGCTGATTTTAACAAAATAAAATATTATATAATATTATAATTAACAAGAATAACTATATTTAATTGGATTTAGTCATATATAGACGTTACACATTATATTGATTAATGATCAATAAGATGGATCAAGGAAAAAATGTTTATGAGATGTAATATTTTTGGTATGCCTCGTTGTTCTCCTATGCATTCGTGTGCAAAACGTTCTTTTTTGTTATAAAAATTGGTATGTTTATAAAAAAAGACTAAATGGATTGAAGTTTTCAAAAAATCGCCAGGGTTTCAAAAATACGATAAAAAACATTCGGAATGTCTTAAAATATTTGCCTAAACCGGAAAAAAATTTAAAATGTGATGCAAGTGGCCTATTGTTCTTGCAGATACTAACTGGTCAAAACCATTTATTTTCCAGCTTCTGAAATATCTTGTGAACAAGCATGCGCAACATTATGTGACTACTCTCAGGGACCGTGCAAATTCGTTCTCCCAGCGGAAGAATACCCTTGTTATTGTAAGTACAATTTACTAACTATGAGTTACACAATTTCAGATTAGTCAGTTTAGCGCTCAATCCCACCTCTTTTAATTCGTGCCTACAATTATCCAAGTATAGATTGAATAACCACGGTCGCATTATATGTGTTATATAATATTATATATGTCACTAGTAAGGAGTCATATAGAATACAATTCCACGGTTTGGTCCCCAAATTATGAAGTCCATTCGCATACGATTGAAAGAATCCAAAAAAAGTTTAAGATATGTAAATTTTAAAATGGGCATTCCTAGTGAATGCCTAAATTATGATAACATTCTTTGTTCATTAAATTTAATGAAATATCTGATCTCAGAATCATTTCCGATTTAACCTGTTGGTATAAAATCTTCATCATTATCTATTATCAAGTTCAATGTTTGATACCCCTGATTTATTATATGTAATCTCTTTTCATATTCCAGGCAAGTCAGTAACAAGACAGTACTTACCATTTTATTGTAGCAATTCTTCATCAACGTCACAATATTACTCTCCTATGCGATGGATTAAACAGCTAGGAAACGAATACTCCGATGTTGTTGATACATTTAGTACATCAATTTTAATATATAAGCCTACCTTATTGAAGTTTTTTTTATCAAGTAGGGGAATATTTTGATGAAGCTATTTAAATTGACTTTCACCGTTAGTTTGGCAGGCTGAAATATTCGTAAAGAGGAAAAGTAAGACGAAAGGGCGACTCCTGATATCCTAGACATCTCCGTCTCACCCCCCACCATACGAAAGAAGAAGAAAAAAATGCAAATACGCATAAGACCGCTTATTAGTAATAATCCACTTTAAAAGTTTGCCACACAATCAAACTATAGATCTATATATCTATAAATAAAAATGAATCCCCGAAATGTATGTACGCGCATAACTTCCGAACAACTGCACCAAATTGGATAATTCTTTTATTGTTGTATTCGTAATTGTCAGGACAAGATTTGTATAAAACTATTGGTGAGCTCTGGCATTATGAAATTTGTATAAAAAAATTGCAATAGGTGGCACGCGAGCTGTTTTAAAACTGAATGTATCGGGACAGAATGTATGGTATGCGGGGAGGGGGGAGGGGTGAGGGGGAACCCGGGAGAGGGAGAACTCGAAAGGGGGTTCACGGGATGGGTGAAAGGGGGAGTGAAGTGGGGAGAGGGAAGGTTGAGGAGACGGAGTGGGAACGCGAGAGGGAAGGGGACGCAGGAGAGGAAGGGGAGGCGGAAGGGGAAAAGACACGCAGGGAGAAACAATTTTTTATTAAATGGTATAGCAACGCATGCCGGGAACCAGCTAGTGTATATATAAAAATGAAAATATATTTGTTTCTGTCTATGTATGTTATGCATTTCTAAACCATTCATCTGGTTGCGATGAAACTTTGGGGATTTGATGTGCTCATGCCCGTGATGGTTTCTATGTACAATAGTGAGTTACGGCATCATGCAATTATGAATTGCTAACTATTCATTCGATTGCGATGAAATTTTGGGGATTTGATGAGTGCATACCCGCAATGGTTTCTATATATAATAGCTAGCTCTGCCGTCATGAAAATGCGTTAATATACCGTTCATAATCCGATTGCGAGGAAACTTTGGTGAGTTGTTGTGAGCACGCCCGCGAAGGTTTATATATATATTTATATACTGGTGAACTGGCATTATGAAATTTGTATAAAAAAATGTAATAGGTGGCACGCGAGCTGTTTGAAAACTGAATGTATGGAGTGCGAGAGAGGGGTGGGGGAGGGGAACCCAAGCGGAGGGGTAGTGGGAGGGGGGTGGGGTGGAGGGAACTCGGGGGGGGGGGGTTGCGGGACAGGGAAAGCAGGCGAGGTGAGTGGGAAGAAGGCGCGAGAGAGGAAAGGGAATCGTAAACTATTTATACTGCAAACTATGAAATATATCTTTAAAAACGTAAACAAATTCGAAAAAAATGAAAACAGAATCAATATTAGAAATAATAATGTATTCTATACCCCTCAAACACACACAAAACAAATGCAAACTCACAGCAGCTTTATTGGACCTCGTACCTTCAATAGTTTACCAAAACATATTCAAGTTGCAACTAAACTTCCGCATTACATAAAAGAGTTAAAATTATGGCTAAACCATACAGATGTAAAAACTCTATTTATTTAGTTTTTTTTCACTTAATGTTTCTAAAAACTCTATTTATTTAGTTTTATATCACTTTTCTCACAAACTTTACACCTATTATTACAATGTATTACAACAATTAAAATCATGAACTTGCAACCTACAATAATTAACGTCATTACAGCGGCGAGACGTAGGCGTCCCCGGTGCGGGCCAAAACTGTTGGTGGATTACACCAACATTCGCGGCCTGCACACCAATTTAAACTCTGTCCACCACCACCTTTTTTATCAACGCCCAAACCTACTCTTCCTGTCTGAAACTCAGATAGCTGAGCCTGTAGACACCTCCTATCTGGACTGCCCGGGCTTCACCCTCGCAGGCAAGTTCAGACCTAAAGGAGGTGTCTGTCTCTATAGTCAAGCTGACGTCAACTGTGTGCGACTGTTGAATCTGGAAAACTCCAGATTCGACGTAATGTGGGTACGCGTCAATCTTGCCAGTACGGTAAGATTCTACGCGTGTTTATACCGCTCACCGAACCTGAGCGAATCAGACACGTCCGAGCTCTTCAAACACTTAAGCGACACTATTGATGACCTCTTGCCCCGCTACCCTACGGCAGAGTTTGTGGTCCTGGGGGACTTCAATGTTCATAACGAACCTTGGTTGAAGTTCTCAGGATCAACAGACTCGGCTGGACGCCAAGCGGAATCCTTTGCCCTTTGCTACGGATTAGAGCAAATGGTTCAGGAGCCTACAAGGGTTCCTGATGTCCAGACTCACCGTTCCAATCTGTTAGACCTATTTTTAACTACTGTGCCACATGGTTACAGGATTGAAGTCACAGCGCCTTTAGGATCGTCCGACCACTGCCTGGTGACGACATCAATCCCTGTAAACTTCAGACCACCAAACGAGAGACTGAAGAGAAAAGTGTGGCACTATAGGTCAGCAGATTGGTTTGGTCTGCGGGCACATTTTAATGCTTTTCCGTGGTCAGCTGTCTGTTTTCGGACTTCGGATCCCTCAAGATGTGCCCAGGAAATTGGTGAAGTCATCACATCCGCGATGGATGGCTTCATCCAATCTACTGTTAAGGAAACTGGTGTAGGCTCAAAGCCGTGGTTCAGTCGACAATGCGCTGAAGCAGTGCGACGAAAAAACGCGGCTTACCGAGCCTACAACACATCTAGAACATCCGAAGACAGAACAGCTTACAACAAAATGGCAAAGGAAACCAAGAGAATCATAAATAGGTCAAAATTCGAGCACGACCAGCAGATCAGCAGAAAGCTGACTGCATGCCCGCATGGCAACAGGCAATTCTGGTCGCTTGCGGGCTCAATAGGTCGCAATTTCTGCAAATCCAGTCTGCCACCTCTTACCAGACCTGACGGCTCACTAGCAAACACCGCCACCGAAAAGGCTAACTTACTAGGTAAAATGTTTGCGGATAACTCAACCCTCGATGACCAAGGTGCTGTCCCGACGTCGGTTCCTCACTGCGGTTTTCATATGAAAAAGCTGAGGATCCGGCATCGGGAAGTACTCCATGTTTTACGAGGGCTTGATGTTAATAAAGCTAGTGGGCCCGACGGAATACCTGCCCTGGTACTGCATAGGTGCGCTGCAGAATTAGCTCCAATTTTGACGAAGCTTTTTAAAATGTCCCTGAAGACTGGCTCTGTGCCCTCTGGTTGGAAAAAAGCGGTTATCCATCCTATTCCAAAGAAGGGTGACCGCTCCAACCCGGCCAACTACCGCCCCATAGCGATCACATCAGTTCTGTCTAAGGTGATGGAACGTGTGATCAACGACAAACTGCTCACATACCTCGAGAAGAACAAAATTATTAACGACCGTCAATACGGATTCCGTCGGAACCGCTCGTGCGGTGATCTTCTCGCGTATGTGACGCATGTTTGGGGGCGATGCCTGGAACGTTTCGGTGAGACCCAAACGGTTGCACTGGACATCTCCAAGGCCTTTGACCGGGTTTGGCACCGAGGACTTGTCAACAAACTGCATTCTTACGGACTTCCCGCATCCTTGTGTACGTGGATTGCCGACTTCTTGAGGGGGAGGTCGTTTCAGACGGTAGTCGATGGTTTCACCTCTTCCTCACACTCGATAAATGCTGGCGTCCCGCAGGGATCGGTTCTGTCTCCAACTTTGTTTTTGTTGCACATCAACGACCTTTTGTCATGTGCACCAATTCACTGTTATGCGGACGACAGTACATTGAAGTACCCACCACTGTCCCACCCCGGTATAGGCAACTTATGGTCGCCCCTTCGGAGTTCTCTCAAGAATCTAATTTTTTTGAATAAACGGCTCTACATTTAATGTAACGAATCTAGACCTTCAATGTCCCCTCATACTGTGTTAGGTAGCGGTATGCGGACGCGCCTACAGGACTGTACTGTAATGGTCAATCTCTACAATTCTAAAGCCCATGGAGGTGTCAATGCAAAAGTAGTGAGCCTCATGGACAGTCAAACAAGTTGTTAGTAACATCAACAAAAAATAAAGTAATACAAAATGACAGCAACCGTCATGAGTAATCAGCTCATGACAGCGAAAGACCACACACAATCCGGCGGGCAGCACCGGGCACTGTACATAAAAGAAAAAAGAAACAAAAGAAAAATAATGTATATATATACAGAGTAGAACTGGTGTCACCGCAACCTGACTATCGGCAGTACCCGAGAGAATGAAGAAGGCTAATTGTCCGGCCTCCCGATAACCGGCGGCGTCGTCCTTAAGCCAGCTAGCCGGTGGTGCCTAGACGAAAGTAACTGGAAATCATAGAAGAAGACCCCAGGGAGAAAAGCGTCGGGTCGCCGGAGGCGGGACGGACAGCTTTCAGATGCCGTTCAGCCTTCTCCCCAGCCTCTTCATGTCACGGGGGGTGGCGCGGCAGACAGGTGCAACTCCACCAGTTCCATAAGACCGGCCATGGTCAGTAGGCGGGGACTCGGTCCAGGGTCCAACCCCTTATATGGGGAGAAGGACGGCACAGAACAAACAAGTGAGTTCAGTTCTACGCGGTAATCATAACTAAAAAAAACTAATCACAACTAAATCATAACGGTAATCATAACTAAAAAACTAAAAGAGTAATCATAACTAAAGTGTATGTTACAAAATAACGTAAAAGTGTAAGGCATTAAACCAAGTACCTGAAATCAAAACATGAGAGTTCAATGACGCAGCGCATGAAAAACAAATAAACATGAAAGAAAATATAAATACTGTACATCCTGGGCAATATTGGTCGTAGAGAAGAAGCAAAGAAGAAAGTCCGTGGTAAGTCAGGAACAAGTACACCTGGTGTCAAAATCTATTAATCAGCGACTCTAAGCTCAGGCCATCTCTCAACCCAGATCCTTGTAAACTTCCTCAGGCACTCGAAGTTCGTCTTGTTCGATACCAGATCAGTGTTCCACACTGGTCTGATAGGTACGTCCAAACCATCGAGCATTTCCTCTCTAGCATCCGTCAAGATCTCGCAGTGCCACAGAATGTGCTCGGCCGACTGGTTGGTGGATCCGCATGCGCAGTTGGGGTGGGGGGACAGGGAGAGGGTGTGAAGTCTCCCCCTGAATTCCCCATGCCCGGACAGAAGCTGGGTAATGTGATGATCCAGTCTGAGATAAGCCCCTTCCATTCTGATTTTAACTGATGGGAAGAAGGAGAAGGTCCATCTTCCCAAATTCGATCTATCCCAACGGACCTGCCACTCATGAAGCGACAGATCCCTCATTTCACGAAGCAGCCCAGGGAGAGTCCCCGGCCCGCCCGGTGTCAGAACAACGCCTAGGTGAGTGGCCGGAGTTCCTCTGATTAACTTCTGCTTGGTAAGCACTTCCCTGATTTCCAGATCGATTGGCAAAATGCCAGCCAAAACGGGTAAAGCGTCCGAAGCCACGGTTCTATACGCACCGGAGAGTGCCAGCAAGGGGGTTCGTTGGCCTCGCTTGAGAGCTAAGAGAATGAGCGAGTTGTCCAGGCGGTGTTCCCACACAGAGGCGGCATACGAGACTTGCGCCACGTATACGCACCTATATAGCGTTCGCAGAACCGGATTACGCAATCCCCACTCAGCTGTGGAGAGTCTCCTCAGCTTCAAGAAGAGAGCCTGAGCCTTGCTGGATACTTCTTTGACGTGAGCCAGAAAAGAGGACGATCGATCTAGTGTGACGCCTAAGTATTTCACTGTTTCAAAAAACCGGATGTTAGAATCTCCCATTCTGATGGTAGGATTTCTTTCTCTACTGAGACGGCCCTTCATCAGGAGGCCCTTGGTCTTATGGGGAGCGAAGGTCATCTTGTTTCTTACACCCCAGTCCAGGAACATCTGCAAACCTTCACTGCCTTTGCTCTCCACTTCCTTTCTACTGTCCCCAGCGACCAGATACAACTTATCATCAGCGTAGTCGACAGCGATACATCCTTCAGGCAAGGGTAACCTGGAGGAGTCATCAAAGGAGATGTTCCACAAGTCAGGTCCAAGGATGGAGCCCTGCGGGCATCCCATGTCTGCTTCCCTCTGGATACAAAAGTCACCGAAACTGATCGTAATGGTACGATCAGAAAGGTAGTCATCGATGGCTTTGAACAATAAGTTGGAACACTGCCTGTTTTTCACCTTTGTACGTATCATTGCCCACCACGCATGATCGAAGGCACCAGTGATGTCGAGGAAGATTGCAACTACATACCTCTTTGGGCAAGCCTTCACCCATTCAAGCGCATACGACAGGGCGTGCACCGTGGATCTACCGGGGACGAAGCCGAACTGCAGGTCACTGGCCGGAGACAGGGTTTGTCGGAGTCGCTGCCTAATCAATTTTTCAAGGATCTTGCCTAAAACGGGAAGAAGGGTAATCGGCCGGTAGGCCTTGATGTCCGTTAGTGGTTTTCCGTTCCCCTTTGGTATAATCCGGAGCACGCCGCGCTTCCACTCAGATGGGAAAACTCCCCTCCTCAAGCACGTGTCCATCACCTGGAAGAGCTCCTCCTTGGCGTGGACCCAGACTTGCTTCGCAATTACGCCATTGAGCCTATCATGCCCTGGTGCCTTCTTAGGACCCAAACCCTTAATTATCACTTCAATTTCCGCTTTAGTGACTCGAATGAAGTTATCCTCTTGGGCGAGGTCTCTCGGTGGCAGCCGTGACAGATTTCTGATCTGTTTATGGTGGTCACTTTCCCCAACTACTGACTCTACAGGAACTAACTCACCCAAAAGTGTTTTGAGGGTAGAGGCCACATCCACCGTCTCAGCGTTCCTCCCATCTGTGATCCCAATTACGGTTGACAAGTACCGGTCAGAGCCTTTATCGGATTTTCCAATTGCGCTGTGGATTTCCCACGGGTTGGCGTTACCCACGTCTTTAACCCAATTACGCCAAGCAGCTCGTTTCGCTAGGAGAACGGCCCGTTTAAAGGCCGACCTGGCAGACCTCAGGCTCGCCTGAAGAGCAACTGTCTCCTCCTCCGTGCAGTTGCCACTCCTGGACAACCCAAGTGCCCTGTAGGCCCTCTTAAAGGCCCTCTTGAGCGAAGTCAGCTCAGAAGACCACCACGGCGTTCTAATACTCGTCTTCGGGTTTGATCTTCCCAAAGACGAGTTGGCAGCAGATACAACCGCCCTATTGAAAAAATTCCTCAAATTATCCGGATCCGTAGCAGCTACGTGGTGAAAGTCCCTTAACGTATCTCGTAGCGCTTCCCCAAAGTGATCCCAATTCGCCCTAGTGGTGTTGAAGTTCCAGGAGGATCTTGGAGCTTCAGTTTTATTAACACCAACCGTAAAAGTTATCCGTCTATGATCCGAATTAATAGCGCACTCATGGACTACCCACTTTGAGATCCTGGTCGCAAAAGACCCAGAGCAGAGAGTTAGGTCGATATTGCTCTCACCATGTATGTTCGAAAATGTGCAAAATGAACTCTGTTCATTAACGATGCAAAGACCTTGCGCCGCAATAAGGTCCTCAACGGCGTCTGATCGTTCCGTTCTACAGTCACTAGTGTCGAACCATAATGGTGAGCGTGCATTAAAGTCACCTCCGATAATTATATTACGGCCTTTAAGCGCGTTGAGCGCGCGCGTCAGACTCAGGATGTGGGGTCCTACCGGATTCCCAAATTTAAAATAAACTGAGATCAAGAAGATCTCAGTGTCGCCAAATCTAATACATACACAGGTTTGGTATTCATCAGAAAGACCAGCCAGAAGGAGGGGGCTGGCCAATGAAGTATTGACCAGGACACCCGCCCCTGGAGAGCGGCCAACTTCGAGTATCGCACCCGGAAAATTAATAGGGGTCTTACCTTCCCAGGTGTACTGCTCCTGAATAAGCAAAATGTCAATTTTGAGGTCAGACATGACCTTCAGTATTTCCAGTGTGGCCATTCGGGATCGCTGAAGGTTGACCTGACCTAGGGAGAGGGGATTAAGAGGAGCCATAATCAGTCATGCGGAAGGCTGACTCCACCGCAGCCAATTGGGCCGGACAGTTTCTATCACCCGTCGGATGATCTGCCGGCTTCTTGAAGCGAGAACAGGTGGCGCAGACAGCGGGCTGTGCCTTCCTGGGGCAGTCATCAAAGCCATGACCCACAGCGGCGCAGTGGCGGCAGGTTTCTTTATCCTGAGAGCAGTTCTTAGAAATATGCCCGTACAGGTGGCATTTGAAGCACCTAGTGGCGCCAGTGTAGTCACGAGTCCGACACGCGTGCCACCCAAGGTAGCACAGCCCGCTGTCGATGAGAACTTTTCTGGCAGCCGGGTGGCACGTCAGCACCATGTTCATTGTTGGACCATCGCGTTTCCCAAAGAGGGAAACTCTCCTCATGGTACGTAGGTGATCATCGAGAGACAGAGTGGTTTGTCCTTCCAGGTTGAGCTTGTATATGTCAGTGAAAAGGGCCTGGTCAGCTGAGGGCTCTCCTTTTGGGACATTGTACACTACGATCTTCGGTAGACGTCCAAGGGGATTCACAACTTTCAATCCACAGGCTGCAAGCTTGGTGCTTGCCTTCAAAATATTGTCGAGGTCCTTCTTGCCTTTGGCCTGTAAGGCCATGCCAGCACCCTTAATTTTCCATGCTCGTACAATTTGAAAGTCGTCCGTCCTAGGGTTGATAAGTCTCTCCATATCTTTCTGAGTAGTTTCGGAGGTTTTCCCCTCTGGAACTTCCGGGTAAACAAGCACCGTAAGAGGCTTGGGTGGCAGAGGTCGCTCTAAACCGTTCACAACAACTTTCTTAGATGATGGCAAGCCTGCCGCTGCCGAAGCATACGACAGAGGGGCAGCGCTCAGGGTAGGGCGTGTCTTGATCGCCGTATCAAGTTTTTGGGACATAGATGCCTGAATGTTCAAAACTTGTTCGATGGTATTGCTCCTGGTCGTCAAAGTGTTGATCTCCAACATTAGGTGAGTGATATCCGACATAAGGTCGTCAATCAACTGATTAAGAGAGTTCTTGTCCGCTTTATTAAGCTTGTTCGAGCCAGCGGTGATGATGCATCTGATGCGGTGGCATTTCTCGATAGCGGGTATAGCCTTTCGGGTCGATTCTGCAAGCACCTGTTGGCTGTTAGGGGAGTCACTAATACGTGCCCTTTTTTTGTTACCGGCTATCGTTACGACGACAGTACCGTTCATGATAGCTTTTTGTTTGACAAGCCCCCAAAGGGCTCACAAACTCCAACAGCTCGTAGGGCTTTGAAGCAAAGAATGGACGGCTACCTCGAGAGTGTTTTCTCTTGGGGTAAAAATAATCTCGTTGAATTTAATGTTTCAAAGACCCAATCTTGTCTGATTACGTCCAAAAGGGATCGAAATGAAAATCTAGTCTCTTTCAACGGAAGCAATCTTCCGAACAGGCCCTCCATTGATATGCTTGGTGTAACCCTAAGTGACCAGCTCAGGTATGGGGGCTCCATCGAAGCCAGAGTAAAGCTAGCCTCCCAAAAACTGGGCGTACTGTACAGGGCCCGCAGATACTTTAATAGTACACAACTGCTAACCCTGTACAAATCGCAAGTGCGCCCCACGGTTGAATTTGGCAGCCACCTCTGGTCTGGAGTTCCAAAATACCTGAAAAATACCCTCGACTCTGTGCAGAAACGGGCGGTCCGTTTGATAGATTCTCCCATCTTAACAGACGGATTGCAATCTTTAGAGCACAGGCGTCGGGTGGGAATGCTATCCTTGTTCTACCGGTATTACAATGGAAGATGCTCCGAGGAACTAGCATCATTGATCCCTTCGGCAACGGTGCATAGTCGGGAAACACGCCAAACGCGTGCCCAACATTTGTACACAGTTGACATTTGTCACATGAGAACGGGTCGTTTCTTCGACTCATTCTTGTGTTCAACAGCTCGACTGTGGAATGATTTGCCGGCCTCTGTGTTTCCTCCTTCCTACAACATGGGTCTCTTCAAGACCAATGTTCATTCCTTCCTCTCCTCAAAAAGACCCTCCACACAGCATCCCAGATGACATAGGCCCTGAGGGAAATTATTTTCCTCAGGGCCTCCTGTGTGGAGTTAATGTAAAAAAAAAAATATCATTTATTACACTTTACACTTATTTAACCGTATACACTTTTTGTACAAACTGTTTAAACAAATTTTGTTTTTGCTTTATATACCACTGTTTGTTTTTTTCTAGGTACTTAATATTACTTATTTTAACTATATTACCCACGCACAGGCTGCGCCTTAGTGGGTTCCCATGTTATTGTTTTAAAATATGTAAATATAAATTGTAAAATATGGGAAAAATAAAGGAATTAAAAAAAAAAAAAAAAAAGGGATCGGGTCGAATGGGAAAGAACACGCAGGTAGAAACAATTTATTTATTAAGTGGCATAGAAACGCATGCCGGGAACTCACTGGTTGCTTATAAACTAACCTATATTTAAATCGGTTGAAATTCTAGAGCTATTGAATGCCGAACCAACTGAAAGATTTTATCATTTTTTACAGGTCCTGTGCCAACATCGCCAATACTACCACCTCGACCAACTCCATCAACTCCGTCAACTCCATCAACACGGGTTCCAACTTTTCCGACATTGACAATTTTCCGTAAGTCTAACTTCCGAATGAATTGGTATTCTTAAATTTTATTTGAAAAACTTTTTAAAGACTTTGGAAGGTTATACCCATACACACTCAAACTGGGCGAAAGTCAAAACAAAAGCCGCCCGCAGGGCCTGGTAACCAAAGCTGCGAAGCGGGTTTTTAACTGCTAGTAATACATTTATATTTAAATATATATTAAAACAACTTTCAATCGTTTTATAGAAAACAAAACATGAACCTACCAGTTAATAATGCAGAAAACGTTTAATTAGTATGTCCGTTTTGTATGACGTGCAAAACATCGTAAGTTTTGAAGCAAAGAATGGACGGTTACCTCGAGAGTGTTTTCTCTTGGGGTAAGAATAACCTCGTCGAATTATGTTTGATAATCTAGTGAGAAATGAAAATCTAGTCTCCTTCAACGGAAGCAACCTTCCGAACAGGACCTCCATCGATATGCTTGGTGTAACTCTAAGTGACCAGCTCAGGTACGGGGGCTCCATCGAAACCAGAGTAAAGTTAGCCTCTCAGAAACTGGGCGTACTGTACAGGGCCCGCAGATACTTTAATAGTACCCAACTGCTAACACTGTACAAATTGCAAGTGCGCCCCACGGTTGAATTTGGCAGTCACCTCTGGTCTGGAGCTCCAAAATACCTAAAAAAAACCCTTGACTCTGTGCAGAAACGGGCGGTCCGTTTGATAGATTCTCCTATCTTAACAGAAGGACTGCAATCTTTAGAGAATAGGCGTCAGGTGGGAATGCTGTCCTTGTTCTACCGGTATTACAATGGAAGATGCTCCGAGGAACTAGCATCATTGATCCCCTCAGCACCGGTGCATAGTCGGGAAACACGCCAAACACGCGTCAAACATTTTTACACGGTTGAAATTACTCACATGAGAACGGGTCGTTTCTATGACTCGTTCTTAAGTTCAACGGCTCGGCTGTGGAACGATTTGCCGGCCTCTATGTTTCCTCCCTCCTACAACATGGGTCTCTTCAAGACCCATGTTCACTCCTTCCTTTCCTCAAAAAGACCCTCCACACAGCATCTACAAAGATGACATAGGCCCTGAGGGAAATTACTTTCCTCAGGGCCTCTTGTGTGGAGTTAATGTAAAAAAAGCGACAAAGATTAACAGATGCATTGCGTAACAGCCGGTCAAAACATCGTAACCGCCATTTATCCCCAAAGCAGCGCAAATTTAACTATTTCCATTATGATAAAAATAAATAAATACATATATTACCTACTTAAACATTAGAACAAAAAAATCATATCTTATAAAATTATATTTTTGTCGGTTACGATCTTTTGGGTCGATATTATGACGTTCATTAGGAACTTTGATATGGATATTGCTCAGACAATGAGAATTAGAAGCATATCATGAATAATTTTGTGTAAACATATTGAGTCAGCAAATTGTCTTCTTTTTTCCAGAAGACAATTTACTTGCAATGATGGAGAACTTACTAGCAAAATATTGAACATGCAGCGCCAGCGTGGGTTTCTGACGCATCTGTTCATAAAGATACTAACCCATTTCTTTTACAGCTTTTGACGAAGTTTGTGCAAGCATGTGCGAGGAATCTTGCAACTACGCTGATGGAAGGTCTTGCCTCTTCCACATCGACGGGCAAGGGCAACATTGTTTGTGTAAGTTACAACTAACTAACAGTATGACCATTCTGAAGGGGTACTACTCGATTTATTCAAATTCATACACACTGTGCTGTTATTCAGGTGACAACCCTTTATCAACCTAAATCCACGCCTTCCACGGGCTTCTCCGATTTCAAAATTTTTATTTTTATTTATTAAATAGGTACAATCGACACAAATAAGATAATTGATATGTCAACTGGAGCGCTTTTTTCCACAACATGGCACTATTTAAAATACCTCGGATTGCTTTGCTGCCAATTTTGACAATTTACCTTATTTGTAAATAATTAAGTAGTTTACGATTTTATAATATTTTTTTTTATAAATCCAACGAATATGTGATAATTGACTAAAGATAGGTGAATTCATTGGCTATATACTTAGAACTATAGTCAGTTTGTTTGTCTCCATATTAAAATTCGGAGGTATGATTTTTTTTAATGTAGGCTGAAAATATGCCTCAGGGCCTCCTGTGTGAAGCTCATGTAAAAAAAAATTATAAAATGAAGAAATTTACTCAGTTGCCGCTCTGTTCCTGTCCAGATACAAAATATATCGTCCCCGTATCTTTCCCATGTAAGAATATTATTTAGAAGTGATGAATTATAATTAAAAATCTTATTCTCTAGGTTATTCATAAAAAATGTTTGCAAACAGTAGACTTTTTGGGGCACCCATCGGAAGTCCTCGGTTCTGTTGGTAGACACAGTTGTTATTTTGGAAATAATTTTGGTTGAGGCACATATTGAATAAACGAAACAGGTCATTTATCATATCATTATCTAAATTAGAGGAGTTTAAAATATCTACAATAATTTCTTTGCAATCAGTAGATGGGACATTTGGGAACAAATTAACAACATCAAAGGAAATAAGTTTGACATTATTGGGAATAACCAAGTCCTTAACTGCACTTATCAGTTCAAAAGAGTTCTTGATTGTACAATTAGGGGAAAACACATTAATATTATTAAATACATTAGTTATGTGACACGCTATTAAGAAATTCGGGGAAGCACAACATGAAACGACGGGTCTGATGGGTTTATTGTTTTTATGTATCTTCAAAAATCCGTATAACTTGGGAATTTTAGGATTATACTGAATAAATTTATTTTGGTTAGGATAATTTACAAGCTAATAGTGAATTTTTAACATCTGTTTGAAATTTATTAGTGAGGTCTTTCGTTAAGGTAACGAAATCGTCACTTCTTACAAAGTCTTCCATTTTACACTGGTAGTCCGGTTTATTCATTATTATCACTGTGTGTCCTTTGTCCGCCCTTGTAAGCACTAAATCCTTTTCAGCCAATGTGTTGCGAATATTATTAATACATAAAATCTCAAAATGGATGAATTTTTGAAATTTTTATTTATTTTTTTCTATTTAATTTTTAATGGTTTCGGCACTTTTGTACAGGAAAGCTTTAGGTTGGTAGGATAGAGCCGTTTCAATGTCCACTGCCACATTTTCAATAGCACTATGTGTGTTATTTTTACTGTAATTTAAATTATATTTTAGTACTTTAGATAATAGATTCATCTCTTCTGGGAGGAACACGTGGGAAGAGAGATTGCACACGATCGAAGAATGTATGTTCCGGTTTATCTGGACACTGATTATTGATTTTAGATTTCCACAGATTTTGTAGTTTTATTTTATTTAATTTCCCTTGTTTTTTGAACTCCTTTTCCGATGTATACGTCCTGACTTTATCATCGAATAAAGTCCACTCAATTGGATGTAGTTCGTGCACTAGTTTCGTGTGAAGAAGCATGATTTTAAGTTTAAACTCGTTTCTTTGTTTAAAAGCGTTTTTTTAAATCCTCTTTTAACCAAGCAACCTTGGCTCGGAAAATGAACTATTAGAAGACACGCACATTTTATTAAATTTTACGGTAATATAATTTGGGAACACTTTACTCTTTATGCACCGCTGGTAGAAATATATATCTAAACTCAGCATTCTATATTAAATAGAAAAGTTTTCATATAATTTTGCTTTGTTGGCCGTACTCGCCGATATTACATATTTGTAAAAAGCATTAACATTGTGGCTCGCCATAGTTTACAATAAAACACATATAATTTTTTGTGGACAACTTTTATTTTATACACACTCTACCGGTTTCAGAAGCACCCTTCCTTCGTCAGGAGAATATTATAACTAAATTATGATACAGAATGTTGACAGATGTACAAATTTTAGGTGTTTGGGTGGGAGGTAAGCAAAGGGGTGGAGGTAATTGCGGGATTTCCGGAAAGGACAGAGCGGTTAATTGGAAAAATATTTATTTTAATTACGTTCGCAGATGATACCGTCATACTATTTGAGGAAGAGGTCTGGAAAGAAACACACAACCTTGCAAATATCGGAATTAACATAGTTAAACAGTGGCTGGAATTAACATATCAAAAACCAAATACCTAACATTCAGCGCTACTATTGCAGGACAGCCCAAAACACTTCACCACCTGATAATACGAAAAAAATAATTGTATCTTTAGAAATAGTAACTTCCCATGCAATTGTGAAACTCTTGAGTGTGTTAAATTTATTAAATATCTAGGTGTTATAGTTGACAATAACCTAAAATGGAAATACCAAATAGAAAATGTAGCAAAAAGAGTGCATACACTTATTCATATATTTATTTCACTGCGGGAAATTTTCAATATACTTAAGAGCGTTTAACCAGCCAGCGGACGAAAATCCACATTTCGTCGAAAGTTGTTCTTCCGATCGTGCAGGGCGGTTACAATGAGAAAGATTAATTATTCTCCGTACCAGCTTTTTTAAATTATAACACAATATCGAATTTATTTCAATCCAAATTAGCTTTAATTTATACCTTCATCCAAAAATGCTGAAAGGCGTGATGATAAAACTATTAAAATGGTGTACTTTTTGTAGTTATTTTTTGATTATAAGTATTTATCATTTTTCAATAATGTCTAAATTTAATAAGAATGTTAAAAAAATCTGAAATATATTAGTTTGTAAGTGCGCAAATAAATACACAAATGGACCAATTTTCGTCAAGAAACACATGTACGTACATATTTTTTAATGATTTTATTGAAACTAAATTTAAAATTCTAATACATAACTTTGCTAGATAATGTATTGATTTATTTTACTGCATGATTACATTATTTGAAATGGGTGTGGTATAATACAAAAACTTTTTTGAAAATTTAACAAATCTGCCAACGACCTATGGAATAACCTTATTATACTAAAAATTAAAAAAAATCTAAAAATTTATTACATACGAATGCTAGATAAAAAAACAATCTTTCGAAATCCATTTATAATTTTTTGTGGAAAAGAGTCAATACGTCTAAAAACTTTTTTGAAAATGACGTATTTCCGTCTTTCTCTGGTAATGCCCTCTTAAATATATATTACGGGCTCTGTAACTCTATCATAACCTACGGATGCATTGGGTGGGTGGGTATAGGAAAAAACAATATTAAACCCGTTATTGAAGGCACAGAAATCTATTTTACGTGTTACAATGAAGAAACCTTTCAGATATTCGAGTGACACTCTCTTCAGAGAATTTAATCTACTAGATGTTCGACAGTATTACATTAAAAAGATAATAATTTATACTCATAAAAATAAACATAAAATGAAAAAAGTCGAACACTAACATCATACCAGAAGTAAGGGCAGAAATGACCTTTCAATTCTAATAAGTAACACAGCGGCTTATCAAATGAATTCTCATACCTGGGACCGAAATTGTATAACAAAATCCCTTCACAACTAAAATTGTGGGAAGTGTCATCCTTCAGCCAAAAAATAACAAAATGGTTACTAGATTTGAGCAGGACGGAGTCAGAAATATTAATAAAAAATATTATCTGATAATTATATATTACAGCGCCCTATACATATATCTCTTTTTTTCCAAATTAATATCTTTTGTATTTAATTAAATGAAGACAATATTAGCGAAACTCAATCGAAATCTGGAGACAGGAAAATCAGAAAAGATATTGGCTCCGCTGGGACTCGAACCCAGGACCCTTGCTTACATGGCAACAGCTCTACCGATTGAGCTACGGAACCATACTCAATCGGTAGAGCTGTTGCCATGTAAGCAAAGGGTCCTGGGTTCGAGTCCCAGTGGAGCCAATATCTTTTCTGATTTTTCTGTCTCCAGATTTCGATTGAGTTTCGCTATGTCTTCATTTAATTAAATATTATAATTTGAGATTTTACTCATAAAGTTTAAAAAATTAATAATTAATATCTTTTGTTTTTTTTGCTGTCTTTCTTGTATTAAAAAAATATTCTTCTTGTATTAAAAAATTACAAAACAGTCACTAAATTTAAGCAGTCCAAATAAATATATAATTTTAACAAAAAACCAAAAAATTACTCATGCAACTCTGTCACATTGTAGCTTATCTGATGGTTCTGCCACTTTTCTTGCTGGAACAAATTAATTGAGAGTCTTTTGTAAAATTAATTGAGAGTCTGCTTTTACAGTGTAAAATATTTTGCTTACGAAGCTTCTTTCGGATTTAGTTTTATTGTAATGGCTGATTAAGTTCTTTAAAGTACGATTGGAAAACGCTTTAAACATTTTTGAAAACCTTTTATGCTTATGATTCTGATATTTTTGTATGCCTCTACTGGAGGGTCTAGAGTGGTTCAAATAAATGTAGCTTCGTTAAAAAAAAAGTAGAGTCTTGACGTGTGCGGTGAAGGAGGAAACCATATATTTCCTTATAACGCCGCTGGGAAAGTGGTGGGTGCCCTCCAATGCCTTTACTGAAATAGTATAAAGCTGTACCTACTAATTAAACAATTTAGCTGTACATATTTTAACAAGGTCACTGTATACAGGTATTTTCTGTTTGTTTCTTCTTCACTGCTTTCATTAACTTTGTATTAATATGTATTATTTATAATTAATATGTGTTATTTTTCTTATATATTATTTCTCTTTTGGTTTATTTACAAGTAATCTTAATTACAATTCTATCTTCTTTCTATATTGAAAAAAAAACATGTTCGTAAAGGACACTTGTGTATAATTATAAATAATTAATAATAATTAAATCAGTAAATAATTAAATTGTGCATAAATTATAAATAATTAAATATGTTTGCCTGAGCTTCAGTAAATAAGATAAAGTTTTTTGGCGATGATTTGTTGATTTGTGTCCCAAATCGGTAATTTGTAAATTAAATCTACGTCTATCAATTTTTTTTTTAGTTTAATGCCGGCAACCCGGGCGTTTATTGTTTAAAATTATCTTATATAAACAAGTAAGTAACCCGCCTCACTAGACTATATCTGTTCTGAGACGGGTACCTATACATATATTTACAGATGCATACACTTACACACAACTATATATATACACACTCATATGCATGTATACACACATACACGCATGCATATATATACTAATATGTATATATATATACTAGGGCGTCCCTTATATGGTTGAAATTTTTTTTTTCTAGATATCAAAATGCATACCCACTGATTTTTTTTGAACTACCCAGACTTACTTAAATACAAAATTTTATCTTCCTACGTCAACATTAACCCGTGCCGACAGAGCTCTGAAGATTTTGAAAATTGCTGTTTTTAACCCCGTTCCGTTATCTAGCTAAATCAATTGAAATAATGATAATAATAATAAATTTTACACAGGGAGTACACAGAAGGAATAAATCATAAACGGTACAAAATAAGCGGCCTAAATATTTATAATTTAAAAAAATTAAGAGAAGATAAAATTACAGATCAGGCAGGATATTTTCCTTTGAGGGTCTCTTTTTTACAGTCTGGATACAGAATTCTATGCTCTTGCACACAGCGTAGCAAAAATTGCCTTTGTTCATCCTTTGCAGTGATCAAACCATGAAAATCTTGCATAAGTTTTACAGCTCTTTCAGCTGTATCATTAACTGCCCTTAAAGAAAGAACTTTTCTTTTTGCCTCTATATAGGCAACATCTTCGTCCCACGTAGAAACGGGTCTTCGGAGGAAGTTCTCATCAATTTTCAATCGAGAAAATAAATGTGTGCTTTTGACGGACACAAAATCACTTAATAATTTTCCTGCAATAATAGATAAGTATTAATATCAGTTTAGTGAAAACAGTATAAAAAATAAAACTATGTATTCCTACTTACCATACAAAAAATCAGACATATCTTCCTTTGATGGAATGTATCTCTTCCCAGAATCATACAAACTCTCTCTTTGTAAGTTCACTACAATGTTTCCCTTGGTTTGTGCATTAACTTCATCATCAAAGAGTGATAAAACGGCAATTTCTTCTGACAAGTACCAAAGATGTTGACTAAACTTGTTCATGGCTGCTTTGGAGATCAATTTGTCAACAGTTTCATATTCCTTAAGCCTCTTTAAAAAGCACAAATCTTGATTTGGTGCCCTCACTGCCAGACTACATCCAAGCCATGGTTTCACATATATAACCGCAATGAATAAACAGGGGCTACTAGTGAATTGTTGGATTTTTGTTTCAAACACGCATTTTAAAACCAGTTCGTAAACGTGATGGCGGCAAGCAAAGAGTAGTAATTCCCTGTCTAGTCTTTGTTCCAAAAGTACACAAGCTCCTTTCAATCGCCCTGTATTAGACGCAGTTGTGTCACAGCACATTATTTGTACTTTGTCATCGAGGTTCCAGTCATAAAGTGCGTTTAACACAGCTTTAGCTTGATCCTGGCCGGAAGAGCTCTCCAGTTTGGGTACAGCCAGCAGTTGTTCCTTTTTTCCAAATGAAATTAGAATTGCCAGGCGTTCTTCTTTAGAACTTCTCACGTCCAGTCCAGGTAATAATTTCCCATCCCAGTGAACGGTCACCATTTCAGGCATATTATTCTGAAAATCTGATTTTATAGATTCCGCTCTATCTTTTCTACTCTGTGTGCGAATGCGTTGAATGGACGATTTGTTTATCGGGAAATCATCACAGCTAAGGTCTAGCGCTTCTACTGCAGCATGAAGTATATAGACAGAATCCCTTATGCTTAATTGACATCTATCTAAAGCTGCAACTAACTTAGGCGTGATAAAGTTTTTCCTTCCTCTTTTTGTAGTAGTTTCAGAAACCGTTTGAGAGGTGGTTGGCAAAGGTTCCTAAAGGCTTTCATCAGAGCTATAAATGATGACCAAAAATTCATTAAAGATACACATAGTAATGGAAGCATCTAAAACTAAAAATATTAAAATTTCCACAAAATTCTCGTAATTCAAATAAACATAGGCAGTAATAATGATATAAGCAGGCGTAAAACATAAACAGTAGTAATAAGTAAGAATTAATCTCTACACATGTAAATAACACATATTTATATTTTATTTATACATATTTTTATTAAGAATGGGGAATAGAGATGTTTTCTGTCATTTGACTGTCCTAGAACGGGAGAGCTTCGTAGTTGGACATTCAAAGCTTCTTTGTACTAATGTATTCTTTATAACAAAAACAAACAAATAAAAAATTAAAAAATAAAATATTTTAAATAATTCGTTTTTTTTTAACAGGTCCGGCGCGAACGCCATTATATACGCCATCACCTACTCTACCACGTACTCCACCTCCTACTCCACCACGTACTCCACCACCTACTCCACCACATACTCCATCACCTACTCCACTACCGTCAACAACGGCAACAGAGTCAACAACATCGAAGAAGACAACAAAGACGACAAAGAAAGCAAAGCCAACGCATTGCCCTCCCCCGCCACCGAGACGCCGAACTAAAAAATATTTTAAACACCATTTTGTGTAAAATTCAACTTGTATCCACCCTGAAGAAAAAAAAATATTTAAAGTGTCAATTAAATGAAATAATAAATTAATTATTTCTTTGAAATTTATATTATTACTTATTTATTTATATTTCCGTGAGTTGTAGATACTATTCGTATCGTTCTGGAGAAAGACCACTGTGTAGAATATAACAGTGACTTTATATGGTTTTAGCCGTGTTTGGTGACGATCTGATTAGCCAGACACTTCCCAGCCTTCCTCTTCCCCATCTCCACCCCTTCCTCACTCCCTTCTAACTACATACCCCTCATAGGGGTGCCATAGTCCAATTGCCCCCAGACAGTGGAACTCTTGAACGGTATACATATTTTTAATACAATGTAGGTAACGAAGTCCAATATTGCGCTCAGTTGAAGAATTTTTTGCGACAAGGTTAAACAATGTTCAATATAGGAGGCGGCCATGGATACCGCCGAACAGTGGACGAAATGAAAAAAAACCCGAATTAAGTGGTTTTTGCAAACGTTATTGTTTTTAATATATAAGCAAACGTTTCGGACATCGTTGCATTGTCCATCTTCAGGGCAGATCCGGCAGATCCGGTAGATGTATAATTTTATGTTTGTTTACGGCAAAAGTGGCTATTTTTTGTTCATATTTTGTAGTAATTGATCTGTAGATATGTTTTTTTTTTTTACATGAGCTCTACACAGAAGGCCCTGAGGAAAATAATTTCCCTCAGAACTTATTTCATCTTTGGGGATGCTGGGTGGAGGATTTTTTTAAGGAAGGAAGGAGAGGAGAATTCTGGGAAGGAAAAGGGTTTAAGGGGTGGGTAGGAATCTGGGATTCCTACCCACCCCAATGTGTGTGGGGTGGGTAGGAATGTCCTAGTCATGTCATCCGCCTCCAAGACCCAGACAAACTTCACCCCATGAACCCGGGCACCCCTGCTAAATCACCAAACGTTTCGAACATCTTGGGGTGACCTATGGCAGAGGTGGTCGTTAAGCGGTAAATGGTTCCCGGGGCGGCGGTGTCCATACCCGCCCCCTAGTATATATAGTTTTTATTTTATTTCAAATCTCCCTTAGGTACTCCCTTAGTTAAAAAGGTACCGCACCTACCTTAGTTTTTTTTTTAATTATTTTATTTTATTTTATTTTTTTTATTATTTCATAAATGATTAAATGTTACATTTTTGGCCATTTTTGACTACCATACTAGGCTATTGCCCGTGTTGTGGTAGTCATACATTTAATATAATTTTATATAAACAGATAATAAAATAGAAGAAGAGAAAAAAAAAACATATTTAGGGATAAATAAAACTAAAAACAGATAAAAATATAAGAATTGCAAGTTATCTAAGAAATAAAGAAAATTTAAAGAAGATTGAAATAAACATTGGTGAGCATTATTCTTCTTGAAATAAAAATAGAAATAAAATTTGGTAAGTAATTTTCTGCACGAGAGTACATGTTTGTAGTCATTCTTGATATTCGTTCTATGAAAGAAATTGGAAAGAGTGTTAGAGAAAGTAATTTTTTGTTTGATTTTTTTTAAATGCAATATTAAGTTAAAGTAATTGATTAATTAAATTTGTTATATTTTTTTATTAATATTAATATTATTTGTTTTTTACTGTAATATTAAGCTCTCATGTGTTGTTTGAAGAAATCTCTTCCCTTTTCAAATATCCAATGATTGATACGGGATTTAAAGAGAGATTTAGAATTATGTGACTTTATATAGACACTCAAAGCATTATACATTTTAGGAGCGATATACCAGAATTGTCGTTGAGCGAAAGAAGTAAGAAAGGGACCACGCAACCCAGGTTTGCTAAGAAGCGTGTGTGTGCTTGATGTTGTGGGGCCACCAGTAGATTATTTTGGCATATATAACATATGCTTATCTTAGTAAATACCTGTCGAATATCTAAGACTCTGATTTTTGCAAAGAGTTCATTTGACGGGTGGGTAGGTTGACATTTAAATATAATTCTCAGAATTAGTTTTTGAACTAAAATAATTGGTCTAATAATGGATTCAGCACAACCACCCCATCCCACTATACCGTATGTTGCTATGGATTGGAAAAGGGCAAAGTATACGCTTCTTAGAGTTTGTAAATCTAAGATAGACCTAAGGGAGCAGAAAATATGGCAGAGTTTACGAAGTTTTTGTACTGTGTTATCGATGTGAGCTTCCCAACGTCGTTGGTTGTCTATGATTATTCCCAAATATTTAACTACTTTTGATGATTTGAGGGTCGAACAGGTACAATTAATATTAGATGTGGTTTCTGGATTTTCTAAATTGAGTTGAATAAAAAATTAAAATTAAAAATTAAAAAATTAAAAAGGAATATTCCGTATTATCCGTGCATTAAACTTCGACAACACAAACGTTCAGTATTATCCGTGAGGTGGACTCTATACATATTTACCAAAAGTTTAACAAGTTAAGAGTAAGAAATGCTGTTAGGAACCAAAAATTGAAGATAATATTGGGATTGAAATTGATGAAAAACTACAGTGGAACTGACACATTGATCTTACCTCAAAAAAGCTAACAAAACTCATCTACTTCTTCAAAAAATTAAGAAACATCTTGTCGATGATGGATATAAAGAGATTATATTATGCTTTATGCCACTCTCGATTGGAATATGGAGTAATAGGATGGGGCTCAGCAGCATCTAATCACTTAAAAAAACTTAAGATAACTCAGAATTACATCATAAATACCATTCTAAAGGTCCCCATAAGGACGTCAACAACAGAAATTTTTAAACAGTTTGATGTTCCAAGCATATAGAAAATCTATGCCAAAAGCATTCTAGTACATCACCACAAAAATGATTCAGAGGCAGACACCTCACCTCATAGCCAAACAAACAGACATACTTAATATACCAAAGTGTAACTCTTCTTTTGGTCAAAGAAGTTCTGAATTTTTAGCAGTAAAGTTATACAACAAACTCCCACTTAGTATCAAACTACTACCTTCAGCCTCACAACATACTCCAATTGGGGATTCCATAGTCTCACTGGCTCCAGACGGGAGCAGTTGAGATTCTTGTGCGGTATTCACTGTAAAAAAAAAAAAAAACAAATTAAAACAAAAAATAGCTACATTAAGGACATAAAATGTTGGCTGAAGGAACTATCGGAAAATGAACTTGCTAGTATACTTAAAACATCATCATAGAAGTTTCTGGAAAACCTTATCCAAACAATGAAGTTAAACTATAGAAGTCGCTGAAAAACTTATCCAAAGCATAATCCCCCTCAGCACAGGATCTCCTAGTGAGGAGGACTATGAATATATTTTCTATTTTATATATATATATAAGACAATTTGTCTATTGGTTGTAGTTCTTTATTTGTAATGACAAAATAAATTATGTGTTTCTCTGCTAACAAAGAAACTACATTTAAAGTTTATTTGTCGATTATAAAAACATTATAACTCTTATTTTTCTGATATCTTGATTATTTGAATGTCTGCTATATCGCTAGTCAAAAACAATAATAATCTGTTTGTATGTCACCATGACAACACATCATACTTTTCAAATGTAATTCATTATTGGAACACGAAGGAATCCCTATGCCTAGGTAGGTATTCCTTTACATCTTCCCCCTAGGGTTAGAAAATTTCCCTGGAGATTTTCGCTTCTTTCAATACCTTTTTCTTTTTTTATAAACTTCATTTTCATCTGGTACGGGGGCAGGAATAAGTTTTGTAATATGGAAAAAATTTCACTCCATCTTTCTATGCCCTGTATTAATCTTGTATATTGATTGTGATAATTTATCTTCGATTTTAAATGGACCAATCCTTAACTCATCTAATTTTCTTCTATTTAGTTAGTGACCATTTTCAACATATACCATATCGCCTATTTTAAAATTATGCATTGTTCTTTTTTTATCAATTAACATTTTATTATATTCATGTGACTTAATTGTTCTTTCTAATGCAAATTTTCTGTCTCTAATCCAGTCATCTGTTTCTTTTTTAAATTTAAGTTCATTTGGTACGAATGAAACATCAGTACCATCCAATAGGTATCTCGGTGCAAAGCCTGTTATTGAGTGTTCTGTGTTATTATATCTATCAACACAATTATGAGCAATAGTCGGCCATGCTTTAGTTTTTAGATTTTCATTTATCTTGCACCTTATTTTATTAACGAGTGTTTGGTTTAGCCTTTCGTTCAGTCCATTAGAAAACGGTGAATTTACCGCAGTGAAGATTAGTGTGATTGATCTTTCATTTAAAAAAGTTTTAAACTCTTTTGAGTTAATTCCAGGATATTGGTCGGTTAGAACCATGCCAATTTCATTACAATTTGGTACAATATTTATAAGTTTTATAAAGTCCCTTGCACTCTGTGTCTTTTAGGTTAATATATAAGCATATCGAGTAAAATGGTCGACTAAAAGGTGCAAATATTTTTTTGTTGATCGAGAGCCACCAAATCCCCCAATTGTGTCTATTGAGACAATTTCAAGTGGTTTTGTGGCAGGGCCTAATTGCGACATTAAACCATATTTAGCCTGTCCTCTTGTCTTATTTTTTATACATATTTCACACTGTTTGCATAAATCGGTGATATTTCTTGTTAAGTTCTTTGCTGCATAAAGTTTTCCTATTTTCATTTGCATTTAATTTTAATGAAATTTTAAATTATAATATTATTTTTATATTATAATTATTAGATGCTTCCTTTACTATAAAATTTTAATATTTATAGTTTTAGATGCTTCCTTTACTATGTGTATCATTAATTAATTTTTGATTAAATGAAGACAATATTAGCGAAACTCAATCGAAATCTGGATACAGAAAAATCAGAAAAGATATTGGCTCCGCTGGGACTCGAACCCAGAACCCTTTTCTTACATGGAAACAGCTCTACCGATTAAGCTACGGAGCCCATATTAATTCGGTCACTTTTAACTGTATCATACTTCGACTAAGAACTACCAACATTATCTTCACTTACTTAACGCACATATTATTGGCTGCTATCTTTATATATGATTACAAGATTCAACTCGAACTAAATGCAATCTAGATAGTGTCTGGATAAATGTTTATCCATTTTATTTGTAATACGCGACATCTATTGACTTTTTCTGCAAGTCTAGGATGAATATTTATAATTAATTTTTTAAACTTTATGAGTAAAATCTCAAATTATAATATTTAATTAAATGAAGACAATATTAGCGAAACTCAATCGAAATCTGGATACAGAAAAATCAGAAAAGATATTGGCTCCGCTGGGACTCGAACCCAGAACCCTTTTCTTACATGGAAACAGCTCTACCGATTAAGCTACGGAGCCCATATTAATTCGGTCACTTTTAACTGTATCATACTTCGACTAAGAACTACCAACATTATCTTCACTTACTTAACGCACATATTATTGGCTGCTATCTTTATATATGATTACAAGATTCAACTCGAACTAAATGCAATCTAGATAGTGTCTGGATAAATGTTTATCCATTTTATTTGTAATACGCGACATCTATTGACTTTTTCTGCAAGTCTAGGATGAATATTTATAATTAATTTTTTAACCTTTATGAGTAAAATCTCAAATTATAATATTTAATTAAATGAAGACAATATTAGCGAAACTCAATCGAAATCTGGATACAGAAAAATCAGAAAAGATATTGGCTCCGCTGGGACTCGAACCCAGAACCCTTTTCTTACATGGAAACAGCTCTACCGATTAAGCTACGGAGCCCATATTAATTCGGTCACTTTTAACTGTATCATACTTCGACTAAGAACTACCAACATTATCTTCACTTACTTAACGCACATATTATTGGCTGCTATCTTTATATATGATTACAAGATTCAACTCGAACTAAATGCAATCTAGATAGTGTCTGGATAAATGTTTATCCATTTTATTTGTAATACGCGACATCTATTGACTTTTTCTGCAAGTCTAGGATGAATATTTATAATTAATTTTTTAAACTTTATGAGTAAAATCTCAAATTATAATATTTAATTAAATGAAGACAATATTAGCGAAACTCAATCGAAATCTGGATACAGAAAAATCAGAAAAGATATTGGCTCCGCTGGGACTCGAACCCAGAACCCTTTTCTTACATGGAAACAGCTCTACCGATTAAGCTACGGAGCCCATATTAATTCGGTCACTTTTAACTGTATCATACTTCGACTAAGAACTACCAACATTATCTTCACTTACTTAACGCACATATTATTGGCTGCTATCTTTATATATGATTACAAGATTCAACTCGAACTAAATGCAATCTAGATAGTGTCTGGATAAATGTTTATCCATTTTATTTGTAATACGCGACATCTATTGACTTTTTCTGCAAGTCTAGGATGAATATTTATAATTAATTTTTTAAACTTTATGAGTAAAATCTCAAATTATAATATTTAATTAAATGAAGACAATATTAGCGAAACTCAATCGAAATCTGGATACAGAAAAATCAGAAAAGATATTGGCTCCGCTGGGACTCGAACCCAGAACCCTTTTCTTACATGGAAACAGCTCTACCGATTAAGCTACGGAGCCCATATTAATTCGGTCACTTTTAACTGTATCATACTTCGACTAAGAACTACCAACATTATCTTCACTTACTTAACGCACATATTATTGGCTGCTATCTTTATATATGATTACAAGATTCAACTCGAACTAAATGCAATCTAGATAGTGTCTGGATAAATGTTTATCCATTTTATTTGTAATACGCGACATCTATTGACTTTTTCTGCAAGTCTAGGATGAATATTTATAATTAATTTTTTAAACTTTATGAGTAAAATCTCAAATTATAATATTTAATTAAATGAAGACAATATTAGCGAAACTCAATCGAAATCTGGATACAGAAAAATCAGAAAAGATATTGGCTCCGCTGGGACTCGAACCCAGAACCCTTTTCTTACATGGAAACAGCTCTACCGATTAAGCTACGGAGCCCATATTAATTCGGTCACTTTTAACTGTATCATACTTCGACTAAGAACTACCAACATTATCTTCACTTACTTAACGCACATATTATTGGCTGCTATCTTTATATATGATTACAAGATTCAACTCGAACTAAATGCAATCTAGATAGTGTCTGGATAAATGTTTATCCATTTTATTTGTAATACGCGACATCTATTGACTTTTTCTGCAAGTCTAGGATGAATATTTATAATTAATTTTTTAAACTTTATGAGTAAAATCTCAAATTATAATATTTAATTAAATGAAGACAATATTAGCGAAACTCAATCGAAATCTGGATACAGAAAAATCAGAAAAGATATTGGCTCCGCTGGGACTCGAACCCAGAACCCTTTTTTAAAAGTGACCGAATTAATATGGGCTCCGTAGCTTAATCGGTAGAGCTGTTTCCATGTAAGAAAAGGGTTCTGGGTTCGAGTCCCAGCGGAGCCAATATCTTTTCTGATTTTTCTGTATCCAGATTTCGATTGAGTTTCGCTAATATTGTCTTCATTTAATTAAATATTATAATTTGAGATTTTACTCATAAAGTTTAAAAAATTAATTATAAATATTCATCCTAGACTTGCAGAAAAAGTCAATAGATGTCGCGTATTACAAATAAAATGGATAAACATTTATCCAGACACTATCTAGATTGCATTTAGTTCGAGTTGAATCTTGTAATCATATATAAAGATAGCAGCCAATAATATGTGCGTTAAGTAAGTGAAGATAATGTTGGTAGTTCTTAGTCGAAGTATGATACAGTTAAAAGTGACCGAATTAATATGGGCTCCGTAGCTTAATCGGTAGAGCTGTTTCCATGTAAGAAAAGGGTTCTGGGTTCGAGTCCCAGCGGAGCCAATATCTTTTCTGATTTTTCTGTATCCAGATTTCGATTGAGTTTCGCTAATATTGTCTTCATTTAATTAAATATTATAATTTGAGATTTTACTCATAAAGTTTAAAAAATTAATTATAAATATTCATCCTAGACTTGCAGAAAAAGTCAATAGATGTCGCGTATTACAAATAAAATGGATAAACATTTATCCAGACACTATCTAGATTGCATTTAGTTCGAGTTGAATCTTGTAATCATATATAAAGATAGCAGCCAATAATATGTGCGTTAAGTAAGTGAAGATAATGTTGGTAGTTCTTAGTCGAAGTATGATACAGTTAAAAGTGACCGAATTAATATGGGCTCCGTAGCTTAATCGGTAGAGCTGTTTCCATGTAAGAAAAGGGTTCTGGGTTCGAGTCCCAGCGGAGCCAATATCTTTTCTGATTTTTCTGTATCCAGATTTCGATTGAGTTTCGCTAATATTGTCTTCATTTAATTAAATATTATAATTTGAGATTTTACTCATAAAGTTTAAAAAATTAATTATAAATTAATTTTTGGTCACATGATACTATGTAAATTCCAACAAGTGTTCTTTGATTATCATTTCGTTGAAATTTGAATAGTTTTAGTTCTAGATGCTTGCTTAACTATGTGCATCTAATGAATTTTGGTTATATGAAACTATGTATATGCCATTTATTCTTTTTGATTATATATACTGCTGTTTTTATTGTATCTGTATGATTATATGCATTATACGAATACGTATGTGTATGTATCTGTGTCCGTATGTGTATATATATGAATTTATGAGTATATATACATATTAGTGTATATATGCATGCATGTATGTGTGTATCCATACATATGAGTGTGTATATATATATAGTTGTGTATAAGTGTATGCATCTGTAAATATATGTATAGGTACCCGTCGCAGAACAGACATAGTCTAGTGAGGCTGGTTACTTACTTGTTTATATAAGATAATTCAAAACAATAAACGCCCGGGTTGCCGGCATTAAACTATAAAATTTGTTTTATACCTATATGACACATATTTTCATGTATTAGTTTTATAAATTTTATTTGTTCCTCTGACAGTAGTATTTTTTCTTGCTTTCTTACCCTCTTATAATATATATTGTGTTTATATATTAACTTGTTCTTGTGTTTTTTTATATCCTCATTTTTTTCTTGATCTGTTAATATATCATTCAATGTTACTAAGTTTATTATTTTTAATTTTTCATGTACATCTTTATTAGCTTCTAATACTGGGTTTCTGCTCAAGCAGTCTGCCTCTAAATTATTCTTTCCTGGTGTATATTTTATTTTGAAATCATATTGTGATAGATAACAGGATAAATCTCCTAACTCTTCGTCCGTTCTAGATTTAATGTTTAAATTTTCCAATGGTTTGTGGTCGGAATATACTGTAAAAGGTTTGCCTATTAGCCAGTACTACCAGTATCTTATGGCCTCTTTAATAGCTAAGCATTCTAAATATATAGCCTTTTTTTCTTTTGGGCTTCATTTAATTTTTTAGAGAAATACGCTACAGGTTTTTCCTTTCCGTCTGGTTGAGTTTGCTTTAGCACTGCTCCGATACCTTTCAATGATGCATCTGTATATATGTTTATTGATAAGTCTTTATCAAAAATTTCCAAGATTGGTTGTGAACAGAATAATTGTTTAATCTTCTCGAAAGCTTCTTCGCAGTCATATTGACCATATGAATTTTTGGTGCTTTCTTAGTAAATTATGTAGTGGTTCTAAAATTATTGAACTGTTAGGAATGTACTCGTGGTAGAAATTGATTTTTCCTAGAAGTTGTCTAATATTTTTCTGATTCTTTGGTGTAGGGAAATCTCTGTTAAAAATTGATATTCAGCAGAAGGACGTCAAGGAAAAACATCTGGTTTCAATGGAGGAATTCCTGGTTTTATTCACAAAGCACATTCGTTACAATAATTTGTCCCGACCCGACAAAACACTAAATTTGGTCACTTTGACCACTTGCTAGACCATGCTAGCTGTTTATAGGAGATCCACGAATTAAGAGAGAGTTAAACTAGAAAAGCAGACTATTTATAATAATGTTTTCTAACACAATCAAAATAAACAACACTTTCGTGTCACCATAACACATTATACGATATAAAAAACCAGAGATCTACTTTACCGTCTAACATTTCGTTTTAGTTTAGTCTTACGTCGCTAATCTGTAAAATGCAATATCAACTAAAAATATGCTACAAAAATATGCCGCTAGATGGCAGTAGTCTTCACTCTTTTTAACATACTGCCCGGCGGGGAATGAGAAAAAACAATAAGTTTTTTTGAAATTAAAATCAAACTACAAATTCCTAAATCCACACACAATATACTAAAAATTTACAAGATGTGTAACTATCTAAGTTTGAAGGGTCCGGGAACCTAACCAACAATTTAAATAACCTAAAAAATTTATAAATTTCTAAAAAATCGTGCAAAAAAAATAAATAATAAAATAATAAAATCACAACATTAATAATAAATTTGTAAAATTGACAAATCAGTAATGTCTCATTGTCTCTATGAAGAATTTTCACTTCAATTATATATATATATATATATTTTTTTTTTTTTTTAACTAACACCAATTCACAAATAGCAACACATTGTTAGTTCGCTGTTGACTGATTATCAGTTCATTAACTTTCACTGGCAT
Organism: Limnephilus marmoratus; assembly: GCA_917880885.1. Taxonomy (NCBI): domain Eukaryota; kingdom Metazoa; phylum Arthropoda; class Insecta; order Trichoptera; family Limnephilidae; genus Limnephilus; species Limnephilus marmoratus. The sequence continues at coordinate 60,508,904 of OU862907.1, forward strand.
GGCACTGCCAAAAAACCGAATAAACACTTCACCGGGTAGACTGCTCGGCCATCTTGTCCAGGGTGGTCATCGTTTTAGAAAAGCACATCAGCATGTACTTCTGTACGTCATCATTTGGGTAGATCATCATAAATTAAGGGGCGGCCGTGCCCTGGTAAGCAGATAGTACCATTAGATCTGCAGCGAGGATGATCATCTCGCGGTTGTTGACTTGAAGCCCCAGTGGCTTCAGGCTGGATACAGTGGTGTCCACAACACCAATACCGATGCTCCATAATTATTGATGTGGTTTGGTTGCATCGGTTTAGCCCTAATTGCAGTTAGGCTGTGACCTTGGGAAGGTCAGTGGTTTGCCGGGTCGGGAAATTTGGATCCAAGTTTGATTCTATTGGCATCAAACATATTTTTGTGATGGGTCTCAAAAAAGTGCCTTGTGCTGTTTTGAGGGTAACTACCCTCACTACTCCATCCGGGCCTGGATGAGTAGATAATATGCGCGCCATCTTCCATAATGCAGGAGGCATATTGTCTTCCATCAGGATTACCAGATCGTCCTTCTTTATGGCCTTTTGGTTGTTGGCCTGCCATTTGGTCCGTTTTTGCAGCTCAGCAAGGTAATCTCGTTTCCATCTGAACCAGAAATTTTGAATTAGAGCATTTAATTTTTGATATTTGCTTAGTCTGTTCTCCGGGAGCTCGCGGACATCCAACTCGGGAATAACCGAAGCATCCCTGCCCATGAGGAAATGGTTGGGGGTTAGAGGGAGAAGGTCGTCTACGTCATCAGACAGGGAAGTTAAGGGACGGGAGTTCAAACAAGCCTCTATCTGACAAAGCAAAGTATACAATAATTAAAACTGCAATGGGTTATTTTTAGTAATTCGATATAAATGAAACTTGGTGGACTTGACGGCGGCCTCCCACAGCCCCCCGTGGTTCGGCGCCCTAGGCGGTATGAAACTCCAAGATATTCCCTTATCAGCTAAAAACCTATGGATTTTGTCATTGTTCAATCTTAGACTGGTATATAGTTCTTTGAGCTTATTGGAAGCTCCTCTGAAAGTGGTTGCATTGTCAGAAAATATTTTTTCCGGTTGACCCCTACGGGCAATGAACCTCTTTAAACAATTTAAAAAAGCATCGCTTGATAAATCTGTTACGAGTTCCAAATGAACCGCTTTGGTAGAAAAACAAACAAATATGCAAAGATACGATTTAATGAGCGGAGATTTTCTCAGCGCTCCAGCCTTCGTGTCTATCCGTCCGGCATAGTCGACGTCCATGACAGAGAACGGTCGACTGGGAGTGATTCTCTCAACTGGAATGTTTCCCAGGATCTGCCGGCAAACCTGAAGTCGGTATCTAAAACATACAACACACTTATGTAGGATACGCTTAACATTGTTTCTCCCAAATATCTGCCAATATAAATAAGTAGCTAATTTTAATCTTCCACTTGCACAAATTAAAACTTCCATTAAACAGAGATTGAGATTTTTCAATCTACTGCCATACGTTTTATGCTTAGGGTTACAACAATTATTTATAAATCTTAACGCTTGAGCGATTACTCCTTTCAATTTGGTTAGCGATAAGAATTTTTCGAAAATATCCCATTCTTGAGTATCAGTTACCAGTAGTACATTTTTACTTTTTATTTCCGGGGGATCCAAACATGACATCTTGGATACTGGCCAAGTGCTGACATCTTCCGTCAACCAGCTTGGCCCCTTCCACCATATTGAAGTGCTGACTAACCTTTCAGCTGTGGTACCTCGGGACAGTATATCCTCTGCATTTTTTGACGATGATACGTGCCGCCACTGCGTTGGATCAAAGGTGGAAGCTATGCACAATAATAATTGACGCTTACTCTTAGTTTTACCTGACGGCTTTGTAATTTCATACGACGGGTAATCTAATTCATTATTCCAAATTAATCCAAGTATTTTTTCATTCTTGGAATTTTCTGAAACGTAATAAATGGCTGTATAAGTCCTTTTGAATGACAGCTCCCACCATCAGAGCATCGTTCAGGGATATTCCGGTCGACGTCTTTGCCGAACCATCAAAAACTACACGCACCTTCGTCGTGGTGCTAGCTTCTTTAATAACCGCGTGATGCGGCAAAAAATAGGATTGCTCATCCCCTCTCCATTTATCACATAACTCCATATGACCTAGTTGCTCATATTCTTGCATAAATTGTACATATTGCAATTTCAATTCAGGATTTATTAAAAATTTCTTTTCTAAATGCTTAAATCTTTTTTCCGCTGTCTTTAACGAGTCACCAAGTTGACTCACACACGGGCGGCGCGGCAGACTTACAACGTATCTACCATCGCTCTCTCTAGAGTGCGTGGCGACGAAATCCGCTTCACACGCCTTCTCCTCGTGATTTTGAAATCTCGCAGGATTCACCTCCTCCATTTTCCAAAATTTTTTTATCTGATTAGATAATGTGTTTATTGATAAACTACAAAATTGCGGTACTGGCCTTTTTTTCTGATGAATGTTGATCGGGCCCGATATAACCCAGCCTAATTCAGTCCTCTGCAGAGTAGGTCCGGTATCCAATCTCAGCCGATCATCTTGTAGTATATCCCAAAAGCTCTCAGCGCCTAACAGGATATCAATAGGCGCCGCTACGTTGAAATTTGGGTCCGCCATTTGTAATCCCGGCGGCAGCTTAAAGTCTTTTCTGGCCACTGTTGCTTGAGGTAGGTTTGTGGTTATTTCCTGCAATATTAGACAAGTGATATTTTGATTATAATTTGTCCTCAGAGATTTCATTTTTATCGCAACACGTTTCTTTATATGGGTAACATTGTTGTGTATACCTAACACAGGCTTGTTTATATTTTCGCATCTCAAATTTAACTTCATTGCGAACTTTTCGCACATAAAATTGGCTTGAGCTCCAGAGTCAATTAGGACTCTTACCTCATGCACTTTATTATTGTGACCTACTACCCCAATGATAGCAGTCGACAATAAAATTGTTTTTTCAGCCTTCGCTAAAGCTGAATGGTTTGATACTGAAACTCGTTCAGCATCCATTTGGCAGTCACCTCCTGGGTGATCTTCATCTTTATTCATGGAGTCATCGCTCGGATGCATCTCCCTGTGCAATAACGTATTGTGGCTCTCGCTATCACAATGCTTGCATTTTAAATTAATTTTGCAATATGGGGCCGTATGTCCTAACCTCAAACATTTGAAGCAGGCACGGTACCTCCTTATTGCGTTGGCTCTTTCTCCTGAATTTAATTTTAAATTTTTTTTACAAAAATATATTTTATGCCTTTTGTCATTACAACAAATACAATTATTGTGGGTAGCAGCTAAAAATACCGATTCCTTTTTGGGATTATTGTTGCTACCACTTGCTTTCGGGTAGGTAGGAATTTTTTTCGAATCTGAATTTAACATTAATTCCAAAACTTGCGCACGCGAGGTCAAACATTTAAGAAATTCCTGTAATGTAGGTAGCTCATCCTGCAATGGGTTTTGTTCCCAATGCTTTCTAGAACTTGCATCCAATTTATTAGAAATTACGTATATAATTAAAGCATCCCATTGTTCGATTTTCAAGCCTAAATTTTGCAACGCTTTCAAATTTACATTAGTTTCATCAATCAGATAACGCATGGCTACTGGATCCTCATGTTTCATCTCTTTAAGTTGAAACAGAGCTTGGATGTGTCTTTGTACGGTAGTTCGCAAATTTGCAAACCTCTGCTGCAACAATTCAAAAGCCGATATATAATTCAGGTCTGATACCTCGAAATTGGCGATGATCTTTGCTGCATTCCCCTTTAAACAGGATTGCAGATAATAAAACTTCTGTACATTGCTTATGGCAGTATTGTTATGAACTAATGTCTTAAATGTTTCTAGAAAATTAATCCAATTTTTGGGATCTCCGTTAAATTCTCGTAACTGAATGTTGGGTAACTTGATTTCTAATTTGGGAGTCTCTACAGACTGAATTGCTCCTTTAGCAGTCGCCAAGGTTGAATAATATTGATTTTTAAAATTTTCCCTTTGCAGATTATTATCAATTTCGTTGGAATCCGGAAGACTTTCGATTTGTTCCTGGACCTCTTCGAAATCATCAATTATTTTTTCAATTCTCGCATAGCGAATTTTAATTTCGTTAACTGATAATGCGTTTAATGAATCCGCAAATCTCGTGAGTTTACCTTTCAACACTCCGCGTTTGTTAATCAACGATTTTAAATTATCCATTTTTTATACGTTTGACAATAATTCAACACAACAAATTCTAAAAATGTTCCTTAAAAAATAATTTCTGTGCAATAATCGCGTAGAAAACCGTAGTAACCAATTCAAGCTATGAACAATGACAGAATCTTACAATAATCATCTTCTAAAACAATTAACCTAAAATAATTCGCATGACTTGCATTTACACTGCGGGTAGTTAGTTTTTTTGTTTTTAATAAAGTACATTGACACACAAAAAAAATAGCACTTGTTTGAACGGAATAGAAGGAATAATGGCAGGGATACTTAAATTGATGTCGATCCTTGTTCTTCATGTTTTCATCTTTTCATCTCTCTGGATTTTTGGATAGCTCGCTGGTTCATTTTATTGTTTCCTTTTAATGCCTTAATCCGATCGTAAGGTAGATGCGGCTGGAGGACCATGTTAAAAATTGATATTCAGCAGAAGGACGTCAAGGAAAAACATCTGGTTTCAATGGAGGAATTCCTGGTTTTATTCACAAAGCACATTCGTTACAATAATTTGTCCCGACCCGACAAAACACTAAATTTGGTCACTTTGACCACTTGCTAGACCATGCTAGCTGTTTATAGGAGATCCACGAATTAAGAGAGAGTTAAACTAGAAAAGCAGACTATTTATAATAATGTTTTCTAACACAATCAAAATAAACAACACTTTCGTGTCACCATAACACATTATACGATATAAAAAACCAGAGATCTACTTTACCGTCTAACATTTCGTTTTAATTTAGTCTTACGTCGCTAATCTGTAAAATGCAATATCAACTAAAAATATGCTACAAAAATATGCCGCTAGATGGCAGTAGTCTTCACTCTTTTTAACAATCTCTTATTGAAATTAAGTTATCTCTCACTGGTCTTACTGTATTATCTTGTATTATATGTCCGAGGTATTTTACCGAATTTGTTGCAAATCGACATTTTGTGAGTTTAAGTCGAAAACATTCTTTTTCTATCGCCTTTAAAAGCTGTGATAAATGATTTATGTGCTCGGTATAGGTTTCTGAAAATATTAAAATGTCGTCAATGAAATTTACAGCAAAATCTGTTAACTTGTACTTTCTCAGTATGTTGCTTAGTATTCTTTGAAATATGGCTGGAGAAGTTTTTAAACCGAAGGGTAAACATCTCCATTGGTAGTGGCCTTCCTGGGTTACAAAAGCAGTTTTTTTTCTATCTTCAATTCGCAGGGGAATAGACCAGAACGCAGAATTTATATCCAGTGTAGAAAAGTACTTACAGTTTCTGGTTTTTGTTACTAAGTCCTCAATCAAAGGAAATGGTTGAACCTGAGGTACCACCATTTTATTTATTTCTCTAAAATCGATACACAATCTTGTTTTTCTATTGTCTTCTTTTTTGAAAGCTAAGGTTACTTGTGCTGCAAAAGGGCTGTATGATTCCTCTATAAGATTTCTTTCAAGCAATTTTCTTATTTGTTCTTCTATCTCTAACTTATCCTCTATTGAACATCTGTAGGGTCTTTTACTGCAGTATTTGTCCACAAGTAGATCAATGCGTGCTTCATAATCCTTTACTGTTCCAATATCATATTTATCCTTTGCAAAGCTTGATTTATATTTATCAATAAGTTTATTTATTTCAGATTATTGTTGACTATTTAAATGACTCAGATCCATTGTAAATTCTTTTTCTTTTGTATGTTCCTTAAAGTTTATAAAGTTTAAGTTCTTTTTATCTTCATTTTCATTAGGATTGTTTTTAAACTGTATTTCCTCTTTCTTCAAGCTTTCTTCAGATTTCTGATCAATTTCCAAATTTTCATTCTGAATCAAATTAAACTCTTTTATAGTATCAAGTCCAATTAGAAAATTGTATTTGAAATCTCTTCCATCTACAATACAAACATCAATTTTCTTCTCTTTATTAAAGATCTTAATTTTTATTGTTGTTAAGTTTTTGTATTTTTACACCATTAATTATTAGTAAGTTTGTATTGTTGTGTATATTTTTTTCTTCTTCTTTTAATCTTAATAATTTAGAATTTATTAAGGAAACATTAGAGCCGGAATCATATATTCCAAATATGTCTAATTTTCCTTCTAATGTTAGTTTTACCTTAATTAATGGTGTAATTATTCGTTTTTTGGCTCATTATTACTCAATTCAACATCCAATACAGTACTGTGTACATTTTTTTTCTTTTCTTTATTCATCATATAACTTTATATGTAGTTTTTACAGGTGGTTTGACTACCAAGCTAGGCACATGCCAGTATTATGGTAGTCGAATTATGAGTATATAATTATAAAAATGTAAGAATTGTTATTGGTTAATTTATAGTTTAGTTAGGTACCATGTTTTTATATAACAATGAATTCTTTAAGTGGTTTTTCAATTAAGTAGATATTTTTTTATTTACTTATTTTTTTTTATTTAAAAAAATATATACATAATATGCAGATTTAAAGTAAAACGTATGGTTCTTAAAATTAATTACTATATATAATTTTTTTTTTTAACGAAACTACCCAATTAAAAAGAGAAAACATTTCTCGTGTGTGAACTTTGGAGTAGTGCCATTGTAAAATGCGAGTAGGTTCAGAGAGTATGTTGTTACAAGTACTTACATTATAAAATATATACATAAAGACAAATCGACTTACAGAAGTTGAATTAAATAAGAGTTATATTGTAATATACGATTTAAGGTAATACAGGCATATAAATATCAGAAATAAAAATAATATTATTGTATTTACTAGAGGCGGCCCGTGACAAAATTTGCCAGCAGTGCATTTCACAAAAAATGGTAACATTAATACGGGAAAATATAATTGATTGATTCAAATATTCGCGAAAACCAACATCAAGTTCTAATCATGTACCTATCAACACGATCTAACAATCTAAATTGTAATATGTTATATATGTGTATTGGGAGTATGAATGTTTATTAACTTTTCAATAAAATTAAGGCTATCGTTTACACAACTTTCACTCCACAGTGTATAATCAACCACGAAAATTGTTCACAGAAAACAAAAAAAAGTGTTCAAACGATCACATTCACAAAGCCAAGATGCTTTCGAATGTTTAATACTTTGTTTTAAAAACTCATATATTCCGATAATCTTAAAATACGTACATATAAAAAGATATTTTATTCAATTTATTGGGGGGCTAGAATTCCAATAATCCGTGCGCTTGATAGCTGCAAGACGAGTTGTTATCTAGCCCCCTACATAGTTAAGTAAATTCTAAAGTAAAATCCATGCTAATTTTTACAGTGCTCTGGAGGCGATTTTTCGCAAAAACAGCGCTATATAAGTTGTCCAAAATTATTATTTACTATTATTATTAATCGTTTTTCCATTAACCTTACTTGTATTATATTTAGCCAGTATTATATTTAGGTTTTGGAGGGCCATTATTTTTCAAAAACGATTTTAATCTCAAATTAAATTCGGTTGCTTTTGAAAAAAATCGACATTAATCGCAAAGTTTTCATTACCACTCATTTAAAAAAAGTTTTTTACAGAGCAAAACTAGCAAAAACCATTAAAAATGTGTCAATAGTAATCAGTGATTTACCAAACGCTTGATTTCACCGCCCCGGTGCGATGGTAGAGCTACATAACATTGTCAATTAGTTGTAAATACGTTATTCCTAACTAAGTCATTCCAAACGTTCGGTAACATATAACGCAAGTTAAAAGTTTTGTCATAAATCGGAATGCTTCTGCGCATGTGCGCCGATAGTGCACGAGCATGTCATATATCTTCACTCATGTCTTGCCCATTTCACGGTTCCAGCCTCTGTAGACTGTCCCAGTAGAAATATCACTTCATGTGACGTCACGTCTCGGCACAACGGAAGATGCACGCATTGCTTTTTCGTATGCGCCGATGCGAGTATGAGTATGGAGTCTAGCACGAAAGTTAATTGGTAAGGATATTACAACGAATTGGCGGGAATTCTTCGTGAACGAATGTTACGAATTTACACTTTAGACGTTTGTCGATGTTTGTACGAATTTACACTTTTGACGTTTGGTAGTGCATTGCACAAGTGCACTAAGGCAGGGGCCGCCACTGGTATTTACTCAATAGGTAGATAGTAAGTAAGTGGTAGGTACATAGCGTTGGTTTAAAAACATTGATATTTGAAATGAATGGGCTAACAGTATTGTAAAAGTAGGTATATATAATAAAGTTGTAACAATTTGCTGCCTACAAATAACGCGTATGTACTTTGCTTTCAATTTGAAATGCTGATGAAAATTTGAAAAAATTGAAAATTTGAAGGATATGATATATATTTTTTTTGTTATTATTGTGATGATGAAATTAAAACTTATAATTAGCGTCGGGTTGGTCTAGTAGTTGTTTTATTTGGGATTTATGAACTTTATAATTTTTTTTAGACTTGATTTTATACGGGAGAGCATTGAAAAACTTTATACTGTTACGATACACAAATACGCCACTGCGCAAACTACAGTTTCACTCCCCCGCCGCTAGCTTACCGGCGCGCTACGGGCGGCGGAACCCAGCAAAGCCACCGTCGACAGCGAGCCGCCAACCGCCATTCTTCTCCAGCGCCTGGCTTGAGCGCCCGTGTTGTCGTAAACCGTTCCGCACAGTTCCGGAACATTCTGCAAGCCACGATGCAGCGTGTTTTGCATAGTGACTTGCGGGAACTCCAAGAATGGCTATATTCTTTCCCGTCACTGAATCTACAAGAGTTCAGCCCCCAGCTGTGAGTACCTGAACCAATTTAACTCCCCTTATTTGCGTGTGTTCGCAGTAAATTCACCGCGGAGATAAATAGCCCTACCAGAGAGAGATTATAGAGATAGATTCCTCCATTTTAGATATAACTGTTGTTGCTACCCTGAATTACTATGTATGCATTATTGTGATATTGTGTTTACGCAGGTGTTTTACCCAATATAACCGTTGTTTACCCTGATTACTGGTTTCACTGCCTTCCCCCAGCCCGTAGAAATTTGAGCTTTATTTCAGAGAAGCCACACACACGCCTCACAGATTCTACCACCCTGGTGGTGAGGGCCTCTCCCGCTCTGCTGACTATAACCTGAGCTAGTCTGTCGGCAGAATGTAGGGACCCCCTTGCAGGTCCGCTAACAATACCTTGATAAGAATAATGGTGTTGAGAAGCACTCCTTTAAAAATGTATATAATAATAAACATATAAATAAACCATTCCTATTGTAGGCTGCTGTTTCGTTTAAATACAATATGATAGGTAGAAAAATAAATTAATGACTCTTCTTATGGAGATGTTGAAAATAGGTCATCTAAATAAAGCAAATCAATTTAATTTGTTGACTTCAGGCATTCTTTAAAATAGTTCTTCCCCTTTGTAAATAACCAATCCTGTACACTTATGATATAAAGCGTATCAGTTTTCGATTTACTAGTGTCAAAACTCAGTGTGTTGAATAATTTGGGGGCAATATAGGAGAACTGTCGCTGTGCGAAAGTTGTTTTCGCACAGCGAAACAATATATTCGGCAAGGTTCTCGGCCGAAGCGCCGAATGTTCGGCAGCCGAATATTCGGCGACACTTAGTATATTTCACAGGTTCCAACCTGAATCATTGAAGTGCGTGTGGTAACTACGTATTTGTTTCATTTGCGAGTAGGTCGTGTCACAGCATTATTTTTTCATTGTTACATCAAATTGTGTTACTTACATATGGTGTGTAACACGTCTGTTTGCTCGCGAAAAGCTTTACGAAACGGCACCATTAATTTATAAAAAGTCACCTATCTGGGAATATTATGACATTTGTAGTGAAGACAATAAATATTAAATATTAAATTTATATGCATTTTTTCTCGATTTGGTATTTGGTATTCGGCCGAATGGTTCGCAATATTCGGCCGAATACCGAATAGTGGCCGAATATTCGTGGCATCTCTAATCGTAATGTTACAAACATTACGTGTAAACAAAGAAACGATATTTAAAGTTTATTTGTCGATGTTATTATATTAGACAAATTAAATTATTTTTCTAATTTTTCAATCACTGAAATGTCAGTCACATAGCTAGTAAATAATAATGCTGAATACTGTGCTCCAGTATGGGCTAGAAGCGCCCACTCTTCCATGGTCGACGTTCAGCTTAATGCCACAATGCGAACCATCAGCGGAACCTTAAAATCGACTCCTCTTCCTTGGCTCCTCGTACTTGCAAATATAGCCCCACCAAATATCAGGCGAGAGATTGCAACCCAGGGAATTCAAGAAGGCGCTCCAAAAAAGCGAAATACCTTTGCACGATGATGTCGTTTCTCACCCGGCATGCCGCTTAATGTCTCGAAAACCCTTCTAGACCGAAGGAGAAAGACTCCTTCGAACACCTCTCACCCCAGAAGATAGGTGGAAGCTTGAGTGGCAATCAGCCAACGTCAAAAACGCCCATCTCGTTCAAGACCCCACTGAGAGACAGCCTGGGTTCTCATTGCCTCGCAAACTCTGGACTGCCATCAATAGGATTAGGTGCTCCCATAGCCGTTGTGCTCAGATGATGCATAGATGGGGCCTTAAAGAGTCGGCGATGTGTGAATGCGGTGCGGTGTAGACCACCGAATATGTGGTCAACGACCGCTGCATTCATGCCCCGGCGGGATTGATGAGGTCCACAGGGCAACGCCTGAGGCCCTACGTAGACTGACTCGCAGACCTAGATGTCCCCCTTTGACCCCCCCACCATACGAAAGAAGAAGAATATTGCTGTTTAAAGTGTAACCAAGACAACACATCAATGACATTTGAAAAACGATTCATAATTCAGAAACAAAGGGATCCTGGGTATTTCTAGGTAGGTATTCCTTTACATATTTTTAAGTGTTTCTATTTAATTGTCTTGGGCGATTAAAAAAATAATAGTTAGTTCGTTATGTTGTAATTAAAAACAACTCGTGATGCAAAGTTCGTGATAATTACGAAATATAGTTCAATTTAAGAGAACAGTCTTTTTAATGTAAGTGCCGCACAAGAGTCCAAATTACGTAGGGCCAGCAGGAGTATAATATCCCCAAATAGAATAGAATATTAGAATATGTTGTGAGAAAGTTGCGTAGTGCATGATTCAATTACTCATTGGATAACTAACATCTCTGCTATAGGTCACCATAGTTTATGATTTATGATCAGACTGAATGCCATTCACATTTTTTTGGTACTTGCCAATTGATTCGAGATTTGTTATATTTTTTTATGTTCTCTATTTTATACATGTGCTTACAGGTTTTTAAACGATGTAATGGAGAACTCCAGTCCATTTTTTAAATAATTTATTTTTAATTACCCATTTTAAACAACTGCATTTTTATTTTTATTTTAAGAGTTAGTTTTAATAGTTAAAATAATTGTCAGTCTTAATTTTTCAAGACCCCCGAAAACCACCGTATGTATGGTGTATCGTTTGACGTCATCACTCCTGAAAAATTACTATAGATCGGGCAATCAGCTGATCAACCTACCGCCATTTTGAATTCCGTTGTTCAAAGTATTCTCCCTAGAAGAAGCATTACTATTTTTTGTGCAGTAGTTTTTGAATATTTTCAATAATAGATTATAAACTAATAAGAGATACCTTTATTTTTTAAACATTATTTAGGCCTAAAAAATGTTTAAATAAACACAACAACTAAATCTCTATAAACAATATGTAAATAAACGAATAAATTAATACGATGGCTTGTGTCATATCATACATTCCCAAACAATGAATTACGGTGATGTCACGACACGTCGAACGGTGACGTCACCACTAAAATTTCAATAATGCCAACTTGACGGTGTATTTTTACGACCCGATTAAAAAGGTATTTTTTAAATATTTTTTTTAAAACTCTGCGTTTAATATTATTAAATAAAACTTATATATTCAGAATCAGCGTTTATTGGTCTATATGAACATATTTTTTAAAGCCATAATATTTTTCACTGGAGTTCCTTATGCCGCCTCATGAATGAGTTTTTCTTTTGTCCTGTTTAATTCAAATATGTCTTAGTACTTACTTTTGTTTTTCCTGATAAGTACTTGCATACTGCTTACTAACAACGTATGCAGGGACACTAGAGGTGTAGTTTCTTTCAAAATAAATAAAGGTAGTATCGTTTAACAAAAAAAAAAAAAATATTGCAAGAGCCTTGAAGGGGTAACCATCTCTTGCTTATACCAGGGAGAGTAAGTGTTGGATAGCCTCCACTGCCATAGGTCCCCCCAAGTGGTTCGCTGTAGAGTTGTTAAGGAGTTAGAGTTACTGGTTCAGTGACTTAGTAGAGTTGCCAGGGATCATGGATGAGGTTTTTCCAAGTCTTGGTGGGGTACTTGGGCCTAATCGGGAGAGGTCAGTAGAGGAACTCTCCACCCATAGCCTTGCACCGCAGTGGGAGCGATTATTCACTTACGTTATTTACTTCCGCCACTCCTGGACATACTGACCACCAGATTCCTACCTACCTCTTAAACATTACTTCCTAGAATTTCATTTCCTTAAAAATACCATTATTATATATGCCCCGAGGGAACATATTTTCAAAGAAGCCTCCTGTAAGAAGATAATATTTTAAAATAGCATATAGATCTGGTCACCTAACACTGAAAGTTAAAGTATCTACCATTCCACCTTTCTTCAAATTCACTCGATTGTCAGCAGAGATCTAAGCAAATTACTAATCAACAACGAACAACCCTCTTAATATGTCGGCAAACAATGTTATAAGTAGATCCAGCAAATGTTTTTCGTTTCAGTCAAATTGAAAAAACTCCTTCAAGATGAGGCGTCTTCCTTATATTGACCTTGTAGTCCTAATCCTTGTTGTTTGTAGTGGTAAGTTTTAATTTTTTATACGAGAACAGCAACAATATTCAGTTAAACAAATTTATATACCTGCACGGGCGGCTAAAGCGAAACTAAATAATATAAAGAAAATAATAAGAAAATACAGTCATAATTTGCCAAACATCTCCGCGATAAAAAATCACTAACTTGGTGCTAATAATAAGCCAACTCCGTTACACGTACACCGTAAACTCGATCTTTTAGAGCAGGGGTGGGGAACCTGCGGCCCGCGGGCACTTTTGGTGCGGCCCATATGAATTTTTATGACGTTATTACAAAAATTTTACCAGCAAGTTATTTAGATATCAATGAAAAGTGATAAAACCTCCCATTTTAGTTTTATTTTAATTTGTTATTGTGAAACGATAGTGAAATTTCATCGGAACTTTTAATTTTCTTGAACGGGACAGTCCCGATATTATATCAGGATTGATAGCAACTCTATTCGAAGGGAATCTTAGGCAGTCTGTCAAAAAAAATATTTTCTAGTCGACGCGACGATGCGGAAGAAAAGTGGATAATAAATCAATATAATCCTATTAATGACAACTACAAAGAAAAGAAAATTTAAAGCTGAGTGAAACGTTAAATCATTTGAAACTAAATTAAGGTTGTGGAAAGTAACTCGAAATGAATAACACAACGCATTTTTCAACACTGCAAGGACAAAAGCCTTCTACATCTTTGTTTTGAAGAGTTTTAATTTTCAATGTACATTTGTTACTTTAATTTTAAATTAATATTAATAACAAAAATGTCTAGAAATTGTTACATAGTCAGTGTCCAAACCTTCTACATCGTTTAATGATCGATTTAAGGACGTGAAAAGAGAGCAAACGGATTTGAACAGATTTGCTACACCGTTCAACGTCGAACCATCGAATGTGCCTGATAATCTGCAGCACGAAATTATTCAATTACAAAACGATGATGAACTAAAAGCTAGATATAACAATCTTCCCAAATAAAGTCAGGAATCACTGGTTAAATTAAGTCAAGCACGTCCCTTAACATTTTGTATATAATACAAACATTAATGCCATAATAATTGCCACACTTCTGGCACAAAAAATCACTACACGTAATTTAATGTAATTAGTTAAATAAATATAAAATTATATAAATGTGCTACAAAATGTAGAAAACCCATTCACGTAATCAGAGTACAACTTAATTTAAGCTGGTTGACTAGTGGACTCCTATGCAGAATCATTCTTAAGGTAAAACCAATCTTGTGTTCAAAATGCAAATTCCTGTTGCGGATTCATCTGCTAATCATAACGCATTTCGAAGGTAAAACCATTTTGTTGTTCTAGGTGCAGTATAATTTAAAACTGGGGACTCACAATCCAATTCGCTCTGAGGGAAAAACAGTTTTATGTGCAAATGCAAAGAAAAAATTCCGTGAAAAAATTCAATGAAAAAATTCCATGTGTGGTTTCGTCTGCTTACGCATTTCGTAGAAACCCGTTCTCGTTTTTGTAGTGCACTTTAAAAATTCTAGTTGCTTTTTTGCTTCCAGTATTAGAGGAAAGACATTTTTATAATCTCAGTAAAATGGCTAAACTCAGTAATTTTAAGTTTCCGCGTATAGATTCACTCTAAAACTGAAACCAGTTCTGTGTTTAGAATGCAACAAAAAACATTCCAGGTGGGGTTTCATTTTTTGACATATTCCTCGTGTTAGAAGTGAATTCATAAAATTCTAGTTGCGTTCTTTGTGCTGTCAGAATTGGAGGAAAGCCATTTTCATGTTCTGAGTGGAGTTTTAATTCCCCGCGTACAAACTCACTTTATAATTAAAACCAGTTCTGTGTTTAGAATGCAACGAAAAAATTTCAGGTGGGGTTTTATCTCGCTAACGCGTTTCGTAAGAAACCATTCTCGTTTGTGAAGTGCATAAATATAAATGTGTGAAGTGCATAAATATTCAGTTATAAATTTGTAGTTGCATATATACTGTCAGTATTGGAGGAAAGCAATTTCACGTTCTGGTTATAGTTTTATTACCCGCGTACCGATATCAATCTGTAATTAAAACCAGTTCTGCGTTAAGAATGCAACGAAAACGCATCAGGTTTTATTTCATTTGCTGACGCATTTCTTATATTCGAAGTGCATTTATAAAATTCTGTTTTCTTACTTTATGCTGCCAGAATTAGAGGAAAGCCATTTTCATGTTCTGAGTGTGGTTTTAATTCCCCGCATGCAAATTTAATCTAAATTGAAACTAGTTCCGTGTTCAGAATGCAACGAAAATTTCAGTTGTGATTTCATCTGCTGATGCATTTTGACGGAAACCATTCTCGTGTTCAAAGTGCAGTTTAAAAATTCTGGTTGCAGACTATATGTAGCCAGAATTTCAGGAAAACCTTTTGCATGTTCTGAGTGTAGCTATAATTAAAGAGTATTGGCAGTTTCGTAAATATTTTTTAATCAGTTACAGTAAAACCAGTTGTTTGATTCTAATGTGGCTCAACCCCCCCCCCCGAGGCTGAAAAATCGGAGTGCGGCCCGCGGGTTAAAGTATGAACATCCAAATGGCCCGCGACGCTAAAAAGGTTCCCCACCCCTGTTTTAGAGCAAGGGCGAGGAACCTTTTACCGTCGGGGGTCATGGTCATGGAGTGAGGTTTGTCCAGATCTTGGCGGTGGATGTGTCCGTCCACCGTCTGCGTGGCAGGCCTGATCGTGAGAGATTGTGAAGGGAGACCTTTTGACCTCTCCAGCAGGACTCTCTCGGAACAACGCCTTGCACTGCAATGGGAGGGATAGATTCGTCTGTCACTCTTGGACGTACTGACCCCCAGATTCCTACCCCCCCTCATATTTTTTCCTTCCCAGGACTTCCTCTCCTTCCTTTCCTAAAAATACCCTCCACACAGCATCCCCAAAGATGACTTAGGCCCTGAGGGGAATTATAAACCTCAGGGCCTTCTGTGTGGAGCTAATGTAAAAAAAAATCTTGGGGTTACCTACCATACCTCAATATATCTTTATGCCCTCATTTTACTTTTTTTTTTACATAAACCAATTTTTATATATCGCATCCGCCATTAATTCTTCGAATAAAAATATGGTAAATGCGTGTACACACGTCATGTTCATAAATTCTATAACTAAAAATGTATAATTGCACTCAGAGAGCGAGAATAGTTAACGTTAAATTTTGTCAGAGGAGTTTGCACCTCGATTTTTTACGTTACATTCAGAACACAAGACTGGTTTAAACTAGCTGAATTTGAAACTGCTTGTAGCCTGACAAGTTAAATATCTGGGACATATCCTAATCGACGACATGAATGATATAATATGTAGAAGCTAAGGAAAGACAAAGAAGAGCAATTAATATACGAGCCGGAATGCTCTCAAGACGATTCTACCAATGCAGCGACGATGTTAAAAAATTACTCTTCAAGACATACTGCACAGCCCTGTACACATCTGAATTAAGGACGCAACCCCCATCAGCACAATGGGACAAACTGAGGGTGCGCTACAATAATGCATATAGGCAACTTTTGCAACTACCGAGGTTCTGCAGTGCCTACACTATGTTCACCAAAGATATTGAAATTTAAGAGATGTGCTATCCGCAGTTTTTACTGGGTGGGACTGCGCTTCCGGGTGTTGCCAATATTATTTACCAATTATCGAATAAACTAAATGAACGAATAAACTAAACAAATGTTAAACTAAATGAACGAATTCTTTCCGCATTGAAACTATATTGTTAACTTATACTAATGCACACCTTAAAAAATCAACGAAATGAAATTCTTTTTGTATGCAAACTACTCCGATTAGGTAGCAGTCCGCCGATAGACGCGCGGACATTATAGCATATTTCTTTTGTATTTAAATATCTTTGATGTTCACCGAAGAGAGGGTGTACTCATTCCTAGCCTTACTTCGCCACCGGCTAGCCAGCTTCTGGAGCAGAACACGGAAATCAACCAACATCATTGTCGTGGCTGCATCCGAGTGGCTCAGTTCTCCACTAAATGAGCGATGGATGCACACGATGAGATGACCTCCCTGATGGAAGTTCCTAAAATATACATATATATATTTTTTAATCATTCTTTAAATTTTTAATTTACTCTGTGTTAAATTATTGTATTCTAGTGGTTTATGTAATATGGTAGACTGGGATTGTATTATCCTCCCAAACCTGCTGGTATAAAAAACTTAAATAAATAACTGCAATTGGAACATGAGAGTGGTTTACTTCAAAATACGTCAGCACATGAATCCGCAACCGGATTTTTTTTTGATTTCTGTACACAAGACTGGATTTAGCAACAAACTTTATTAATACCGTAGCATCTGCGTGGTTGAATTTAAGAATCCGGCTTCGAACGCATGTCTGCCGCCGCGCCTTACCCGCCGCACTAAATAAACTTCCGTGTATTATTATATTATTTGTATCATCCGATTTTTAGACAAAGCTAGTTGTTTGTCATGTTTGTTTTGGATCGCAGACCGATCGATCTGGAGCCTTTGTATTGTACATTGAGCTGGAGCTGGTGCTGGTGCCAGTGCCGGTGCTTGTGCTGGTGTTAGTGCTGGCTGACGGTTTGACAGGTTTGGTCACGAGGACGGCCGTGACATCCAACTGCTTTTAGGTTCTGATGGCGCGCTTGGTGCCGTCCGGGAGGAGAACCACAACAGCGGGCAAAGTTGAGCGAGCGGAGGAGAAGAGTTTTTGACGCGTGTTTGTAAGGGATTCGATAAGGAGAAGAGAGGAGTTTTTTAACACTTTCTTCCTCTCCCATACCGATCTACGATCGTTTAGGTACTGGAACTCGATAAGGATGGGTCGGTTCTTTTTTGGTATCGCGTGACCTAGCCTCCTGGTGGAGACGATTCCCCTGATGGTGTCTTCAGGGCACCCTAGTCTGGTCAGCGCCGTGGTCACGAGGGATCACGTATCCTCAAATTCATTCTCCTTCATGCCATGTAGAAGAAGCAGGTTTTTTCGTGATGCTGCAACAATCGCATCCACACGAAGCTCAAGTTGGGCAATGTTCTCTTGGAGAGCGCTGATCTCCGATGTCATCTTCTTCGTGAAGGCATTGAAGTCTCCGCGGAGACTTGAAAGATCGCCTTGAGAAATGCCGGGTTTATTGTTTGCTTTATCGAGCCGTTTTATCAAGCGGCTGTTCATGGTGAAAATATTTTCAAAATGCAAAGTACGACTATTTGCCGATGATACACTAATATACTTAATTGGAGATAACTATGAAGAACTAATACACATTTTAAATAATGAACTAAATGATGTATCAAGATGGCTAAAAATAAATAAGTTTAAATTAAATACAACAAAAACAAAATGTATGATGATTGGATACAAGAAGACATCCAGTGAAAGCAAAATTAAAATTGATGGTGAAATTATTGAAAATGTTACTGAAATGAAATACTTAGGAGTTATATTAGATTCCAAACTAAACTTCAATATACATGCTGAATACACCCTAAAGAAAATTGGCAAAAAGATATCTTTTTTTGGAAGAATTCGGCCAAAAATTTCTAGAAAAACTGCAATCATAATATACAATTAAATTATTGGTCCACACTTCAACTACTGCTCAAGTATACTTTTCCTATGTAACGAAAGAGAACAAAATAAGTTACAAATTCTCCAAAACAGGGCAATGAGAATAATTCTTCGACGAAACAGATTTTCAAAAATAATTAAAATTTAAAGGAACTAAATTGATTGACCGTGAAACAGATGCTGACCTTGAACACGATGGTATTTATCCATGAAATATTGAATAACACATTACCAAAATACTTCTCAAATAAAATTGTATACAATAAAGACATTCACAGATATAATACAAGGACGTGCAAGGAAATTAGGCTACAAAAAAGGACAAAGCGAATACGCAGAACAGTCTACTGTACAAGGGAATGAAGTTGTATAACACACTACCAGAAACTTTATAGTCCACACCAATTGGAAAGTTCAAGATGTATTGTAGGAACTACATAAAACTTGAAAAAATATAGTGAATATGAAATATTATAATCAATTAGAAATTTGTAAACTTAAATGTACAAATTACAAAAATAAAAATTATTATTATTATTATATGGCATCATAGCCTGTCCCTTTTACTTTGTTGCCACGTTAACAGTGGATACGAGGAACGGGCTAATTTTGAAACCAGTTCCAATAGGATTTACAAAATGATCACCAACACTAACTGGGCAAAGTCACCCGCAGGGCCTAGCAGTAGCTTAAAATAAAATTATACTTCTTTTTTGAAATTGGTCAAGAAACACAAAGACGATTGATGAATGTTTTATATGACATTAGCATGTTTACAGCCATCGACAAATGTTTTCGTTTGCGTTTACACAGATAACTGATCAATTTGTATAATTTATTTATCTTATTTTACGACGACATCTTTTTTTATGTACCATGAAAGAAAACTATTCTCGAGCTATAAATTAATTTTTTTGCAGTTACGATGCACTAAAAGAGCTCGTGGGCCACACCAAAAAGCCTAGTGGGCCGCAAGTTCCCCATCCCTGTTTTAGAGCAATTGGAAATTGACAAAAAATCCAATAATCCGAAAGCTAGTTTGATAAATGAACAAACATATATATTATTATGTACTTTTTAATTTGCTTATTGTTATAGTATCTAATTTGCTTATTGTTATGTTATCTTTAATTTGCTTATTGTTACATTTTTTTGTAGGTTTATAATTATATTTTTATTTAGTTCATATGTATGTTTTTTGTTTAAATTACAATGTAAAACTGCATATCTCGATACAGGAATGCCCTAGTGAGATATGCAGCTTATGTTTCTCATGTACTTCTTATTTTTTTCAATAAATAAATAAATAAATAAATATATAATTCCCTCGCCACTCTTAGATAAGTTAAAATATTAGATATCATAAAAATATATTATTATGCTGAAAAAGAAACCCAGGAGTCATCATTTGTGATATCTCACTCAAGCAGCGGCATTCTAAATTTCTACCTTTTTGAACACTTTAAGTTTTAAAGAGTCTATAAAACTGCTTACAAAAAACTTGAAATATACTTGTGACCACTACAATAGTGACGATAGTTTTAAAAGCTTGGAATGTAGTTGCAAGGACAACATTGAAGTGTGCGTGAATTCAAAAAATTCAAAAACGTCAAATGTCAATACGCTGATGGTTTTTTGTCTTTTGTTAAACATATATTACTGCAGTTCTTTCTTACACGCTAAATAACAACTGTCGAATTGAGACAAACGGTGAACGTATGTTTGCACCCCCCCAAAGGAAACATACAATCATTATCTCCCACACACGTGTAAGGAAAATTAAACGCAAGGAAAAATGAGTAATTTAGAGAAAATATTAGTACGAACTTTCTGTGTCTCATGTTTTGTCTCACCCTTATTTAATGAACGTATGTGGTGACAAGGAATGTATGTTATTCCCTTTCAATCACTCAATTCCCCACACGGTGATGTAAGGCAATGTTCCGAGAGAGTTCTGCAACGTGACGATTACGTTTACAATACGAGGGTTGTCTAAGAACTACCCTACCCTTCACCCTTCTAATTTAAAAAAAGTGTATTTACTAAAAATCGTGTGACATTTTAGGTAAATAAATAAATAAATTAATAACGTTTATTCATCAATATATATGTTTTTTAATACTAGCTGGTCCCGGCATGCGAAATTATTTCTCCCTGAGTGTCCTTCCGCCTCCCCTTCTTCTCCTGCGTCCTCTTCCCCTCTCGCGTTCCCACTCCGTCACCTCCACCTTCCCTCTCCCCACTCCACTCCACCCCCCCCCTTTCCCCGTCCCGCGAACCTCCCTCCCGGGTTCCCCCCCCCTCCCTCCCGCTTTCCATACATTCAGTTTTTAAACCTCGTGTGCCACCAATAGCAATTTTTTATACAAATTTCATAATGCCAGAGCTCACCTGAAGTTTTATAAAAACTTTGTCCTGACAATAAAGAACACAAAAAAAAAGAATTATCCAATTAGGTGCAGTCGTTCGAAAGTTATGCGCTTAGCAACACATTCAGCGATTCATTTTTATGTTATAGATTTCACGTTTTGTTCTCTTATCAACGATATGGTCACTGCTCAACTACAATTCAGGGTTTCTCCTGGAATGCAGCTGGTTTTCAGCAGTTCTTCTAATATGAAACAAAAAATAAAATAAAATAAATACAAAAATTAAATTACATAAAAAAGATATCACCACAATTTTTCAACATAGTCCACGTTACGGTCGATGCACTTGGTGAGCCGTGGCACAAGATCCTTGATTTCCTTGTCGTACAAGTCCGCCGCCAAAAATGCTCTCACCTCTTCCTCCGCGTCCTAGTCGTTCTCAAAGTTTTTCCGGCCAAATGTTTTTTTTACATGAATACCGCACAAGAGTCCCAACTGCTCCCGTATGGAGTCAGTGAGACTATGGCATCCCAATTGGGGTATGTTGTGAGGCTGAAGGTAGTGGGGAGTGAAGGAGATAGGGAGGATAGATAGGAAGGTGGGAAAGTACCTGGCTATTCAGATCTGGTTACCAAACACGGCAAAAGCCACTTCAGCCAACGTGTCAATTCTGAATGGTGGTCTTACACCAGGGCGATACTGAGAGTATCTTCCACTCTGGAAAGTGCCGCAAATATACTATATATTTTTTTAAATGAATAAATTGTCAAATACACAAATTAATCAAATAAAATTTATTTGCCACGCCGGGATTCGATCCCGCGACCTTCGGAATGCTAGTCAAGCGCCTTACCGCTGCACTACGCTGGCCGTCAATGTGAAATGTTGCTTCAGGTGGAGAAAAACATGCAAATCATGCCACTGATTGCCTTTTTGATTCTGGGGTTAGGTGGTGAGCCCATATTTCAACCCAAAAAAGCTTGGTGGAAAAATGGTTCCGAGGCCTGAGAGGTTAACTATAAACTCGGTCTACCTATAGAAACCATAAATTACAATCACTTTATGAAACAATTAGACTTATCAAAACTTATTGTAGACTATTATTTTTTATTTGATAAACTAACGTTTAAGACAAGATTTTTTATGCATATCACAAAGGGTAACAATTATTATAAGCATTAACTATGAGCCGGAAACACTCATCTATATTGAAAAAAATCTTCCGAGAAAAGATACTTGCCGCCAACGGGACTTGAACCCGTGTCCTTCTGATTGCCGGTCACGTGCTCTGACCACTGAGCTATGGCGGCTTATCTAATACCCGCCAAATAATTCAATCTCTATAAATAAAAATGAATCCCCGAAATGTATGTACGCGCATAACTTCCGAACGACTGCACCAAATTGTATAATTCTTTTATTGTTGTGTTCGTTATTGCCAGGAAAAGGGTTGTATGAAACTATTGGTGAGCTCTGGCATTATGAAATTTGTATAAAAAAATTGCAATAGGTGGCAAGCGAACTGTTTTAAAACTGAATGTTGTATCGGAACGGAATGTATGGAACGCGGGAGCGGGGAGGGGGAGGGGAGAGGGGGAACTCGGGAGGGGGGTCGCGGGACCGGTGAAAGGGGGAGTGGAGTGGGGAGAGGGAAGGTTGAGGAAGCGGAGTGGGAACGTGAGAGGGAAAGGGGACGCGGGAGAGGAAGGGGAGGCGGAAGGGGAACGGGATAAATGGGAAAGGACACGCAGGGAGAAACAATTTCTTTATTAAATGGCATAGCAACGCATGCCGGGAACCAGCTAGTATATACTAGTGTTTCATTCAACAATTACTGTTTATTATATTATCCCACCTGAAAACAACCAACTTTATTTTTGCGAGAGAGACATTGTTAGTGTTAAATCTCTTGCTAGGTGGCATCGAGACAAATAATGTCTAAATTTTTTGGGGAAATACTTTAACTTGTCAATTAATATTTTTATTTGATAAACTAACATTTAAAACAAGATTTTTTATGCATATCACAAAGGGTGACAATTATTATAAGCAATAACTATCAGCCTGAAACACTCATCTACATTGAAAAAAATCTTCCGAGAAAAGATACTTGCCTTGATTTCCTCGGAAGATTTTTTTCAATGTAGATGAGTGTTTACTTATTGTAGACAGCCCTGTTTTACATGAACCTAGTAGCAAATAGTTTGCAATACTTTCTCAGCAATAGTAAATGTGTTCAACTGCACGGAATTCCAAACTTCAATGAATCATGCATGAGTGACATCTATGGTCTGTTTATCATACTTAAATACTTTAATTATCCGTAAGAAATCCCAGTTTCCAACTCAGCAGTCAGATGTCTCCAGTAACACTATTTACTTATTATTTATTTATTTAACGCCCAGAGGGCTTTTGCATGGTTGGTGGTACAATAAATTTATGACAGATGATTTTTCAACAGATAAAGAAATAATAAAAATAAAATTAGATAAGAAATGCACATACGTCACAAAATAAAAATAAAATATATAGGTACTGCGATACAAATAATATATATAGGTACTGCGATTTGATAAGTTTACAAAAATACAGATATGTTTAGGAATAGAATTGGAATTAGTTTTTTTACTAGTTCCACAAAATTCGCCAAGTTGATGTTAAATATGTCGACATCACCTAAATACTGATTCCCCATAGTGTGAAATCGTTGTATAGGAGAGTGGGCAATGTAGTTCCGCTTGTGAATGCTGCAGAAGAATAGTGTATTTTGTGGCGTGGTTACTGTCGGTATTCGTAAGTTTATGAGTTGTAGGAATTAGCAACAGTCAAATTTAGAGTGAAGTCGTTTATTTTACGTCGGTCTTCTAGTGTATGTATTTTTGGAATATTTAGTAATAGATCATATTTTAAGTCTTCTAGTGGGATACTTAATTTATAATTTATAAAACGCAGAAACTTTTTTTGTATTTGCTCAATATTATTAACGTGAATTTTGTAAGATGGAGACCAAACTACCGAGTTATATTCAATTTGGATTCTAACTAGAGATTCAAATAATAGTTTAATGGCTTCTATGGAACTATAGTTTTTAGTTGTTCTTAATAAGAAGCCTAGTGTTTTCATACCTTTATTCATAATTTGGTGGATATGATTGGCGAAACTTAGTTTTTCATCCAAAATAATTCCAATATCTCTCATTTCCGTGACTCTGCTCTAAAGCTGTGTTATTGATGGAATCTTAATATATAAAACAAAGTCGGGTTAGTTACAGTATTTATAACTCGAGAACGGCGAACGGAGAACGGATCTTTGATTTGTTGGATTTGTCTCCGCCCCGGACAACAGAATAACCATTAAAACATCGCAAAAATTCACGAAAAAGAAAGTTATCAAGAAAATTCATTTCCTCATACATTTTGTATGGAACGAATTTTCATATTTAAAAAGAGCTGCAGCAATATTGTGTTAGTTAGGTGTATTGAAGTTTGCGTGAATGCCAATAATTCAAAAACGTCAAATGTCAATGCGATGATTGTTTTGCTTTTGTTTTTAAACATATAATGCTGTTTCTCTTTCTTACACACTAAATGTCAATAGTTGAAAATGAGACGAACGGTGAACGTATGTCTGCACAACTCCAGGAAAAAGGCCACTTCTTTCGAAAACATTAAAGGCACATTCCACGTCATAGGCATTACAACGTAGAGTATTGCAATTTGGTGAAGTCAATCAAATACATCTGAAAATTTGTCACAAAAGTCACTGATACGGCGGTTTTTGGCATTCAAACTACACAGTTCATCTAAAAAGTGACGAATGCTTCTACTTTGGGTTGTTGCTTGTGAATATTCGTGGGCTGACATTGTTTGAATCACAAGTCAATGTTGTAGTGTGCCGACATTTATTGAAAGATCTGCGTAATGACTCAAGATTTTTTGGAGGCGCAATGATTCTGCTTTCTGACGATTTCCGCCAAACACTACCAGTCATTCCAAGATCGACCGCTGCCGATGAAATAAATTTCCTCAAATCATTGACTCTGCGGAGCTATGTGAAGAAACTTCAACTGACGATACATATGCGAGTTGCATTGCTAAACAATCCATCTGCCGAAGATTTCTCCAAGCAATTGCTGATTATGGGTAATGAGTAATGACAAAACGAAAAATGTCGTATATCACGAGGTGCTTCAATGAAGGGAATCGACCCAAGTGCAACACACCCAGTAAATAGTTTAACATAAAGTAGTACAATAATGCCACGTGAATCATTTTGATTCGCTTAAATAAAGCAAATGCCTTGCTGCCACGTGAATTACATTTCTTAATTCATTTTGAGTATTCATTTTAACTTAAAAAATGAAATTAATTCAGCTAATAAGTTAACACAACAGTTATTGATTTTGAGGCGGTACGAAGTTCGCCGGGTCAGCTAGTATTCGAATAAAACAGGATTTTTATTTCTGAAGAAAGTCAAGGTTTTACATTTTTCTACATTTAAAAATAAATTATTTTGAACGCACCAATCTTTAAACTTACTAATATTTGACTGTAGTATATGGCAATGATTTATATCTGTTATTTTCTTGTATAGCTTGATGTCATCAGCAAAGAGCAATACCTCGACATCATTGAAGCAATTCGTTATATTATTGATGAAAATGAGGAACAAAACCGGGCCAAGGTGACTACCTTGCGGTAGGCCACTAGTAGCCCAGAAAGCTTTCGAGAACCAAGATTTTATTTTGATGAACAGTTTACGATTTAATAAAAAGCTAGTAAACCATTTTAGCATGTTATCCCTTATTCCTAGAGCAAATAGTTTTTGGATTAGTAGTTTATGGGATACTTTGTCAAATGCCTTCGAAAAGTCTGTATATATGCAGTTGACTTGTTTATTTTCAGCAAAAGATTGTATTATAAAGTTTTCCTTTTATATCGACAGATAATTGTTTTTCAGAGTGGGGTATTTTTTTTTTACATTAGTTTCACACAGGAGGCACCGAGGAAATTTTTTTTTTTAATTTTTTAGATATTCATATAACTGATTAAATTGTTAATAATAAAGTCTGTAATAGCCCATACCTAAAATATTTCGAACTGCCTGAAATATGTGTTTTAAAAATGATCTTCGCAGAGCTAGTAATTCCGTTACCGCGAACTTGCTGGAAAACCAATTAGCTACACGCAGACCAACTAAAAGTACAAACCATTGCTTCTTGCGATCTTCTGACTGCGAGATAAAGGACTTTCTTTTTGATAAATGTTCTCGTAAACCAATATTTTTGGTTCCGGTGTCATTTTTAAGACCTACACGCCCTGTCTAGATATACTTGGTCGAAGGGGATGTACCTTAAATTAAATATGTTTCTAAGTGTTGTTTGATCAAGTTGTCAATCCTCTAAAAATTCATTGTAAAATAAATGACTCGAAAGAAAAAATCGAAGTGTTTTGAACTCTATTAAAGGACCCATCATAATAAACCTGAACAAAGGTTATAATTTTTTTTTTGTTTTTTAAGAAAAACTCTCTTATATAACTTTTGAAGGTTGTTCCCATCAACGTAATATATCATTGAAGAAGAAGATAACAATAATATCTAATCAAAACGAAAATAAGAAAGAGAACAAGACAAATGAAAAAAATGACAATGGAAAAATAATTAGTTGAAGATAATATTGTTAATACTGACTATTATTATGATGGCTTTTAATTTATTTTTTTAAAACTGATTACCGCACAAGAGTCCCA
This sequence comes from Limnephilus marmoratus, assembly GCA_917880885.1. Lineage (NCBI taxonomy): Eukaryota > Metazoa > Arthropoda > Insecta > Trichoptera > Limnephilidae > Limnephilus > Limnephilus marmoratus. Next base: position 60,535,718 of record OU862907.1, read on the forward strand.
ACTGCTCCCGTCTGAAGCCAGTGGAGACTATGGCATCCCCAATTGGGGTATGTTGTGAGGCTGAGGGTAGTGGGGAGGGGAAGGAGGTAGGGAAGAGAAAGGTGGGGAAGTACCTGGCTATTCAGATCTGGTCACCAAACACGGCTAATGCCACTTCAAGCAACGTTTCAATTCTGAATGGTCTGAGAGTATCTTCCACTCTGGAATGTGCCGCAAATATACTATATATTATTTTAAATGAATAAATTGTGAAATAACACAAATTAATAAAATAAAAGTTATTTGCCATGCCTGGATTCGATCCCGCGACTACGCCGGCCGTTCTTGACAGAAGGGAGCAATAGCGAAATTGGTTAACGCGCACGTCTCGGTTAGAAGAGAGGTCTGGGTTCGTGTCCCAGTTGCGACCATTGTCTTTTTTTCTGTTTTCTGTGTCTTGTTCTCTTTCATATTTTCGTTTTGATTAGATATTATTGTTATCTTCTTCTTCAATGATATATTACATTGATGGGAATAACCTGCAAAAGTTAAAAAAGAGAGTTTTTCTTATAAAAAAATTGAATATTCATTTAGACTTTTATAAAAAGCCAATAGTTCCATATGAATAAATTCGAATACTTTTATCCGAGACGCTATCCAGGATACAAACCAATTCTTAGAATGTGTTGTTTCCAAAAAAAAAGGTAGTTGCCCATAATATGGAAAAATAATTAGTTGAAGATAATATTGTTAATTATTCTAAAATTTTAAATATGAGATTGACGATTATGACGGCTTGACAGAAGGTAGCAATAGCGAAATTGGTTAACGCGCACAACCCGAGAGGTCTGGGTTCGTGTCCCAGTTGCGACCATTGTTTTTTTTCTGTTTTCGGTGTCTTGTTCTCTTTCATTGTCTTGTCTATACTTTGTCATACTAAAATATATTGTTTCTGTATTTCCCGCTAAGCACTTGCATACTGCTTGCTAACAACGTATGCAGGGACATTGGAGGTCTAGTTTCATTTTCAAATGTAGAGTCGTTTTTACCAAAAAAATTAGAGTCCTTGCAAGAGCCTTGAAGGGGTAACCATCTGTTACCTATACCAGGGCGGGTAAGTGGTGGGTCCTCCAATGTTCTCTTTCATATTTTCGTCGGATTATTATTGTTATCTTCTTCTTCGATACTATAATTTAAGATTTTGTAATGTTTCACAGGTTCGGTGCCAACAACGAAAGCTACGGTATATCCCTCAGGTGGTGGTGGTGGACCACCTCCAACACCTCCACGTAAGTCCAGCATCCAAATGGATGGATATTTCATTTTGGTCTTGTTTATATGTATTAAACAAACAAAGCAGTACATTGGTTACGGTGATAAAAACCTAAATTACAAAATAAAAAATTTCATAGTGGGTACCAGTAATATGTTTATTTTTGTTTTATTTTAAAAAGAAAGACAAACATTACCGGGTTACGAATAACCTAACAATGTTTGAAAATCTCATAATACCACCACAGAAAGCCGAAAATATTGCTTGTGTTATGATGGAGGACTTAGCCAGCCGAGGATCGAACACGCGACGCCTGGGTGGGGCCCAAGCGCTATGCCCACTCAACCACTGACCGGTCATATGATGGACCAATGACGATTGCCTTTCTGTTGTGATGATCTACCAATTTAGATGTAAAGTTAAATAGAGCTTCTCCAAGCGCATACAAATGCCGTTTTTAAAGAACCAGCGTTTTCATCCTGCGACAAATATCCCCGAAAAAATATCCTCCAACAAAATTCCTACGGAGAAAACACCCCCCAACAAAATATCTATTAAAACTTAACCTAACCTTTCCTAACACAAAAAGGGGACAAAAATAATACAGACATCCTGCAAACACCATATATAATTATTCAAAAATAGTAACATTGGACAAAAATAATACAGACATCCTGCAAACACCATATATAATTATTCAAAAATAGTAACATTGGACAAAAATAATACAGACATCCTGCAAACACCATATATAATTATTCAAAAATAGTAACATTGGACAAAAATAATACAGACATCCTGCAAACACCATATATAATTATTCAAAAATAGTAACATTGGACAAAAATAATACAGACATCCTGCAAACACCATATATAATTATTCAAAAATAGTAACATTGGACAAAAATAATACAGACGTCCTTTAAAACCCCTCCGCAACGTTAGCAGATATAAGCATTAGAAATAGGACAGCAGTCAAGTACAATAAGCGTGTTTACACGTAAGCGCATCTGTTTCCATAGAAATCGTTCTAACTCCGTTATTGTTTTAGTTACATCCCTAAACCAAAAAGTAAAAGGTCGATAGTAGATCAAGCTGTACATTTCTATCAAGTTGTTTATAGAAATACATAACAGGAATCAGCTGTCAGTCGCGTAGTTGATCAAAATATTTTCCCGCCCAAATTTACTACCGGCAGCTCGTCCGCGCTCGACATTTTTAATTTTTATCAAATATTTTTATATGAAATGATAAAAAATTGAGGTTACAAAAGTGTTTATTACACATATATACAATAGAATAAGTATTGTTGTTTACATAATCTGTGATTTTAGTACCGTTTTCACATAAAAAAAACATCACATGAGTCATTTTTACCTATTTTTAATGTTTGCATGCTAAATTTTAATATTTACAAATCTTAATATTTATTTGTAATAAAATAATTCGAAAGCTCATTTTGTAACCTTTCTAAAACAGTTTTTACTATTCGGCTACGTACAGAAATGTTTCATTTATAGAGCTTTAATTGTGACGTGGTAATAGCACAAAGTTTTCGTAAAATGTCATTTTGTTTGAGACAATTCAAGTGCATATTGGCGAAAATTCGGAGGGGTTAAAGTCAATAAATTATTGATCAAAAATAGTAAAATGTGACATAAATAATGCAGATAATAAAAATTGTTCAAAAATAGTAAAATGGTACAAAAATAATACAGATAACAATAATTTATTAGAAAGTCTGTATTATTTTTGCCCCATTTTTTGTTAGGTTAGGTTAGGTTTTAGTAGACATTTTATTGGGGGATGTTTTGTCGGTAGGATATTTTGTCGGAGGATATTTTGTCGGAGGATTTTTTATCGGAGGATATTTTGTCGGAGGATATTTTGTCGGAGGATATTTTATCGGAGGATTTTTTATCGGAGGATATTTTGTCGGAGGATATTTTATCGGAGGATTTTTTATCGGAGGATATTTTGTCGGAGGATATTTTGTCGGAGGATATTTTGTCGGAGGATATTTTATCGGAGGATATTTTGTCGGAGGATTTTTTATCGGAGGATATTTTGTCGGAGGATATTTTATCGGAGGATATTTTGTCGGAGGATTTTTTATCGGAGGATATTTTGTCGGAGGATATTTTGTCGGAGGATATTTTGTCGGAGGATATTTTATCGGAGGATATTTTGTCGGAGGATATTTTGTCGGAGGATATTTTATCGGAGGATATTTTGTCGGAGGATATTTTGTCGGAGGATATTTTATCGGAGGATATTTTGTCGGAGGATATTTTGTCGGAGGATATTTTGTCGGAGGATATTTTGTCGGAGGATATTTTGTCGGAGGATATTTTGTCGGAGGATATTTTGTCGGAGGATATTTTGTCAGAGGATATTTTGTCGGAGGATATTTTGTCGGAGGATATTTTATCGGAGGATATTTTGTCGGAGGATTTTTTATCGGAGGATATTTTGTCGGAGGATATTTTGTCGGAGGATATTTTGTCGGAGGATATTTTATCGGAGGATATTTTGTCGGAGGATTTTTTATCGGAGGATATTTTGTCGGAGGATATTTTGTCGGAGGATATTTTGTCGGAGGATATTTTATCGGAGGATATTTTGTCGGAGGATATTTTGTCGGAGGATATTTTATCGGAGGATATTTTGTCGGAGGATATTTTGTCGGAGGATATTTTATCGGAGGATATTTTGTCGGAGGATATTTTGTCGGAGGATATTTTGTCGGAGGATATTTTGTCGGAGGATATTTTATCGGAGGATATTTTGTCGGAGGATATTTTGTCGGAGGATATTTTGTCGGAGGATATTTTGTCGGAGGATATTTTGTCGGAGGATATTTTGTCAGAGGATATTTTGTCGGAGGATATTTTGTCGGAGGATATTTTGTCGCGTGATAAAAAGTCGTGGAACCAAGTCATACAATCTCTAGTTCTAAATTTAATAAGCTGACAATATTAGAATTCTTCTTTTATCTTATGGGTTTTTGTTGCATTAAAATGCTTGTGCAATGATGGATGATGAAGATACCAGAGGTTTGAACCAGCGCCGTCTGGGTGGGAACCTGACGCAATTGTTCACTCATATACTAATCGGTAAAACCGTTTTATTTTCCAGTTGGTAGTGCAGCTTGTAGACTCGCATGCGCGAGTTATTGTGATTACTCTCAAGGACCGTGCACCTACTATCTCCCAGAGAAATGTTATTGTAAGTTACAACTTAATAACTATGAATTAGGTCATTCTGAAGAGGTACTACTTGATTCATCCAAATCAGTACAACAAAAACTGTTGTTGAAAGTTGTTTTTGTTTTTCAATTTTTTGTTAATTGAAATATGCATGGTGTTAAGATAATACGAAGCGACGTGAGCTCCATCTATATCAAATTGTGTGTACTTATAACTGTCAATTGTGTGTCGCGGCTCGAACTCTGAGCAATAAGATTGTCTCCCGATATATTTGATTAATATAAATAAATTCATTGCTTTAAAGAACTGTTGTAATTCATAACCCTTCACATGGCATGCATATTTCCATTAAAATTGTTGAATGGCAAAGAAATAAAGAAACAATCATTTATAATTTTTACCATGAATTGTCAGCATTAAAAATAGAAATATTGAAAACAAACTCATCTGTATTAAACTTGAGATGGTCGTAGGAATTCAAAAATAGTAAAATGAGATAAAAATACTACAGACATCATGTAAAGACAATAAATAATTGTTCAAAAATAGTTTAATGGGACAAAAGTAATACAGACATCTTATAAAGACAATAAATAATTGTTCAAAAATAGTAAAATAGGACAAAAATAATACAGAAAACAAAAATTGTTCAAAAATAGTAAAATTGTACAAAAATCATACAGATAACAATAATTTATAAGGATGTCTGTATTATTTTTGTCCCATTTTTTGTTAGGTTAGGTTAGGTTTTAGTAGACGTATTTTTGGAGATGTTTTGTCCGTAGGATATTTTGTCGGAGGATATTTTGTCGGAGGAATTTTTTTCGCATTGAAAATAATAAGGGACAAAAAAAGAAACAATCATTTATAAATTTTACAACGAATTGTCAGCATAAAAAATAGAAATATTGAAAATAAACTCATCCGTATAAAACTTGAGATGGTCGTAGGAACAAACAAGTTCTTAGTTTTAACATAATCCATAATCGTATTGACAGCCCATTCCTCTTGGAATGTTATGGCTTATACGTGCCTGAAAATTTCAGCCGTATGCGTCGACACGACTTGTTCAAAATACCATACGGCAGAACAGATATTCTAGCACAGCATAGCAAGACAAGAGGAATGGTGCTGTTGAACGAAATATCGGAAACACTAGATATATATAACCAGTAGCGTAGCTAGCATTGGTGGCACCCGGGGCGGAAAATGTGGTGTCACCCCCCCCCATTAAAGTTTTTCTTTGAGAAATTTAAAACGCAAATTTCGACCTCCTTAAATATAAAAAAACATTACTAGCTAGTCAAATGTGTAAATAAAACAACAACATTTTTGGGAATCCCGACCGACCGAGCCATAGAGCTACAAATAACCGAGTTCCGAATGGAGTCTTCAATTCTAATATGCTGCAAAATTCTGAAGAAAATCATTTGCTGGCATGAAAACATCATTTTAACAACCCACATTTAAGTTAAAACCAGTTTTGTGTTCTGAGTGTAACGATAAAATTTCAATTGTGAAATTGTAAAGGTGTAGGTCCTCAGCTTTAATTATGAATGCACGCAGTACACGAAAATGGTTTTCCGCCGATCTTTGCAGCATATAGTTGCAACTTTCAAATCTTGCACGTGGAACTCGAAAATGGTTTCCTTTGAAATTTCTTTTGAAACTCTGCTCATCTGCGAACCCTTATCGAAGGAAACCATTCCCGAGTTCCACTATTACAAGATACTCCCTGAGTTGCAAGATATGAAGGTTTCAGACTACATGCTGCAAATACTAGAGGAAAACCATTTTCATGTTATGGGTGTAGTTTTAACTAAAAACGAGTTACCGAATACAGATTCAATCTTAAATTTCAACCAGTTTTGAATAAATATGGTTCAATTTTAATTTTAGCTGGTAGACTCTTACCAGATTAATTCTTAAGTTAAAACAAGTCTTGTATTCAGAATTTCAAAAAAATGGATATTTTATATATGGATAGATGAGGATGCATGTACTGACGCATTTCGAAGGATTCTCACCATTCTACCATTCTCATTTTCCAAATGCATTTAAAAAAAATCAAGTTGCATACTATGTGTGGCTAAAATCAGAGGAAAACCATTTTTGAGTTCTGGATGCAGTTTTGAACCTGTGGAAACGCGTACAGAAAGTTAAAACCAGTTTTGTTCTTCAAATGCAGGATAAATTTCGAAACCGTTCTAAAGTTCCGAGTGGAGTCTTCAATTCTAAAATGCTGCAGAATTCTGAGGAAAATCATTTGCTGGCGTGAAAATGTAATTTTAACTACCCATTCTTATTTTTTTTCTCATAAGAAGCAATTACTTTGTGGTTAGACATTATATTATAAAAATAAATAAAACACTTTGTATTTTAACCACGAATTTATTAAATTACATATCGACCGGTTTCGCTTACATTAAGCTTCTTCAGGATATAAGTAATAATAACTAAATGTTAATGAGAGCTATGGCTTATATATAAGTTGAGTGACAGAGGGAGAAAGAAAATGACCAAGAACATAATTAGAAAGAGACAAAGTATTTGACAGAGGTAAAGAGGATAATCAATTAGTGGGAGGGAGACAACAATACAATAATCAATTAGTGGGAGGGAGACAACAGTATAGATCTAATCACAAATAAAAACCAACAGTTAACGGTAATAAATGAGATATTAAACAAATTTTGATGTATTTTACATTATAAGATAAAGGACGATATTTAGATATATGATAATATTAATAATGAAGGACATCAGACTAACACTAAAACACATACATAATATCATGGGTTAGGATGGATTGCTGGAAATAAGTTAAAAATAGGGCTATAAGGTGAATTTTTTTGATTTGATAAATTGATTTGGTTATTGAGTAAGAATTCTGACATATTTGTATTTAATGATTTCCTAATCTCTAAAGCTTCTAAATTGTCTAGTTTTATACCTATATTATTTTTATGTAATATGCGAGTTCCTGAAATTTTATTAAAATTTTATTAAAAGATAAGCGCCCCCCCCCGCCCCCCATCGCCACGCTACTGTATATAACTCTTCTTTAGATAGCCTTAAGATTTTTTTGTATAATAATCATCTTCCTAGGTGTTAAGACTGTCAAAATGAGAAAATTGTACAGTAATTGGATCAAAAATCTGTTGTACAATTAAAAAAAAAAAAAAAAAACCAGTACGAAAAATCTTTTTCTATGAGTTGTCCTATCTCCATTCAGTATGTTCAATCTCCTTATGGATAATTTTGATGATGCATTTTTATTAAATTTACATTTTAAAATTTAAAATAAAATATCAAAAACGATAATCAATCACTTTACTAAGAATTATTTGCTAATGAGACCTTTAGATTTACGGAAATAGGTCCATCTTAAACATCCAAGAAAACCTCCTACTGTAAAATTTGTTATTTTAATGGTGTACCTATATTTGCTATACATATATTTATTTGTCTAAATTCTACACATTTTCTGGTATTAATGTCGAATCGGGATCAAATCAAATGTTTGAAAATTTTCCACTTCGTAATAATTCATTTATTATGTCCAGTAGATGAGGTCCTATCACTGGCATTGCATCTCTCAAAACTATATACTTACTCCATCTGGACTCTCTTTTGATTTAATGCTGTTAAGAATCTGTAAAAGATACGTTTAATCACTCTCTTTAAACACAAGTTTTTCTCAGTTTATTCGAACATTTCTCACGTAGATGTCTTCCTTCAGTATTGGTATACTCTTGTAGAACTCGAGATTGAGGTTGCATGTTGGAAGTCTTTATTGAGTTCTAACAAGATTACAATTTTACAAATCAATTCTGAACTGGACAGCGGAATAGATTAAATACACTACCGGTACTAGGTGAACAAACGAACGTGGATTTTTACTGGGTCAAGGTTAACTGCGGTTGCGTGAGGCGAGAATACTGAATGCTATGTAAACACTGGAAACACTGTACTGTGTGCGTTGCTGGGCGCCTTTATATAGTCCGGCAAGTCGGAGTATTGCTTCGTCTGGTGGTAATTCATCACTCGGCGACTTTCTCGAAAGCGCCCGAACTGTGCATTTCAGGCGCGCAATGGTTCGTACCTTTTCTGGAACGCGTGAGAGGTAGGTAGGTCTGCAGTTCATTATCGATGCGATAGGTACCTACACATCCAGCCATAATAATGCCGGCGCTAGGTGTATTTAACGAGAGGTGGCCGGAACGTTCTCGTTAGTTCGGTATTCGAACACTTTAACATGGGCGTTGCTTCTGGAAAGATCCATATATATATTTCGGAAACAATCCAGAGCATGTGGTAGCAGAGGCTGGCTGCTACACTCTGATGCAATTCTATTATGTTGTCACGAGCAATATCGCAATACGAGAGAGGATGTGGACTATAAATCAAATTTGTAGGATACAAGACAATTGACGGCGTTTTTCAAAGTCGATCACAGGAATTGGCAAATGGAAGGAAAAAGCTATATAGAAGGGTTCATTTGCTATCATGGGCCGATCTTGATGCTGGCTGCTCTATGGTGGCTGTTCACCACGATAATGGCACAATGGTGGTTACAATTACGTCGCCTCAGTTCTTATTTGTCTAACAGACCATTTTAGTTTTTGTTCAATCTCACCTTTATTACCGACACTTTTTAAAATATTAATTAGTATTTTACTAACTTTCAAGGGAGATGTGAACGATATCACGGCGAAATTACAACTGATTTAATTTGGGTAATTTTCGATTTTTGTGCAATATTGTACATGTATTCCAAGTAGGTATGCATCTCCTTCCTCTTATTCTAATAAGTAGGGAATTTCAAGGAAAGGAGAAAGACAAAGGGATAAAATAACAATGAAAGGACTTGGGAACATGGGTTTCAGTTCTTAAGCTCTTTCAGAATTAAACAATGCTGTTTGCAAAATATTTGTTGAAGCAGTTTTGTATGCTACCCTGTATCTGAGGTGGAAAATGAATGTCGTATTTCATTCCTTTATTTTCGGTTTGTAGTAATCCTTTTATGGTTTTCCACATTTTTTAATGTTTCCTTTTTCAGAGATAATTTTATTTTTGAAGTAATCGTTCTTACAAACTTTAAATTAGTTTTGAGTATTTAATTCTCGTATTTTGATGTTTTCCAGTTTTGTTTGTTTCTTGAGATTTTTACAATTTTGTACAGTCTATCTCTATCGTATTATGTTGTTTGTATTTCTTCATTAAACCATTTATTTGTTTCTCTTATTTTAGAAGTTTGGATTGGTGTTGACTTGTCAATTATTACTTCTTGTAGGCTTTTAAAATGTAAATTTTTTTAAATTTATATGTTTATTTCGAATTCTAAAATTTAAACGCGAATTTTATCACCTTTACAGAAACAGTTTTTAGTTTTCGAATGAGTTCACAAAATTCCATCGATTTGCATTTTATTGCAATGCAAAAATATTTTGATCTTCTGACGAAATAGACTCAAGGCCTGAAACTCGGTCTACCTATAGAAACCATAAATTATTATCACTTGACGTAATAATTGAATTTATTAAAACTTGTTTCCAGGTTGACATTTATTTTTAAAATTGTTAATTGTATTTTAGACAGCCCTGTTTTACATGTACCTAGTTGCATGCGGTTGGCAACACTTTTTCAACAACCTTTTTTCAACTGCAAGGAATTTAGTTATAAGAAAGCTATAATTTTAATTTGTAATGTTCAACAGGTAAAGATTTTTTTTTCAAAATTTCAATATTTTGTATGAAGATTTTCACGATTCGTTCAGTTTGGGGATACGCCGCATCGACATTTCAGCGTGTCTTCATACAAAAAGTTGAAATTTTGAAGTACAACAAAAATCGTTTTCAGCTACAACATCAATAAGGTCGTACTTTTCAAAATTAGAACTCTAGCTCAATGAAAACTTACGGACCGCCACTGGACCTAGTTGTATGCAGTTGGCAATACTTTCTCAGTAATAGTAGATGTGTTCAACTGCGTGAAATTTAGTTACAAGAAGGCTATAATTTTATTTTGTAATGTTTAACAGGTCCGGTGATAATAACGTTTGCTCGGCGAGCAAATACACCACCTCCTACAACAACTACAATAGATTCAACTAGTAAGTCCAGCATCCAAATATTTTATTTTTGTTAAATTTTAATTACTTTTATTTATTTGTACAATCTCGGATCATATATCACGGCTCACTCCAGCATGCTACAAACTCCTGGGTTTCATCATCAGAACATGTAAGCAATTTGATGACCCAGATGCAATGATAGCCATGTTCGATGGCGTCATAAGAAGTAACCTGGAGTATGCTAGTGGTGTGTGGACTACACACCAAGCTAAATATATTAATATGCTAGAACAAATTCAGAAAAAGTTCCTTAGGTATGTCTATATGCGGATGCATGGAACGTACTCGAGATTCATGCACCATATTGAATTACACGAGGCAACAAATAGATTTAGCTTGGAAACTAGACGTTATGCAAATCTTGCAATTCTTGGTTTTAACATAATCCATAACTGTATTGACAGCCCATTCCTCTTGGAATGTTATGGCTTATAAGTGCCTGAAAATCTCAGCCGTAGTCGTTGACACGACTTGTTCAAAATACCATACGGCAGAACAGATGTTCTAGCGCAGCATAGCATGACAAGAGGAATGGTGCTGTTGAACGAAATATCGGAAACACTAGATATATATAACTCTTCTTTAGATAGCTTTAAGATTTTTTTGTATAATAATCATCTTCCTAGGTGTTATGACTGTCAAATTGAAAAAAAATTGTACAGTAATCGGATAATTAAAAAAAAAAACAAATGTATTCAACAAACAAAGCAGTACATTGGTAACAGTGATGAAACCCTACCTAACTAACCATCACGCCGTTTCACTGCAGGGATAAGCAGAGAGGACGGAACGCCAAACAACTCGGTCTTGGCACACACTTCTTGCCTCGTTCACATTCATACATCGTCTCATACATGCTCTTCTATTATTCTGACTCTTGACATGACCCGACTCAAGCATCTGATTCAATTGGTCGTGCCATGCCTTTCTCGGGCGTCCCCGACTTCTTCTACCATTCACATTTGCGTCGTACATTCTCCTTACACTTATTTCCTCGTTCATTCTCTCTACATGCCCAAACCATCGAAGCGCTCCTTTCTTAATCTTACTCATTGCGCTTACATTACCCTTGCATTCTTTGTCGATCTCGACGTTTCTCACACGATTGCACATGGTTTTATCACACATACGCCTCACGGATCTCATTTCTACAGAATTCAGTCTACTTTCAACCTTCCTCTGCCAGTTCCATGCCTCACTGTCATACATCAGGGTAGGGCTAGCTTCGCTTCTTTGGACAGTTTTTTGTTTGGTTCCAACGGCGTTCAGTCCTCTATTGATAGAGTTACCAGCATTCACCCTTATTTCAATATCTCTTTCAGCCTTCCCATCTCTCATAAACATACTTCCCAAATAAAAAAACTCATCCACCTGCTCCAAGTATTCATCATTCACAACTATCTTGCACACTGTTTTCGTTCTCTCTCTTTCAAATACCATGACTTACTTTCATTCATCATTAAGTCATTCTTCGTACATACTTGGTTCATCCTAGACACGAGAGACTTAAGATTTTCCATGCTGTTAGATATCAGCACCGCATCATGAGCATACAGCAGGCAATATACTTTCAGATTACTCAATTTCGCGCCTAATCCCATCTCTTTCAATTCTTACATGCAATTATCCATGTATAGATTGAATAACCATGAAACCCTAAATTATAAAATTAAAATATATTATCGTGGGTACAAGTAATAAGGAACTCCAGTAAAAAATATTATGGCTTTAAAAAAATATGTTCATATAGACCAGTGGTTCCAAACCTGTGACCAGGGACCACTTTGATTTCTTTATTGTTAGCAGGGACCACAAGGTCAAAAATAAACTGAATCAATCTAAAAATAATCTTTAATCGAAACGATTAACATCAGTAAGTATAACAACATTCAAAATAACATAAGGTAAGTGTTCTAATTGAAAACATATAATTTTTAATAGATAATATAATTCAGTTAGTGTCAATGAGATTTTTGAGCTTGCATCTTCTGTACAAGTTCTTGAATTCTTGGGGAAATTATTTTGCTCAAAGCTACACGCATATCATCACTTACTTTCAATCGATTCCTGGACTTGTTTTCAATTAGTAGTAAGGCAGAAAACCTTTCTTTGCATAAATAAGTGGTTGAGAAAAGCATAAGGTAGCGCAAAGCAATTTCTCGAATTTTAGAATACGAAATTGTTTTTTTACACCAAAACCGCTTCAAAGAATTAGATTCGAATACAGTTGCTGTCATTTTGTAATTCAATAAGCTCTTCTTGGATCTCTTCTGATACTTCTCTGGTATTAGTACCAAAAAGGTTGCGTGTCAGTTTTTGGTGAACTTTATCTTCTGTATTGGCATATTCTGGGAAGTAACGATTGAATTCATCGGCCAATATAAGCAAATGACATTTAATATTTTCTTGTATGCTTTCCTTAAACGTGTCATATTTATTGTCTTAAGAGGGCATTACCAGAGAAAACCGGAAATACGTCATTTTCAAAAAAGTTTTTAGACGTATTGACTCTTTACCACAAAAAATTATAAATGGATTTCGAAAGATTGTTCTTTTATATAGCATTCGAATGTTTGATAATTTGGAGAATTTTTTTAAATTTTTAGTATAATAAGGTTATTCCATAGGTCGTTGGCAGATTTGTTAAATTTTCAAAAAAGTTTTTGTATTATACCACACCCATTTCAAATAATATAATCACGCAGTAAAATAAATCAATACATTATCTAGCAAACGTATGTTTTAGAATTTTAATTTTAGTTTCAATAAAATCATTAAAAAATATGTACGTACATGTGTTTCTTGACGAAAATTGGTCCATTTGTGTATTTATTTGCGCACTTACAAACTAATATATTTCAGATTTTTTTAACATTCTTATTAAATTTAGACATTATTGAAAAATGATAAATACTTATAATCAAAAAATAACTACAAAAAGTACACTATTTTAATAGTTTTATCATCACGCCTTTCAGCATTTTTGGATGAAGGTATAAATTAAAGCTAATTTGGATTGAAATAAATTCGATATTGAGTTATAATTTAAAAAAGCTGGTACGGAGAATAATTAATCTTTCTCATTGTAACCGCCCTGCACGATCGGAAGAACAACTTTCGACGAAATGCGGATTTTCGTCCGCTGGCTGGTTAAACGCTCTTTAAGGAGTGTCTTCAACGTTGCGAATGCACTATAATTTTCTTCGTCAACTTGACTTATCCATAATTGAAGTTTGCAAATGAAAGCACTAAGTTTATCTTCAAAGATAAATATATTAGCAACGCCTTCTAAATTACTGTTTTCTGAACCTTGCAATTGAAAGTTTGACTTATTTAGGTGTGTGAATATATCCACGGATGATGACTGATTCCTTTTTTTGATTAACGTCGCTAGACCAGAACGTGATACTAACATCGCTGGAGCACCATCCGTACAGAATTCGGCGAGCCTTTCTCACATAATGATATGTTTCTGAAAATATTCAGTTAATATGTTTATTACGTCGATACCCTGTGATATCATTGCCAGTTCCTGTGAAATCAATAGTTCTTCTTTAATTATGTTGTCGTGGTCTAAAAAGCGAACAAAAACGAGTAACTGGGAACAATAGAAATGTCAGTGGATTCATCACACTGCAAAGCGAAAAATGGCCATATTTTAATTTTAGTTGCTCCTCGATATCATTTGACATGAGTTCAATTCGAGCTTTCACCGTGTTGTTCGATAAAGGTATATCTTGTACTATTTGTTTTTTGGCTTCTAACCCTAAAATTTCTTCGACTACTTTGATCAAACAAGGTTTCACAAGAGTTTCTCCCATTGTGTGAGGCTTTTTTGATTATGCTATTCATTTCGATATCTCACACGACGCTGTTAATGTTTTTCGGAAGACGCCAATCTTTTACCACTAGACCCAAGTGTAATTTTTTAAATTTTCTAATTTACCTCGAAAGAAATCTGGCGATCGGTCTGAAAAAATGGATGCGTCGCTTCTAAGTGGCGCGAAAAAAATTTACACTTTAAAAAATATAGGTGCTGATGACGTATAGGGCTGATTCCTACCAGGTGATGGTTATCGTACTTAATATGCTATAACTCATCATTAAAATAATGTATAGCCTTACAACCGTTACCCAAAGGGTGCAGTAGCTCTTGGGCTATTAGAGCCGTTCGCACTGCGCCAATGGTTTTTATGTTTAATTTATTTATTTCTATATATTACAGTATTTCCCTAATTATTTACATTTTTACAGTAGTTTAGTCGAGTAGTTAATTCAGTTTTTTGGTAGAATCAATCATTTCGTTCTAATTTTTCGGGATGTATGGAGAGCCAATGCCAATGCAAATGGGAATGTATAGCGAGCGATTTGCTGAAAAAGGCCAAGCCAAATAAAGCTGGCGCTTTTAACGCTACGTGTGACACTAGCATTACTCGAGCAAATGTTCCATCTTGGTTTCACCGCATGTTCAGAGGGCGCTCTAGAAATAAGCGTTCACTCGCCCTTCCCGCTACAACGTCGCCGAGCGCAGCCGAGCGTGTTGAAATTCGTTCGATTTGCGATAATTTGAAAACGCCGAGGGTGCCCTGATTTTTACGCAATTTTCCTGACACAATTAATATATTAAAAAAAATTCTAGTCTCCCTTTAATTATTTTATGTCAGAATACATAATTTTGATTTTTTTTTTTTTTTTAATTAGGAACATTTACTTACAGATCTTACTTATTATTTATAAAAAAAAATATATGGAAAAATTATGTTAGAACCCAACATGTCCACATCACGCATAGATAATCCACAAGGTCTCGAACATATTTTGTCCGTAGATTAGAATATTTCCGCTTTGCAATAATCTATCCATAAAAATGGAATGTTTGTAAACGTATCCGAAAACAAAAAACTGTTTTTGAAAGGCGATGAAATACGCTTCCAAATTTTATAATTGGAAATAACTTTGTAATATTAAAAAAAAAAAAAAAAATTAATGTAAGTTTAAAATTTTAAACCGTGTGTTTTATTCTTACTAAAATTACTGAACTAAAAAATAAATAAAGACACACGCATGTTCTTATTCCAATGAATTATAAACGTTTTGAAAATGCCCCATTTGAAACCATTTGAAATCTTTCGCGGACCATATTCTAGCTCTCGCGGACTACTAGTGGTCCGCGGACCACTGGTTGGGAAACCCTGATCAATAACCGCTAATAAACGCTGATTCTGAATATATAAGTTTTATTTAATAATATTAAACGCATTTTAAAAAGTGCATTTTTAAACATCTCGTCAAAACACAGCGTCTAGTTGGCATTATTGAAATGTTTAGTGGTGACGTCACTGTTCCTCGTGTCGTGAATTCACCGTAAAGTCATTGGATGGGAAATGTACGGGAATGTAGGAATGACACAAGCCATCGTATTAATTTATTCGTTTATTTACATATCTACTGTTTATAGAGATTTAGTTGTTGTATTTATTGAAACATTATTTAGGCCTAAATAATTCAGAATCAAAAATAGAGGTGTCTCTATTAATTAAAATATTGAAAAACTTTACATTGTACAAAAAAATCGTTTAAATATACTATATCATAATGCAACCTACTACTCCACGGCCAAATCAAAATGGCCGCAATCAATCAGCTGATATCGTTTGCCTACATTTTTGTGGGTGATTCTTCGTTTTTAATAATATTGATTTTAAAAGCTAAAAAAATAATAATTTCAAACAATTTTTATGCCGCTCTCCCGTAATAATATTCAAAAATAAAATAATATAATAAATATAATAATATAATGAATAAATAATTCCACCTAAATAATGTCTTAACTTATCGAATAGTATCATCCTTCTTCCGTAAAATTATCATACAAAATGACAACACCTGTTGAAAATAAAAATAACTTTTCAGGAAATGATGACGTCACACGATTCAATACACATGCGGTGGTTTTCGGGGATCTCGAAAAATTAAAACTTTGACAATTATTTAAACTATTAAAACTAACTCTAAAAAAAATAAAAATATGCAGTTATTTCAGTTAGAAGGTCATTATTCAATAAAAAAAAAAAAATTAGGCTGGAGTTCTCTATTGTCTTTTTTTTGTTGAATATGATGGATCATTGATGATTGATTTTCTGTTCACGAAAATTTTTAAACTTTTAGGTTTTACCTGCGTTCACTCATATGTATACTAACCGGTCAAACCATTATATTTTCCAGATAATGACATATCTTGTGAATTCGCATGCTCGTTGTATTGTGACTACTCCCAGGGACCATGCACCTTCTACCTACCAGGGCGGGGCTACTGTTATTGTAAGTCAAAAATTACTAACTACGAATCACGTCATTCTGGAGAAGTACTACTTGATTCAAATAAATCAGTACACACCAGTTGCGACTCGTGTCTAAAGCTAGGGGGGCATTATGGGGCAATGCCCTACCTTAAGAAATACCATGGACTACGATGATATACTTGTAAACTGTCTGTTCATAGTTTGATATGATTGAAAAAAATACTACCTCTTGGTGTAGCGTAGCGTAGCGAATTAACCAAGGAATCATATCATACTAATTCTTTACTCAAAGATGGCATTGAAATAAGTGGTGGAATTTAGTTACAAGAAAGCTATAATTTTAAGATTTTGTAATATTTAACAGGTCCGGTGGAAACAACGAATGCTCCGACAACTCCCTCACCATCTCCTACAACACCAATAACACCATCAACACGAAGTAAGTCTAGCATCCGAACGAATGGATATTTTATTTTTGTTTAATTTTTATTTGTTTTATTTATCTGTATCAAACAAAATAAGCAGTACATTAGTTACGGCAATGAAATCCTTAATATTAACATTTAAATATTTCATGGTGGGTATACGTAATATGTTTATTTTTGTTTAACACTATGGATCAATGATGATTGATTTTCTGTTATTTTTAATAATAATTATTATTATTTTTTTTTATATTTATTTAATGAAAAGAACTTGATTTAATGAATTTCTACGCCAATGAAGAGCACTAGCTCTTGAGCTTGGCGTAGGAGTTATTTTACAACTATTTCATTTTTATAACATACATTTTACTTACAGCATACAATAAATATAAACTATATATAAATATAATATATAAACTACTGTTTTTCATTTTTATAACATACATTTTACTTACAGCATACAATAAATATAAACTATATATAAATATAATATATAAACTACTATTTTTCATTTTTATAACATACATTTTACTTACAGCATACAATAAATATAAACTATATATAAATATAATATATAAACTACTATTTTTCATTTTTATAACATACATTTTACTTAGTGTATATGTCACTGTAAAAGCCCGAACTACGGTAAATCCTAAGATTTTCCGGTAAATACTAAGATTTACCAACTCTTAATGGTAAAAGTCCGAACCGTTCTATAATCATCGTTCACCAATCTAACCTAACCTAACCTAACATGTACTAAATTCTAATGGTAAAAGCCCGAAAAAATCGTTCTTTATTTAAATATTATAAATGATTTTTTCGGGCTTTTACCATTAGAATTTAGTACATGTTAGGTTAGGTTAGATTAGGTTAGGTTGGTGAACGATGATTATAGAACGGTTCGCACTTTTACCATTAAGAGTTGGTTAATCTTAGGATTTACCGGAAAATCTTAGGATTTACCAATATTCGGGCTTTTACGGTAACATATACAATAAATATAAACTATGTTGTGATAACAATTATTATAAGCAATAATTGTCAGCCTGAAACACTCATTTACATTGAAAAATCTTCCGAGAAAAGATACTTGCCGCCAACGGGACTTGAACCCGTGTCCTTCTGATTGCCGGTCGGATGCTCTGACCACTGAGCTATGGCGGCTTATCAAATACCCGCCAAATAATTAAATATATACTAGTGTTTCATTCAACAATTACTGCTTATTATATTTTTTCCACCTGAAAACAACCAACTTTATTTTTATCTTTATCTTTTCTCGGAAGATTTTTCAATGTAAATGAGTGTTTCAGGCTGACAATTATTGCTTATAATAATTGTTACCCTTTGTGCTATGCATAAAAATCTTGTATAAACATTAGTTTAAAAAAAAAATTTAAAAATAATAATTTATAAACTATGTTGTGATGTTAATTTTTGATATGCTATGAATTGAAGTTATAACATTTTGATTGGTGTTGTTATGGTTGTTGATTTTTTTTAAAGATTAATTTGACCTTTTTCTTGAATGTTACGAAATCTATTATTTTTTTAATTTCTTCGGGAAGACTATTAAAATATTTTATGCCTTTGTAAATATAATTGTTGTGCATTTGTTGTGTAGAAAATAGAGGAATTTGGATGTTAAATTTATGCCTTAATGATGAGTTGAGTTTAATTTTTTTAGTTACATTTTCTTTGAATATTTGTAGTTTGAATCTTTTTTATAGAGGTCTTCAATTTTTGGTACTTGGAAAATTTTGAATAATGATGCTGAAGGGAATGTGGTTAGATTAGTTAGTTTTTATACCACTTTTACAGGACTTACAATTTATTCATATGCACCTCCCCATCCAATGATTCCATACTGAATTAGTGATTGGACTAGTGCGTAATAGACTTTTTTTAGGTTGTTTAATTTGAGAATATTTCTTAATCTAATGAATATATCGATACATTTCCTAGTGCGCTTAACATGTTCACATATGCGTCTGTTCCATTTTATATGTTGGTCTACAATTACACCGAGGTATTTTATTTCAGTTGCATGTTTTAATATGGTACATGAATTATTACAGACATCTTTGTTACATTTTTTGTTGTGTGTAATTATATTAATGTTGGGATTAGTTTTGGATTTATTTATTGAGAAAGGGATATAAACTGTTTTTTTTTGCATTGATTGTAAGAAGGTTTATATCGAACCAGGTTTTTAGGATTTGGATGTCATTATTTGCATTTTCATTTACAATTTTCCAGTCACTACCCTTAATTATGATAATCGTATCGTCCGCGTAAGATATAACGGTTCCACTGAGGTTTTGTTTAAAAATATCGTTTACGTACATGATAAAAAGTAATGGTCCCAAAACAGTACCTTGCGGTATCCCAAAATCACTTGTGAGTGGTAGACTTGATGTGTGATTAATTTTTACAATTTGTGTTCTTTTGTGAAGATAACTTTTTAGCCTACTTAGTGCTCTGTAATTAAAACCCAAAACCTTTAATTTTTGTATTAATTTGACATGTGATATACTGTCGAAAGCTTTTTGGAGATCTACAAAAATACCAACACATTATAATGATTTGTCTAAAACGTCTTGTGTAGTACTAGATAATTTAGCAATGGCGTTTTTGTGCTTTTATTTTCCATGAATCCAAACTGGTTTTCGTGAATTATGTTATTGATCTTAATGAAATGAGTTATTCTTTTTTTGGAAATTTTTAAAAATATTTTTGCAATGTTTGATAGTAAGGAAATAGGACGGTAATTGGTTGGTTCTTCCGGATTGCCAGTTTTAAATATTGGTACGATTACGGATTGTTTGTACATGGACGAAAATATTCCGGTTTGAAAACTTGTATTGATTATATGAGTTAATGGTTTTGATACTTGTGATTTTATACATTTCAGTGTTTGTATTGTGATCCCATCAAAACCCGGGGAAGAACCACCTTTCATACTTGTAATGTGCCAATACTTGTAAAATGCCAAAACCAATGATCTACCAATTTAGAAGTAAGGTTAAATAGAGCTGCTTCAAGCGAATAAACACGTCGTTTGTAACCTTTCAGCGGTCGCGCGCGGTCTGTGAGACCGCAGCGAGCTTATTTTACTGATTATGCGCTAACTATAAACAATATATAATCGCGCTTCTGTGATATCCTTGGGGGGTGAGTTACGTACTCTCAGTACCCCAGTGACATTCGTCGCAAGCGCACATGTTCATTTGTTTATATTTGCGGTCTCAGATTCCGCCATGCGACTGGATGTACACGTAAAAAAATTCTTGAATAATATTGAGAGTTGAGTGAGTATTTCATAAATTTTTTTTCATATTATTTAGAATTTAGTTATACGCAAATAAGTAGTTGTAAAATTTTATCTTGTTCGTTATTATGTTGATTTATAGCATTGTTTTGTGTCAGATGTCTTAAAAAAATGATAATTTATACACTTAAACTATAACGTACAAATTAAAAAATGGTTATTAATTATAGTTTTTACATTTATTATTAATAAAGATAAAAGAAATTTTTATTATTTGCTATTTACTTTATTATGAAATATTCAGTCGACTTCTAAAACAAGACTCCTAAATTGTGGAATCACAGACCGCGCGCGACTGCTTATGTTCGGCACACGGGTGCGACTACTGGAAGGTTAAAGAAAGTCATACAGTAACGCGAGTTTTTATCCTGCGACAAAATATCCTCCGAAAAAATATACTCCGACAAAATATCCGCAAAAAGTTCGGTTTATGGGCGAAATTCCTAAAAAATAAAACTAGTTATTTTTATTCTAACTTTGGGCCGGGGATCCGAATCTGAAAGAATTAGGTTGGGGCAAGCAAATATAAACTGAATAACACGACTGCAAAATTTTGAATTCATACACAGCTTACAGGCCATTTTGACGCTCTCAACAATGGAACAATGTCATAGAAAAAACCAAAGATATTTTATGTTCAACCACAGAAAATTAAGTGTTGCCATAAGCAATAATATCAAAAACGTAAAACTTTCAGACACGATACTTCCTCACATGATAATTCATCACATAACTCACATTAACCTAATGAATTATGACTATCTCATGGTTCCTTTAGGCATTAACAAATAATTGCTTCTCGACGCTGCAGTATATAAATTCCAACTAAACAATCAACATACATATGAATTTTCAGTAAGCATAGGCACAATAACCACCAATCAAGTAGTTTACCGGCTACGCTAGGTTTGTGTAACATGGTTTGTGATAGAAAAGAAAGTGCCCCCTTCGTAGCGCCTACTCGCGTCAAGGCAAGAAAACATCCCAGTTTTCAAGTAGTTTAGCGGCTACGCTAGGTTTTTGTAACATGGTTTGTAATACAAAAGAAAGTGCCCTCTTCGTAGCGCCTACTCGCGTCAAGGCAAGAAAACATCCCATTTTTCAAGTAGTTTAGCGGCTACGCTAGGTTTGTGTAACATGGTTTGTGATGCAAAAGAAAGTGCCCCCTTCGTAGCGCTTACTCGCGTCAAAGCAAGAAAACATCCCAGTTTTCAAGTAGTTTAGCGGCTGCGCTAGGTTTGTGTAACATGGTTTGTGATACAAAAGAAAGTGCCCCCTTCGTAGCGCCTACTCGCGTCAAGGCAAGAAAACATCCCAGTTTTCACGTAGTTTAGCGGCTACGCTAGGTTTGTGTAACATGGTTTGTGATACAAAAGAAAGTGCCCCCTTCGTAGCGCCTACTCGCGTCAAGGCAAGAAAACATCCTAGTTTTCAAGTAGTTTAGCGGCTACGCTAGGTTTGTGTAACATGGTTTGTGATACAAAAGTGAATAAAATTTATAAAAAATAATTACTGAAATTATAAACATGTTTTTTTACGTTATTGATATTATTGCTTAATGGCAACACTTGATTTTTGTGGTAAAATGTAACATCTTTAGTTTTTTCTATGATATTTATTCTCAGAAAGGTGTCAAAATGGCCTGTTATGTTGTTTGTAAATTCAAAATTGTACAGTCGTTTAACTCAGTTAATATTGCCGAGTGTAACCTAATTCTTTCAGATTCGGATTTCCCAGCCCAAAGTTAGTATAAAGATATTTAAATTTCTTCTTTCGGAGTATCACCCATAAAAAGATGTGTCATTAATTTATTGGAGATTGTTTGTGTATCGACAATTTTTAAGTCGTGTTATTCAGTTTATATTTGCTTGCCCCAACCTAATTCTTTCAGATTCGGATTCCCCGGCCCAAAGTTAGTATAAAAATAACTAGTTTTATTTTTTAGGAATTTCGCCCATAAACCGAACTTTACCCAAATATCCTATGAACAAAACATTCCCCAATAAAATATCTACTAAAACTTAACCGAATGAAATAAAATGAAAAAAACGATTTCCGTTTGGAAATCATAATTATTTAAGAATAAATAAGAAATCATTAACAATATTTTGTCAATCAGTTTATAAACAACACTGCACATTGATATCCATGGTATTCTAAAACGTCATATTGACATAAGTCCTTCCCACGCCACCAAAAACAAAAAACCTCGTTTTAGTATTGCCATCATTCTTTAAAAGAAAGCAACCTAAATTACAAATTGTACTTGACTAAATAATTATTGTTATAAAAATTACTTCATAACATGATGAATATGTGAAGAACCTAAAACAGGAGCAGAACTTATAAAGCTCACCGATGCACTGGAGCGTAACGGTTACCCGGCAAGGCAGACAAGGCAAATCATAAGAGCCAAATCTGCACCAAGCGAAGACAAAATTAAACAAGAGTCGAAAGGCTGTGCTTTCCTACCTTATGTTCACAATGTGACATAGAATTGCGAGACTGTTGAGGAAAGAAAGCATCAAGACTGTCTTCGGAACCGCAACCAAAATACAAGACCTACTGAGGTCCGCAAAGACCAAGTTTCCGCTGGAAACAGATGGAGTGTATCCGGAAGTGACAAGTTTTATGTGGCTAGACAGAGCGGAAAAAAAACCCATTAATATTAATAGAGACGACGGAGCTATGCTCAATAGCTCTTGGTACCGGTAATTGACGGCTACACCAAAGCTAAACGCAAAAAACCATTGTGAAGTATACTGTAATACCAGCTTGTAGTGGAGTGGAGCTGGCGACATGGTACCGCTTCCAAGTACATAAGCACACATTTCACCACTAACAATAACACATCTGCCCTGATGATGGACACTGTAACGATGTCCGAAACGTTGGCTAAAGGAGGAGGTAGCGCATCACGGCATAACATCCCAAAAATAAACAACAAAAATACTTTTGGCCGTGAAAATCTATATTCATATCTACTTCATAACAATCTAACCTAACTTAACAAAAATATTACAGACATCCCGTAAAGACAATAAGTTATTATTCAAAAACATTTAAAGATAAAAATAACACTTATAATCACTGGTTAACAATGGTTTTGTTGCCCTTGATAAGAAAGTGGTTCTGAATCATTTTATGCCTACAATTTATGAAACTATGAATGATTTTGGAATATTGGCTCTAGTTTTTAAGATTTTGGCGTATCTTATATCATTACATCTCAGAGTAACTGTTTGGTTCTGAAACAGTCTTTTAGAAAACTAAATCCATTTTCCTCAAGTCCTTCAGTAATCATGCATTCCTTTCTCTTCCTTCTTTCCTCAAAAGTCTCTACCAGGAGAAGAAGATGAACCTACCTACATGAGGAAATAATGGAACAATATTATCGCCCAAGTTTACCCTACCTACTTGGGCAGTTGAATTTTGTCCGTGACATGGGTCACAGCTGTCTCGTGGATAATATTGCAAATATCGCAAGATTTCGTCTTTTTATCGTAAAAACTGTCGTTCGTAGAAGCCTGGTGTTGTGTCAGTGCTGAAAGCCAGGATCGATCCTGCATCGCCGTAGTACGCCGTCAAAAGGTAAGAGATTTCCTCTCAATTCCTATTTCCTTACGATTGAATTTCAAAACACAATTATTTGGTATTTACTCATCACAAAATAAAAAAAGGGATTTCTCGGTATCGGCCGTGACAGTAACAACCTTAGCTCAACAATCCTTGATCTACACGAAAACTCCCTGATTTACATGACCAAGGCAAATGACCTTTTAAGCTCACTAATAAAAATTATCCAAGACCCAATTAATAAATTTACTAAGGAGCAAATGGGGAAAATTACGCCGATAACTTCAGAACTTTTGGGCACCACTGGATTGATGGCGGTACGAATGGGGATCCTTGAAGGCGAATTATCAGCCTTTAAAAGCATACCTCAAACTTTGTCATCAGAATTTAACTCCCAAATTCCACCATCTAATATGTGTGACTTACTGACAGAAATCGAAGAGAGAAAGATGCGAGCAAATAATGTCATTGTTCGGGCATATTTGTACCTACACCCATGTATCCCTCCCGTCTTACCTACCTATCCGTATATATCCATCTTTCCATTGTCATCGGTTGAAGATTGATTCTAACCGCAAACATCAGTGCAATTTTTACACCGCGCGGTACTGGCAGCCAAATACTTTGGTCTCGTCGCTTTATATTCTAAACCCGGATCCGCGCAAGATACGTGTTTTCAACCGTGGAGTTTTCTTGAGTGCATGAGTGTGGGACCCCGGGATATCACCAGTAAGGTAGGATCATCTTGTTTTCGGTCGACATCCCATTTTTTCCTCTTCATCCTTTTTCATTCTAACAGTGGTAGGTAGAGATTTCAGACTCCGCGGAAGAAAATAACAACTTCCAATAGCTATTGAAACAGTCATTCTCTTCAATATCCCGGAGAGTGTGTCAGATCTAACTGCAATTAACATATCAGAGGATATTAATAGGGTATCGACAACTCTTAAAAACATAGATATTTCAATTAATACTCAAGATATTAAAATCCACAGATTAGGAGCAAAGAAAGTTACTGGTAAAATAAGACCTATCAAATTGGAACTTAAAGATCGTCAATTAGCCCGGACGATTCTAATAAAAAATAAAGATTCAAAGATGGAATTAAAGCCGGAAATGATCGAACTCTCCAACAACGGTGGCAACTGATAACTCTCCGTGAAGAACTGGAGTCCAGGAAAAATAATGGTGAAACAAACTTAACGATAAAATATGTCACTCCAGCCCTAAAGTTGTCGAGTTGCAGCTTAATAGTGTTCCACTAGTTACAAAAAACGGTTAATATCACACAGGAATAATAACCTAGTAAATAACTTTATGGTGAATTATCAAAATGTTATAGGACCAGCCAATAAACATAAATCAGAATCATGCAGCATCTACTACCAGAACATCATCATGCCATTAAAAAACACCACAAATAAACATTCACACTCCCCTACTTTCTCAAACGACGTAATCAAATCAGTAAGGTAGAGGTCAAATCAGAAAAACAGAGGTCATAAGATAAAACTAAACGAATTAAAAATGTACTACCAGAATGTCAGAGGCCTTAAAATCAAATTAAATTTACTTCAGTCTACACTACCAATGTTTGAGCACGACTTTGTACTACTTTCCGAAACATGGTTAGAGCCAAATATTCGTTCTAGTGAATTAGGTTTTATAAATCATAATGTGCATAGATTAGACAGAAATACATTGACAAGTGCTAAAAGCAGAGGTGGTGGGGTTTTAATCGCTGTCAGCAAGAAATATAAAGCAAACTTAATTACAACAAAACACAAACAACTTGAGCAAATCTTCATGCAAGTGAGTGTTGCCAGGAACAAAAAGATTATTGTGGGCTGTATTTATATCCCATCAAATTCAAGCAATGAAGTATACAGGTGACATAGTGAGGAAGTGGAAAATATATTAACTCTCCCGCAGCCAACTGGGGCCGAAGGTAGACCCCAAAATAACTATCCTTCTTATATCTACTTAAATAAATGAAATATATTTATAGTATTTTAGGTATTCCTGCGCAAAGGATTAATACATAATATGCCATTTAAAAAAAAATGTGAAAAAATTGTTGATCGCAGGAAAAAATATTTTGTCAAATATAGGTACGAGTAGGTAATATTCCCTGCAAAAATGTAAATAACAAAAAAAAAAAAATCAAAAAAAGAAAAAGTGTTTTCTTTGGTTTAAAAGTTTAAAAAAAAAATGGGGTCATCAGCCGACCCCCACGGTTACGGACGTCCTGTTTGGCATCTTGGCCTGTCGAGAGTTAAAAAGGAATCCTAGTGCGACATTTTTGCTTGCTGGTGATTATAAACTTCCTTATGTGAACTGGGTGAACAGTGACAATAACATCAGTGTTAATGAATCAGAACGCATTATTCTAGACATGGCGTTATTCCTAGGTCTGAATCAGGCAAATACTATACCAAATAAAAATAATCGTACTCTATACTCTGTTTTTCTAACTTAGACTCACTAGTAATTGAAGAATGTAGTGAACCGCTGGTGCCCATTGATGCTTATCATCCTCCAATGGAAGTTATTATTTCTAATGTTCATGTTAATACTTCTAAACTGTCTTTCAGTTACCAAAACTTTTTCAAAACTGATTACGAGAAAATTTGTAATTATCTTCTCTCTTTTGATTGGTCATCTGTGCAATATGATGATATCAACACAGCTATCAATACATTTAATTCTATTTTGGATTAGGCTATCAGCATGTATATTCCAACCAAGATATATAAGCCAAACACATATCCAAAATGGTACTCCAAAGAACTTATAAATCTACTTATCACTAAAAAACTTAAACATAAACAGCCTTACTAATAAAAAACCACAGCACGCCCGATAACCCTTGTTGCTGAAGCAACATGAATACAACAAAAATACACTAAAACATGAAATATTACTAATAAGGTTTGTTCTTAAAATGTATTTTATAAACCTGGCAACAATGTAATTTTTCATAGTGTAAGTACTAAATTGTGTGTTTTCCTTCATAACCGCCAGCTGGCGGCGCCTGCGCATTCGTCGTTCGGGCTGAAAGCGCGAAAAAAAAATCACTCCTCAGATGTGTTTGTAATATTATTACTCAAATGTGATCGTAATTTCTAATAATATGACTAACTCACCATTATATTCGTATAATTGATATATTTACCGTGTTTTTGTGGTTTTTAATAAGTTTTAGTCAAGTTATAATAAAAATAATCATACTTTGAAAAATGAAATGTCAAAAAGTATTTTACATAAAACATGAAAATTCAAATTTACATTTAAAGGTTTTTATTTTATGAGAATTTCATAAAAGTGGTGTTTTTTTTAAATATTAATATCTATACATGTGTTCCTAAACGTATCAATGAAATTAACGTCTTTAAAGTTGCAAGAAATCTGTTATAAAAGTCGGTATTATTTTTTTAGGTTAGTTTTTTGGCAATAAAAAACTTTGAAATTTTTTATTACTTTTTTATTGTATGCACGAGGAAAAAGTGAGGTGACAGTTTCGTTTCAAATTCATTATATAAAAGGTTTGTATTTTTTAAATTTTGTTTTTTTATAAATTTCTGTACACTTTCATCAAATATGTTTTGGTAAAATAAAAATTCCATTTATTTTTTGCGTTTATTTATTTTTATTTTTATTTATTTAGTAACTATATAATATTTTTTACATTTTTATATGAAACATGTTAGTTAGGTGTATATATGTATAAAATAGAAAATCTTAAATATTTGAATCTTAATATAT
This sequence comes from Limnephilus marmoratus, assembly GCA_917880885.1. Lineage (NCBI taxonomy): Eukaryota > Metazoa > Arthropoda > Insecta > Trichoptera > Limnephilidae > Limnephilus > Limnephilus marmoratus. Next base: position 60,563,722 of record OU862907.1, read on the forward strand.
GGCAGTTTTTTTTTAAATAAAGCGTTTTGCAATTACACAAATCTAAAAGGTAATTTTATCTAGTTTTCATAAATGGTATTTGTTTTTACGGCACCTTAAAAAATAAGAAATATATACAACATTCAAAATACTTTGAAAAAAATCCAAATTTCGGTCAGACATCATTACTAAAACAGAGATAAACTACCCTCTCAGACTGTGTAAACCAAGTGTATTTTTTTCCATGAACAATTTTTTAGTTAGTAATGTTTTCACATCCGCGGCCGTTTGTCAATTGAATAAAATTTTCACTGGGTTTTTTAGTAAGGCTGATAGAATATAAATTATATGAAATGTGAAAAAATCCTGATTACATTGAATTTAAAGATTTAAGAACTTCATGTAAAAAAATGTCTATGACCTGCCACTGTAACTATACAAATGAAATTCAAAACTCCATAATGAATAATGTTGGTTAACTTGTTTGCAAATTTTTTTAAAAGTGCTTATTCAACAGACTCAAGCAATACCTATGTTCCAACAACAACAACTCTAGATGAAACTTTTGATATTTCACAGTATACCATAAGTCTCTCTGATGTAATTACTAAAGTTAAATCCTTAGATATCTACAAATCTGCGGGACCAGATAATATCCGTACAATATTTATTAAAGAATGTATCAAAGTAATTGCTCTCCCATTAACCAAACTTTTTAATCTATCTTTATCCAGTGGAATTTTTCCCGATAAGTGGAAAGTAAGTTATTTGACTCCAATTTTCAAAAAGGGCGATAAAAGTGATATTTCTAATTACAAACCAATATGCATTCAATCCACCATACCGAAACTCTTTGAAAGCCTAATACTTGACAAACTTTTTACACAAATAAACCTGTGATATCACCTAACCAGTTTGGATTTTTGCCAGGTAGAAGTACTCTTTCCAATTTAATTATTTATGAAAATTTTATAACCAATGCTTTAAAAAAAAAAAACAAGTAGACTCTGTCTATTCTGATTTTAGTAAAGTTTTTGATTCAGTTTCCCATAAAATTCTCATTTGGAAATTAGAAAAACTTGGTATACGTGGTAATATATTAATCTGGTTTGAAAGCTATCTTACTGGAAGACAACAAATTGTTAGAATAAAATCCTCGAAAAAATTTATGCAACAAGTGGAGTTCCACAGGGTTCACACCTTGGCCCAATCTTATTTATCTTGTTTATAAATGATCTAACAAAAATATTTCATGATGTGTTTTTCTTACTTCTTGCTAATGACCTCAAAATATTTAGAATTATTCAAAATATTTACCATTGCAACATTCTTCAAGATAATATCAACAAATTTTTACTTTGGTGTAATGAAAATAGACTCTACTTAAATATCTCAAAATGCCAGGTAGTTAGATTTTCTCGAATAAAAAATCCAGTGGTCTGTAATTACAACATAGATAACAATACTCTCGAGACATTAACACAAATCAAAGACTTAGGCATCACTTTTCAATCAAATCTTTCTGGTTGGGCATTTACACAATCATAGCTACACTCACCTACATACATTTACATATATCAGAGACTCTGTGCTTGTAGCTTTAATTGTCACATATTCCTTACTTATCCATCCCTATCCTTTTTACCCATCTATCCCATCCCTACGTTCCTGTCAATTTTCGTTACCATAACAATCAGTTAAACAAATCAGTGTGTCGTCAATCGAACCTCACCGTGAAAGCATACGATTTTACGCTCCCGCATTCTATACCCGCATATGAAAGTAAAATACCGCGAATACAAGTGTATGAACAAAGGCCACTCGTGAAAGAAGAGAAGTAGATACCACAAGATTCCTCAGTAAGTCCCTTCCTTCCTTTATGTGCATTCATTTTTACTTGTGCAGTGGTCTATCATACACTCAAAACACATACGCAAGGTCCTTCGACAAACGCATTCGCACCTAAATCACACATCATTCATAAACAATAAACACTTCCCGCAAAATCATCCACTTTCATTTGTTAAAATTTAAATTGTGTTAGTGAAATTATGGATCTAGGCATTATGTTCGACAGTAAACTCACCTTTGTATGTCATATTAATAATATTATCAACAAAGCCATAAAGACTCTTGGTTTTGTTTTGAGAGCTGCAAAAGATTTCAATGATTTAGACACATTCATTATGTTATATAAAACCCTTGTCAGATGCCAACTTGAATATAACTCTACGTTATGGTCTCCCTTTTACAACATTCATTCAGATAACATTGAAAAGATTCAACGGAAGTTTCTAAGGTTTATAAACTATAAATTACAAATTCCTATACTAAACATTGATTACAATTATCTCCTGGATAAAACGTCTCTATTGAAACTTTCAGAAAGAAGAATAAGCACAGATTTAATATTATTACATAAAATAATGCATTACAAAATGGACTGTTCTGAATTACTTCAATTTATCTATATCCATGTTCCCCAAAAATCGTGTCGACATTTATTACCCTTCTACTTCAATAACACCAGGACACTAGCTTATCAAAATTCTCCGTTTCCGAGACTTCACAGTTTCGGAAATAAATATTCTAATCTAGGTGATATATTTCATCTTAAAACTAATCAGTATAAACGTTGTATATTCTATCACTTTTATTCTTCTAGGCCCAAATAGATTTACATAATTTCTTCAATTTTTGTTTATATTGAATATGAGACTTCTTATCATTTTTACATAATATGTATTTTTATTCTATTATTTGTTTTGTTGTTACACTGTTTTGTGTATTTTCTTTTCTCATTTTATTATATTTTCTTCATTGTTTGTTACTCAACTTATAAATTATAATGTAAAAACCCATCAGGGCGTGTAATAAATAAATAAATAAATAAGTAATTAAGGAGAGTGTATTATGCTTTATGCCACTCTCGATTTGAATATGGTGTAATAGGATGGGGCTTAGCAGCATCTAATCACATAAAACAACTTACGGTTACTCAGAATTGCATCATAAAGACCATACTAAAGGTCCCCATAAGGACGTCAACATCAAAAATTTTTAAACAGTTTGATGTTCCAAGCATACAGAAAATCTATGCCAAAAACATTCTAGTACATCACCACAAAAATGATTCAGAGGCAGACACCTCACATGCTTATAAAACCAGAGCCAAATAAACAGACATACTTAATATACCAATGTGTAACTCTTCTTTTGGACAAAGAAGTTCTGAATTTTTAGCAGTAAGGTTATATAACAAACTCCCATTTAGTATCAAACAAATTAACACAAAAAATAGCTACATTAAGGACACTAAATGTTGGCTGATGGAACTATCGGAAAATGAACTTACTAGTATTCTTAAAACATCGTCACTGAAATTTCTGGAAAACCTTATCCAAACGATGAAGTTAAACCATAGAAGTCGCTGAAAACTTATTCAAAGCATAGTCCCCCTCAGCACAGGATCTCCTAGTGAGGAGGACTACGAATATATTTTCTATTTTATATATATAAATATAACGTATTTCATATAAAAATGTAAAAAATAATAAATATATAGTTACTAAATAATAAAAAAAAATGTTTAATACGATTGATCAATGATGATTGATTTTCTGTTCATGGAAGTTTTTAGATTTTTAATAAATGATCTACCAATTTAGACGTAATGTTAAATAGAGCTGCTTCAAGCGAATAAACACGTCGTTTTAACCTTTCAGCGGTCGCGCGCGATCTGTGAGACCGCAGCGAGCTTATTTTACTGATTATGCGCTAACTATAACCAAAATATAATCGCGCTTCTGTGATATCCTTAGGGAGTGAGTTACGTACTATCAGTACCCCAGTGACATTCATTGGAAGCGCTCATGTTTTTTTTTTTTATATTTGCGATCGCAGATTCCGCCATGCGACTGGTTGTACATGTTAAAAATCTCTTGAATAATATTTAGAGCTGAGTTAGTATTTCATGATGTTTGTATGATATTATTTTGAATTTAGTAAAACGCAAATAAGTAGTTGTAAATTTTGTCTTTTTTCGTTACAAACAACAAAGTTGGATTCCCATGAGTTATCAAAACTCATTACGGGATCGCCAATTGGTACTTTGAAAATTTAAATCCAACCCAACCCAATATGCAGGTACAATATACGAAGAACAATTTTACAAAACGTTTCACAGAAGCAACATACAATCACAATATATGAAGACTCAATACAAATATTTCACAGAAACATGTCTTATAAGATTTTATGAATTATTATAACCACTCATTTGATTAATGTACTGTTGGTGTCAAAAAGTTAAAATAAAGTATCCTCCATGATGGACTATAGAAGTGCATAAAAAACAAAATCGGGAAAATACAATAAAAGGTACGGGCTCACAAATATACAGACCTAATACAAGATGCTTACATACAATATACATGACAAGATTTAAAAAAGATATAAACTGCGCCCATCATATCTGGATGCACAAAGTTTGGTTGTACAAAGTTATGTTGATTTATAGCGTTGTTTTGTGTCATATGTCTAAAAAATTGATATTTTATAGGCGTAAACTACAACTTACAAATTAAAAAGTGGTTACCAATTATAGTTTATTATTAATAAAGATAAAGTACATTTTCATTATTTGCTATATGCAATATTATGAAATATTCGGTCGTCTTCTAAAACAAGATGCCTAAAGTTGCGGAATAACAGACCGCGCGCGACTGCTTATGTACGGCGCAAGGGTGCGACTACTGGAAAGTTAAAGAAAGTCAGTCGGTAACGCGCGTTTTCATCCTGCGACAAAATATACTCCGACAAAATATCGTAAGGACAAAACATTTCCCTATAAAATATCTACTAAAATTAACCGAATGAAATAAAATGCAAAAACGCTTTCCTTTTTGGAACGAATAATTATTTAAGAATAAATAAGAAATCATTAACAATATTATTACAGAACTGTCAATCAGTATGTAAACAACACTGCGCATTGATATCCATGTTATTCTGAAACGTCAGATTGACTTAAGCCCTTCCCAAGCCACCAAAATCAAAAACTTTTAAAAGGAAGCAACTTAAATTAAAGATAGTACGTGACTAAATAATTATTGTTATAAAAATTACTCCACAACAACCTAACCTAACCCAACCAAAAAATTGGACATAAATATTACAGACATCCCTTAAAGACAAGTTATTGTTCAAAAACAGTTTAAGATAAAAATAATTCTAGTAATTTATTGTTTTTATTGGATGTCTGTAATATTTTAACAATTTTTTTGGTTAGGTTAAATTTTAGGAATTACTTTGTTGAGGGATATTTTGATTTTGTTTGATGTTTTTGCATTATAATGCTTTTGCAATGATGGAGGAATAAGATACCTGAGGTTTGAACCAGCGCCGCCTGGGTGGGAACCAGACGCAATTGTTCACTCATATACTAACCGGTCAAACCGTTATATTTTCCAGATCATGACATGTCTTGTGAACAAACATGCTCAATGTATTGTCCTTACTATGAGAGACCGTGCACCTTCGATCTCCCAGGGCAAGCGGAACCTTGTTATTGTAAGTCAAAAATTACTAACTATGAATCTCATTCAATCTGGAGAAGTATTACTTGATAATAGGGGTGTGAAAAAATAATCGATTATGAAAAAAATTGATTTTTCTCTATCAAAAATCGATTTTTTTCGTAATCGATTATTTAAAAAAAAATTGATTTATTAGTATTCTTTTCTGTTTAGAAGCAGTTTAGTTGAAGTTTCTTATCAAACTTGTCACCAGATGAAGTCAACAAAGTCAACGAACAATTTATAATTTGTGTTGGTTATTAAATAAAAAAATTAGTTTGGTTATTTTAAAACTTATAATTTCTGTTGAATATTTTTTAATTAATAAAACTATGATTAAGGATATTTTACGCGTTTTTTTATTTGACAAATTTGGGGAAACATCGATTATTATAACTAATTTTCAAGAAAAATCAATTATTTATAAATCGATTATTCGCGCTAAGAAAAAAAAGGATTATATTATAATCGATAATTTATGTAAAAATCACATCCCTACTACTTGATTCATCCAAATTAGAACACACCAGTGGCGACCCGTAACTTTTCTGTGAGCTATAGTGCTAAGATTGAAGAATACGACATTATTGAGGTTGTCGTAGCTGAAAATGAAGGTTTAAAATTTTGTTTTTAATTTTGAAAAATAAATCATTTTTAGCTACAACAACACCAATAATATTGTATTTTTAAATCTTAGCACTCTAGCCCACAAATCTCTTCTCTCGATCCGGCCCGCCATGAAGTTGGTGGGCAGACACATTGAAATTTTGAAAATCATAATAATCTTTTTCAGCTACAAAAACATCAATAACGTCGAATTTTTCAACCTCAACTGAAAACTCACCGACCGCCACTAGTTGGATGCACTTGGAAATACTTTCTCAACAATAGTAAATGTTTAATTAAACGAAGATAATATAAGCGAAAATCTGAGAACAGAAAAATCAGAAAAAGATATTGACACCGCTGTGACAGCGGTGTCAATATCTTTTTCTGATTTTTCTGTTCTCAGATTTTCGCTTATATTATCTTCGTTTAATTAAATATTACAATTTGAGGTTTTACTCATAAAGTTAAAATAAAAATAAAAATAGTAAATGTGTTCAACTGCGTAGAATTTAGTTACAAGAAGGCTATAATATTAGATTTTGTAATGTTTAACAGGTCCGGTGGAAATAACGAATGCTCCGCCAACTCCCTCACAAACTCCTACAACACCACCAACGCCAAGTAAGTCTAGTATCCAAATAAATTTATATTTTATTTTTGATTTATTTTTATTTGTTTATTTATATGTATTAAACAAACAAAGCAGTACATTGGTTACGGCGATGAAACCCTTAACGTAAACATTTAAAAATTCCTTTGTAACGGAAACATTTAAAAACAAAAATAACACTAATAATTTATTGTTTTTACTGGATGTTTGTAATATTTTTACAATTTTTTTGGTTATGTTGGGTTAGGTTAAGATGAATATATACGTGAAATCCTATTTAGATTCTATTTTGATTAATTTTTACGACGAATCGACTTACAGTATGAACATCAAAAAATATGCTACGGATGAATCGAAGCTTTTATTAGCTTTTCTTTGTATTGGAATTACAATAAAATAATTATTTACGTAACAAAAAATATAAGCGTAAACCACCAAAAAAAATATTTTTTCATGACTTAACTATGAAGTAATACAAGAAAAAATTTAAAAAAAATATCCCTTTATGGCTAAGACTATTTTTGAGGTTTTCCATGTTCTATCTTTTTTCATTCTTATAAAATTATGCACAAAATAAATAAAAACCACTTTTTCGCTTACTATCCTCGTGCAAAAAGACGCTCGATTTTAAAATTTTGCAGGCATGAGATTCGAAATATTTCTATTGTTTATATTCCACTTAAGTGCCTTCGTTCATGGAGATACTTACAAGATACTCGATCCTCGTTAGCGTATCATACGCGCCGATCGTAAGTACCCCCCGTACGATTTTGCTGGTGCCCGCTCACGGCGCTACGCGGTGGCTGTCGGTTTCCAATCAGTATCACGATACCGACAGTGCTGATCGCACGCGACGCGTCGCATCATTTGTGTCTGATACTTATTCGTTTGACGTTTGACAGAAATGTCGTCGGAACATGAAAGTAATGTTAGATTTGTTCTGGAAGTGGAAAAAATGCATGTTTATATAATTATACGTTACCAGAATACGTAAGAAAGGGTTTCGTGGAGAAGGCATGGATTGATGTTGGAAAAAAGTCATATAACTTCGCTTGACAGCGTGTTAACTCCACGACTGCACGTGAAAAATGATCAAGTTCAGTATATTTCAGATAGCGCCGTGTACGGAGACTAGCATTAAAAAGTAGTATATCAGCAGGGTACTTGTGGTTTCGTCACAATTACGTAGATTGTAAGTATCTCCATGAACGGAGGGCCGCAGTTTTAGGAATTACTTTGTTGAGGGATGTTTTGATCTTGTTTGTTGTTATTGCATTATAATGCTTGTGCAATGATGGAGGAATAAGATACCAGAGGTTTGAACCAGCGCCGCCTGGGTAGGTACCTAACGCAATCCTTCACTCATATACTGACCGGTCAAATCGTTGTATTTTCCAGATCATGACATGTCTTGTGAACAAACATGCTCAATGTATTGTCCTTATGATGTGAGACCGTGCACCTTCGATCTCCCATGGCTAGCGGAACCTTGTTATTGTAAGTCAAAAATTACTAGCTATGAATCATGTCATTCTTGAGAAGTACTACTATGATAGGGGTGTGAAAAAATAATCGATTATGAAAAAAAAAAGATTTTTCTTTCAAATCGATTTTAATTTTCTAAAAAATCGATTTTTTTTACCCTGCCGATTTTTTCATTCGCAGCCCAGCTATGTACACTTAGTCATTAGTCCAGAATCCGGAGCGCGAACTTTTATGGTGTTTAAAAACAAAACATGACCTTAACGCCATCTGTGCGTGTAAGATGGCATTTCTTTTATACTTTGATGTAAGTCTATTGAATTTTCAAATCAAACTTGTCACTAGATGAAGTGAACAGAGTCAACTAACAATATTTAATTTGTGTTAATTATTTAAAAAAATATCAATTATTTTAAAATATTAAATTTCTGTTGAAATTTTTTTAATTAAGAAAACTGTGATTAAGGATATTTTATGCGTTTATTTTAATTTGACAAATATAGGGAAAAATGGATTATTTATAATTCAATTTTACGTGCTAATAAAAAGAATCGATTATAAAAAAATCGATAATTTATGTAAAAGTCACATCCCTTCTCTTTGATGCATCCAAATTGGTTCCATGACAGTTCATCCTGCGACAATTCATCCGGCGACAGTTCATCCTGCGACAGTTCATCCTGCCGACAGTTCATCCTGCCGACAGTTCATCCTGCCGACAATTCGTTCGGCGACAATTCATCCTGCCTGATCATTTAGAAGATTTTTTCTTCAAGTAAGTATGCAAAGAGGATATACGGCCGTACAACCTAACCTAACCTAACCTAACCTGACCTAACCTAACCTAACCTAATCTAACCTAACCTAGCCGTGTTTGGTGACTAGATCTGAATAGCCAGGAAGATACGTTTTCCACATCTCCTTTCCCTCACCACTACCTTCAGCATCACACCATACCAAAATTGGGGATGCCATTGGCACTCACTGGCTCGAGACGGTTAGGATTCTTGTGTTTTTTTTTTTAAAATCAGTCAATTCACCCTAAAAAGATGGTGTTAATTTCAGATAAAAAAGTTATATTAGATGCAAGTAGGAATTTTACCGTTCTTTGCTAAGCCGACTGCACGTATAAGTATGTCGTATTTTGATATTCACGCATGCTTCTTCGGAGAGTCGAAATTATTGTTAGTAAAATATGTTTACAGCGGATTTCCACTCAAGATGCCTTCAGATATAAGTATATTTTATTTCGGTTGTACGGCCGTATATCCTCTTTGCATTCTTACTTAATAAAAATCTTCTTAAGCGGGGTCCAAATGCTTGGCGAGCCTCGGCAAGCGTCCACAAGTCCCAACGTCTGGAGCGCGCGTTTGCGTAGGCTTGCAAGAGCTTGCGAGAGCTTGCCACCGATCCGGCGAGGTCGGATAATTTGGCCACAAGCGGCAAGCGCTCGGTCGCGCTCAGTGGAACTTCCGAGCTGGCGGCGAACGCACGCCGTTTTTGTTCCGTGCGGTCTATGATAATATAATATTACGAGACTGTAAATATGAATGGCGTGTGAGGCGAGCCTGACTTATTAAAATGTATAAATACATAAATTTAATGCACTTACGTAATTTATTGCGACTGGATTTACCTAAAAAGTCAAAATAAATAAATAATATTTTATTGATGATTTATACAACATTATAAAAAAAAATATATATGATTTTTGTTAGAATAACTTTTTTTATAATACAAGACAATATTATATAAAGACAAATGATACTCGAGTTCGGGTCCCAATTGCGATCACTACCTTTGGAAGCGAAAACTTCTTTGGCACCGTTGTGATTTGAAACTCGATGAAACGAAAAAGTGGCACTAAAAAGAGACAAAAATCTATAGGATTTAGCCTGCGAGATAATATCTCCTCTTTGTGCGGTGCTTCGTAGCCTCCCCACTCTTTTCTACCTTAGTTTTCTGAAGGTTTCACTTCTACCGCGTGTGAACTAAACATTGTATTTTTCTGTGTCTTGTTCTTTTTCATATTTTTATTAGTATTATCTTCTTCAATGGTTCAATGGTATAAAAAATATATTTTCCCCTTGTCTTTTGTTTCACAATAAAATAAAGGTGACCGGCCAACTCAGAATGAAACCAACTCAGAAAGGTCATGATGAAAAAATTGATTAAGTTAGGTTAGGGTTACCGGCTATTATAACATTATTTTTTCATAGCTTTTAATGATCTTTCTGAGGTGTTTCTCAGTTGGTTTCATTCTGAGTTGGCATGGAACCAAAATAAAAATAGATTAACGCAAACATAATATAGCCTAAGTAGACGTCAGCCGCGCTTGGATGCTCCGAACATACTGGCGCGCTCGCAAGTGTGTGGAAGCCAGCCATTCGTTTGCCAGAGCTTGCCTGAGCTTGCGACAAGTCGTTTGTCGCAAGCGTGTAGAAGCCCCATTAATGATCAGGCAGGATGAATTGTCGCCAGATGAATTGTCGGCGGGATGAACTGTCGGCAGGATGAACTGTCGGCAGGATGAACTGTCGGCCGGATGAACTGTCGCAGGATGAACTGTCGGCCGGATGAACTGTCGCAGGATGAACTGTCGCCGGATGAATTGTCGCAGGACGAATTGTCGGGTCACCATCCAAATTAGTACACATCAGCGGTGACCCGTGACTTTTCTGTGAGCTATATTGCTAAGATTGAAGAATACAACATTATTGAAGTTGTCGTAGCCGAAAATGAAGGTTTAAATTTTGTTATTTAATTTTGAAAAAGAAATCATTTTTAGCTGCAGCAACACCAATAATATAGTATTTTTAAATCTGAGCACTCTAGCCCGCAAATCTGTCAAGAGATCTCGCCCGAGATCTATATCGATCGAGAGAGATATCGGGCGAGATCTCTTGTGAGATTTGTGTGATTTTCTATCGCTGTTAAATGAATAAATATGCATGCATACTTGCGGGAATGTATTTTTTAAATGACCTAAACTAACATACGTGACAGCAGAAATTGACAGCAGAAATTCTGACATCGGCCCGTAGAAAAAGCAAATGACATCAATTGAAAATCACACAAATCTTACAGGAGATCTCGCGCGACGCGATTTCGTTCCCACAAAAAATAGAGAATAACTGGGCAGTCTCTCCCGATCCGGCCCGCCATGAAGTTGGTGGGCAGAAACATTGAAGTTTTGAAAAACATAATAATCTTTTTCAGCTACAATAACATCAATAACGTCGAATTTTTCAACCTCAACTGAAAACTCACCGACCGCCACTAGTTGGATGCACTTGGAAATACTTTCTCAACATTAGTAAATGTGTTCAACTGCGTGGAATTTAGTTACAAGAAGGCTATAATATTAGATTTTGTAATGTTTAACAGGTCCGGTGGAAATAACGAACGCTCCGCCAACTCCCTCACAAACTCCTACAACACCACCAACGCCAAGTAAGTCTAGCATCCTAATGAATTTATATTTTATTTTTGATTTATTTTTATTTGTTTATTTATATGTATTAAACAAACAAAGCGGTACATTGGTTACGGCGATGAAACCCTTAATTATAAAATTTTAATATTTCATGGTGGGTACAAGTAATATGTTTATTTTTGTTTAACTCGATAAATGAACGACGATTGATTTTCTTCTCAAGAAAGTTGTTCGAGTTTTAATCAATTATATACCAATTTAGAGGCAAGGTTAAATAAAGTTGCTTCAAGCGAATAAACACGTTATTTTTAACCTTTTAGCGGTCGCGCGCGGTCTGTGGGACCGAAGCGAGCTTAATTTACTGATTATGCGCTAACTAAGCTATAAGCAATATATAATCACGCTTCTGTGATATACTTGGGGATGAGTTACGTTCTCTCAGTACCCCAGTGAGATTCGTCGCAAGCCCACATTTTCATTTTTTTATATTTGCGGTCTCAGATTCCGCCGTGCGACTGGTTGTTAATGTGAAAAATCTCTTGAATAATATTGAGAGCTGAGTGAGTATTTCATGATATTTTTATAATATTCTTTGAAATTTAGTTATACGCAAATAAGTAGTAGTAAAATTTTATCTTGTTTCGTTATAATGTTGATTTATAGATTTTATAGCGTTGTTTTTGTCAAATGTCTAAATAATTGATATTTTATATGCTTAATCTATAACGTACATATTAAAAATTGGTACGAATTGTAGTTTTTTATATTTATTGTTGATAAAGATTGAATACATTTTAATGATTTGCTATATACAATATTATGAAATATTCAAACGTCTTCCAAAAAACTGCCTTAAGTTGCGGAATAACAGACCGCGCGCGACTGCGTATGTTCGGCGCAAGGGTGCAACTACTGGAAGGTTAAATAAAGTCATACGGTAACGCGCGTTTTCATCCTGCGAAAAATATCCCCGTCAAAATAGCTTCCAAAAAAATATTCTCCTACAAAATATCCTATAGACAAAACATTCCCCTATAAAATATCTACTAAAACTTAACCCAATGAAATAAATGCAAAAACGCTTTCCTTTTTGGAAAGAATAATAATTTAAGAATAAATAAGAAATCACTAACAATATTATGACAGAACCATCAGTTTGACCAGGGCCGCCGAGAGGGCACGTTAGCCAAGTCCGAAACTTGGGGCCCGGGCCTAAGGGGGGCCCGGGACGGGCCCCGGATATTTTACTAAAAAATGCCAATGACACTAGGAACGGACGTGGGCCGGGCGCCTGGGCCCGCACGCTCCGTAGGCCCAACTGTCAGAGCGTGTTCACACACAGCTATAATATGCGAGGGATGGCGTATTTTGGCATATCGTTCGCCGGACATTCCAAATTGGAATATATGGCGAGCGATATGCTGAATTACGTCATCCCACGCATGTGTGTGAACACGCTCTCAGAGCGTGCCACTCACAGCTCAAGCTACAAGCACGCCATGCCGGCCGGCCAGCTGTGGGAGGGGCGATGCAGCCGCCCGCCGCGCCACCGCTTATACTCCTAGGAAACTTTTTCTGTTCTCTTTCATTACAGAGGAAAAGGATACTTGAACAGTAATTGAAGTGTGGAGCAATAATTGAATTGTAAATGGTGATGGCGGTTTTTCTGGAAATTTTAGGCCGGATTCTTTCCAAAAAAGATATCTTTTTGCGAATTTTCTTTTGGGTATATTCGGCATGTCTATTGAAGTTTAGTTTGGAATCTAATATAACTCCTAAGTATTTGATTTCAGTAACATTTTCAATAATTTCACCACCAATTTTAATTTTGCTTTCACTGGATGTCTTCTTATTTCCAATCACCATACATTTTGTTTTTAATTTAAGCTTATTTATTTTTAGCCATCTTGATACATCATCTAGTTCATTATTTAAAATATTTATTAGTTCTTTATAGTTATCTCCAATTAAGTATATAAGTGTATCATCGGCAAATAGTCGTACTTTGCATTTTGAAAATATTTTCACCATGTCATTAATATAGACTTATAGAGTATGAACAAAAGGGGTCCAAGGATCGATCCCTGCGGTACTCCTAATTTATTTTCCATTGGTTTTGAAAATTGATTATTTATTTTTGTTACCTGTTTTCTTTCTTTCAAATATAATAATTTAATTTAGCCTCAAGATATCTTGATTAACGAAGAATATGTAAATACACACAAACAAGAAACACAAGTATTTTATTTTGAGTATTCACGATAACTTTTTAAACATTTCCTTTGAATAATTATGCTAAATTCGAATGATTGGTAGGAAAAAATTCGGTTTAGGGGCGATAGTCCTAGATATATATATATTTTTTTATATACTAATTATGGGCCGGAAAATCCGAATTTGAAAGAATTAGGCGTCGGCAAGCAATATTAACTGAATTAAACGACTTTAAAATTTTCTATACACACACAAGAAAACAAGCCATTTTGAACGCATTCTGACACTACAAGTCATAGAAAAACACCAAAGATATTACACCACATAAAATTAAGTGTAGCCATTAAGCAATAATATCAATAACGTAAAACTTTCCGACACGATACTTCCTCACATGATAATTCATCACATAACACATTAACCTGATGAATTATGACTATCTCATAGCGGCTACGCTAGGTTTGTGTAACATGGTTTGTGCCCCTTTATACCGCCTGCTCGCGTCAAGGCAAGAAAACATTCCAGTTTTCAAGTAGTTTAGCGGCTACGCTAGGTTTGTGTAACATGGTTTGTGCCCCTTTATACCGCCTGCTCGCGTCAAGGCAAGAAAACATTCCAGTTTTCAAGTAGTTTAGCGGCTACGCTAGGTTTGTGTAACATGGTTTGTGCCCCTTTATACCGCCTGCTCGCGTCAAGGCAAGAAAACATTCCAGTTTTCAAGTAGTTTAGCAGCTACGCTAGGTTTGTGTAACATGGTTTGTGCCCCTTTATACCGCCTGCTCGCGTCAAGGCAAGAAAACATCCCAGTTTTCAAGTAGTTTAGCGGCTACGCTAGGTTTGTGTAACATGGTTTGTGCCCCTTTATACCGCCTGCTCGCGTCAAGGCAAGAAAACCATCCCAGTTTTCAAGTAGTTTAGCGGCTACGCTAGGTTTGTGTAACATGGTTTGTGCCCCTTTATACCGCCTGCTCACGTCAAGGCAAGAAAACATCCCAGTTTTCAAGTAGTTTAGCGGCTACGCTGGGTTTGTGTAACATGGTTTGTGATAGAAAAGAAAGTGCCCCCTTCATAGCGCCTACTCGCGTCAAGGCAAGAAAACATCCTAGTTTTCAAGTAGTTTAGCGGCTACGCTAGGTATATGTAACATGGTTTGTGATACAAAAGTGAGTAATTACTTAAATTAGTTATTGATATTATTGCTTAATGGCAACACTTTATTTTATGTGGTGTAACATCTTTCTTGTTTTTCTATGACTTGTAGTGTCAGAATGCGTTCAAAATGGCTTGTTTTCCTGTGTGTGTATAGAAAATTTTAAAGTCGTGTAATTCAGTTAATATTGCTTGGCCGACGCCTAATTCTTTCAGATTCGGATTTTCCGGCCCATAGTTAGTATAAAAATAACTAGTTTTATTATCTAGGAATGCCGCCCCTAAACCGAACTTTACCCGATTGGTATAATGGTATAAGAAAAGGTAATGAAATAGTATTCCTAGCAGTAGCACAGGTAAGCATGAACTTATTAATTGTTATCCCCCCCCCGGTAAGTTGTGGGGAGGGGGCCCGGTATAGTCTACTAGACTTGGGGCCCAGATTAGCTGTCGGCGGCCCTGAGTTTGACCGACCAACCGACAGAATTATCAGTTTGTAAACAACACTGCGCATTGATATCCATGGTATTCTGAAACGTCATATTGACATAAGCCCTTCCCATGCCACCAAAAATGAAAAACCCAGTTTTAGTATTGCCATCATTCTTTTAAAAGGAAGCAACCTAAATTAAAAATAGTACTTGACGAAATAATTAATTAGGACGACTAGATCACTCTGAATGCAGTTAAATGGTTGCAATTTCGAAAAGGTAGAAATATTTAGATACCTCGGCAGTATTCTCACGGAGACTCTTGACCCAGATGTCGAGGTAAGGTGCAAAATTGAAACAGCAAGAACTGCGTTTATTAAAATGAAATCCTCCTCCTGCAATGACAAAATCAACTTAAAACTAAGGCAGAGAATGCTAAAATGTTATGTGTGGTCGGTCTTGCTGTATGGATGTGAAACATGGACCTTGGAAGTAAATACCATTAACAGGTTAGAGGCTTTTGAAATTTGGTTTCGCCGGAGAATGCTCAAGGACTGACATGATCGCGAACACAGAATTTCTCAGGCGGGCTAGAGCAGATAGAAAACGGCTTACATTAATAAAAATTAGGAAAATTTCATATTTGGGTCATATACTTCGAGGGGAGAAGTATCACTTGCTCCATTTAATATTCAAAGGCAAGATAGAGGTCGCCGAGGGCCTGGTAGGAGACAAATGTCTTGGCTGCAAAATATACGGGACTGGACCGGCATTAGAAGTAAGTAGGTGCTATTCCGGGCAGCGCAAGACAGAGAGACATTTTCAAGAGTGATCGCCAACGCCGGGGGGACCTGATACGGCACACATAGAAGAAGAAATAATTATTGTTATAAAAATTACTTCATAACAACCTAACCTAACCAAACAAAAAAAGTTGGACAAAAACATTACGGCCATCCCATAAAGACAATAAGTTATTATTCAAAATCATTTAAAGACAAAAATAACACTAACAATAATTTATTGTTTTCCCTGGATGTCTGTAATATTTTCACAATTTTTTTGATTAGGTTGGGTTTGGTTAAGTTTAAGGAATTATTTTGTTGAGGAATATTTTGATCTTGTTTGTTGTTGTTGCATTATAATGCTTGTGCAATGATGGAGTAATAAGATACTAGAGGTTTGAACCAGCGCCGCATGGGTGGGTACCCGACGCAATCCTTCACTAATATACAAACCGGTCAAATCGTTATATTTTCCAGATCATGACATGTCTTGTGAACAAACATGCTCAATGTATTGTCCTTACAATGAGAGACCGTGCACCTTCGATCTCTCATGGCTAGCGGAACCTTGTTATTGTATGTCAAAAATTACTAACTATGACTTACGTCATTCTGAAGAAGTAGTACATGTATATATGTATTACTTCTTCGTATATATATTTTTTTAAATAAATAAAAAGAAAATACTTTGTAACCGGTAGACTAAGAATAAAAAATAACAATAAAGTGTCTTAAAACAAAGTGTTTTCTTTTGATTTATTTAAAATGTCAAGTCACAATTTGTTCGCTTTTATTGAAAAATTTGTATTTTTTTTATTACCGGCAACCTGGGCGTTTATTGGCGTATCTTCGCACCCATAATATTATATCCAGACTTTCCGGTTTATAAAAAAGCGGTCTTATTTTTCGGATTGAAATTTTCAAAAAATCACCAGGATTTCAAAAATACGACAAAAAAACCGAAATGTTTTAGAAAAGGTTTTTTTTGGCTAAACCTGAAAAAAAATGTGATGCAAATGGCCTATTTAGCAATAGTTCAAACACTGGCGGTTAAACGGAAGGCCTCATGGCGGAGTGGGGATAATCTATACACGAAATCTAAGGGTTACCGCATTCCCGATGCGTAATTGTCGGATGGCTGGAATCGAGGTTAGTTTGATTACAGAAACACTAAGCATTTTTACAATTTACGTGCCGACTTGCTCAACTGACAACTTTGAGGAATATTCTAACTGCCTTGCCTCCCTACCAGCATTAATTGATGATAAAAATTATATTAATACAATTATAATCGGAGATTTCAACGCTCATCTCGACTCACTTTTTGGAACGGAACTACTATCTTTTTATCAAGAATTTGAATATGTATGTGCGGACATCGAAATTTTGCCTATGAATTCCTACACATATATCAGTGACGCTCATAGCTCCACTAGATGGTTAGACCACTGTCTAGTTACAAAAAATATTTCGAAGCAAATTATAGATATGAAAATATACTACGATACAGATTGGATAGATCACCGGCCTCTCGAGCTGACCTTACAAACAGCGGGACTGGCGAAAACGGAAGTGTTTAGTTCTGGATTAAGGGATCCAGCATTATGGAATCCGAATAATATACGTGATATCGGAAAACACAACTCGTGCTCGCAAATCTATCTCGTCAAAGTTAAACCCAAATACACATTTTCTGAGAACGGTGACAACCCTGTTCACGCCAAAATAGAATACCTCTATGGGAGTATAGTAGAAGCCCTACGAAGTAGTGCCATCTCTGTATTTAATAAGCGTACTATTCAAAAACACAAGCAAGTATGTGGGTGGAACGAACTTGTGGCAAATAAATACTATGAATCCAGACAAGCGATGCACACATGGATAATGAATGCGAGACCATGCGAGGGACCTGTCGCAGAGGAGAGAAGAGCAAAGCGTGCTGCCTTTAAAACTGCACTTTAACAATGCCAAAAAAACTCGACTCAACTTCAGATGGATAAAATAGCAGAGGATTTAGAAAATCGGGACTTCAAAAACTTTTGGAACAAGTCTAACAAACTATTAAACATGCGCTGCAAAATCTCATGCAACATACATGGAGAATCGAACCCGGAAGTAATCGCAAATATTTTTAAAGAACATTTTACAACTACCACCCCGGCTATGGACTCAAATGAAACGCATCTGACTGCCTATGATGATATCGATCCCATTGTCACAACTAGCATGATAAAATCGGCCATTAGTAACATGAAATCTGGAACGTCGGCAAGGCATGACGGCTTAAGCACCGAACACTTCAAACATGCAGGGGCAGCGGTTATGGAACTAATGGCAACACTATTCACCGATATCTTAAAGTGTGGCTATCTACCTAAAGACATGACAAAAACAATTATAATACCGATAATAAAATCGAAACTGTCAGACATAACTTTAAAGGAAAACTACAGACCAACTTCCATCGCCACGGCTATCGCCCGTATATTTAAACGAGTTCTCTTAGATCAAGTCGGATCTCATTTGACAACGAACGATAATCAGATGGGCTTCAAGAGAGAGTGTTCTACGGACTCGGCTATTTTTTTGCGTAAAACGGACCTTGGAATACTACAGGAAGAAGAAAACATCAACCTATGCATGCTTTCTGGACCTAAGTAAGGCTTTTGACCGAGTTTCCCACCCCCTATTATGGAAAAAAAAACTAAAAGAAAGAGGTATACCTTGGAAAGTGGTCAAAATCCTCGAAACTTGGCACCGTCAACAGGAAAATCTTGTAAAATGGAAAGATAGATTTTCAGTAACTTATTTCCTGAAAAGCGGGGTCAGACAGGGAGGATGTATGTCCCCAGTATTGTTTAACATATACATGGATGAACTAACCCATAGGCTAAATAATGCTGGAGTGAGCTGCCACATCGGAGGTCAATGTATCAACAACATGAGCTACGCAGACGATATGGTTCTGATGGCACCGTCAATAAGGGGATTACGAATCCTCCTGAAGATCTGTGAAGCATTCGCACACAAAACCAACATGATCTATAATGCGAAAACAGCACTGTTGGTCAGAAAACTCACGGATCACTGGATCTAGCTGTATGCAGTTGGCAATACTGTCTCAACAATAGTAGATGTGTTCAA
The DNA here is from genome assembly GCA_917880885.1 of Limnephilus marmoratus. Classification (NCBI taxonomy): domain Eukaryota; kingdom Metazoa; phylum Arthropoda; class Insecta; order Trichoptera; family Limnephilidae; genus Limnephilus; species Limnephilus marmoratus. Next base: position 60,583,137 of record OU862907.1, read on the forward strand.
CTGCGTGGAACTTTGTTACAAGAAGGCTATAATTTCAGATTTTGTAATGTTTAACAGGTCCGGTGGAAATAACGGAAGCTCCGCCAACTCCCTCACCACCTCTAAAATATTCAACTAGTAAGTCCAGCATCAAAAATATATAATTTTTATTTTATTTTAATTGTTAAATAATATTTTTGTTTTATTTTAATTTTGACGACCTCCGTAGTCCAGTGGGTAAGACTCTTGACTCACAGTCCGGAGGTCGCGGGTTCGAACCCGGCATGCGCAAATAAATTTTATTTGATTAATTTGTGTTATTTCACAATTAATTCATTTAAAATAATATATAGTATATTTGCGGCATATTCCAGAGTGGAAGATAATATCAGTATCGCCCTGGTGTAAGACTACCATTCAGAATTGAAACGTTGCTTGAAAATGGCTTTAGCCGTGTTTGGTGACCAGATCTGAATAGCCAGGTACTTCCCAACCTTCCTCTTCCCCACCTCCTTCCCCTCCCCACTACCTTCAGCCTCACAACATACCCCAATTGGGGATGCCATAGTCTCACTGGCTCCAGACAGGAGCAGTTGAGATTCTTGTGCGGTATTCACTGTAAAAAAAAAAACTTTTATTTATACGTATTCAAAAAACAAAGCAGAACATTGGTAACGGTGATGAAACCCTAACTAACTAACCATCACGCTGTTTCCCCGTAGGGGTAAGCAGAGAGGACGGAAGGCCAAATAACCCGGTCTTGGCACACAATCCTTGCCTCGTTCACATTCATACATCGTCTCATACATGCTCTTCTATTACTATGACATGACCCGACTCAAGTATCTGATTCACTTGATCGTGCTATATCTTTCTCGGGCGTCCCCGACTTGTTCTACCATTCACATTTGCGTCATATATTCTCCTTACACTTATTTTCTCGTTCGTTTTATCTACATGCCCAAACCATCGAAGCGTTCCTTTCTTTATCTTACTCATTAAAATTACATCAGCCTTGTATTCTTTGCGGATCTCCACGTTTCTCACACGATCGAACATGGTTTTATCACACATACGCCTCAGGGATCTCGTTTCTACAGCATTCAGTCTACTTTCAACCTTCCTCCCCAGTTCCATGCCTCACTGCCGTACACCAGTTTAGGTACCAGCACTCCATTATGGACGGCTAGATTCGCTTCTTTGAACAGTTTTTTGTTGGTGCCAACGGTGTTCAGTCCTCCATTGATAGAGTTACCAGCATTCACCCTTATTTCAATATCTCTGTCAGCCTTACCATCTCTCGTAAACATACTCCCCAAATAAACAAACTCATCCACTTGCTTCATCATTCACAACTATATTTCACACTGTTTTCGTACTCTCTCTTTCAAATACCATGACTTAGACTTACTTACATTCATCATGAAGTCATTTATCATACATATTTGGTTCATCTTAGACTCGAGAGACTGTAGATCTTCCATGCTGTTAGATATCAGCGCCGCATCATCAGCATACAGCAGGAAACATACTTTCAGATTACTCAATTTCGCGCTTAATCCCATCTCTTTCAATTCTTGCATACAATTATCCATGTATAGGTTGAATATGAATAACCATGAGACCCTAAATTATAAAATTAAAATATTTCATAGTTGGTACAATTAAAATATCCTTTTTTTGGTTTCATGTAATGGAACTATGATGATTGATTTTCTGTTTAATCATTTTAATTTTTTAGGTTTTACCTAGGTGCGAACCCGACGCAATTGTTCACTCAAATACTAACCGGTCAAACCGTTATATTTTCCAGATAATGACGTACCTTGTGAATTCGCATGCTCGATGTATTGTCCTAACAATGTAAGACCGTGCACCTTCGATCTCCCAGGCCAAGCGGAACCCTGTTATTGTAAGTCAAAAATTACGTACTATGAATCACGTCATTCTGGAGAAGTACTACTTTATTCATGTAAATCAGTACACACCAGTGGCGACTCGCGTCCAGGGCTATAGCTAGGTGGAAATTATGGGGCAATGCCCTACCTTAACCCTAGAAAGATAACCTACGCCTCAGAGGCGCCCGCGACGGTAAGAAAACGCTGTCTCTTTCTAATGATTGCGCGCATCTAGCTGTCCTTTTTTGTTAGCTCAGTCGTCATTGCACAGCGTCGCGGGACGGCCATTTTTACGAGGTAAGTACCAGATTTTTGTAGTTATGACCAGGTAATGCGCTCCGAAGGCGTATGGTTATCTTTTGAGTGACTTTTAGTAAAAGCATAAATTTGTTTATACTTACATTACATATTGATTATAGGTATTTTTTTTGTTTTTTTAGCATGATTTTTTTTCCTTCATCATGACGAGCCGAAGAATACTATCTGATGATGCAATATTGAGATTTATGGCTGAAGAAGAAGAGAACGAGCATGATGGACATCAGGAAAGTGGCAGTGAAACAGAAGATCATGTGAGTGAAGATGAAATGCAGAGTGACTATGAAGATGAGTTCATCGATGATGAGGTGCCAGAAGAATTGTATGATACACAAAATGAAGACATTATAACTCCACCAGTATCTTCAGAGCCTGGAAAAGGCGGGGTGGACACATTCGATCAAATGTGTTCCTCAATGTCATGTTTAAGGAAAACCAATAGGTGGCCAATGGCTATGCTTTATGGCATACTGAACATGGCATTCGTCAATTCTTATGTCATATACTGTCACAACGTTCTAGTGAAAAATGAAAAGCCTCTAAATAGAAGGGCATATATGAAAAAGTTAAGCACTCAGTTATCTGAACCGTGGATGACGGAAAGACTCGAAGCTCCTACTTTGTTCAAGCGTGTGCGAGACAATATCACCGATGTTCTTCCGAAACCGGATGTGCAGGGCTTTAGAGATAATGAAAAAGAACCTCCAGCCAAGAAAAGACGGTATTGCAACTTTTGCTTAAGTAAAAAAAAAAGAATGTCAAAGATGGCTTGCGCCAAATGCAAAAAAACAGTTTACAAAAAAGATGTTTGCTTTGAATGCCTCTAAACCAATTTTTTAGCGTAGTAATTATAGTTTTGACTGATTATTTTATAGTCGATTAATAAATTAAAATAGTTTAATTAGTTTTATAAAAAAAACATATAAATTTGTGATAATATTTTCCTGTACACAGAAAAGGGTTAATTTTGTTGATTTTTTCTAGAGGTTTTGTGATTTAAGTTTAATGTTTAAAACAAATAAATAATTTCACTAAAAAAAGTTTTATTATTAGTTCATTAACCACACGTTAAAATAATCACCTAAATAAAAACATTACGTAGGTATTTAATTAAAAAAAAAAATCATTAATATATTATGCGCCTCTGCGGCGTATGGTTATCTTTTATGTACGGCAGAATAAGGTTATCTTTCTAGGGTTAAGAAATGCCATCGACTATGCCATCATTACACATTAAGTGAATACCTCACATAGGTACAACTGTTTTTATATTTATGTTTATATAATAAATTAAAACAAATTCACTTTGTATTACACCACTTTTATATTTATATTTCATTTGTGTTCATATCTGTATGACATGTTAGGTTAACTGGAAGAAATAGGATATAGGTACCTACCTATAAGTTATACCTTTTGTACTAAATGAAAATTTTGTACAATAAATGATTTTGATTTATGATAATATACTACTAAACTGTTTGTTCATAATTTGATATGATTGATAAAAAATACTAATTATTAGTGATATCTAACTAAACGGCTTTGAATTAAGAAAGGAATACTAATTCTTTATTCTGCCCATAGATGGCATTGAAGTAAGTGGTGGGAGGATGTGCGCGTATTGCAATCACTGCTTACGGGGAATTCCCAAACAGTTTGAGGATACTATTAAACGATTGAGTCACAAATAAACCAATCCCTAGACCCTAGATCAGGGATGGCGAACCCTTAGGTATCAACGTGCCATTTTTCTAAAGAAATGTTTGTGGTCACAGACGTGCCATCAAGAAATTTTGACTTTGGGGGGGGGGGGAGGGGTTAAGCGAGTTTTATTGCCAACGTCAGACGAAAATAAAACAAATCGTTGTCGTGGAAACGATGTTGACCCTCTTGAAAAGGTTTACTATGCTGTGCAGTGACATTTGCAGCCGCGTAACTTGCCGCGCTCGTATGACAATTTTTGCCAACACACTTAATCATAGATATTGACTGTTTATTTCTTTTTGAACTTTTTGTTTTTTTGCTAAACTAGCCATATTAAATAACATTTAAATCATAGATAAAACTCAAATAAACTTTAAAATACAATTCATCATCATCATCATAATCTGTGGCTCTACAACCCAGGTCGGGTCTTGGCTTCCAGCAGAGCCTGCCTCCATGACTGTCGGTGTTGTGCTGCGTTGCGCCAGTTTCGGATGCCGATGGTGTTTGCATCCTTCACCACTCCATCCAGCCATCGAAGCTTTGGTCTTCCAACTCTTCTCCGACCCCCAGGTGCACCATCCATAATTCGCTTTGGAATATCTTCTTCGCTCATTCTTTGGATATGTCCAGCCCACCTGAGTCTTCCAGTTTTGATTTCCTTGGAGGTGTTAGGGTCCTCGTAAAGATCGTATAGCTCCTTGTTGTATCTGATACGCCATTCTCCATTATCACAGACTGGGCCGTAAATCCTTCGCAGCACCTTCCTTTCAAAACTTTCTAGGGCTCCTTCATCACCCTTACTGATTGTCCAGCATTCCGAACCATACATAAGAACAGGTCGTATAAGGGTCTTGTAAAGCAGGACTTCTGGTAAGGTGGCGAGATTTCCTATGCTTCTGTAGCCCAAAGTAGTATCGATTTGCAGCTACTATTCTTCTTTTGATTTCACTGGATACATTGTTGTCATTTGTCACCATAGTACCGAGGTATACAAACTCGTTGACAGTTTCAAATGTATAATTATCTATCTGTATACTTGGTGGTTTCTGGCGTCCATGTATGGGCATATATTTTGTCTTCCCCTCGTTGATGACCAATCCCATGTTCCTTGCCGACGTAGCTAAGCTTTTAAACGCCGATTTTAGTTCATATTCTGAGCGTGCGATGATATCTATATCGTCAGCATAAGCAAGGAGCTGAACAGACTTGTTAAAAATATGGCCTGTGGTTTGTATACCTGCAAAATACAATTATATCAACGAAATTCACTATTATGTTATGCATAAAAAACTATGCTTCATTCATTAGCAAAAGAAACTCACGATGTAGATTGTAGGTTCGAAAACAAATGAGTGAACGCCGCGCTTCCCTCCGCCGAGAAAGGGTTAAATTCAACTCTGGCAACGGCCCTGCTTTTGACCTTTCAATGAGATAGATAAAATGCTAAGATTGAAAAATAAATCATTTTTAACTACAGTTACACAAATAATATCGTATTTTTAAATCTTAACACTATAGCTCACCAAAATTCGAGAACCCTGGTTCACATTGTTCTTATCAACCCTTCAATCATCTGGCACATTCTTTCAGAACTTGGGAATATTTCGGTTTGCAATAAAATCTAGATCCTGAGGAGAATAATCTGTCAACCAGCCGAGCTATGTCGATCGAGACAGATATCGGGCGAGATCTCTTGTCAGATTTGTGTGATTTTCTATCGCTGTTAAATGAATAATATGCATGCATACTGGTATCGCAAATGCGACACGTGGAGTGTACTGTATCAATTGGTTATTGTTGTAAGTTATTTTATTACTATCGAATACAATTATTATGGGTCAGTTTATCAAACAAATTTTCGATAGCTATAAATTTTCGAAAAATCTATGTAAAAATCCCCGCAATTTTTGAAACAAATTATTGAAACATAAATATATATCAATGTCAATATTCTATTAAAATATATACCTAATATACTTTCATGACTAACTCACTATTTGAAGATATAGACTCATCTTTCATTGTTTCAGAAAATATCTGTCTATCCAGTTTCGAATGTAATAACTCACTATCAGAAATAGACCCTCTTAAATCATTAACAATCCTTCACTTAAATATTCGAAGCATCTATAAAAATTTTGATCATTTTACACTAGAATTGAATGAGCTGGCCCTTAAACCTGATTGTATTGTATTGTCTGAAGCCAGAATTAGTCCCAACTCAAGTACTTATAATTTACCGGGATACAAATACTTTGTTACATCTTACAACATTAATCAAAATAGTGGAATAGTTGTTTTTGTAAAATGTATTTTTAACGATGTTTCTGTTAATGAAATATTTATCGAACTTGTTAATTGTCTACATATTAAAATCAATATAAAAAATATTTTTTATGATATAATTGCATTATATAGAACCCACAGCTCAAGCATTAATAATTTTACCGAAAACCTGAAAACTTTTATAAATACAAACCGGTTTCAAAATGCAATTATTGTAGGAGATATTAATATCGACATATCTGATGATTTTGAAAACAACAGTAATAAGGAAAAAACTGAATATATTAACACTTTATCAGAACTCAATTTCAAACCATGTATAAAAAAATATACAAGAGAATGTTTTGGACAAAGGCCATCTTGTATTGACCATATTTGGTGCAATACTAATGAAACTGATAAAATAAAATCTGTTATTTGGAAAAATAATATTACTGATCACCACACATGCATTGTAGCTATTAAAACTGATAAAATAAATAAGAATAATTATTGTCGCTATAACTTACCAAAAAATCTAATTAATTATGAAAAATTACAACAATATCTTGAAAATGAAATTTGGGAAACTGTACTATCGTCTAACAATACCGATTTATGTTCACGGAATTTTGAATTGACATTGAATAAGCATATCCAATCCTCCTCTTCCATTGTAACAAACTTTCCAAAGACTAAGTTTAAAAAATTAAAACCGTGGATTACACAAGGAATTATCATATCAATTAGGCATAAAGAAAAAATTTATAAAGAGCTAAAAAAGTTTCCTGAAAACAATAAACTACGCGAATATTTTAAAAATTTTAGAAATAAATTATGTTACATAATCCGGAAAACAAAAGAAGATTTCTATAAAGATAAAATCAATATTGCTGGTAACAACAATAAAAAGGTGTGGCAAACTATTAATGAAATGATCAATAAAAAACCTAAAAATTCAAATATAAATAAAATCTCAGATATTGATAACACAATTTACAATGTCAACACAGATCCATTGAAATGTGCAAATATCTTAAACAATTATTTTGGGTCAGTTGGTGAAAAATTAGCAATTAAAATAAAAAAACAGAGATAATGATAATTATAATCTACCAACACCTCCCATTCCTTGTAACACCCTAACACAGTTTCAACGAACTAACTCTGATGAAATCAAAGATACTATTAATGAATTAAAAGGAAATTCTTCCCCTGGTTATGACAATATTTCTGTAGAAATACTTAAAAGAAATTCTAACTCACTTTGCAAACCTTTGGCACACATCATAAATACAAGTTTTGTTAATGGCAACTTTCCCTTAAATTACAAAAAAACTATTATTACCCCAATTTTTAAATCTGGGGACCCCTGTCTAAGCAGTAACTATAGGCCAATTTCTCTCACTTCAAACATTGCAAAAATATTTGAAAAAGTTGTAAAAAAACAAATATTTAAATTTGTGAAAGAAAATAACATATTAAATGCACATCAATATGGTTTTAGAGAAAATTTGAGCACTCAAGATGCTATCGTTGATTTAACATCTAAAATATATAAATCTTTAGATAGTAAAAAAAAATGTATTGGAACATTTGTTGACTTAAGAAAAGCATTTGACAGTATATCGCACTCTAACCTTATCTCTAAACTAACGAAAATTGGTATAATTGACAATGCTTTAACTTGGATCGAAAATTATCTATTTAATAGAGAGCAATTTGTTAAATTAAAGGGCCTTATGAGCGATTCTCAGACCACGAATTTTGGCATCCCGCAGGGAACTGTACTGGGGCCAATTCTTTTTATCATTTATGTCAACGATATGTTTAAACTTAACATCAAATCTAAACTCATTTCATATGCAGACGACACAGCAATTCTAACTGAAGGTTTAACTTGGAATGAAACCCAGAAAACAGCAGAATTAGACTTAAACATCCTAAAAAAATGGTTCGATTCAAACTTGCTGTCACTTAATACGGAAAAAACCTTTGTAATACCGTTCACTATTAATAAACATGCATTCCCTGAAAATTTAATGATAAGTATACATTCATACAATTGCAATAGAAACACAAATTTATGTAAACCTGACTGCTCTGTACTCACTGTTAAAACTAATATAAAATACCTCGGTGTAATTATAGATAGCAATTTAAAGTGGAAAATACAAATCAATGCAACAGTAGAAAGATTAAGAAAATTAATGTACATTTTTCTTAGAATACGAAACATATTAAATTTTAAACTATTAAGAACTATCTATTTCTCACTGATCCAATCTGTATTACAATATGGAATTCTTGGTTGGGGTGGTGCATTCAAAACTTCTCTCATGCCTTTAGAAATCATCCAAAAATTATTAATAAAAATAATTCTAAAAAAACCATATGATTTCCCCACCATAAGATTATTTCAAGAATTTAAAGTCCTTTCACTACACAATATTTATAAAAAAATTACACTTTTACAAATCCACAAAGATTGTTTCAACAATGATAACTCATTATCTATTTCAAACAGCAAAAGACCAAATATTCTTGGCTCTATAACTATCCCGCGTTGTAATACCACTACAGCCCAACATTTTTATAAATATTTTGGAGTCAAGTGGTTTAACCAGTTACCCCTTAACTTAAGATTGGAAATTAATTATAAAAAATTCAAAAGTTCTATAAAAACACTAAATCATTAGCATATTACAATAATTCAATTTAATAATACAATAGAATGTCTCTCGACAATTGATTTTGGAAATCCATTTACTTTTATATTCTTTTCTCTTTTCTCTCTTCCTCTTCCTCTTCTTCTTCTTTTTTATACTGTTTTCTTTTTTTTTCTATTCTATTTCATATATCTTGTTTTGAATATTTATATGTATATATATATAAAAATATATATTATAATTCTAAAAAAATATGTTAAATAGTTTTTCACACACGCTGCTCCACCTTTTTTACACGAGCATGCTCTAAAAAAAGGTGAATCACGTTATATAAAAAATGTATCTGAAAAATGTAATGTCATTATTGTATGTACCAAAATAAATAAATTAAAAAAAAAAAAAAAAAAAAAAAAAAAATATGTTAAAAAAATGTTATGTTTGTGAATACTTTGACACAACTATGGGGAATGGTAAACAGATGAATGGAGAAGGAAACTGACTTACCCCTTATGGTTGATGTTCTGCTCAATATTATGGATCTGAGGGAGCACTAAATCACTCACTGCACAAGCTTCCATAAACTGGTCGATGTTATATAAAACTGAGAGAATAATGATGTTCGTTGCACAGCTTATTTTGACAGACTGACTGACATATTGATTTTATTGTTGTACGGTAGGTAATATTGTCAGTAGGGACAGGTAATTGTGGTAAACAAAGGATGGGTAGATAAATGGAACAAGGTATATAGATAGGTATACATAGTTGCGTCAACATTTTACGCCCACCTAATTTTGGAACAAAATTAACAATAAAAAAAATAAAAAAATAACAACAATAATAACAAAAGTAGCTTGAATACTAATCAAAAATATTAATGTCAATATCTTTTTCTGATTTTTCTGTTTTCAGATTTTCGATTGAGTTTCGCTTATATTGTCTTCATTTAATTAAATATTACAATTTGAGGTTTTACTCATAAAGTTAAAATAAAAATAAAAATATTAATCAAAAATTATAAGGAAAATTATTAAAAAAAAATTATTGTGAGACGTAAGCACACCAGCTGTCTTCTGTGTATTTATCAAAGGAAACAAAAGGAAAACAAAAAACATAAAATATCAGTAATAGATAGCTCTATGATAAAAAAAATGCTGAGTATTGAATTAACAGATGACTTATTCTATAGGCAAAGGGCAAAGCTTAACCGCTGGGCGGACAAATATACCTTTAGTGATTTTAATAGTTGCAACGCGAACGATATTATCTTTACTCGGATCTACGGCAACAATTCGCCCTAAAGCCCAGCGCATGGGGGGAAGACGTTCATCTTTTACTAGCACGAGTTGACCGATCTCTAAATTGGGTCTGTCTCTCAACCATTTTGCACGTTGTTGTAGAGTATTAAGATACTCCACATTCCAACGTCGCCAAAAGTGTTGAGACATCTTTTGTATGTGTTGCCAACGACTTAAACGGTTTGATCCAGTAGCGGACAGGTCATATTCGGGAAGTCCTAACAGGAATCCTCCTATCAGAAAATGGCCGGGTGTAAGGGCGTCGACGTTGTCTGGATCAACCGACAAGGGGCAAAGGGGGCGTGAATTTGGAATAGCTTCAATGGTAGTAAGAAGTGTGGCAAACTCCTCAAATGTTAGGGAAGTATCACCCACTACTCGAACCAAATGATGCTTGACGGATTTAATTCCGGATTCCCACAGTCCACCAAAGTGTGGACTGGCGGGAGGATTAAATGTCCACAGGATTTCTTTTTGGGCAAGATAGTCCGAAATTACTTCACGTTGTGGTGAAGAATAGAAATATTTAAATACTCCAGTTAGGTATCGCTTTGTTCCTACAAAATTTGTGCCGCGGTCACTGAAGACTTCGGAACACAAACCCCGTCGATTTATGAATCGGGTTAGGGATGCGATAAAGGCATCCGTGGAGAGGTCTGACACGACCTCAAGGTGCAAGGCTTTGGTGGCCATGCAGACAAAAAGACATAAATAAGCCTTAGTGGTTTTTGCTCCGCGATGTTTATGATCCTTCACCATAAAAGGTCCACCAAAATCGACCCCTACACGAGAAAAGGGACGACTAGGTTGAACACGAGAGGATGGCAGATCCGCCATCATAGGTGAATGTGCAGTGGCCCGAAACTTGTGGCATGTGACACATTTTGATAACTGAGATCGAATGACGGTACGACCGGACATAATCCAGTATTTGCGTTGAATAAGAAATTGGAGAGTACGCGGTCCGACGTGAAGATAAGCACGGTGATAGTAATCAATTATCAACCCGGTCAAATGACTAGACTTAGGAAGTAAAATTGAATGCTTACTATCGGATGGGAGTGCAGAATTTGTTAGCCGACCGCCCACCCTCAGGATACCGTGAGGGTCAATAAAAGGTTTCAGTTTTTGAAGGCCAGAAGAACACATTTTGTCAGAGCTTAACAGAATAATATTGTTGTGAAAATAAGCCTGCTGTTCGAGTTTTATAATCTTCATGAATGCGTTGTCCAGTTCTTGAAGAGTGAGTGCTGCATGATTGATGCTCTGTTTCGCCATTTTGGAAACATTAGAAAGACAATTTGTTTTGAACCTAAGGATCCATGCAATGACTTTCTTTAATTTTGATAATGAAGAATACTTTGCTATGATGGAAGATGATTTTAATTCGACATTAAAAACTGTAGGTTTAGGGAGTTGAATTTCTGGCAATTCGCTTGCTGGAATAAATGGTAGCCTCGCCGAAGGCCAATCCTCAACTGGATTACGGAGCCACGGTGGACCTGAAAGCCATGAAAGATGTTCTACAAAATGAGCAGGAAGGGTACCTCGGGACCCATAGTCAGCACTGTTATCCTCTGAAATAACATGCTTCCAAATTGCTTTTGGCGTGTTATCAAGGATCTGAACAACACGGTTTGCGACGAAAGATTTTAATAAATGTGGCGGCGTTTAAAGCCCAGATAAGACAATTGTCGAGTCAGTGAAGAGGATAACCTTTGCAATTTGCGCGGAAAAATGTACTGACGACAATATATATTTTATAAGTTTTGAAAGCAGCACGGCTGCACACAACTCTAATCTAGGGATTGTTAATGACTTTAAAGGTGCAACCTTGGATTTGGCCATCAGCAAGTGGCTAGAATTATGGTTTTCAACAACTAAATATGTCACGGCTGCATAACCCAGTTGTGATGCATCGCAAAATCCTACGAGGATACAATGACTATCTAGATTCGTATGGTAATATCGTGGAATTCGTAACTGTTGTAGCAATGGAAGTTGTTCCACAAAGTTGTTCCACGTGGACATGATGTGGAGTGGTACTTCAGTGTCCAAGTCCACGTTCAATTTCCAAAGTTCTTGGATAATCCGTTTTGCAGTGAAGATCACAGGAGACAACCACCCTAGCGGATCGTATATCCGAGCAAGGGTTGATAATGTATTCCGCTTCGAACATACTGCCGAATTGGGTATCGAAATGTGATAAGAAAAATAATCTTCTTCGGGATTCCAAAAAACACCTAATATTTTAACATTCGATTGAGTTTTGTTAAAATTCAACTGTTGTTGTTGACATTCAGAATCATGCTCGAGTAATTCTGAACAATTGCTTGCCCACTTGCTGAGCTCCAGTTTGGCTGATTTTAAAACGGCTACAATTTCTTCCTTGAGGTGTCGAGCAGATTCAATGGAATCTGCCCCAGTCGCCAAGACATCAACATAAAAATTCTCTAACAGCGCCCTTGAAGCGGCAGGATAGCTTTCCCTCTCATCCCTAGCCAATTGACGTAAAGTCGAAATGGCCAAAAATGGGGAGGACGTTAAACCGTAGGTTATGGTTTGAAGTTCGTAATCTTTCATTGGTTCACTCGGGGAGTCGCGCCAAAGGATGTGCTGATATTTACGATGATTGGGAATAATTAAAATTTGCCGGTACATTTTACAAATGTCAGCAGTAAATACAAATTTATGAAATCTAAAATTTAATATCATGTATGGTATTTCTGTTTGTAGTTTTGGACCGCTATATAGCATGTCATTTAATGACATATCGGAGGCCTTTGCAGACCCATCAAAGACAACGCGAATTTTACCTTTTCCATTGATTACCGCATGATGGGGAAGATAATTTGCCCCAGAGTTGGGTGCTACGCGTTTCATTTGACTAAGACTTTCATATTCACGAATAAAATCCCTATAACTAGTCGCCAACGTCGCATCCCTATCGAAACGCTTTTCCAGCTTGCGCATTCGCGATTCGGCCAAGTTGTAAGTATTTTGCGGTGGAGGACTGTCCGATTTTAACAGAATCGGAACCACATATCTCCCATCCGTCTGTCTGTAATGCTCCTTCTGAAACATTTCTTCCGCCTTGGTGTTGTCGGGGTTTAAATCAGAAACGACGGGAGCCTCTTCAATTTCTCAGAAATTTTTCATTGTATCATTTAATGACATGTCGGACAGTGTCAAAAGTGACGTTGGCGATGAATCGATCGATTGACATCCAACCTTCCCAAGAATAATATATCCAAAGACTGTATTTAAAGCACTAGGGTTTCCACGAACGATATGTGATTGATCATCCAAAATGTTGGGATATAAATCGGCGCCGAGTAGAAAATCTATTTGACCCGGCTGATCAAAACTTGGATCTGCTAACGATAAATTGAGAAATCGCGATTTAACATCTTTATCCAGTGTGACAGATGGCATCCATGAAGTAATTTCCTGAATTACTATGGGTGTCGCAGATAACATAGGTGCTCGCTGTTTGACAGGTTTGATAACACATGAGGTTATACCTGTGCATGAGTTAACAGCCGTATGTCCTAATCCATTTAACGGAGTCTTATATTTCCTTATAGATAAGCCTAGCCTCTTGGCACAGCTCTGCGTGATAATGGAGACTTGACTTCCATTATCTACGATGATACGTACAGGAACGTAGGCGCCAAATTTATTTTGCATGTGAACAATCGCTGTACCCAAGAGCACATTTGGTGCGTTGCTCACATTTTCGTTTGACTTTGTGACGGCAGTCAATGACGTGGTTACTTTTTCACCCGTAGAGGGTAACAATTATTATAAGCAATAATTATCAGCCTGAAACACTCATCCACATTGAAAAATCTTCCAAAAATAAAAAATGTTGCAACAAATGTTTAAACAATTAAAACATCGATTTAAATGTTTTATGCGATTTTTCCTTTCAAGGGGAGATATTTCAAGAAATTTTTCACATTTATAAATTGAGTGAGCTTCCTTGCATATAGCGCACATTTCAGAGCTAGAATTCGCCGCCAATTCGTCTTTGGTTTAGGTATGTTTGCAGTAAGTGGGTTAGACGCTTCGAGAATTCTAATCTGATTGTGTAAAAATTAAAATAATTGAGATGTCTCCGGTAATTGTGTTCGTGTAAGTGACGTTTCGAATTGTCGTCTGGTGTCTTGATCCAAACATCGTAAGATTATGTGGGCAACAAACTTACTAAATATATTTTCATGTTTCATTGCATTCAAAGCAGATAAATTTTCTTGAAAAGTGTTTAAGATATGTGTTAATCCATTTATCGATTCATTAGGTAATGGTTTAAAATTCATCATTTCGTCTACATAAAAAGTAAATAATAATCTACTATCTTCATACTTTTGCAGCAGAATATTCCAAGCTATTGGGTAATTCTCAGCAATTAATGGTAACGATTTAACCAAATTCAATGCAGTTCCCTTCAGTAACGAAATTAAATGATGAAATTTCTCTATATCTGTATACATATTATTATTATGTACTTGATTTTCGAACAATGCATGGAAGGTATGCCAATTTTTTACATTGGAATCAAATGGTGTTATTTGAATCGCGGGTAATTTTAAGTTGCCAATACTATTTGCAGAAATTGGTTTCGATTTAATGTTTGAATTTTGCTGTCTTTTTGCAGATGAAATTTCAAAGACCATTACATCTAATTGTTCAGAGATTGTTGCTATCTCCTTACAATCACTTGCCTTGTCCGATTCAATTAATAAATTTTCCATATCATTATGTAATGACTCTACTTCTCCGAGCCATTCCAAAACCTTTTCATACCGGCTTAAAAACGTTTCCCTTTTTTTTTCATCCGTGTTTATAAAAGGTTATTTGTATTAATTGATGCGTTATTTGTATCCTAGCTAAAAAACGATCCCTTCGAGTTTTCAATACGGCAATCTTCTTATCTGCCATCTTAAATTAATTCTTGTTTAGTGAAATATTATGTATTTAACACAGAAAACAGCCAATGTATACGGCGACAATAATTATAGAATGTAATGAATTTAATGATTTCTAGTTTAATCCAGGCTCGTAATGGACCAAATAATGGTATCGCAAATGCGACACGTGGAGTGTACTGTATCAATATATTAAAAAAATGTTATGTTTGTGAATACTTTGACACAACTATGGGGAATGGTAAACAGATGAATGGAGAAGGAAACTGACTTACCCCTTATGGTTGATGTTCTGCTCAATATTATGGATCTGAGGGAGCACTAAATCACTCACTGCACAAGCTTCCATAAACTGGTCGATGTTATATAGAACTGAGAGAATAATGATGTTCGTTGCACAGCTTATTTTAACAGACTGACTGACATATTGATTTTATTGTTGTACGGTAGGTAATATTGTCAGTAGGGACAGGTAATTGTGGTAAACAAAGGATGGGTAGATAAATGGAACAAGGTATATAGATAGGTATACATAGTTGCGTCAAAACATACTATACTCAATTTGGGAGGCGGGAACGGGTACCGCCGCCCCGGGAACCTTTATTGGATAACCAACACCTCTGCCATAGGTCACCCGGTTGATTCGCTACGTTTGGTGACTAAGCAGGGGTACCCGGGTTCATGGGGTGAGGTTTGTCTAAGTCTTGGAGGCGGATGACCAGGACAACCCCAGATTCCTACCCACCCCTTAAACACTTTTCCTTCCCAGAACTCTCCTTTCCTTCCTTTCCTTAAAAAAACCTCCACACACCATCCCCAAAGATGACAAAGGCCATGAGGGAAATTATTTTCCTCAGGGCCTCCTGTGTGGAGTTCGTGTAAAAAAAAATACTTGCGGGAATGTGTGTTTAAAACAACCTAAACTAACATACGTGACATCTCACAACAGAAATTCTGACATCGGCCCGTAGAAAAAGCAAATAAGAGCCCTTGAAAATCACACAAATCTGACAGGAGATCTCGCGTGACATCGGTCTCTCCCGATCCGGCCCGCCATGAAGTTGGTGGGCGGACACATTGAAATTTTGAAAAAAATAAAAATCATTTTCAGCTACAAAAACATCAATAACGTCGAATTTTTCAACCTCAACTGAAAACTCACCGACCGCCACTAGTTGGATGCACTTGGAAATACTTTCTCAACAATAGTAGATGTGTTCAACTGCGTGGAATTTAGTTACAAGAAGGCTATAATATTAGATTTTGTAATGTTTAACAGGTCCGCTGGAAATAACGAATGCTCCGCCAACTCCCTCACAAACTCCTACAACACCACCAACGCCAAGTAAGTCTAGCATCCAAATGAATTTATATTTTATTTTTGATTTATTTTTATTGGTTTGATTTATATGAATTAAACAAACAAAGCAGTGCATTGGTTACGGCAATAAAACCCTTAATTATAAAATTTTAATATTTCATGGTAGGTACAAGTAATATGACATTGATCTTACCTCAAAAAAGCTAACAAAACTCATTTACTTCTTCAAAAAATTACGAAACATCTTGTCAATAAGGGAATTAAGGAGAGTATATTATGCTTTAGGCCACTCTCGATTTGAATATGAAGTAATAGGATGGGGCTTAGCAGCATCTAATCACATAAAACAACTTACGGTTACTCAGAATTGCATCATAAAGACCATACTAAAGGTCCCCATAAGGACGTCAACATCAGAAATTTTTAAACAGTTTGATGTTCCAAGCATGCAGAATGTCTATGCCAAGAATATTCTAGTACATCACCACAAAAATGATTCAGAGGCAGACACCTCACACGCTTATAAAACCAGAGCCAAATAAACAGACATACGTAATATACCAATGTGTAACTCTTCTTTTGGACAAAGAAGTTCTGAATTTTAGCAGTAAGGTTATATAACAAACTCCCACTTAGTATCAAACAAATTAAAACAAAAATTGCTACATTAAGGACATTAAGTGTTGGCTGAAGAAACTATCGGAAAATGAACTTACTAGTATTCTTAAAACATCGTCTTAGAAGTTTCTGGAAAACCTTACCCAAACAATGAAGTTAAACCACAGAAGTCGCTGAAAACTTATTCAAAGCATAGTCGCCCTCAGCAAGGATCTCCTAGTGAGGAGGACTACGAATATATTTTCTATTTTATATATATATATAACTTTTTTCCTATAAAAATGTAAAAAATAATAAATATATAGTTACTTTTTTTTTTTTTTCAATTATTTCTGGCTTTCACCCTTCAAGGGTGTTCTAGGCCATCATTTATAATTACAGAGAAAGGAAAGGTGAATTTATATATTAATTTTATTTAAATGTGCAAATTTCAGAATTTTATGGAAGATTGGAGTAGAGTTCAGACTTAGA
Source organism: Limnephilus marmoratus (assembly GCA_917880885.1). Lineage (NCBI taxonomy): Eukaryota > Metazoa > Arthropoda > Insecta > Trichoptera > Limnephilidae > Limnephilus > Limnephilus marmoratus. The sequence continues at coordinate 60,600,615 of OU862907.1, forward strand.
AGAGATGAGATGTTGAATGGAGGAGAGGCAATTTTTGATAACGCTTGATAGAAGAGAGGATATTTATTTAGAGAGGGACAATCAAAAAATATGTGATCTAAAGTTCCCACATCTAGACCACAGAACGTACAATCTGGGGAGTCAAGCACATGAATTTTATAAAGGTAAGAAGGAACGGAACAATGTCCGATTCTCATACGAATAAGTAAGGAGATTTCTTTTTTGGAAAAATGGGGGAATTTTTGAAACCACGGTTTTGATGGGATAGTCCTTTGTATTGAGGCGTAGCGGGCACCCTTGGATTGACTAGCAATGTTCCAATACTCTGTCCAATCATTGCGGGATCTATCTTTGATGATGGAAAAAATATCAGACAGGGGAATATGGTTTACGAGGGTAACGGTAGGGTTAGACGCTCCTTGTTTTGCCAAGGAATCAGCAATATCGTTACCCACTATGCCAACATGTCCAGGAATCCAAATCAGAGTGACAGTTTTTCCAGAGCTTTGAATGGAGGTTATCAATACTCGAATAAGACATACAAAGTGATCATCAGGATGAAGAAGAGGACTTGTTTTAAGTTTTTGGAGGGAACTGAGAGAGTCAGAGAGAACAAGAGAATGTTCAAAATTATTTTTTATTATATATTTGAGAGATTCAATAATCGCAATGCACTCGGCAGAAAATATTGAAAATTGGTTTGAAATTGAATAAAATATTCTTTCATTAGAATTATTGTGGTAAACGTTAATACCAATACCACAGTTAGGAGAGTCCGGAGATTTGGAGCCATCAGTAAATAAAAGAGAAGAGTTGGGCCATTTAGAAGAAATAATGTCATTGAACATATTATTGACAGTACGGGCTGGGAGATTGGAATGACTTTTAAGGATGCCGATCCCTTCTAAAATCGTTGGGGATAGGGTGACGTGACTATATTTTAATTTGTACAAAGGAAGAAGATCATTTTTGATAATTTGAAGCTCTGAGAGAGAGCGAAAATTTTTACAGATGGCAGGGAGAGGTTTAGTTCGAGCTCTGATTGTAGATGAATGTGTTGAGTCGTTGAACAACAAGACTCTGGGAATAATCTGATGACTTTTAGAATTTAAACATTTAAGAACAAATTTGTCAGCAAATAATTGACGCCTTAAATAAAGAGGAGGATCAGAACATTCTACTTGAAGGGAATTGATGGGCGACGATTGCATCGCGCCAGTTATTATTCGCAATGACTTAGATTGAATTTTGTCTAATTTACTGAGTGCATTTTTGGATGCAGTACTAAAAAGTGGGCAGGCATAGTCGAGATGACTTCGAATAAGTGCATTGTAGAGCAACTTAATGCAGATAGGATGAGCACCCCACCAAACGCCAGTCAATGATCTGATAATATTTAAATTTTTTTCACATTTAGTAACTATATTATTAATGTGGGAAGACCATTTAAGTTTCCTATCAAATGTTACTCCCAAAAATTTTACTTCGGAAGCATTGGGGATTGGAGAGTTTTTAAATAAAATTTGGACAGGGGGGTTATTATGACGATTTGAGAAGGTAACACACTGACTCTTTTGTACTGAAAGTTCAAGACCATTTAAAGTAAGCCATGTGCAAAGGGCATCCATGGCTTCATTAACCCAATCGCTGCCATTTACGCGGATCGGCGTACAAACGATCCGTGCCACAACTGCCATCTACGCCGTATCACGTAAATCGCCAGTATGAATGTTTCGAGGATGATATTTCTAAGTTCTAATGGTAGATGGGGCTAAATATTATTTTGTAAAATATTATGAACTGTTTCTTAGCGACATCTCTTGTAAAATATGATAATTTAAATTGTTTATACTACGAAAAGCAGCATCCAAAAAAGGTCAACAGATTTCTTGGCGCAGTCGTTTGATTCTCCCGCCATCGCAGCGTCGTGTGTGTGGATGTCACGTGGTTCTTATTACGTTCTCTGTGGTGTGGTTCTAAAAGTTTTTTGATATTCGGCGGAAATGTGGACTTGAGTTTTATTCCCGATTTGAGAATTAAGTGTGTTTTTTTTTTAAATTTAGTTTGATATTTCAGTTCGTGTGTACTTTTATACAATCATTTTTGAAACTTTATTTTTAATATCCCTAAATATGTCAAGACACGATCTCAGTGAAGAAGACACAAGAGGATTCGTCCTCGATATTGACTCTGAAATTGAGGAATGTGATGATGACTTGGATTTTATAACGCAACTTAGTGACAATGAAGATGAGCCTATGGAGAATGAAGTTACCCAAAGAACTTCGTCAGAAAATTGGACTGTGAATTCCGTGAAATTTTAAACCAATCATCCATCATTTTTGTTATTTGTTTTTGGGGTGTTATGCCATGTTGCGCTACCTCCTCCTTTAGCCAATGTGTGACACACCTGCCCTGATGATGGACACTGTAACGCTGTCCGAAACATTGGCTAAAGGAGGAGGTAGCGCAACACGGCATAACACCCCAAAAACAAATAACAAAAATATTTTTGGCCGTGAAAATCTAAAATCATATCCAATTTAATGATTTTTCATCTGGAATAAGCGACCCCATTAATAAAATTCAAAATAATGTAGTGCTATGTCAAATATAAAAACAGTTAAAGTATCGTTGTCCAACACCATTGATATGATTATGTGATGACGTAAGTGTATAATATACCAGCTTGTTTATTTGTGTTAGTGCGTCACCGCTATGGCGGGCTAGCGGGTTCCGATTATAATCTGTCTGTTTATTATTTATCTCAAAAGTAGATTACGGGACACATTTGAGGATAAATATTGTATGAAGTATGTAGTATAGATATCAGTTATGAGTGTCTAATATAAACAAAGCCCTCAAGGGCAAGGACAATGCTATAAAGATTAATTTAAATGACAAGTTAAAAATCACTGAAATGGCTGGCGTACGGTAGTGAAACAATGTTTTTGTTTGGGCAGCTATTGGGTTAAGATATTTGACGGCGGATGGAATGATTTTGGATGATAAGAAGAAAGCTATGTCATCTGCGAACTCAACAACTTTTACTTGAGGGGGAATGGTGACATGCATATCGTGTGTGTATATATTATACAGTAAGGGGGATAATACATCGCCTTGGGGTAAACCCTTCCAAATTGACCTACTCTGAGGAGTAACATCTGGTAGCTCAATGAAAATTTTCCTATCGAGAAAAAGATTAATAATAGATTGGACAAACATGAGGGGTAAGCCAAGGCCTAAAAGTTTTTTTTTAAGAATTGGGATGGAAACATTGTCAAAGGCGCCTTCTATGTCTATAAAGACTGCAAGACATACTTCTTTGTTAGAAATGGATAAATTAATATCAGTGCTGATGATGGCGAGGTTATCTTGTGTAGATTTCTTTTTCCTAAATCCAAATTGGGATGGAGAGAGAAGATGATTACTCTCGACAAAAAATTCTAACCGGTTTTTAATTAATTTTTCATAAATTTTACTAAGGGTGGATGAAAGAGCAATTGGCCTATAGTTGGATCCAGAATTGGGTGATTTGTTTAATTTTAGAATTGGGATGATTATTTGAGAACTCCAGTCATCAGGTATTATGCCAGTCTGGAAGATTTTATTTAAGATGCTTAAAAAGTGATTTAGAACATTATCATTACTATTTTTGATAATGCTATAAGGTATACCATCTCTGCCTGGAGATGAGTCCTTGACTGTTGATAAACAATTTTTTAATTCAATTAAAGTGAATGGAGAGTCAAGCCAATGATCAGACATAGGAGTGTTGTGGATTGGAGTTATTTCATCTAAGTTAGTTACAGAAGGGGGGGCAATTTTGTCCAAGAACTCGTCTATCCATTTAGAATGAGAAGCTCGAGGAGATGTTGGACTGAAGGAGGATCGAAATCTTCGAATCATAGACCAAACTTCCGAAATTGGAGTGTTCGGAGATACTGAACTGCAGAAGTTGTACCACCCGGATTTTTTTTTGACCTCAATACCCTTTTGGCATTGGCTTCGGCATTTTTGTATATGAGATAGTTCTCCATAGTCATATTGTGACGATAGGAAAGAGATTTAGCTTTCCGAATTCTCACTACTTTGGAACATTCCTCATCCCACCAGGGAGATGGAGGGAGTTTTTTGAGAGATTTGGTTTTAGGGGGAGGATTTGATTTATTGATTGCAGTTACGAGCATTGATTTGAAGTTATCGTAGTCATCTTTGACAGATAATGTATCGGTATAGGATAAATTTTGCATAAACTTATCCATATGTGAGTTAAATTCGTCCCATTTGGTGTGTTTTGTTTTAATCTTTGTCGAAATATGGGCCTTGTCTGAATGGAAAGAAGTTTGATAAGTGATGGTGATCGGGAAATGATCACTGGAGCAGGGGTCGGGGGACACCACCCACGAGGAGAGAGGTGCCAGATTAATAGAGCATATGGAGAGATCCACTGCACTGGGGTTTGTGTTGGGGCGAGAGATTCTAGTAGGAGATCCGTCATTCAAAAGAAAAAGGTTGGATTCATCTAGGAAATCCATCACACTTCGACCGTCTCGATCACAGAAAGCAGAACCCCAGACGGGGGAATGGGCATTAAAATCACCCAATAAATAGAAAGGAGGGCTTAGTTGACGGACAATTTGCAACCACGCTTGTTTATTGAAGTGCAATGTTGGGGGAAGATAGATAGAAACAAAGGAAGTGTCCTTTATTTTAGCTGCAACCATTTGAAAGTCAGCATTGGGGGGTTTGATATTATTTATTGGAAAAAACGGAAGGGATTTTTTAATAAAAAGGGCAGCACCACCGCCCGTACCTTCTGGGCGATCATCGCGGAAACAGGAGTACCCTCCCACATTAAAGTGGGTGGATGGAGTAAACCATGTCTCCCAGACAGCAGCCACAGAAACAAGGTTTGAATTTAATAGGTTAAGAAGGTTTGATTTGTTAGAAATAGCACTGCGGCTATTCCACTGAAGAATTCTGACATCTTGAAGAGCCATTTTGAATAAATGATTTTAATGTGGAAATAATAGAAGCAGCGTTGGACGGTAGATTAGTTTGAGAAGAAATTAGGTCAATTAGAAGCATAATAAGAGTTTGAATAAATGAAGAATTATCTTGAGAGAGTTGTTCAGAAAGCTTTTGATAGTTTGTTGAAGATGAATTATAATTGTTTGCGCACCCATTTGTGGCGTGTGAAAGAGGAGAACCATTGGGATTTAAGAGAAGTGAGTTGTGTTTTTGCTGATCGTATCCACGAGCCTGTTTAGAGATAGGGTTTTTGTATGTGAATTTTGTTGAACAGGAAGATGTTGAGGAGGTGGCGAGAGGGTTGGATGAAGAGTTACTGGCTAAAACCTCGGAAAATGATTTTTTGACAGGCGGGAATAATTTAGAAGCCTGCAGAAAAGACAAGTTCTCAGAAGCCATAGAAATTTTTATATTTTTTTGGCGAGATTGTTCGGGGCAAGAAGAGTTAATGGCGGAATGAGCGCCTAAGCAGTTAAAACATTTAGGTGAAGAGAGAGAAGAACATTGGTCAGCCGAGTGGTTTTCTCCACATTTGAAACATCTGGGAGGGGATCTGCATGCAGCTTTGGTATGACCAAAACGGCAGCAGTTGAAACATTGAGTGGTGGGATAAGTGTACATTTCAACTGGTAAGGAGTTGAAAAATAAATAAATATGGGAGGGAAGAGATTGTCCTTCGAATGTGATGACGACAGATTGGGAGGGCTTCCAGGAAACGATGCCCTCAGAGGTGTCCTTATAATTTAGCCTCCTGGCTTTTATGGGATTGCCGATATGTTGGGGGGTTGAAAGTGAGGATAGGATTTCTGGAATGGACAGATCGGTCGAGATACCCCTGACCAGGCCCATTCGAGTGACATTGAAAGTTGGGATGTACGCCTTGAATTTAGAATTAGATGAAATAAATATATTTTTGTTAAAGTTGTTGGCGGCTGAACCTGACAGGAATTCAACAGAGATTCTGAAGCGACCCTCGGCTTTAACACCTCCAGGTTTAATCGAAAGGTTCTTGTTATTTGAAAGAAATTTACCAAATTCAAGAGGATGGATGGTTTTACCTTGTTCAGTTTTTTGCGCATATACAATGTAGGGGCCACGGGAATGAGTAGAGTAAAAGATTGTTGGAGGAGGTTGAGGAAGAGCTGGAGGGGACTGAGAAGACAAAGGCGAATCATGTTTTTTTGGGGAAAGGGGACTAAATTTTCTTTTTTTAATTGAGGTTAGGATGACAGATTCATTGTCTGAAATGTTTGAATGTTCTGAAAAGTCTATTTTATCTGAAATGTCTCCATCTGGAGGGTCAGGAGGGGGATCTGGGGGCTTTGTAAGGGGTACAGGAGGGAAATCCTCCTCCATTGTTCAAAAAATTACAGCTTATATAAAAAGAGACAGAAGTAAAAAAATTATATAAATATCTGAAAATGAGCAGCAAGAAGTGACTCCTGGAAGATCAGGGGGGAGAAGATTCCAACACACTAAACTTTTTACAGCCAAAACACAATAAAAAGATTGGTTTAAGAATATTTTTTGAAAGAGCAAAACAAAAGAACTGATGACAGCCAAATGTTATTGTTGCGAGTCAATAGTTACTTTGTAACATAGTATATTCATTTTTACGTTTTATTTAAACGGCAGAGCTGGGACTCTCTACAGGATTATGGGAATAAACAGGTTCCTTCTTCGTGAGCTCAGATTATGGAATAAAATAATAGAATTCATAATAACAGATGCTAGTATATTATTTAAATACTGAAAATTATCATAATAAAACATTTAAGAGTAGGGTATCCCTAGTACCCAAACAACATAACCTAAAAGGTATAAATCGATAATTAACCAAGAAATGCTTCATACCTGTTGGACCAAGACGTGATTTCTAAATTATCTCTAAAACTCGGGAGCACCACGCCTCTTCACGCGCTGATAGACAGTAGCCGCAATTTCGAGTGGCAAACTCCAGGAGACGCAACCGAGGATCGCATCTAAAGAACGTTTCCGCAAACCGTAATCTCTTCGGAAGACGCAGGGAACACATCCGAGCAAATCAGGAACACATCAGGCCCCTTCACCTCGCCAGGGAGCAGGTCTCACGCCATTTACCAGGATCCCGGCTGAGCGCACCAAGGAATGCCGTGTATAGGCCAAGTTCTAGTAGAGAGCACCGTCCAAGTTTATTCCATCGAGAATTCGTCATAGATAGGGGTAATGAAAGCCAAGCAAAGCCATACAGAGGCTCTCCCGCAATACACGTCACCGCACGTATCAGAAAACATGGATTATTTCCAACACAAAATGGCGAAGCCATGTGCAGGTTTTCAAACCGCCCGATTACGCCCGCTTAGTCCGATGGGTCGCGTTTATAAAAATCAACATACTCAATGTTTCGGCCAACGCTTTGAAATATTCCGAATATATTAAAGGGATTAACCCATATTAAAATTCAAAAGAAACTCTCGTGTAAGGTGACGAATCAAATTGCCGTCGCTTCCCGTATCGGCGGCAATCCAAGAAGTACCTCCCCTCCCCCACCGGAAATCAACTCTTCAAGTTGCCAATTGATAAACAAAATAAAAGGCGGTTGAATAATTATACACCGAGCCAGCAGGTATCCAATTATTATCGTGACAATTCCCCCCTTCCCGCTTCCCGTATCGGCGGCAATCCAAGAAGTACCTCCCCTCCCCCACCGGAAATCAACTCTTCAAGTTGCCAATTGATAAACAAAATAAAAGGCGGTTGAATAATTATACACCAAGCCAGCAGGTATCCAATTATTATCGTGACAACTTAATAATTAAAAAAAATGTTTAATACGATTGATCAATGATGATTGATTTTCTGTTCACGGAAGTTATTCGATTTTTAATAAATGATTTACCAATTTAGAAATAAGGTTAAATAGAGCTGCTTCAAGCGAATAAACACGTCGTTTTAACCTTTCAGCGGTCACGCGCGATCTGTGAGACCGCAGCGAGCTTATTTTACTGATAATGCGCTAATTTAAACAATATATAATTGCGCTTCTGTGTTATCCTTAGGGGGTGAGTTACGTACTCTCAGTACCCCAGTGACATTCGTTGCAAGCGTTTATTGTTCTTTTGTTTATATTTGCGGTCTCAGATTCCGCCGTGCGACTGGTTGTGCACGTGAAAATTCTCTTGAATAATATTGAGAGCTGAATGAGTATTTCGTGATATTTTTATCATATTATTTAGAATTAAGTTATATGCAAATAAGCAGTTGTAAAATTTTATCTTGTTTCGTTATTACGTTGATTTATAGCGTTGTTTTTTGTCAAATATCTAAAAAATTGATATTTTGTAGGCTTAAACTATAACGAATAAATTAAAAATTAGTACGAATTATAGTTTTTATGTTTATTATTAAAAAAGATAAAATATTTTTTTTATTATTTGCTATATACAATATTATGAAATATTCAGTCGCCTTCTAAAAACAAGACGCCTAAAGTTGCGGAATCACAGACCGCGCGCGACTGCTTATGTACGGCGCAAGGGGGCGACTACTGGATGGTCATACGAAAGAAAGTCATACAGTAACGCGCGTTTTCATCCTGCGACAAAATATCCTCCGAAAAAATATAATCCGACAAAATTACCTATGTACAAATAACAAAACATTCCCCTATAAAATATATGCTAAAACTTAACCGAATGAAATAAAATGCAAAAACGCTTTCATTTTTGGAAATAATAATTATTTAAGAATAAATAAGAAATCATTAACAATATTATTTATTTGTTTGTTAGTTTTTGTTATAAAGAATACATCAGTACAAAGAAGCTTTGACTGCCCAACTAGGAAGGTCTCCCGTACTAGGACAGTCAAATGACAGAAACATTTTGATAGGCGTAAATTTAATTTACAAATGACCGATTTGGGACACAAATCAACAAATCATCGCCAAAAAACTTTATCTTATTTACTGAAGTTACGGCAAAAATATTTAATTATTTATAATATATGCACAATTTAATTATTTACTAATTTAATTATTTATAATTACGCACAAGTGTCCTTTACGTACATGTTTTTTTTTCAATATAGAAAGAAGAAAGAAATGTAAAATTATAAGCTTACTTGTAAATAGACCAAAAGAAAAATAATTCATAAGAAAAATAATACATATTAATTATAGATAAACCAAAAGAAAAATAATTTATATTAATACAAAGTTAATGAAAGCAGTGAAGAAGAAACAAACAGAAAATACCTGTATACAGTAACCATGTTAAAATATGTACTGCTAAATTGTTTAATTAGTACAGCTTTATACATCACTAGAGGCATACAAAAAATATCAGGATCATTAGCATAAAAGGTTTTCAAAAATGTTTAAAGTGTTTTCCAATCGTACTTTAAAGAACTTAATCAGCCATTACAATAAAACTAAATCCGAAAGAAGCTTCGTAAGCAAAATATTTTACACTGCAAAAGCAGACTCTCAATTAATTTTACAAAGACTCTCAATTAATTTATTCCAGCAAGAAAGGTGGCAGAGCCATCAGATAAGTTACCATGTGACAGAGTTGCATGAGTAATTTTTTGGTTTTTGTTTGGACCTGCCTAAATTTAGTGACTGTCTTGTTATTTTTGAATACAAGAAGAATAATATACAAGAAAAAAAAACAAAAGATATTAATTTGAAAAAAATAGAGGTATATAGGGCGCTGTAATATATAATTATCAGATAATATTTTTTATTAATATTTCTGACTCCGTACTGCCCAAATCTAGTAACCATTTTGTTATTTGTGACAGAACTATCAATTAGTTTGTAAACAACACATGGTATTCTGAAACGTCAGATTGACATAAGCCCTTCCCAAGTCACCAAAAACAAAAAACCCGGTTTTCGTATTACCATCATTATTTTAAAAGGAAGCAACCTAAATTAAAAATTGTACTTGACTAAATAATTATTGTTATAAAAATAATTTCTTAAAAATCTAACCGAACCTTACCTAACAAAAGAATTGGACAAAAATATTACAGTCATCCCGTAAAGACAATTAGTTATTATTCAAAAACATTTAAAAACAAAAATAACACCAATAATTTATTGTTTTTACTGGATGTTTGTAATATTTTTACAATTTTTTTGGTTATGTTGGGTTAGGTTAAGTGCCTCCGTTCATGGAGATACTTATAAGATACTCGATCCTCGTTAGCGTATCATACGCGCCGATCGTAAGTACCCCCCGTACGATTTTGCTGGTGCCCGTTCACGGCGCTACGCGGTGGCTGTCGGTTTCCAATCAGTATCACGATACCGACAGTGCTGATCGCACGCGACGCGTCGCATCATTTGTGCCTGATACTTATTCGTTTGATGTTTGACAGAAATGTCGTCGGAACATGAAAGTAATGTTAGATTTATTCTGAAAGTGGAAAAAATGCATGTTTATATAATTATACGTTACCAGAATACGTAAGAAAGGATTTCGTGGAGAAGGCATGGATTGATGTTGGAAAAAAGTCATATGACATCGCTTGGAGGCGTGTTAACTCCACGGCTGCACGTGAAAAATGATCAAGTTCAGTATATTTCAGATAGCGCCGTGTACGGAGACTAGCATTAAAAAGTAGTATATCAGCAGGGTACTTGTGGTTTCGTCACAATTACGTAGATTGTAAGTATCTCCATGAACGGAGGGCCTAAGTTTTAGGAATTACTTTGTTGAGGGATGTTTTGATCTTGTTTGTTGTTGTTGCATTATAATGCTTGTGCAATGATGGAGGAATAAGATACCAGAGGTTTGAACCAGCGCCGCCTGGGTAGGTACCCGACGCAATCCTTCCCTCATATACTAACCGGTCAAATCGTTATATTTTCCAGATCATGAAATGTCTTGTGAACAAACATGCTCGATGTATTGTCCTTACAATGTGAGACCGTGCACCTTCGATCTCCCATGGCTAGCGGAACCTTGTTATTGTAAGTGAAAATTACTAACTATGACATACGTCATTCTGAAGAAGCAGTACATATATATTTTTAAAATAAATAAATAGAAAATACTTTGTTTTAAGTCACTTTATTGTTATTTTTTAGTCTACCGGTTTCGGTACCTCCGTATCATCATCAGTATTTTGATAATAGTCCTGATGATGGTACGGAGTTACCGAAACCAGTAGACTAAAAAATAACAATAAAGTGACCTAAAACAAAGTATTTTCTTTTTATTATTTTTAATTGTAAAACTAACGTTTTTAAGACAAGATTTTTTTATGCATAGCACAAAGGGTAACAATTATTATAAGCAATAATTATCAGCCTGAAACACTCATCCACATTGAAAAATCTTCCGAGAAAAGATACATGACGCCAACGGGACTTGAACCCGTGTCCTCTCGATTGCCGGTCGATTGCTCTTGACCACTGAGCTATGGCGGCTTATCTCGTACCCGCCAAATGATTCAATATATGCTAGTGTTTCATTCAACAATTACTGCTTATTATATTTTTTCCACCTGAAAACAACCAACTTTATTTTTGCGAGAGAAACATTGTAAGTGTTAAGTCCCTCGCTAGGTGGCGTCGAGACAAATTATGTCTTCATTTATTGGGGAAATACTTAAACTTGTCAAATATTAATTATTATTTTTAATGTATCTTTTATTAAATATTATTTTATCAAATATTAATTATTATTTTTAATGTATTAATTATTATTTTAATGTATCTTTTCTCGGAAGATTTTTCAATGTGGATGAGTGTTTCAGGCTGATAATTATTGCTTATAATAATTGTTACCCTTTGTGCTATGCATAAAAAAATCTTGTCTTAAAAACGTTAGTTTTACAATTAAAAATAATAATTAATATTTGACAAGTTTAAGTATTTCCCCAATAAATGAAGACATAATTTGTCTCGACGCCACCTAGCGAGGGACTTAACACTTACAATGTTTCTCTCGCAAAAATAAAGTTGGTTGTTTTCAGGTGGAAAAAATATAATAAGCAGTAATTGTTGAATGAAACACTAGCATATATTGAATCATTTGGCGGGTACGAGATAAGCCGCCATAGCTCAGTGGTCAGAGCAATCGACCGGCAATCGAGAGGACACGGGTTCAAGTCCCGTTGGCGTCATGTATCTTTTCTCGGAAGATTTTTCAATGTGGATGAGTGTTTCAGGCTGATAATTATTGCTTATAATAATTATTTTCTTTTTATTTATTTAAAATGTCAAGTCACAATGTATTTGCTTCTTTTGAAAAATGAATATTTTTTTAATTACCGGCAACCTGGGCGTTTATTGGCGTATATTCGCACCCATTAAATTGTCCCGTCTTTCCGGTTTAAAAAACATGGTCTGATTTTTAGATTGAAATTTTCAAAAAATCGCCAGGGTTTCAAAAATACGTCAAAAAAATCCGGAATATCTTAGAATATTTTCCTAAACCGGAAAAAAAGTGATTCAAGTGGCATATTGAGCATTAATAGTTGAGACACTGGCGGTTAAACGCCGCTCCTTCAGTGGCGGGCAAACAATCATACGGGTTTTTTTTTAGAATTAGGCAATTCACCCTAAAAAGAGTGCTTTGTGCCGAAAAAGCTAAGGATGATAGTTATAATTTTTTTTGAGGATAATCTATAAGAGAATGGGACAAATCAAATATTGAAATCATCCAAGTCCATGAACTTAAATAAAACTGAAAATACGCGAGAATTGTTGAGAGACAGCAAATACGGAATACTGAGGGAGAATGGCGGGTGATTTTAATGAGCAAACGATGTTTTTGAAAGCAGAATGTTTTTGCAATTAAAAAAGACATGGTCGAGAGTCTCCTCTTCCACACCGTACTGGCAGAGTGGACTATCGAGGACTCGAATTTTATACAAACGCGCTGCAATAGAAAAGTGACCAATTCTCATTCTCGAAATGCAGGAAATAAATCTTTTGGATTTTTTTTGCCGTGGAACCAAGGTTAACATAGAATGTGATAATACCTTAATCTATTTGGCGAGTTATAACTCAATCAAAGTTCATGCGATACGCAAGTAATACAGCGGCGGTCAGGGCCGGATCTACGAAATCTGGCGCCCTGTGCAGTGGGTACCGATGGCGCCCCCCCCCTACATTTTTATTAAAAATTCGTTCACCCCAATTTTTTTTATTTAATAAATTTTTTTTTTACACTAATTTATCAAATAAAATCAAGACATATAGAGGGTGTAACTTTTCCAAGTGACCTGGCAGTAGCTATCACACTCGTTTTTTTTAAAAGAGACTATCGCCAGGAGCCCTATACTCTCTGAATCTATTGGGTAAACATAAAATTATGGTGCTATTTTAATTATTTTAGGAAAAACTCTTTTTGCAAGTTAAGCTTTAAAATAATACAACGAATTGTCTGTTTGTGCCCGTACCATGATTTAAAATATAGGTTACGAGACAATGGGTGGTTTCGCTGAACTAGGTCCATTAGACATTCTTGAGATTTACTGCGTTTATGTATATACGAATATTAGAAAAAGCAAATACAAATACGTTCTCATGGCAACGTACAACACAAGAATAGCATCTATAGCTTCTGACTAGCAACAGGTACTCCCGACGAGAGACAGTGAGCAGTGATAATAAGAATATAACCTCAAATTTGTATCTTGCACTTGGCCTGTGTTGAGCGAACAAACACCATAACCATACAAACACTAAACACTGACGTATAGTATCAACGGCTTACGGACAAAAATACCGCGCTGTGATTGGTTATTGAACTTGGATCGCACCCATTCGTCGTAAAAGACGGTAAAAGATATATGGAAAAATAGATCTTACGTTTAACCTAAATATATGGAATTTGTAAAAAAATTCTGTAACTGACTATAAATTCGTAAGCCGTTGATACCAAACTGGTGCCTGCGCATTCTGTTTCTTTGGAAAGTGTTGCTAGAGCGTAATAATTATTTCGTACTATGGATAATATTATAACTAAATTTTAATACAATATTTATTTTTTCACGGTGCCCCTTCGGAGTTGGCGCCAGGTTTTTGCACGTTTTTGAACGTATGGCAGATCCGGCGCTGGCGGCGGTAAATTCACTTTGGAACTTTGGCAATACAGTTTTTAGTTTTCTAATGAGTTCACAAATATTCCATTGATTTGGATTTTATTGCGAAGCGAACATATTTTGATCTTCTGACGAAATAAACTGAAACTCGGTCTTCCTATAGAAACCATAAATTATAACCACTTGACGTAATAATTAAATTTATTAAAACTTATTTCGGGCTTGACATTTAATTTTTAAATTGTATATTGTATTGTAGACAGCGCTGTTTTACATGTACCTAGCAGTGGCTTTCGTGAGTTTTCAGCTAGAGAGCTGAAAATGATTTTTTTTTCAAAATTTCAATATTTTATATGAAGATTTTCAGGATTCTTTCGGTTTGGGGATGCGCCGCATCCACTTTTCAGAAAAACAAAAATCGTTTTCAGCTACAACAACATCAATAACGTCGTATTTTCCAATCTTAGAACTCTAGCCCACTGAAAACTCACGGATCGCCACTGGACCTAGCTGTATGCAGTTGGCAATACTATCTCAGCAATAGTAGATGTGTTCAACTGCGTGGAATTTACTGGTAGTTGCAAGAAGGCTATAATTTTAGATTTTGTAATGTTGTAACAGGTCCGGTGGAAATAATGGATACTCCGCCAACTCCCTCACCATCTCCAAAATATTCAACTAGTAAGTCCAGCATACAAATATGTTATTTTGTTTTATTTTATTAACTTTTTAAACGACTTCGAAAAGGAGGAGGTTCTCAATTCGACTGTTTTTTTTTAATTTTTTTTTTATGTTTGTTACCTCAGAACTTTCGACTGGGTGGACCGATATTAATGATTCTTTTTTTATTTGAAAGCTGGTGCTTTCCGTGTGGTCCCATTTTAATTTGGTCCAGTTCTGACAATGGCATCCATAAGAAAATTATATAAGTCTTAAATTTGCATCAAGTATGTGCGCGACAAATGTACGAATAACCCAATATCACGCCAACCGATTTCGATGATTCTTTTTTTATTGGAAAGGATGTACTTCAAGGGGAGTTTGATGAGAGTTTGGTTAGGTTCTGATTATGGGATCCATGACAAAGTAACGGAACTCTCCAATTCTGAAGAACAAATTTACGATACTCGGCCGAATCTTAATCGAATTAGTTAGTGTACTTCAAATTCACTAAAAATCAAAAAATAAACAAAAATTTTAACAAAACAAAAAACGACTTCAAAAAATGCACTAAAAAGTAAAAAAATAATTTCGTATTCTTCTACAACTTCATAATCAACTTACTTTTTCTACTCATCAATATGTAGGTACGATTGATATTTTTGGAGTCGGTGTCAGTCAAGGTAGGTTTGTAACTACATACATAGTTATAGGTGAGATGCACTTGCGTCGCACAAGCGACTTGACGAGGCGAGAGCGGGGCCGCGGCGTGAGGGGAGCTGTCAACTGAAGACGCCGCCTGGTCGGGTACCTTTGCTGACACCGACTCCAAAAATAACAATCTTACCTACATATTGATGAGTAGAAAAAGTAAGTCGATTATGAAGTTGTAGAAGAATACAAAATTACTTTTTACTTTTTAGTGCATTTTTTGAAGTCGTTTTTTGTTTTGTTAAAATTTTTGTTTATTTTTTTATTTATATGTATTCAACAAACAAAGCAGTACCTACTTTGGTAACGGTGATGAAACCCTTACTAACTAACCATCACGCTTTTCTCCGTAGGGGTAGGCAGAGAGGACGGAACGCCACAAAACTCGGTCTTGGCACACACTTCTTGCCTTGTTCACATTCATAGATCGTCTCATACATGCTCTTCTATAATTCTGACTCTTGACATGGCTCGAACAAGTATCTGATTCACTTGGTCATATTATTATGTACGGCTAGCTTCGCTTCTTTGGACGGTTTTTTGTTGATGCCAACAGCGTTCAGTCCTTCATTGATAGAGTTACCAGCATTCACCCTTATTTCAAAATCTCTATCAGCCTTCCCATCTCTCATAAACATACTTCCCAAATGAACAAACTCATCCACCTGCTCCAAGTATTCATCATTCACAACTATATTGCACACTGTTTTCGTTCTCTCTCTTTCAAATAGCATGTCCATAGACTTACTTACATTCATAATGATGAATGTAAGTAAAGAATGTAAGAGGCATTCTCCATACATACTTGGTTCGTCCTAGATACGAGAGACTGTAGATTTTAGATCTTCCATAGTATTAGACATCAGCACCGCATCATCAGCATACAGCAGGCTATATATGTACTTTCAGATTACTCAATTTCGCGCCTAATCCCATCTCTTTTAATTCTTGCCTACAATTATCCATGTAATAGATTGAATAACCATGAGACCCTAAATTATAAAATTAAAATATTGTAAAGTGGGTACAAGTAAAATGTCTTTTATTAGTTTAATATGATGAAACTTGATTTTATAAGTAATTTTTTAATTTTTTAGGTTTTACCTAGGTGGGAATTTGACGCAATTGTTCACTCATATACTAACCGGTCAAACCGTTATATTTTCCAGATAATGACGTACCTTGTGAATTCGCATGCTTGATGTATTGTCCTAACAATATGAGACCGTGCACCTTCGATCTCCCAGGGCAAGCGGAACCCTGTTATTGTAAGTCAAAAATTACTAACTATGAATCACGTCATTCTGGAGAAGTACTACTTGATTCTCCAGGTTCAGCACAGGTTCTCCTAGTGAGGTGTTCACGAAACATACAATATTACCAACCAACAGTTTCACCTTCTCAAACCTACCTACCTTATTCATATAAATCAGTACACACCAGTTGCGACTCGTGTCTAAAGCTAGGGGGGCATTATGAGGCAATGCCCTACCGTATGAAATACCATCGAATATAATAATATACTAGTAAACTGTTTGTTCATAGTTTGATATGATTGAATAAAAAAATACTACCTCTTGGTGTAGCGTAGCGACACCTAATCAAACAGCTTCGAATTAAGTTACATTTTTACATACGCCCTACCTGTAATTACCACTACCCTTTCTCAACCAGTCATTTTAAAAAGACGTGAAATTAAAATTTTTTTTACTAAGTAACTACTGAACCAATTTATTGGCGGTTTTTTACAAATAATTTAATGAATCCTTCCTAGCAACATCGATTTTTTTCATTGCGTTTGCTGCATTGCGTACACACTTTGTAGTACTTATCTTTTTGACGACCTCCGTAGTCCAGTGGGTAAGACTCTTGACTCACAATCCGGAGGTCGCGGGTTCGAACCCGGCATGCGCAAATAAATTTTATTTGATTAATTTGTGTTATTTCACAATTAATTCATTTAAAATAATATATAGTATATTTGCGACATGTTCCAGAGTGGAAGATACTATCAGTATCGCCCTGGTGTAAGACCACCATTCAGAATTGAAACGTTGCTTTAAAATGGCTTTAGCCGTGTTTAGTGACCAGATCTGAATAGCCAGGTAATTTCCAACCTTCCTCTTCCCCACCTCCTTCCCCTCCCCACTACCTTCAGCCTCACAACATACCCCAATTGGGGATGCCATAGTCTCACTGGCTCCAGACGGGAGCAGTTGAGATTCTTGTGCGGTATTCACTGTAAAAAAAAAAAAAAAAAACACTTCATATCGTAAATAAGAATCGTTGATCACACCTTTTGAAAAGCTATGATCCGAGGAAATTGTAGTATTTAAATACTGACTATTTTATCTGATAACATTTATTTTTTATTATTATTTATTTCATTTACATTTTCATAACATAAACATAATATAGCTTACATATTTTATACACTCTCCTAAGAAAGCAAATGCTTGTGTTTAGGAGAGAAGTTAAGAATTATTAAAAAAAAATCCTTATCACAAACTTAAGAGTTTAACATATAGGTATATTTATTATTTGTTATATGTGTTTTAATGAGAAGAACACATCAATAATACTTTCAAGTGATAAGTAGATATGATATTATCTTTAATTGATGTATTTTTTTTTAAATATTCTTTGCAGAACATGGTCCATTTTTATAGTAGTACCTGTCAGAACCACTGTCGTTTTAAAATGACTTGAATATTTCCTTAAAAAAAATCTAATATTTCAAGTACACATTTTTTTAATTTTTATTTGTTTGTTTGTTTTTGTTACAAAGAATACAGTACAAAGAGGCTTTGACTGTCCAACTAGGAAGGTCTCCCGTTCTAGGACAGTCAAATGACAGAAAAAGAAAAATAATATATATATTAATTATAAATAAACCATAAGAAAAATAATACATATTAATACAAAGTTAATGAAAGCAGTGAAGAAGAAACAAACAGAAAAAACCTGTATACAGTGACCTTGTTAAAATATGTACTGCTAAATCGTTTTATTTGTACAGCTTTATACTTCAGTAGAGGCATACAACAAAATATCAGAATCATTAGCATAAAGAGTTTTCAAAAATGTTTAAAGTGTATTCCAATCGTACTTTCAAGAACTTAATCAGTCAATCAATAAAACTAAATCCGAAAGAAGCTTCGTAAGCAAAATATTTGACACCACAAAAGCAGTAAACAAGACTCTCAATTAATTTGTTCCAGCAAGAAAAGAAAAGTGGCAGAATCATCACATAAGCTACCATGTGACAGAGTTGAATGAGTAATTTGTTGGTTTTTTATTAAAGTTATATATTTTTTTTTATTTGGACCTGCCTAAATTTAGTGACTGTTTTGTTATTTTGATTACAAGAAAAATAATATACAAGAAAGACAGTAAAGAAACAAAAGATATTAATTTGAAAAAAAAATAGAGATATTTAGGCTGTAATATATAAATATCAGATAATATTTTTTATTAATATTTCTGACTCCGTCCTGCCCAAATCTAGTAACCATTTTGTTATTTTTTGTCTAAAGGATGACACTTCACACAATTTTAGTTGTGAAGGGATTTTATTATATAATTTCGGTCCCAGGTATGAGAATATCATTTGATAAGCCGCTGTGTTGCTTATTGGAATATAAAGGTCATTTCTGCCCTTACTTCTGGTTTGATGTTGGTGTTCGACTTTTTTCATTTTATATTTATTTTTATGAGCATAAATTATTATCTTTTTAATGTAACACTGTCGAACATCTAGTACATTAACTTCTCTGAAGAGAGTGTCGCTCGAATATCTGAAAGGTTTCTTCATTATAACACGTAAAATAGATTTCTGTACCTTCAATAACGGGTTTAATATTGTTTTTCCTGCACCCCCCCATTTAATGCACCCATAGGTTATGGTTACAGAGCCCATAATATATATTTTTTAAGTTGTGTGTTTTCATAATTTCCAGCAGTGAAATAAATATATGAATAAGTGTACGCACTCTTTTCGCTACATTTTCTATTTGGTATTTCCATTTGAGGTTATTGTCAACTATAACGCCTAGATATTTAATAAATTTAACACACTCCAGAGTTTCACAATTGCATGGTGAGTTATTATTTCTAAAGATACAGTTAATTTTGTGTATTATGAGGTGGTGAAGTGTTTTGGGCTGTCCTGCAATAAGTAGTGCTGAATGTTAGGTATTTGGTTTTTGATATGTTTAGTGTAAGTAAATTATTGTCCAGCCATTGTTTTACTATGTTAATACCGATGTTTGCAAGGTTGTGTGTTTCTTTCCAATCCTCTCCTTCAAATAATATGACGGTATCATCTGCAAACGTAATAATTTTTCCACCAATATGTTGGTTACATAGTTGGTTGATGTATATAATAAAGAGGAGAGGTCCTAGTGTACTACCTTGTGGCACTCCAAAGTTATTTTCCAATGAAGTACTAGTAGTCTCATTAATTTTTGTTTGCTGTAATCTATTAGAAATATAACTTTGTATCCATTGAAAACTTTTTCCTATTATTCCTATATTTTGTAGTCTCTGTAAAAGTATTTTATGTGATATTGTATCGAAAGCCTTGGCCAGGTCCAGGAACAGGGCAATAGTCTTCTTGCCACGGTTCATATTTCCCGCAATAGTTTCCGTGAGACATGCGATGGCATCATCTGTTCCTTTACCAGACCGAAAACCGTATTGATTTGGGCTTAGAATTTTGTATTTCTCCACATATTCGCCCAACCTTAATTTGAAAATCTTTTCAATAACTTTAGATATCGCGCTTAACAGTGATATTGGCCTATAGTTTTCAACAAGATATTTTGGTCCACTTTTGTGAATTGGGATAATTATTGATTTTTTTAAATGATCAGGAAATATTCCTGAAGCAAAGCTTAAGTTATAGATATATGCAAGCGGTGTAGAAATCTGAGATTTAATTTTTTTTAATATGTGTGTATTCAGACTATCTGGACCCTTTGCATGTGTAGTTTTAAGACTGTTGATTATTTTTATGATCTCTTCTACAGTAGTTGGTTTAATTTCGAATGAGTAACTTGGATCGTTTGTTTTAATTGCGGAAGCTAAAGTGTCTTCATTTTTCTGAGTATTTAAAAAAAATATTATTTGCTAGCTTCGAGCCCACAGATGCAAAATATTGATTAGTGTGACATGCAATTGTCTGAGGGTCAGTTATAGTTGAATTTCCGATTTTTAATTCATTTATAGGTGTACCTGTATTTCGTTTAGTTTTCGTTATGTCTCTAACAACGTTCCACATATTTTTGCTGGAATTGTCCTTATCGATTAAAGATTTATAGTAACACATAATCATATGATATTTATTTTTTATATCTGTAGGAATTAATTTGGATGAGAAAGGGTTAAATTCAACTCTGGCATCATTGAGGTTGTCATAGCTGAAAATGAAGGTTTAAAATTTGTTTTTAATTTTGAAAATGAAATAATTTTTAACTACAGCTACACCATTAATATCTTATTTTTCAATCTTAGCACTCTAGTTCCCAAAAATTCGAAAACAGCCCCTGGTTCACACTAATCTATTATTTTCTACTTGCAGTAGCTTAGCGGGTATAAATTCCCATTGTATGTAACTTTTATACAAAAATAACAAATAAAAAAAAATAAAAAAAACCCTCAATCATCTCGCACATTCTTTCAAAACTTGCGTATTTCCGGTTTGCAATAAAATCTAGATCCTCAGGAGAATAATTCTCCTCAGGGACTAGGTCATCTTTGGGGATACTATGTGGAGGGTTTTTATAGGAAAAGGAAGGAGAATAAGTTCTTGGAAGGAAAAACGTGTGAGGGCCGTGAGGGGTGAGTAGGAGAGATAGATTCATATTCAGCGTGTCCTTCTGGACACGCTGAATATGAATCTATCTCTCCTGCTAGCGAGGTCAAAAGATCTCCCTCAACCAGTCTCTCCCAATCCGGCCCGCCACGAAGTTGGTGGGCAAACACATTGAAATATTGAAAAAAATAAAAATCGTTTTCAGATACAACAACATCATTAACCAATGGAGCGAAACAAACAAATTTGCCTCGATTGCTCGAGGTTTCTCAGAGGGTCATTTAAAAAAAAATTGCTGACATAAAAACTTATTATAGTACTATACAGCCAATGAATTAACCGGTATTTTACCGGTTTTCTGATATTTGTAGGATTTAAAAAAAAAAAAATAAAAGAAAATCGTTAAGTTTATAAATGCGCGAATCCTGTATGTTTTTTTAACTTAAAACTGCCGTGAGGGATACTTATTCGATTCAACATAGAATATTTTAGATTTCTATATGTTGTCTGTGGTATACTTGATAATGAAAGGTGCATATCTATGGAAAGAGGACTTAATTTTAACCGTAAACAGCTACGAATAGTCTACGAAGTTCGAATTTGCGACATCTATGAACATAACAGATAAAGCATTTAATTAGCTTCATTTAGATTAAATGGCTGGCCAAGGAAATGTTTTAAATAATTACAATAAACGATTTACGAATGGTAAGGAAATGTAATCCGTTTTTGTACCGAAATCAATCGTAGAAAAATAAAAGTGGTCCATTTTTCGACCAAAATCGCTCCAGTGGATAACGTCGTATTTTTCAATCTTAGAACCCTATTTCACTGAAAACTCACGGATCGCCACTGGACCTAGCTGCAATATTAAGCTATTCTCAACAATAGTAGATGTGTTCAACTGCGTGGAACTTAGTAACAAGAAGGTTATAATTTCAGATTTTGTAATGTTTAACAGGTTTGGTGGAAATAACGGAAGATCCGCCACCACCTCCTCCTGCAACACCTCCAATAGATTCAACAAGTAAGTACAGCATCCAAATAAATGGATATTTTATTTTTGGTATATTTTTATTAGTTTTATTTATGTTTTTTTTTTAACATTAACTCCACACAGGAGGCCCTGAGGAAAATAACTTCCCTCAGGGCCTATGTCATCTTTGAAGATGCTGTGTGGAGGGTCTTTTTGAGGAAAGGAAGGAGTGAACACGGGTCTTGAAGAGACCCATGTTGTAGGAGGGAGGAAACACAGAGGCCGGCAAATCGTTCCACAGCCGAGCCGTTGAACTCAAGAACGAGCCATAGAAACGACCCGTTCTCATGTGACTAATGTCAACCGTGTACAAATGTTTGGCGTATTTCCCGACTATGCACCGGTGCCGAGGGGATCAATGACGCTAGTTCCTCGGAGCATCTTCCATTGTAATACCGGTAGAACAAGGACAGCATTCCCACCTGACGCATGTGCTCTAAAGATTGCAGTCCGTCTGTTAAGATGGGAGAATCTATCAAACGGACCGCCCGTTTCTGCACAGAGTCAAGGGTTTTGTTTAGGTATTTCGGAGCTCCAGACCAGAGTTGGCTGCCAAATTCAACCGTGGGGCACACTTGCGATTTGTACAGGGTTAGCAGTTGTGTACTATTAAAGTATCTGCGGGCGCTGTATAGTACGCTCAGTTTCTGAGAGGCTAACTTAACTCTGGTTTCGATGGAGCCCCGTACCTGAGCTGGTCACTTAGAGTTACACCAAGCATATCGATGGAGGTCCTGTTCGGAAGGTTACTTCCGTTGAAGGAGACTAGATTTTCATTTCGATCCCTTTTAGACGTTATCAAACATGATTGGGTTTTGAAACATTAAATTCGACGATGTTCTTCTTACCCCAAGAGAAAACACTCTCGAGGTAACCGTCCATTCTTTGCTTCAAAGCCCTCCGAGCTATTGGAGTTTGTGTGCCCTTTGGGGGCTTGTCAAACAAAAAGCTATCATGGACTGTACTGTCATCCGCGTAACAATGGATCGGTGCACATGACAAGAGCTATAATTAAGCATAACCACCGGAAAAGGTGCAACAATATCGAGCAGGAAATAAACACTTATGAACCGAAATCTACTTACAATACTACTTATACGCAAAGTCCAAAAAACTGGATCCTGATGTTGCCGGAAAAATCACCAATTTAACGGACGAAATTACATCTTATAACAATAAAGAAGAACAACACACCAGTCATATTAAAACATGCTGTTTAAAATAAAAAAAAACAACATAAATGGGTAGATGACGTAACTCTCTACAAACAGTTGGGGACAAAAAAAAATCAAACTTCAATTTCATTCCTGTATCTAAATATTAGAAGCCTAAAAGGAAAAGTCGACGAGATCCTGTGCTTATTAAAATCAATTGACTATAAGATCAACATCATACTTATGTCAGAAACTTGGCTCAAAGAAACGGATATACCATTCATCAATATTGAAGGCTATAAACATGAAGCATTCTGCCGACCTGAGGGCATCGGTGGTGGAGTATCCATATTTATTCAAGAAAACTTAGAATATAACTTAATCGATAATATAGTAGATCCAGATAACAACTTCCTTTGGATACACTTAAACAAACTTAGCTTAAACATCGGAGTGATATATAAAAAACCGAACACCAATTTTCAAGATTTTTTAGATAAGTTAAACATACAACTGAAAACTCACAAAAGGTCCATAATACTGGGGGATTTCAATATCAACTTACTTGATTCCACAAACACACATACTTGTAAATACACAGAAATCATCAAGTCAAACGATTTCACTATAATGAACAAAATAAACAAATTACATGCAACACGTATTACAGAAAACACCAATACCATTAATGATCACATCATCTCAGACGTAAACCTTTCGTATACTATAACAAACTGTGACACCTCAATATCTGATCACAACCTACTGATTCTTGACATACTTCATACGTACACTAAAAAAAACTCGCAAAAATCCTATTACAAATATACAAAAATTGATTATGATAAACTAGAGGAGGATATCCAACAAAACCCCTTTTCTATAATCAATAATGAGGACTCGGAACTGAACTACAATAACTTTGTAAACTATCTGATAAACAAAATTAATTGCAACAGTTCAATAACAATAAAAACAAATAAAACCTGTCTTCCTGATTGGATAACAAAGGACTTATTAAAAATGATTAAAAAAAGAAATAAACTGCACCTAAAAATTAAAAAACAACCCTGTAACCTATTAATAAAAACAGAATTTACTAAAATACGTAACGACATAACTATAAAAAAACGAAACTTAAAAAAACAATACTACAGCAGCCTATTTAAAAAATGTGAAAATAATACCAAAAAGACTTGGAACGTAATAAACAGCATCATCAAGAACCAAACAAACACGCAAAGTAAACCATGTACAAAATTAAAGAACTGTAATGAAATCATCACAGAAGACATCAAGTTATGCGAATACTTTAATAACTACTTTTGTAATATTGGCGCTTCTTTGGCTGATAATATAATCAACAAATACACCCATAAACTAAATGATAAAATTACATTAAAGTATGAAAGTGTGGAATCAATATACTTACAACCCACAACTGAACCCGAAATATTAGCCATTATAAAATCCCTAAAATCAAACGCGAGTGCTGGACATGATCAACTAAAATGTACAACAGTACAAAAACTTGCCCCTCTACTAACTCCTACACTAACTAAACTGATTAACCTGAGCCTGAAAGAAGGTCAATTTCCAGACAGTTGTAAAATTGCAAGGGTTATTCCAATATATAAAGGGAGCTTGAAAACTCAAACATCTAACTATAGGCCCATTTCTGTCCTACCAATTCTATCAAAAATATATGAAAGAGTAATATACGATAGGCTAGACAACTTTCTGAAAAAAAAATCATTTCTATATGCCAAATAATACGGTTTCAGAAAAAAATCTAATACTCTCTCTGCCACTAATGATCTTATAAATAAACTTGGAACTAGCATAAATAATAAAAACTATGTCATAGCAATTCTCGTAGACCTTCAAAAAGCCTTTGACACCGTAAGTCATGAAATACTGATTAAAAAAATAGAAAAAACAGGTGTGACCGGTCCAGCTATCAAACTAATAAAATCCTATCTGTCCAATAGAAAACAATGTGTTAACATAGGAGATAAAAACAGTCAACTCGAGAGTATAAACTTCGGAGTTCCACAAGGATCAATACTGGGGCCACTTTTATTCCAAATATACATAAATGACACCTGTCAGCTAAAACTACATGGTGAAATCTTCTTATACGCAGATGACACGGCAATTTTTTACTTCGGCAAAAACTTAGAAAGTCTATTAGAACAATCTCAAACGGATCTTAATGTACTAAACGATTGGCTAATAAAAAATATATTAACAATAAATATTAATAAAACCGGTTACATGATCTTAAGCTCACCTAAAAGAATAATACCATCGCATAAACCATTACAAATAGAAGAAAGAGACCTACATATCCTAGATAGCGAAAAATACCTGGGCTTATATATTGATAAACATTTAACATTTAAACAACACGTAGAAAAACTAAAAACAAAAATCATCCCATTAATTGGTGTATTTGGTAGAATTGCTCATCTTCTACCAACAGAGGTAAAGAGGGGCTTATACTTTAGCTTAATCCAGTCCCACCTAAATTATTTAATAGAAATATGGGGAAACACGTACATTACGTACTTAAACGACTTTCACATAATACAGAACAAAGTTATAAAAAAAACTCTTCAACTATAACCCAGACACTCCCACAAAAAAACTATACCAGGAAATGAACCTTTTGAAAATAAGAACATTGTACGAATATAACATATGTCTTTTAATCTACAAAAACAAAATGGACACACACAAACACAACATTTATAAAAACATCACGAGTACACGAACATTATAGTAGACAACACAATAAATTGTACACAAATACTGTCAAGACTGAAAGTGGCAAGAGAAGTATTGGTCACGAGGGAGTACATATATATAATCTCCTTCCAGATAACCTAAAACGGAAAATAATATAAAAACATTTAAAAAAAAACTATTTAAACTCAAAATGTTGGAACAAAATTAAAAATATTACTTCTTACTACTGTACTATATAAGCTCTGTATTTAAGTTAAGAAAGCGAAATATTATGTTTCTTTAACTTAATAATAATAAAATAAAAAAAGATGTGTTGTAGGCTCGGTAAGCCGAGTTTTTTCATCGCACTGCTTCAGCGCATTGTCTACTGAACCACGGCTTTGAGCCTACGCCAGATTCATTAACAGTAGATTGGATGAAGCCATCCATCGCGGATGTGATAACTTCACCAATTTCCTGGGCACATCTTGAGGGATCCGAAGTCCGTAAATAGACAGACAGGGAAAGCATTAAAATGTGCCCGCAGACCGAACCAATCTGCTGACCTATAGTGCCACACTTTTCTCTTCAGCCTCTCGTTTGGTGGTCTGAAGTTAACAGGGATCGATGTCGTCACCAGGCAGTGGTCGGACGATCCTAAAGGCGCTGTGACTTCAATCTTGTAACCGTGTGGCACAGTAATTAAAAATATGTCTAACAGATTTGGAAGGCTCCCTCCTAATTCTATAATTTGAAAGCGCATTTCATCACCTTTGGGGTCGTTTATTTATCATGTTAGGCTCCAAAGGGGGGGGGGGGTCGGCAAAAATCACGAAATATCACGAGGGAAGGGGGGGGGGGGAGGGGGTATAATTATTTGTTTTTCGCGATAATATTCTGAAAATTTCAAAATACTTACAATACGTACAAAAAAAAATACACGTGATTTTGGGGGGGGGGGGTTAGTCTAAAACCTCACCACATATCACCAAGGAGGGGGGGGGTTAAAAAGTTGCTAAAAACATCACGTGGTTAATGGACGACCCCTTTCTAAAACAGTTATTGGTTTTTGAATGTGCTTCGAAATATCGAAATATTACAAATATTTGCATTTTATTGCAAAGCGAAAATATTTTGACCATCTGAAAAAAATGCAAAATTTTTGAAGGGTAAACACTATGTGAAATTAATACTTGGGTGACGTTGACATATTAAATTTCAAGTTGCCAAGTTTTGTTAATGGTGAAAAAATTTATTCTAACACTAATCCTAAACACATTTTGTATTTTTGTAAACCCATCTAATCGCCGTATTTATCAGTTTGTCTTTCTTATGTGCAAATTTTGTGTGAGGTAATTAAATTTCTATTATTTCTTTGTTAAGTTTAAAAATTAACTGTCATGTTAAAGGTGTACTACCAACATGTAAAGGTGGGAAATCTATAATATAAAAATGAATCGCTGAGGGGCTAAGCACATAACCTTCGAACGACTGCACCAAATTGGATAATTATTTTTTTTGTGTTCGTTATTGTCAGGACAGGGTTTTTAAAGAACTTCAGGTGAACTCTGACATTATGAAATTTGTATAAAAAAATTGCTATTGGTGGCACGCGAGGAAGCGGCTTTTGCTATGAAAAGCGGAAGGGAGGGAGAGATGGGGGAGGGGAAACAGGTAGGGGGAGGGGAACCTGGGAGGGGAACCTGGGAGGGGGGAGGGGGACCTGGGAAGGGGAGGGGGAACTCGGTAGGGAGGTTCGCGGGACGGTGGAAGGGGGGGGGGGGTGGAGTGGGGAGAGGGAAGGTGGAGGTGACGGAGTGGGAAACCCCTAATACCATGCGACCGAAGCCGCGGGAAAAAGCGAGTAAATAAATAAAAATAAATAATTCCAATTTTGTCAGCTTATTTTCAACACGAGACTGCATGTTTTGTTTTGGTATAGCATTTATAAAAAGTCAAAGCATTTAAATGTTGGACTTACTTGGTGATAGTTAAGTTAAGTTCAGAGTTAAGTTAGCCTCTCAGAAACTGGGCGTACTGTACAGGGCCCGCAGATACTGTAGATAGTACACAACTGCTAACCCTGTACAAATCGAAAGTGCGCCCCACGGTTTAATTTGACAGCCACCTCTGGTCTGGAGCTCCAAAATACCTAAAAAAAAAAGCCTTGACGCTGTGCAGAAACGGGCGGTCCGTTTGATAGATTCTCCCATCTTAACAGACGGACTGCAATCTTTAGAGCACAGGCGTCAGGTGGGAATCCTGTCCCGGAAGATACTCCGAGGAACTAGCGTCATTGATCCCCTCGGCACCGGTGCATAGTCGGGAAACACGCCAAACACGCGCCCAACATTTGTACATGGTTGACATTAGTCACATGAGAACAGGTCGTTTCTATGACTCGTTCTTGAATTCAACGGCTCGGCTGTGAAACGATTTGCCGGCCTCTGTGTTTCCTCCCTCCTACAACATAGGTCTCTTCAAGACCCGTGTTCACTCCTTCCTTTCCTCAAAAAGACCCTCCACACAGCATCTTCAAAGATGACATAGGCCCTGAGGGAAGTTATTTTCCTCAGGGCCTCCTTTGTGGAGTTAATGTAAAAAAAAAATAGAGTTGGTTGTATATTTGGTGTAGGTGTCTGTAGTGGTTTTGTCATAGTTGACAATGCTGACGTTGTTGGCACCAGACGTGTTAAAAATGACAAAATTCTTTTAATTTTTTCAATATTCAATAGTATGGTAGTTCAATATTCAATAGTTTTAATATTCAATAGTTATGACTGTATAATAACCCAACCAATATTTTACCTGAACCAAATGAACATTGCACATCAACAGTAAATAATATAAGTAGAAAATACGCGTCTGTCAGAAGTCTTCTCAGGGGGCAGAAAAGGGTATGAATGGTGGGTATGCATCTGATGATAAGTGTGTCCATGAGTGACGGACATATGAATCCATCCCTCCCGCCGCGGTGCAAGGCAATATTACGAGAGAGTAAGGCTAGAGAAGTCAAGGAGACTCCCTCAAACCCTTTCTGGAAGGCGGGTATGAATACCGCCCCTGGAAACCATTAATTGGATAACCAACACCTCTGCCATAGGTCACCCCAAGTGGTTCGCTACGTTTGGTGACTTAGCAGGGATGCCCGGGTTCACGGGGTGGGGTTTGTCCGGGTCTTGGTGTCGGATGCGTCTGCCCACCAGCTGCACGTGAAGCCGAATCGGGAGGGAGGAGTTAAAGGAGTCCCTTCAATATCTCCAGACGTACTTTCTCGTAACTTAGCCTTGCACCGCAGTGGGAGGGATGGATTCATACGTCCGTCACTCATGGACACACATACCCCAAATTAAGTTAAGTTAAGAATTAAGTTCTCCTTAGAAATGCTCCGTGCTCATTTCAATCGGTCCGAATCGTAGGTGCGACCAAAATATGAAGTAAATTTTTTACAATATATTATTATCATTTATTGTGAAATTTTGACTCCACTTAAAAGTGCCTTCAGGGGCAGACCTCCCCCCTCCCCTCCCCACGCTACGCCACTGAAGTACCCATAAAGTTATTGTTATATTCACACTCATTTTATTATTTTTTATTTTACCGCGCTCCCTTTAAGATTTAAGAGAGAATAACCGGACCCAACCGAAAATTTCATTTTTAATAAAATTCTACACGTATTGACCTTTTTCTACAAAAAAGTATAAATCCATTTTGATAGTTTGTTCTTTTATCTAGTAAAGGTATGTTTTAAATTTTGAGAAAAAGTGTTTATTTTTAGTACAATAAGGTTATACCGAAGGTCAATGGCAGATTTTTTAACTTTTCAAACAAAATTCTATATTATACAACACACATTTAAAATGAAAAAAATCATACAATAAAATAAATCAATACATAATACCTACGAAAGCTACTTTTCAGAATTTTTATTTCCGTTCAAGTAAAATCTTAAAAAAAAGATCCGAGCGTGTGTTTTGCGACCAAATTACTTCAGTTTGTCTATTTATTTATGGCCTTACAAAGTAACATATATCAGTTTTTTTTACAATTTTATTTTGCTCAGACGTTATTGAAAAATTGTAAATACTTATGATTGAAAAATAATTACAACAAGTACACATTTTAATACTTTGAAAATAAATAATGCTTATTTTTTTTTTTTACATGATCTCCACACAGGAGGTTCTGAGGAAAATAATTTCCAGCATGGCCTATAACATTTTTTTTTTAATAAAAAAGACAAACATTCCCGGGTTACGAATAATCTAACAATGTTTGAGAATCTCCTACTACCACCACAGAAAGCCGAAAATATTGCTTGTGTTGTGATGGAGGACTTAGCCAGCCGAGGAATCGAACATGCGACGCCCGGGTGGGACCCAAGCGCTATACCCACTCATCCACTGACCGGTCATCTTGAGGATGCTGTGTGGAGGGTTTTTTTTAGGGAAATGAAGGAGAGGAGAGTTCTTGGAAGGAAAAGGGTTTAAGGGGTAGGAATCTGGGGTTCAGTGTGTCCTGGTCATCCGCCTCCAAGACTTAGATAAACCTCACCACATGAACCCGGGCACCCCTGCTAAATCACCAAACGTAGCGAAACACTTGGGGTCACCTATGGCAGAGGTGTTGGTTTTCCAATAAAGGTTCCCGGGGCGGCGGTGCCCATTCCCGCCTCCCAAATTGTATAATACACTTATCTGACAAAATGTGTGTGTGTGTGTGTGTTTTTTTTTACTTATCAGTAATTTTCGTTAGAAAAAAACAAAAGGTGAGCCGTATTTAAATCCTTTTTAAGAGTGCCTTAAAATTTTAAATATTTAAAAAATATATTGTTTAATTAGAAATTTGAACGTGAATTTAATCATAAACAGTTTTTAGTTATCTAACGAGTTCAGAAATATTGGGATTTTATCGAAAACATGTTGACCTTCTGACGAAATAGACCGGAGGCCTGAGGGGTTATTTATAAACTCGGTCTGCCTGTAGAAACCATAAATTGCAGTCACTCGATGTTGTATCTACAAATCAATTATTGCTCCACTTTTTAACTATTGCTCAATTATCCTTTTTCTATGTAACGAACGAGAACAAAATAAGTAAATAAGCACACACTTCACGACTAAAAATTACACATCTACCGGATCTGCCGGATCTGCCCTGATGATGGACACTGCAACGATGTCCGAAACGTTGGCTAAAGAAGGAGGTAGCGCAACACGGCACAACACCCCAAAAACATATAACGAAAATGCTTCTGGCCGTGAAAATCTTAAAACTTATATGAGAACAAAATAAGTTTCAAATTCTCGAAAACAGGGCAATGAGAATAATACTACGTCGAAATAGATTTTCAAAAGTAAACAAAATGTTAAAGGAACTGAATTGGCTAACCGTGAAACAGATGCTGACCTGGAATACGATGATATTTATACATAAAATAATTAACAACATTTTACCAAAATACTTCACAAAAAAAAATTATAATATACAACAATGACATGCACAGACATAACACAAGGACATGCAAGGAAATCAGGCTTAAAAAATGACAAGGCGAATACGCAGAACAGTTTACTGTACACAGGGATGAAGTTATATAACACGCTACCAAAAACTTTAAAGTCTGCCACTTTAAATAGGCCATTTGCATGGATTTCATAACGACTTGGAAAAAATCGTGTGGATAGATCTTTTTACTAAGATTACGAAAATGTTAGTAAAAATTTTTAGAAATGTACAGTTTTTATTTATTTTTAAATAAATAAATCCATTATTTGGGCCCGTGACGTCACAACATGAACATGCCTCGTCTCCGAAAATGTTCCTATTAATTTTATAAAATTCCACGCTGATTTTTTTTTTTCATCACTTTGATTTCAGGCGAATTTTTTAATTTGACATTTAACGTTCACTAGATTTATTGTTTGTTCTCTGCGAACTTATCATTTGGTTTGACTATTTGACAGATGTTATGAAGAGAACCCCGTACATTTTAGATGTCGGTACGTATTTTAGAGGTATAATGGTCATGGTACTGATTTAAACAAAATCAAATTTTATAATATTATTATTATAATTTACATGTACAAGTATATTACATTGGATTTAGTAATATAGACGTTGTACATTATAATGATTTATGATCAATAAGATGGATCAAGAAAAAAATATATATTTATGAGATGTAATATTTTTGGTATGCCTCGTTATTTTCCGGTGCCATTCGTGTAGAAAACGTTCTTTTTTAAAAAAATGATTTTCGGCTATGTAATTATCGTTTTTCGCACCTATAAAATTATGTCCCGTCTTTTCGGTTTATAAAAAATGGTCTGGTTTTTCGGATTAAAATTTTCAAAAAATCGCCAGGGTTTCAAAAATACGATTGAAAAAAAAAAACGGAACGTCTTAGAATATTTGCCTAAACTGGAAAAAAATTTAAATATGTGAAGCAAGTGGCCTATCGGAAAGCTCAAGACGTATTGTAGGAGCTACATAAAACTATATAAAATTAAGTTTGCAATCTGAAATACTATAATTAATTAGAAATTTGTAAACTTAAATGTTCAAATTACTTTACTAAAACTTTTTCCGGCTTGACTTTTATATTTTTTAAATTTATGCAGTTGGAAATACTTTCTCAGCAATAGTAGATGTGTTCAAGTGTGTGAAATGTTGTTACAAGAAGATTACATTTTTGTTTTGTTTTTGTAATGTTTAACAGGTCCGGTGCCAACAACTCCCTCACCACCTCATACAACACCTCCAACAGTAACTCCAACAGGTCCAACTTGTAAGTCCAGCGTCCAAATGAATGGATATTTTATTTTTATTTTATTTTAATAGCTTTATTTATATGTATTAAACAAACAAAGCATTGGATGCGTTTTTAGATTTTCACGGCCAAAGGTATTTCCGATATTTGTTTTTGGGGTGTCACGACGCCACTGCTTATCACGGTTATTTTGTACCGGTGAAAGTTAGTGGAGCTGGCGACACGGTATCGCTTCGAAGTAAATAAGCACACACTTCACCACTAAAAATTACACATCTACCGGATCTGCCCTGATGATGGACACTGTAACGCTGTCTGAAACGTTGGCTAAATAAGGAGGTAGCGCAACACGGAAACACCCCCAAAACAAATAACGAAAATACTTTTGGGCGCGAAAATCTTAAAACGTATATGAAAAAGTTTATTTTTGTTATTAAAGTTAGAGTACAAAAAATATTATCTTTTTAAAAGGCTCCGTTAAAAGTCAGTTTTTACCAAATAAAGTAAAAATTTATAATTTTTTCTTTTTTTTTAAACTCAATTATACCCTCTTCATATAGGGTGTAAGCCTCCGCCCGTCGCGTCTTTTTTTAACGCGAGGAGTAGCGTGGGGTCGCTGAGGACCCCAAAAATAAATGTGATCACATTGTTGTTTTAGCTTACATTTAATGTGTTCTTTTAACACTAGAGGGCTCACATGGGTGACATATGTCACCCAGGGTGCAATATTGTTTAATAAATAATGAACGAAACGCGCTTCAGAGCTGCCTTCTCAGGTTTCCGTTTAGAAAAAAAAATAGAGACTGTAGCGCCCAGTATTTGGTCCGACGCACGGATCCGAATACTTTCTCCCTCACACGCATAGCTCCGTTTCGCTTTGCAACTTTCGCAGAGCTACCTAACCGAAAGGACACCCCATCGGCCGTAGCCACCCCCATCCCCCCGCCAGCCGGACGCTGCAGCCCCGGCACTAAGGGGTATATAAGGGGGTACTGACCGATCTCAAGTCAGTGTAGCCGGACTCCGGGTAAACCAAGCAACAGCATCCTAGTGGTCAGTGCTAAGTTAACCAACCGGTACCAAGTCGAGAGATCCCGCTGGGTCCTCCTTGGAAATCACAGTAACAGTGCCCTAGTGGACATTACTTACCGGGCACCGTTTGCCCAACTAAGAGACCGCGGCTCCTATGTTGGAGTGTGTACCTAAATACGCTAAGTGCTGAGTGAGGACAATCGTAACCTTTCTTTAAACTCTCAGTGATTATATCGTGTGCTAAACTGTTCTGTACCTACTCTTTACTAAAATTATAAATTATGAACCCTGTATAAGTGAAATAAATTGCCATTGTGAATGTCGACTATCTCTTATATTAATACCCCGCCACAAGACTGATTAATCACAATGAGTAAAAATATGGAATTTTTTTGCAGAAGTGTAATTTCTGTTTATATTTCAATTCAACTTAAACGATTTTTAAGTTTAAATAAAGTTGATTAGTAATAATAAAACTTATTTGTTTTCATGAAATTAGAGTGGTAAGAATAAATGCCATATTTGAGGGGGGCATGTGTCCCCCGTGCGAGCTTTCTAGTAAAATTTTGGACGCTAGCCCTCTAGTGTTAACTGATTATAGTCAGGTGATTGTAGTACAGTGCAGTAAAATAATATTAAATATTTATTTTCAATGTAAAAGCTTAAAAATCCACTGGAAACATTTTTTTTTAATTTTGAATCATAATTTTTTAATATAAAACTTGAAAAAAAAATCAAAAACCAATTTCTATCAAACAACAATACAATAAAAGAACATAATATAAACATGGTTTTTCATTGTATTTTATTGATTTTTTTAACGTTACGCCGAAACAAATGTATGTATCTCACATCGCACATGTGTATACTGAATGTTAGTGGTGCCAGCGTTACGTATAGTACATTTTAGGAAGCTACGTAATATAAGGAATCAGTGGGAACATTTAAAATTTACATAATTAGCATTCCTGTAAAATCTGAGCTTTAAAGACCCCACGCGACGGGTCGAGGGTTAAAGGACGTATTTGACTTACTTAAACCAGTGATTCCTGACATTATTTCGGGTAAAAAATGAAAATGAAATTTTGGTATCCGGAGACATTTGTGATGTTTTATTTATTTATTTTTTCTACAAAAATATTAAAAATGGTAGGTGTTCAGCAGTTGGAGGTGGGGTGAGAGGTTGGTTGGTTACTCGGTTGAGTGACAAGTGACGATTTTTTTTGTGATTTTAAAGAAAAAAAAATGGAAAAAAAACCTCAAAAAAGTCACCGGAGAACAAAATTTCATTAACATTTTTTACTCTAAATAATGTCGGGAATCACTGGTTAAAGTAAGTCAAGTACGTCCCTTAATACCCTGTACTATAAATACCAATAATGTTTAGAAAGTACGTAATTAAAATAATACAGACTAGATGAAATCTCGATCTGAGACACCGTGCGCGAGTAAACGTGTTTTTCCGTTGGGCTCGAGTACACGAAGGGTAAAGAAAGTCAAATTGTTACACGCGTTTTCATCCTGCGGCAAAATATCCCCGACAAAATATCCTACGGACAAAGTATCCCCGACAAAATATCCTACGGAAAAAATATTCCCGACAAAATATTCTACGGACAAAATATCCCCGACAAAATACCCTACGGAAAAAATATTCCCGACAAAATATTCTACGGACAAAATATCCCCGACAAAATATCCTACGGAGAATACATCCCCGACAAAATTTCCTATGGACAAAATATCCACGAAAAAATATTCCCGATCTTGTCCATAGGAAATTTTGTCGGGGATGTATTCTCCGTAGGATATTATGTCGGGGATATTTTGTCCGTTGAATATTTTGTCGGGAATATTTTGTCCGTAGGATATTTTGTCGGGGATAATTAGTTCGTAGGATATTTTGTCGGGGATGCTTTGTCCGTAGGATATTTTGTCGGGGATATTTTGTGCGTAGGATATTTTGTCGGGGATACTTTGCCTGTAAGATATTTTGTCGGGGATATTTTGTCTGTAGGCTATTTTGTCGGAGATATTTTGTCCCTAGAATACTTTGTCGGGGATATTTTGTTCGTAGGATATTTTGTGGGGATATTTTGTCGGGGAGGTAAAGTCGCGGAACCAAGTCATACAATCTCGTGTTACAAATTTTATAAGCCGATAATATTATAATTCTTCTTGATTTGTCCGTAGGATATTTCTTCGGGGATATATTCTCCGTAGGATATTTTGTCGGGGATATTTTGTCCGTAGGATATTTTTTCGGGGATATTTAGTCCGTAGGATATTTTGTCAGGGATATTTTGTCCGTAGGATATTTTGTCGTGGATACTTTGCCCGTAAGATATTTTGTCGGGGATATTTTGTCCGTAGGCTATTTTGTCGGGGATATTTTGTCCGTAGAATATTTTGTCGGGGATATTTTGTCGGGGAGGAAAATTCGCGGAACCAAGTCATACAATCTCGTGTTACAAATTTAATAAGCCGATAATATTATAATTCTTCTTGATCTTGTTTGTTGTTGTTGCATTATAATGCTTGTGCAATGATGGAGGACTAAGATACCAGATGTTTGAACCAGCGCCGCCTTTTTTTTATATGAACTCCACACAGGAGGCCCTGAGGAAAATAATTTCCCCCAGGGCAATATCTTTGGGAATGCTGTGTAGAGGGTTTTTTTAAGGAAAGGAAGGAGCGGAGAGTTCTGGGAAGGAAAAGGGTTAAAGCGATGGGTAGGAATCTGGGGTTCAATGTGTCCTGGTCATCCGCCTGCAAGACCTAGACAAACCTCACCCCATGAACCCGGGCACCCTTGCCAAATCACCAAACGTACAGAACCACTTGAGTGAAACCCGATGCAACTGTTCACGCATATACTAACCGGTCAAACCGTTTTATTTTCCAGATGGTTACATAACTTGTCAATTCGCATGTGCGACTTATTGTAGTGAGAGACCGTGCACTTTCGAACTCCCAGGGCAAGCAGAACCTTGTTATTGTAAGTCAAAAATTACTAACCATGCATCGCAGATAAAAGATGTTGCTTGGCCTATTTCAGCTTATCGCTCGACAAATTCGCCAAGCCACATCTTTAATAGCTGCTTGAAGCTTGTAGCTCATCTGTCATTCTAAAGAAGTACTACTTGCTTCATCCAAATCAGTATACATCAGTGATGCCCCCAGTGAGCAAGAGTGCTAAGCTATGTTTTAAAGCGGTTTTTTATTTGGTTCCCTAAAGTGACAATGGGAATGGTTCCTCTCCAGGATCCACCTGAAAAGAATTCTGCTTATATTATTTGATCTTGTCGATGTCCAGTACTCATTTGATCCAGGTAAAATCTGTACCCAAGAAGCATACGGATGTAA
This sequence comes from Limnephilus marmoratus, assembly GCA_917880885.1. Classification (NCBI taxonomy): domain Eukaryota; kingdom Metazoa; phylum Arthropoda; class Insecta; order Trichoptera; family Limnephilidae; genus Limnephilus; species Limnephilus marmoratus. Next base: position 60,637,967 of record OU862907.1, read on the forward strand.
GTCCAAAATTTGAAGAAATGAGTTCTTGATGTACACTTGAAGTAAATTATCATGTTTATCAGTGGCAGAAAGACGCGAAGAAAAAAAGGATTTTATCAAAATGTATACGGACGCCACAAAGATATTGAAATATAAGTATATGTGCTATCTGCAGTTTTTACTAGATGGGACTGCGCTTCCGGGTGTCGCCGATATTGTTTACCAATTAACAAATAAACTAAATGAACGAATAATTAACGAATAAACTAAACGAACGTTAAACTAAATTAACGAATTCATTCCGTATTCAAACTATATTGTTTACCAATACTAATGAACATCTTCAAAAAATTCAACGAAATGAACAAATTCTTTTCACATGCAAACTACTCTAATTAGGGCGTAGTCCGCCGACAGTTGCGCGGACACCATAGCATATCTCTTTTATATTTGAATATCTTTGGGATGCCATTACCTTTGGTGCAACAACTATCTTAGAAACAGAAATATGTACATGGACTTGATTTAGTTGCATTTTAAGTATTATGACTCAAATCGATTTGCATTCTTCTGCCTCTAACATTACTAAGCTTTCTATGGAAGTAAACAATTTTAAAACATTGATCCTTTCATAACACACAACATGTCAAAATAAAATATTCCATTAAATTGAAAATAAAAACACACAACGTGTCTAAATAAAATATTCCATTAAATTTTAAATATTCCGTTGAATTGTCAAAGGTTGACCGGTCAGTGGTTGAGTGGGCATAGCGCTTGGGTCTCACGTCTCACCCGAGCGTCGCGTGTTCGTTTCCTCGACTGGCTAAGTCCTCCATCACAACACAAGCAACATTTTAGGCTTTCTGTGGTGGTAGTAGGAGATTTTCAAACATTGCCGGGAATGTTTGTCTTTCTTTTTATAAAAAAAAAGAATTTGAAGCAGGAGGACTCAAGTCCGTGTTATTTTTAAAACCTTTACATATAAAATATTTCATTTTATTTGCTAGTTTTTAAAACAAAACTACTTAATTGATTTAATAATTACCTTTTTGTTATCTATCAACATGGACATCCGAAGAAGTTATAAGACAATAATAAAGAAATAAAAAGTTTTATGGCTTTCCTAAAGATTTACCTTTTTGGACTCGCATCCGTATGCTTCCCGGTACAGAAATATTGGTTAGGTTATTTACCAGAAATATTGAATACTCAACAATTTAAAAGAATTTCGATATTTTAACAGGTCCTGTGCCAGCAACGTCAACACCGTCAACCACGACAGAAACACCAGAGATACCTTCACAATATACGACATTAACTTCTACATCAACTACTACAACAACTCCAGCACCATGTAAGTCCAACATTCAAATACGTGGAGCTTTTTATAAAAGTTCCAAAAAACATGCAGATGCAGCATTTAGCTGCCGGCCGATTTGATTTGAAGTTCCTACCCGGAGCAAGAAGAAGAATTTATACGGGCTACTAGCCACTTGTTCGCGAGAGTGACGATTATTCTAGAAACCAGCTGCTTGAGAGCCCGTTCACACTTCCGTTTTCAAAACGGATTTTACTCTACGAAAACAACGACCAAAAAATTTAATTTGCTTTTTCTTCAGTAGACGGTCATGCGATGGTCATGCGCAATGGACGACGATGGAGCTCTTGTTTTCATGTGGTACTTATTAAAAAGAAGTAAAAAAGTGAAAAGAAAATTTTGGATATACCCATTTATAGCTGAAATTTCTCGCCAAGCCGATAATTTTAATGAATAATTTTTATATCCTTTTGTCGTTTTATCCCATGGCAAAACTCCTTCTTCGACCAGTGAGATTAAATTTTCGGGATTTATTTCCTTTAATTCAATCTATTTATGCACCAGATTTAAATGTCCGGGTTAAATTTTCCCCAAAAAAAGGAAAAAAAGAAGGAAAAACGAAACCATTTCACACACTTCCCCAATTGCACTATATAAGTATTATAAATACAAAACAATTCAAGAACAACATTTCAACCTACTAGAGACCAAATGGGAATATAATTCACCGACTCCAGATATTTTCATATCAGAGGGTTCGGCTCTGTGGCATTTCTAATTGAACCTATAAATCCTACTGATCCCCCAACATAAATATTTAAAAAATCTTTTGTAATCCTACATGTATTTAAAATTACAGATTTTTGCATTTTTATATACAAATTCTTTGACAAATCTAATATGCTTAAATTTTGAATCAGATTCCTAGGTATTATGCCAGTGGCCGAAATAACAAATGGTAATATTTTTATAGTCCGAGAATGCCAAATTCTTTTAATCTCATTTCCTAAATCTGTGTATTTTCTTATTTTTTCAGAAACAGTTTTTTTAATATTACAGGAATTTGGAATAGCTACATAAATGATATAAGTTATTTTTTTAATTTTGTCATGTAAAACTATGTCCGGTCTATTATGACTAATTGTTCTGTCTGTTAGTATAGTTTTATCATAATATATTTTATAAAATTCATTTTCTAAAAATGAATTTGGTTCATATTCATAATATGGTACTATATTACGGCAGTCAATCAAGTTATGTTTAATTACCAAACTTTGGTGAATTATTTTTAAAACCTGATTATGCCTAAATGTGTACTCGGACGGCGCAAATATAGAACATCCCGTATTGTAATTATTACTATAATAAATATTATTTAATAATATTATAAACGCCAAACGCGGGCCCCATAAAAACACTACCGCGTGATTTGCCTGCTTGCTAGCGTCTGAGAGCAGGCGGTGGGGAAGCGGGGTGTGGCTGGGTCAAAACGGATCCGTTCTCCGTGTAGTGTTAACAGCTCCATTGAAATGTATGAGCCAGCGCGTTCAGTTCCGGCTTCAAAACGGACGCTTTGCGTAGGCTATCTCACCGGCAAAAAATAACGGATTCGTCTTCACGCCGGAACCGACAAGTGTGAACAGCTCCATAGAGCCGCTACAGCGGCTAGGGCTTCCGTTTCAAGAACGGGACCCGCCTCCGTCTTTAAGACGGAAGTGTGAACGGGCTCTGAGTCAGTGAGAAATAGGCGTTTTCACGGTAAACATATGACATCAAAGCAGAGAATTGACGGCGCGCGAGATGTCTTCAATCCACCACCATTTTACGTACAATTTGTTATCTTTTAGTTTACCTTGGTTCACATATTTATTACTACTTGTCGATAATGTAGTTTCTTTAAAATCTTTAATCATCTTCAGAAGAGTCATTCATAATATTGCATATTAATAATTAAACTGTTATATTCGAGCAGTTTCCACGACTCCAGATACGAATATCTACAGCCTGTATGTCTGACGAATATCTACAGCGCATATGTTTAACTAATATCTACGAACTTCAGAGTGTTGATTAATATCTACAGAGCGTAGGTTGAACTAATATCTACAGAGCGTAGGTTTGACTAATCAGCTAAATGTGCCCAATAGTCCGATATTAGGGATTTTTCCATAAATACTTACATAAATAAATTAAGTTTTTTATACGGCATACGCAATATTACGTTATTCCAATATGCTATACATAATTGCAAATCCAACCTCTGCCAGTGCTGTAGATATTCGTCAACACTTTGGTTCTCATAGATATTAATCAACAGTTTGAGCTGTAGATATTCGTCAACACTTTGATTCTCATAGATATTAGTTCGATTTTTTCAGTTTTTGGAATTCCTGTAGATATTAGTAGACGCCTCCGTTTCCACGACCCAAAATTGCAAGATGCAGCGCCAAGATGGGAACACAACGCAATATTTTACTCAAATCCTAATCGGTTATACCCTTTTATTTTCCAGTTACTGACTTGATCTGTGAAGTCGCATGCGAGAATTTATGTGACCACTCTAATGGACCGTGCACGTTCACTCTCCCAGGGGACGGGGAACTTTGTTATTGTAAGTTAAATCTTACTTACTATTGTGCCACTCTATACTGCTTGATTTATCGAAATTCTGTTACTTTCATTCACGTGACGTGACCTTTTATTCATTACTCTGATTAATACACGGGCTTTTTCTATTCCCATGTTTTTGTTATTTTTAATTTATTACCATCGATTCAAAAAATCCATAATTATATATACAGAAATAAGCCAAATGTAAACATGGAAAAATTGGTTAATGAAAGAAGAGAACTGTCACGACCAATGTCGTAACACGAGAGAGATGTGGACTGTTAATCTGAATTTTGCGAAAACAAGACAATTGACTGCGTTTTAAACTCAATCACTGGAGATGGCAAATGGAAGGATAAGTCCCTACCTTTTGATGTATTCATCCACTGTTTCTGGACAGATCTTGGTTATGGCTGCACTTCATTTCAATAACTACTGCACAACTTGGGTATAATTACCGATACTTTGGGGTTCATTAATTAGTATTTTATGCGATTAATAGCGAGATTTTAATTGCGAGATGTCACCGATGTCAATGCGATTTTTCAACTCATACAAGTAGATAATTTTAAATTTTCAGCGAGCGCAGCGTCATTTACAGAATAGTAGAATAGTAAAATAAAGAAGTAACCAAAAAATGCTATTTGTTGCCATGAAAATAATTACCTTGCACAAATAATTATTAATTTTCCAATAGAAATTAATGTTCTAAATTACCCCGGATTATTAATGTATGTTATTATTAATAATTCCTAAAATTTTAACTGGCCACTAATAGTCCAGTCAAGGAAGAAGTTGTAGAGTGCGTGAGCAGGGACCTAAGCGATTCCTTCAGAAACTTGTTAAAGGTGCTTAGGGAGTGAACATATTAAAAGTCCTGACGTCTAGGTGGTGAGCTAGGTGGGGGAGGGGCGGGGGGGGGGGGGGAGGTCCCAATTTTCTGGTTTCTGCTTATATCTCAAAAACGGTGCGTTGCAGAGTAAAATTTATTGTGAATAAGTAAAAGCTCATAAAATTATTTACAACTTTTATTCTATATGTAATTTTCTAAATTCCAGTCGTTTTTGAGTTACACGCTCCACAAATGTAGATATTTTCGAAAAAAATCATTTTACCTCACATTTTTCATCAAACATTCCTTTATTAACATTCAAATTACAAATATTTTTCATTAACATTTCCTGCGGCGGGTAGCAAATGATACCTCTCAATGGATTGAGGGATCAAATGCTGCGGTATGTTGTGGACTGTATGCGTATATATATTTTATTCTTCTTCTTTGTGTGCCGTATCAGGTCCCCCCGATGTTGGCGATCACTCTTGAGAATGTCTCCCTGTCTTGCGCTGCCCGGAATAGCTTTTCCACACTTCTAATGCCGGTCCACTCTCGTATATTACGCAGCCAAGACATTTGTCTCCTACCAGGCCCTCGGCGACCCTCTATCTTGCCTTTCAATATCAAATGGAGCAAGTGATACTTCTCCCCTCGAAGTACATGACCCAGATATGAAATTTTCCTGACTTTTATTAATGTAAGCAGTTCTCTGTCTGCTCTAGCCCGCCTGAGAATTTCTGTGTTGGTTATCATGTCGGTCCATGGGACCTTGAGCATTCTCCGGTGAAGCCACATTTCGAAAGCCTCTAACCTGTTCATGGTATTTACTTTCAAGGTCCATGTTTCACATCCATAGAGCAAGACCGACCACACATAGCATTTTAGCATTCTCTGCCTTAGTTTTAAGCTGATATTGTCATTGCAGAAGAGGGATTTCATTTTAATGAACGCAGTTCTTGCTGCTTCAATTCTGCATCTAACCTCCACATCTGGGTCAAGAGTCTCCGTGAGAATACTGCCGAGGTATCTAAATCTTTCCACCTTTTCGACATTGCAACCATTTAACTGTATCACTGATTCAGAATGATCTAGTCGTCCAAATGTCATCCATTTAGTTTTATTGACGTTGATTGTTAGGCCCAGTTGTTCACCAGCATTATTAACAAGATTTAATAGGTCTTGGAGGTCATCGATACAGTCAGCTAGTAATACAGTATCATCTGCGTATCTTATGTTATTAATGACAACTCCGTTGATCTTCAGACCCTTCTCAGTATTACTTAGGGCTCTTTTAAAGACATAGTTGGAATATATTTTATTATATGTTTTTAATATATTTTATTATATGTTTTAAATCGTACTTACCCAGACTGCTTCCCTCTTTGTTCAGTGTTCACTGGGAAGGTAGGTATGTTAGTATGGGAGATTTTGGAAGGGAATGGCGACTGGGAATGAACATTTAATAGCGAAATCATTAGCGACAGTAAGTGACGCGTGGCGATAGTACTTGTGAATAGCTGCGAGATTTAATTACAACTGTAAAAACGGTGCGGTTCTTAGGACTTGTGTCCCTTGCGGCGAGGCGAATTCAACTCAACTAATTATGGCAGAGGGCACACAACAGGTATCTTAGAAAGAACCACATGCAACAATAAAGGCGCGAACATGCCCCCCCGCCTTGACCAAGTGGTCAAAAGAAAAAGACAAATACAAAAAAAAAGAAACGCGATGCGATAGGATTCAATCAACAATTGACGTTTGAAAATAAAACAAATTGAGCATAAGCATCCAAAATATAAAGAAATAAAATAACAACAATAGAAGGCAAAGACCCCAAATGGTCGCCAAGCAAAACAAAAAAACATAAAGAAAAAAAAAAAAAAAAATAGAATAAGTATTTCTATTTTAGATATACCCCTGTGTATCAGTTTAGACATTCATGTGGTAAATCAACCATTAACGGAGGTGGTAATGCTGAAGATTTTATATTATGGTAATCAATACATTTCAAAAGTTGTGAAAGAATCTTATTTCGTGCCACTATTATCCAAAACTTCCGCTGAATAGTGAATTGAAGGCTTCGCGGGCCTACATGAAAATATAGTTTATGATTATAATCTATAATTAAATAAGTTAAATGTCAGACTTCCGGTAATAAAATCGGAACTTTGTTTTCGTATGACAGATCTGAGTACTTGAGTCGACCGCGCACCCTGATAATACCACGGCTATCAAGAAACGGTTTGAAGTTTAGAATGTACGTAACATGGAACGTTATTTCGCATGTTACGTATATCGACAGAAAAATATGTTTCCTGTTTGATGCGTATGATTTTCAAAAGCGAGTCATTTAACTCACGAGAGCTAAGATAAGTTGAGTTTGTATTACCCGTACCAGGAAGTTTACGACAATTGTTAACGAAACGCAATATCCATGCGACTACGCGTTGCAATTTATTAAACGAAGAATATTTGCTAATAATTGAATTAGGTACAATTTGAGATGATAGCGCTTCAAGGTTGCGAGTTTTGATTTCTGGTGAATCAGCTACGCGAGAACACATGCCAAAAGTAATTGGCGGTTCATACTGATTGGTTTTCAATTCCGGTAATTGTTCCGAATTTGCGTGCTAAAATGGCGCAATAGGCCACTCGGAATGCGGCTGGCAAAGCCATTTTGGACCATTCCACCAAATATCATTTGCCATCAATTGTGATGGTAGCATACCTCTCGACAGACAGTCGCTAGGGTTTTCAGCACCTGCGACATGATAAAAATGACTACTATGCAAATTTTCGTGTATTTTTGCTACACGATTGGCAACAAAGGTTTGCCAGCGGTGAGGTGATGAATGAATCCAACTTAAAGTTACAGTCGAATCAGATAAGGCAAATATTGAATGAACAATAAACCTCGCGGAGTAATTATCAATTACCCTTTTCAACAGTTGCGATAACAATAATGCTGCGCATAATTCTAAGCGTGCTAAGGAGACGACCTTTAACGTTGCTACCCTTGATTTGGCGCAAACTAATTGAACCTGAATTCGGTTATCAGGAGTGGTCACCTGAGCGTATATCACTGCTCCGTATGCCTTTTCGCTCGCATCCGCAAACCCAACGAGTTTTAACGTGCATCCTTCAGCGACTCCTACATGACGTGAAATACGAATTGACGATATCGACGGCAATTCCGCGTTGAACTGCTGCCACTGGCGTGATATACTCGTGGGTGGGATTTCGTCCCAATCGATTTTTAAAATCCACAGCTCCTTTATCAGAAGCTTGGCTTGTACAATTATAGGCGCCACCAGACCCATCACGTCAAAGAGTCTAGCGACAGATGATAAAATATTGCGTTTTGTACAAGTTCGATTGTCTGGAGTGACTTCAAATGCGAAAATGTCATCCAAAGGATGCCAGCGTAGCCCAAGGATTTTTAGCGATGCATCACTATCGAAAGTTACACTTTGCGACAAGCGAAGTTCCAATGGAATGTTTTCTAATACTTTGCTTGAATTAGATGCCCACTTAGCGAGTTGGAATCCTCCTGACTGGAAGAGCTCAATCAACTCTCCAGCCGCGCGGATAGCTTCTTGCTCATTTAAAGCAGAGCTAGCGATGTCGTCTACATAAACGTCGCGATTGATAATATCCCTTACCATAGGGAAGCGAGCGCCTTCATCTAACGTTAACTGTTTGATTGCTCGAAGGGCTAAGAACGGGCTGCACTTAAGGCCAAATGCCACGCGATTATATTGATAAGCTTGAAGCGGCTTTTGCGGATCGAATCTATATAAAATTCGTTGATAACGACGATCTTCTTTGCGAACATTTATACATAAATACATTTGACGAACGTCGGCGGAAATTGCGATAGGAAAAAGGCGTAAATTCAGAAGAATGCAAAATAAATCATTTTGTAGGCTTGGTCCCGTCTGTAAAATGTCATTTAAAGATAAATCATTTTTTGTTTTTGCGCTTGCGTCAAGAACCACTCCCACTTTCGTGGTCATTTTATCCTCACGCCTAACTGCGTGATGCGGAATGTAGTACGCGTTTTCTGACGGTAAAGCTTCTACCTGGGATAGATAACCTTTGTGAATATGTTCTCTGATCACTTCATCATAGAGCGGTTTTAATTCTGGCAGATGCTTAAATTTTCTCTCTAGTGCATAAAACCGATTTTGCGCAGCTTGCAATGAATCACCTAAGTCACACGGGTTGCCTTTGAATGGCAAAGCCACTTCATAAGAACCGTCCTCAAGGTGAGTTGTGGTGCTTTTAAAAATGTTCTCAGTTTCCTTTTCTTCGAGGCTGAGAACCGGTTCCGAACCGATATCTTCGATTTCCCAGAATTTTTGAAGTAAATTCTCAATTTCGTGCGTAGCGCAGAAGGTTAAAGTGGTGTTTGATTTAGAATTTACCGGAGCATCACCCATGAAGACATAGCCTAATGTGGTTTGAATTGCGACTGGAAAACCGGGGGTGATTATCTTATTTGGTAACAACAGTTGAGAGAACAGACTAACGCCAATTAGCAAATCAATTGGACCAGGCATTGCCCAGGTGTCGTCAACTTATATGACGTCAAGTCCACTTTGCAAGTAGGTAAATGAGCGGTAATTTTATCTAAAACTAGAGCGGTTATGGAGTACTTGAAATAGGGTTCAATCCTAGATTGAATCGTCAATGTGACACTTCCTTTTATTGATTGCGTTTTTCCGCCTAAACCCTGGATTGCAAAGCGCGTTCCTGGTCTGACTGCCAGGCCTAATTTTTCACAACAATGTGATGTTATGTAATGCTTTTGTGAGCCTGGGTCCAAAAGACAGCGAACGGTATTCTCTTCACCGTTTCGATCAACAGTGTGAACCTTGGCGGTAGCAAGTACTTCAGTAGTTGCACCTTGTCGAGTGGTTGCTGACATGGTACATACCGAGGGTTCTGACTCGTTAGGTTGAGTTTCTACATTGGATGTGTTGGTGTTTGCGTGACTGGATTTCTCAAAATGAAGGAGCGTATGGTGCTTGTCATGGCACTTAAGACAAGTGCCTTTTGATTTACATCTTGTAGACGTGCGTTGCGGGCTTAAACAATTAAAACACAAAGATTTTTCATTTACGAAGGAAAACCTTTCCTTTGGTGATAATTTAAAAAATTGTGTACAAGTGTACAGTTGCGTATGACTCTCATTTTGACAATAAAAGCATTTCAATTGCGTATTTATGAAAGTATGATGTGTGCGGGATTGAGTTGTGCGTGCAGTTCCACCGGAACTGGTTGTATTTATATTAGCGGTGTTAAGTCCACGAGTTGTTGATGTTAGTTGCAGAATTTTGACCTGATCTTGTACAAACGATACCAATTGCTTGCAGGTGGGAATTTCAATTTCTCGAACTGAGAGCTCAAATGCTTGAGCAGTTTGCGACTCTAATTTTTGTAAAGCGAATTGCAGTAATATGAAATCCGAAAGATCCTCTATTCCTAATTGTTTTAGCGCGGCGATGGATGCTGAATATTTTTTTTATAAATACTGTCAAACTATTTGCATTGTGTGTTACGGTTTTGGAATGAAATATATTATTCAGGTAGTGCGTGGCAAGTGATCTCTTACCTTGATATTTATTAACTAGCGTATCCCAGATTATTTTGTACGTATCTCCAGTTGGCACTAAACCTGACGTAACATTTTTCGTGGTTCCAGTTAATTTTCCAATCAAATATTGAACGCGTTGGGAATCAGATAATTGTTGATTTAAATGAACATTTGTTCTAAACATCTCATAGAACAGATTCCAATTAAAATTAATCAGACCGTTAAAGGTAGGTAGTTCGATACAAGGTAGCTTAATAGAATTATTATTATTAGCAGCACATGCACTTGTAGACGCTTTCGGCTCATTAGCTAAATTTGTTTTTAAATTGTTTCTTGTGCGTAGAATACGAGTGTATAATTCTTCAAATTGTTCCCAACTCGAATAATCTGGTTCAGAATTTGGCTTTAACGTAATCGTTTTCTCGTTAATTTGATCAATAATTAATTCAAATGTATTTTTAATTTCCGTTATACTCTCAGATTCTGACATAAAAAATTCAAATGAACGTGATGCTTCGAAACTGGCTGGCAAGTTTTTTGCAAGCACAGCTATATTTTTAACCCTTTTTAGATTAATTTCGCTTTTATTTTTTAATAAAACTATTTGTCTATTTAATTTGTCCTCGATTTATAGAAATATTTGTAAAAAAAAAAAGTTTTAATTATTTATAAAATAATGTGCAACAGTCACTGGGCGGTTTTGCCTTCGGACCAAAGTATACTGAAACGGTGGTAAAACACAGTGGACAAGTTATTTACGAAATAATTAATTATATTGGAAATATTTGACTGACTCATAAATACGCGATGTTCATAAGTAAATACGTACGTTGGTATTCATGTATATATATGTGACTATTCCAGTATTTAGCAAGTAGTTAGCAGTTAGCAATAATATAAGTATGTTTGTGACAATTTTATGACAAGCGGGCAAGTAAATAAATTCAAGTGGCGGGTAGATATGACAATGTTATGACACTGACAATCTCAAATTGCGGATAGATATTTTAATAATGATTTCAAACGAATATTGCTCATTGAATCCTTCCGTAAATATAATAAAATAAATACTCGATGTTATCCGGCTCGAATGGCCAAATGTTGCGGCGGGTAGCAAATGATACCTCTCAATTGATCGAGGGATCAAATGCTGCGGTATGTGTGGACTGTATGCGGATGCGGCTCTTATCTATTTTATTAAATATGTTTTAAATCGTACTTACCCAGACTGCTTCCCTCTTTGTTCAGTGTTCACTGGGAAGGTAGGTATGTTAGTATGGGAGATTTTGGAAGGGAATGGCGACTGGGAATGAACATTTAATAGCGAAATCATTAGCGACAGTAAGTGACGCGTGGCGATAGTACTTGTGAATAGCTGCGAGATTTAATTACAACTGTAAAAACGGTGCGGTTCTTAGGACTTGTGTCCCTTGCGGCGAGGCGAATTCAACTCAACTAATTATGGCAGAGGGCACACAACAGGTATCTTAGAAAGAACCACATGCAACAATAAAGGCGCGAACAATATCGTCTAAAATATTCATCACAGAAAGAAATTAACTGAAAAAAAGTTGTAAAAAATTTCATTCCCTTTTAGAATATATATGCATATGCAAATAAATCTCCAATCAGTAAGTATTTATAGCAATTTAAAGTTTTTTCGTAAAATGTCGTCATTTTCAGAAAAAGCTATTTTTATCTTATTACTGACACACAACTTTGGTTCGTTCACCTAATAATATGTGTGACCACACTTTGAAGCCATTTATTAAATAAAGTAGACAAAAATCATATTACTTGAAAAATTGTAAATTGTGTTTTATAATGATAATGATAATTATCTCATGATAATTTTATATTTCGCTACAAAGACGAATGCTACATAAAATATTTCGCTACATAAAATTATAAACCTCATTCAAAGTTCTCAATAACATCATGTTACCCTCTCATCCTCTTTGGACGTGAGGATCCTGGTAAGCGTTGTTCATCCATGGCATATTCATCCTCAGTAGTATATGGTTCTTGTTGAATGGGCTCTCCGTCGTCTTCATCCTCGGCAACAAGCACGCTATTGAGATATCTCCCTTGGCAGTGGAGGCACGCTACAGGTCAGCATTGCTTTTCGGCATCCACATTTGCCAATTGCACAATCCTTGGTGCAGCGGCAAAATATCATATTCAGAAGGACCTCCGGTACTGGTAGATCTTCTGTGTTTATTGGCACCGAAGTCTCTCCTTCATGTTTCCACCCCCATTCTTCAGGGGGCAGCTCAATCAGTGCACTGGAAATGCTGCTTAGCTGCGCTCTCTGTTGGAGGGAGAGAGCTGATGTCAGGCTTCATATGTATTTGCCACCGACCTTATGAACGACTGGAAGCGGTACCAAGGGCGGCTGGTCACACAGTGTGTTTGTGTGCAGCACTGGCAAATTATAATGTCTAAATTTATTTTATTTACTTATTACTGAAGACTATAAAATCTCCAATTTAATTTCTCTAATTTAAATCTATAGAATCTCTAATTTAATCATTTCAAAATATTAGTTACCAATATAATGCTACGAATATTATCAGGAAGAACGCTTTTAATCTAGCGCGGCCGCCGAGCGCCCTCGTATCGGCCGCATCGGTGTGCATTCGGTTTGCAAACGAACGAAATCGTATTTTTGTATGGGAAATCTAAAACATCGTAAGCGCGTCGTTTTCGCTATTTGTACCAGAATTGGGCTTCAATCGGTGTGCCACTCACCTAACATAATCCGATCCTTGCCGAAGTTTACCGATTGGCCATGAACCATGACCCGAGGTGACACGAATACTAGAGCAGTCTAGCGGCGCGCGCTTGGCCCGTGGCGTGATGATTGTAATTGTTTTGTTTTTTTTTTTTGTGTTGATTATATTAAATACCACTAGCCCAATTTATTAATTATTCATTTTATTAAATAAATGAGTGCAAACAGTGTTGAATATATAAGAGGAAATAACAGTCTGTTTGAAAATAAATTAATTATTAAAAATTCATAATTAATATTTTTTTTTGTCATTAGTAGGTAGGTACGGATTGTCAGTGAACCACCACATTCTCAGGGCAGCGGCCGCCACTGAGCGGTACTGGTTAATGTAGGTCCGTCTTTTTGGCGCCGCATACCATTTCAGGAAACATTTATTTCCAGCCTCTTCAACCTCGTCGCGAGTCGAGGAGGGGTTGTAAATAATCATTGCCGCTTGCTTGATGATTTTTGACTCAAAGTACAATTTTGAGAGGCCCATCTTGTTTCTCCTGAAAGTTGCAGATGTTGTATCGCAACCGGTAAATGAATGTAAGAATAGGATGTGTTCAAATCTACGGTGCTACATCTCGTGAGTAGACAGTGCCATTGTTTTGGTTTTCCCTCGTCCGGGTTTCAGCAGCAGAATATCTTGGGTGGGAGGAGTGGAAGCAATCAAAAGGACAGTGAGGTTTACATCCTTACCAACGACAGCCACAGAATTGTGAGAAGATTATTCCACAGCAGTACGGACGTAGCTATAGCTTTGACAAGGGGGAGGGGGGGGTTCCCCAAAGTAAAAAAAATAGAGCTCTAACGCCTATTAAATCTATCATTTACAAATTAAACATTACCCGCGACTATAACACGCAAAAGCATAGTCGCGGGTAATCTATAATATATAACTTAGGTTACTCTAAGTAGGCGCCTTTAAATAAAAAGTTAAATGTATGTATGTATTGCAATATTTATTCAAAAGAAACAAAGTTGAAACTTTAAAGAAAAACATATAGAATAAAAGTTGTAGATAATTTCATGAACTTTTACTTATTTTGAATAAATTTTCCGCTCTTCTCGCTTCCAAGTCAAAGAGTCAAGTGAAACCGGAAAATGCTCCCCGCGCTTCGCATAGACAAAAACAATCAGGAGAGTGTCGCCAACATTATCATTTTTCTATATCTTACGAAAGTACTTGAAGGAATAAAAAATATTAAAAATTGCTTCATAAAAATAATCTAAGATTATAATCATCAATCATCATCCAATGAGATGAAACATGGTTAATTTGACGTCATACATCCTAGCCGTATCCTCAACGCTGAGTATTTCCACAATCTGGTGGACTGTATTGCTGATACCTATCACATGTTGGAGGACGCCATGGGCAAGGCGTTCTCATACCACCTACTCATCCAGGAAGGAGACTCCTCATTAAGGATCCCGATTCGTTGCATCAAGTGTGGATAGGCTCTAGCTAGTTAGCTCTCGAGTTGGTTGGTCCGCAGGTATGCATTTAACAAGTGGTAGTTTCAATATATGTTTTGTTATAAATCAATCCATTCTTTTATTTAACTTTTCAATAATTCACAATAATGTATAAAAAGAACAATGCCCACGCCCTGATGGAAGCGACTCTTGCCTACTGCACAGCATAGCATACTTTGTTCCAGACAAAGTTTGGCGTCCAAGTTTCCGATTCGGAAATAAAGCTGATCACTGTGATAATTAATTATACCATGTACCTTTATATTATTACGCAACCACTTAACAAGCGGTGCTTAAATAACATGACACACTCAGTAGGTAAGACACAAAACACATCCAGTGCTATTTTACCATTGCATCAAACTTTAACATTTAATGCCCATCCTTGTAGATGATTTCCTATGCATAACGCCCCCACCATTTATATTTACCGTAACGAATAGCACCTAACGCCTACCCTTCTTAGCAGTGTTTTGTGAGCAAAAAATCTTAAACTTTAAATATCACCATCATTGAGAAATTCAAAGATGATGGCAATATATGATGCCAGGCAGAGGGAGAGGGTAAGAGGGACAAAGCAAGTACCCAACGGACCAACTAAAAGGTTAATGGCACTATTTTCCCGAAGGCCTCCAAAAAAAACACCAAAAAATTTTACAATCGGTAAAGTTGGAATACTAGAGTTATGGAATATCAATTTGAAAGATTTTGTCTTTTTTAACAGGTCCCGCGCGATTAACGCCACCTCTGCCATCTCCACCATCTACTACAACAACTTCAACACCAAGTAAGTCCAGCGTCCAAATAAATTTACATAAAGCTGATTTTGACACTTGTCATGTTGACCCCTCAATACCGGATTGACTAAACATATTGATTTTGATTCGTGGAAGTTTTTAGATTTTTTATAAATGTTCAACCAATTTCAACATAAGCAAAGTTAAAAAAAGGTTACTTCGAGCTCACAAACACGTCGCGTCGTCCGTAGAGAGAAAAAAATATGGCGTTATTTTTAAACGCCCGGGATCTCAAAAGTTTAGTATGATCTGTAGCTATTCGAAAACGTAAAAATAAATGAAATTATTGATCCTTATTAACCCGCTAAAAATATTTCGTTATTTGGAAAAAAATAAAACATAAGTTCAGATTTTATTTATTGAACCAAACTTAATTTTAATTCCATAATTGCAGTAAAAAGAACGCAAACATATGTGATGTGCTGGTTAAAAATATAAAAACGGAAAATAACAGGAAGCAGGGTGTGGCGGGATCAAAACGGAACCGTTCTCCGTGTAGTGTGAACAGCTCCATTGAAATGTATGAGCCAGCGCGTTCAGTTCCGGCTTCAAAACAGACGCTTTGCGTAGGCGATCTCTCCGGCAAAAAATAACGGATCCGTCTTCACGCCGGAACCGACAAGTGTGAACAGCTCTATAGAGCCGCTACAGTGGCTAGGGCTTCCGTTTTAACAACGGGACCCGCCTCCGTCTTTAAAACGGAAGTGTGAACGGGCTCTGAGTCAGTGAGAAATATGCGTTGTCACGCTCAACATATGACATCAAAGCAAAGAATTGACGGCGCGCGAGATATCTCCAATCCACCACCATTTTACGAGTCATTCATAATATTGCATATTAATAATTAAACTGTTATGTTTGAGCAGTTTCCACGACCCAAGATTTATAAAATTACCATCATAGAGTCTTGTCAATAATGTAAGTCTATTATAGGTATCTGAATTGATTAAATTTAAATACTTTAAATCAGTGTTTCATTATAGATTTAGGTACTCGATTGATTTTACATGCCTACGTACCTTTTGAGCTAAGCCTAATTTATTTAACCTCATGTATTTCTAACATTTAAAAAAGATATTATTACAAGCCCTATTAACTTAGATTCCTTTTTAATATGTTACACATTCTCGTATAAGGGTAAATGTGCAGTTAGCCCACCTCACCGATAATACGGAACGTTCGTGTTGTCGAAGTTTGATGCACGGATAATACGGAATATTCGTTTTTTAACTAATAGACAATCAAATATGACATTTGTCGGAAGTACCAATCTTATAAAATAATTCTCTAAAATAAACTAGCATTTCATCATAATTTAAAAAAACATCCCAGGTTTTGAATGGTTTGTTTGGCAAAGCAGGGTTTGTCTAGCGGGTTTGTGTAATTATTCTAATACATTTCTTTCCATGTTCTACTGTTATAAATACCTACAGGTATAAACTTGTCAATAATGCATTCACTTTGTTTTACGCAAACATATTTTTTCTATGATTGGCAGCATTGTCTATGAAATGTTAAAATAAAAACGATGAATAATCAATGGCGTTACGGCGAAAGTGAATTAATTTTAACAAAATTAAAATGCTAAATGCATATTTTTTGCATGGTTTTTGATTCTCCCCCGACATAAATACTCACTTTGCGTAATAATGTAATAATAAAGCTAAATCCAACTGTTTGAAAAAAAAATTCCGTATTAACGAGTAAGCGGTTTAATGCATCGTATTAGATCTGACCATATTATAATTATTTATTTACTATCTGGTTTCCAGCATGCATTTAAATTGTTTCTCCCTGCATGTCCTTTCCCATTTGTCCTGTTTCCCTTCCGCCTTCCCTTCCTCTACCGCGTCCTCTTCCCTTCTCGCATTCCCACATCCACCTCCTCCATTTTCCCTTTCCCCACTCCAATCCCCCCCTTGCCCCGTCCCGCTAACCTCCCTCCCGAGTTCCCCTCTCCCCTCCCGGGTTTCCACTCCCCCCTTTCTCCCATCCCACCTTCCCCCTCCCCCTCTCCCCTCTCCCCTCCCGCATTCCATACATTCATTTCAGTTACATTCAGTTTTCAAAAAACTCGCGTGCCACCTCCGTATTTCAATTTTTAATACAAATTTCATAATCCTAGAGCCTTCCAGTAGTTTTACAAAAATCTTGTCCTGACAATAACGAACACAAAAAAAAATTATCCAATTTGGTGCTGTCGTTCGGAAATTATGCGCGTACATACATGTCGGCGATTCATTTTTATTTATATTTATCTTTCTATCTATATCTATATATCTAGATAGATAGATTGTAGGACAATGATTTTAACATGAGAGATCATTTTTAAACTTAAGAAAAGAAAGTTGGCCACCCTGACAAATCGGCAATAGCCGAGCATTTAATTGAAACCGGCCATTACTTTGGATTTGTTCCTGAAGTCCTGAGAAGACCGAAAACTCATAAAGCACGCCTGATTACGGAGGCAATTGAAATTCATAAAAATCCTATAAATATTAATAGAGACGACGGTGCTAAGCTCAATAGTTCTTGGTATCCGGTAATTGACGGTTACATCAAGGCTAAACGCAAAAAAACATGTTGAAGTATATTGTAGCGCCAGCTCGTAGAGGAGTGGAGCTGGCGACACGGTATCGCTCCTAAGTAGATAAGTACTAACATCACCCCTAACTATTACACATCTGCACTGATGATGGACACTGCAACGCTGTCCGAAAAGTCGGCTAAAGAAGGAGGTAGCGCAACACGGCATAATACCCCAAAATCTAATTTAAAAAAAAAAATTTGGCTGTGAAAATCTAAAATCGTATTTTAAGAAAGGAGTTATAAAAAAAAATTATATTTGAAAAAAAATACACATAAGAATGAACATTCGAGAAACAAAAACTGAAAAATACAGCGATGAGATATGTTTACAAAAAATACAAGATGTATAAGAATAAGCATTTTACCGGATCAAAAAAACTCGCCAAGTTGATGTTAAATATTTCAACATCACCTAAGTATTGTTTTCCCACTTCGGAGAGTGGGCAATGTAATTACGTTTTTGAATGCTGCAGTAAAAGAGTGTATTTTGTTGTGTTATTACCGTGGATGTTCGTAAGAATATGAGTTTTGGGAGATCGCAACTGTCAATTTTGGAGTTAAGTATGTTTTATAAAAAAGTTAAAATGTTTTTTTATGCCTCTCTTCTAATCAATGAATTTTTAAGTCTTTTTATAGGATATTTAATTTAAATTTATAAAAAGCAGATTTTTTTTGTATTCGCTCAATGTTATTAATGTGAATTTTGTAAGATGGAGACCAAATTACTCAGTTATATTCAATTAGGCTTCTAACTAGAGATACATATAATATTTAATGGTTTAAAAAGATTCTTTCACAACCTTCATTAAAGCGCTATTGCAATGATGGATGACTAAAGTAGCGGAGATTTGAACCTGCGGCGCCAAGATGGAAACACGACGCAATATTTTACTCAAATCCTAATCGGTCAAACCCTTTTATTTTCCAGTTGTTACTGACTGGATCTGTGAAATCGTGTGCCTGAATTTATGTGACTACTCCAATGGACCGTGCACGGTTACTCTCCCAGCGAACGGGGAACCTTGTTATTGTAAGTTATATCTTACTTACTATTATGCCATTCTATACTGCTTGATTTATCGAAATTCTGTTACATTTCATTCACGTGACGTGACGCTTTATTCATTGATCTGATTAACTCACGGGCTTTTTCTATTCCCATGTTTTTATTATTTTTAATTAATTACCATCGATTCAAAAAAATCCATAATTATATATATATACAGAAATAAGCCAAATGTAAACATGGAAATATTGGTTTATGTAAGAAGAGAACTGTCACGACCAATGTCGTGACGCGAGAGAGATGTGGAATGTTAATCTGAATTTTGCGAAAACCAGACAATTGACTGCGTTTTTAACTCAATCACTGGAGATGGCAAATGGAAGGATAAGTCCCTACCTTTTGATGTGTTCATCCACTGTTTCTGAACCGATCTTAGTGATGGCTGCACCTCATTTCAATAATTGCACAACTTAAGCACAATTACCGATACTTTGGGGTTCATTAATTAGTATTTTATGCGATTAATAGCGAGACTTTAACTGCTAGATGTGACCGATGTCACTGCGATTTTTCAACACATACAATTAGGTAATTTTAAATTTTCGTGTCAATATTATAGGTAGGTTCCGCTTAGCTATGAAAAAATCGTCTTTATTTCCTTTTGTAGTAACTGAGTATGGACTTTTAAGGAAAGGAGGAAGACAAATGGAAAATGAATGAATGAAGGACTTGGGAACATGGATTTAATTTTTAAACTGTTTCAGAACTAAACAAGAACTATGTATGCTGAATATTTCTTTATCTATCCCGCTAGAATGTGGATCTGTGCTCGAAGCCTTGCGGGCGGAGACTGATCATTTGGCGGTGAAGATCAAGGATCTTCCAATATTTCCCCAGGCCGATACTTGATACAACAGGGAGTGGAGATGAATATGTGTGAGTGGGGCCGGAGACGTAAGTCAACCTCGGACGGCGAGCGCGGCGTCATTTACAGAATAGTAAAATAGTTAAATGAAGAAGTGCATGGGCCTAACCCGAATTCGACAAGTCAACAAAATGCTGATTTTTAAATAAAGATTAAATACTCAATCGGCGGCAATAAAAGAAAATAATTTGACATGTGATAGTTCGCTTTAATATTCACAGCCGATAGTATGTGATCGCGTCTGTAGAAGTTTAGTTACCGGGTAATCTGAGTATTCATTCGCGATGTGTTAAGGGCGGTATGTCCGACATAGTTTTGATATAATCGAAGATTATAATCATCATCCGTCGTCCAACGAGATGGAATATAGTTAATTTGACGTCACACATCCTAGCCGTATCCTCAACGCTGAGTATTTCCACAATCTGGTGGACTGTATTACTGCTTCCCAGTAGTGTAGCGAGGGGGGTGGCGGGGGGGGGGGGGGGCGGACCGCCCCGGGTGCCACCCGAGGAAGGGGTGACACTCTTGTGAAAGTGCACAATTGCTGTAAAAAATATTTTACACGTTAACACTGACTGTTATTTTGCTAAATGGCTTGGTTGGTCGGGGATTCCCGAAAAATGATTTATTTTGTTCCTAGTTCAGTCGGGGATCTCCCTGAAATATTCCTTGTGTCATTCTAATTTCGTTCGTATATTGTGATTGACGTAGACTCGTGAAGTGAATTGTTATCTATGGAATGACGTGAATTAGTGAAGAAGTTATTATTGTGTTAGCGTGTTTATTAGTGCTGAAAGACCACTTTTAAAAATAAGGTAAGTGGATTTGATAGTTCACTTTTCTAATAGACGCTTAACTTATATACATTTACACGAGGTTCGACCGATAACTGATTGAAGTAACATGATCAATCACCTGTATGTTTTTTATCAGTATTATGTTGTTTTGTGTTCATGAATAAATACTTTAGGAATAATAAGGTAAGTGGATTTGATAGTTCACTTTTCTAATAGACGCTTAACTTGAATACATTTACACGAGGTTCGATCGGTAACTGATTGAAGTAAAATGATCAATCACCTGTATGTTTTTTACACGAGGTTCGATCGATAACTGATTGAAGTAACATGATCAATCACCTGTATGTTTTTTACACGAGGTTCGATCGATAACTGATTGAAGTAACATGATCAATCACCTGTATGTTTTTTACACGAGGTTCGATCGATAACTGATTGAAGTAAAATGATCAATCACCTGTAGGTTTTTTACACGAGGTTCGATCGATAACTGATTGAAGTAAAATGATCAATCACCTGTATGTTTTTTACACGAGGTTCGATCGATAACTGATTGAAGTAACATGATCAATCACCTGTATGTTTTTTACACGAGGTTCGATCGATAACTGATTGAAGTAACATGATCAATCACCTGTATGTTTTTTACACGAGGTTCGATCGATAACTGATTGAAGTAACATGATCAATCACCTGTATGTTTTTTACACGAGGTTCGATCGATAACTGATTGAAGTAAAATGATCAATCACCTGTAGGTTTTTTACACGAGGTTCGATCGATAACTGATTGAAGTAAAATGATCAATCACCTGTATGTTTTTTACACGAGGTTCGATCGATAACTGATTGAAGTAACATGATCAATCACCTGTATGTTTTTTACACGAGGTTCGATCGATAACTGATTGAAGTAACATGATCAATCACCTGTATGTTTTTTATCAGTATTATGTTGTTTTGTGTTCATGAATAAATACTTTAGGAATAATAAGTAATTTGGAGGATTTCAGAAAACATTTTTTATGAAGTCAAAATATAATATTTGAATTTGACGACGAAGCGCTATTTACACCGATTATCAAGTCACCTGCCGACACTAGTTAGGTACACAAAACGATTAGCTGATTACACTGGGTAGTTTCGCAAGCTAAGGTAATTCGTCTACCAAATGTAAGGTCGCCCTCAGATTTCGATCAGCTGTCGATTATTTGGTTAAGAGGTCACTTTCGCATTACTTGCGCTGTAAATCATAATACTTTAACTATTTTATCCAATTATCCAAAATCTAGTTCGAGGATTACTAAAAATAAAGTTCCTGTATATTTTTAATAATTTTACTATATGTAGAAGCATAATTTTTAAACTTGTAATCCTTAAATCAGATTTTTGCCTTAGTCCTAATTTTTAAAAATAAAAAGTTTTTTGATTGGCGGCGTTACGCGAGTATGGCGTCTTGACAGTGTATTTATTTGTTGACTCAGCATTTAAATAAATGAAATAAATATAATTATGTATCCTACAAATAAATATATTTAGGATTAATTACGCTGATGTCTATACTCCTACTAATTAATTGAAAATACTTTTTTTAGAGTACCTTAAGTATCCAAATACCCGAAAAGAGAAATATGCTTCAGGGAACTCATACATCTAAAAGAAAAAGTGGGTTTCAACAGAGAAAAGCCAAAGAGGCTAAAATTAAAGTTGTTCAGGGAATGTCTGGATCCATCTTAAAAAATGATACTTAAAATGAAAGCCAAAGTTCATCTAAAGAAACTGAGAGGAGGGGGGGGGGGTCTTACAAAACATTACTGTGCGTTATCAGGGCGGGAGGGGGGGTTTGAAAATCGCGTTACAATTTTTTTTTATTTAAATAAAAAAAAAACTAGAGAATTAGGATGTTCCAAGTTGACAACCCTTTTTCTTGATATTGTGCGGGGAATCCCTCGACTCTATTGTACGTCATTTTTATTTTATTTTCATTGTCAGTATTCGTTAGTGTCTCAAACAAGAAATACGTATACGCATACTCACTTTAACAGTGTTGTAAAAGTGAGTGTGTAGGTTTTATTAATTTATTTTTAATTTATTTATTTATACATGCACATATATTCAATACATTACAATTTGACTTTGTCTGTAGAACTGGGAAGGATACCCGCTTTAGGACAGCCAAATTGTATATTTAGTTCATAATATTCTTAACAAAGGAATGGTTTCGTTCAAGATATCACAGGAATTTGTTTCTGTCAACACAACTTTTGAGAAAATTAAATATTAGATTCTGAACGAAGGGATGGTTTCTTTATATCTATTTAGGTCTTTATGCCAATTTGGGAGACGGGAATGGGTACCACCGCCCCGGGAACCTTTATTGGATAACCAACACCTCTGCCATAGATCACCCCAAGTGGTTCGCCACGTTTGGTGGTTTAGCAGGGGTGCCCGGATTCATGGGGTGAGGTATGTCTAGGTCTTGGAGGCGGATGACCAGGACACACTGACCCTCAGATTCCTACCCACTCCTTAAACTTTTTTCCTTCCCAGAACTCTCCTCTCCTTCCTTTCCTTAAACAAACCCCTCCACACAGCATCCCCAAAGATGACATAGGCCCTGAAGGAAATAATTTTTTTCAGGGCCTCCTGTGTGGAGCTCATGTTAAAAAAAGGTACCATAATAACCTCAAAAGTGGAATATTTCCATCATCAACTGTTCTAAGTCTATAAAGACTCTCATGCTGACTTGCCAGCGCAGCATTGCCAAAAAAATGCCAAAGAAATTTGGAAAACAGCAAAATAAAAAAAAAACGACAAAAAAATAGAAAAATTATGGAACATAAAAATGACGTTATACGAGAGTTAAAGGTGACGGCCACGAAGAAAAAAGCAACAATGCTTTTTAGTTATTACATACAGGTTAGTTTACTTCTAAAATATAATAATAATACATTAAAATAGATTAAGTGATTCATGCATATTTAACTCAGAAAATAAAAAAAAGGGTTTTCTCCACTGTGAATCGCGCTGTGGATTTTAAAATCTCCCTTTCGAGAACTTCAATAACTGCATTCGGGACAAGAAAAGTCCGCTGTGGGAAAAGATGTGATTTTTTTGGTGCCTTTTTGTAGTGTCTTTAAATAATCGCAGTAGAAACGTGTAAAAGGTTTTATGTTACTGTGAGTAAGTGAATGATTTCTAAGAAGTTCCAACATGAATAATTGCAGTCAGGACATGAAAAATGTTTTTGTCCAGTGTGGGTAAACAAACGAATTTTTAGATACCGTTTTGTAGCACATGTATAGTCGCAGTCGGGACAAGAAAAAGGTTTTTCATCACTGTGAGTTAGCAAGCGCCGGTTTATTTATTTTTTTCGAGAATAAGAATAAGTACAGTCAGAACATGAAATAGGTTTTTTCCACTGTCGGTAAACGTGTGGTTTTTAGATTTATCTTCATAGTACATGAATAGTTGCAGTTGGAACGTGAAAAAGGTTTTTCTCCACACTGAGTCAGCAACTGACGTCATATGTATCCTTTTTGAGAACACGAATAGTTACAATCAGGACATGAGAAAGGTTTTTCACTTCTGTGAATCGTACTGCGGATTTTTAAATCTTCCCTTTGAAAACTTGTACTACTTCAGTCAGGACATGAAAAAGGTTTTTGTCCAGTGTGGGTAAACATACGAATTTTTAGATACCGTTTTGTAGCACATGAATAGTCGCAGTCGGGACAAGAAAAAGGTTTTTCATCACTGTGAGTTAGCAAGCGCCGGTTTATTTATTTTTTTCGAGAATAAGAATAGTTGCAGTCAGGACATGAAAAAGGTTTTTTCCACTGTCGGTAAACGTGTGGTTTTTAGATTTCTCTTCATAGTACATGAATAGTTGCAGTTGGAACATGAAAAGGGTTTTTCTCCACACTGAGTCAGCAACTGACTTCATATGTATCCCTTTTGAGAACACGAATAGTTACAATCAGGAGATGAAAAAGGTTTTTCTCTTCTGTGAATCGAACTGCGGATTTTGAAATCTTTCCTTTGAAAACTTGTATTACTGCATTCAGATCATGAAAAGGTTTTACTCCACTCTGAGTAAGCTTATAAATCATAGTGGAGTAAAGTATTGCTCCAAACCTTTGTAAAATTACTTTCACAGGGCCTCCTCACTGTAGCTAATGTAAAACAAAATATGTGTTGTAAAACCATGTAGTCGTATTAATGGTAAGACAGTATTAAATTGTGGAGATCCGGAAGGAATGAAAGGTCGATAAAAATAATAATATTTTCCCAGTTTGTTTTTGAATTACAATTTAAAACAAAAATATAAACAACATACGCATGTACCTCTTGTGAATTGAAATCTCTTGTTTTATTTTTACCGCAAACGCGATTAAAACAAGAAAAAGGTATACAAGCGACTTTCCAGTACTTTGCGCCATTTAATTGAGACTTTTAGGTAAAAATAGTCACTTGGGTGTTACGTAACGTTTAGGGGGAGGGAGGTGCAGAAAAATGTTACGGAGGGTTGCATAGGGGTAGAGAGGGTCAAAACTTTTCAAAAATTGCGTTACGTTATACTTGAACGCCCCCTTTACTATTTCAAGATTGAAATTTTATCGTTACACTCTGAACACAAAACTGGTTTTAACCTAAGTATTGGTTATTATGTTTTCATGCGAGCTAATGATTTTCTTCAGATTTTTGCAGCATATTAGAATTGAAAACTCCACACGGAACTGTGTTATTTGTAGCTGTATGGCACGGTCGGTCAGCATTCCACAAAAATTCTGTTATTATATTTTCGTTCATAGCTCTTACTATTGATTTATTGGGGATTCCCGTGAAATATTCCTCGCTTTTCCCCTGTGTCATTCTCATTTCTTTCGTACATTGTGGTTGACGGGAACTCGCGAAGGAAATTATCACCTATCGATTGTTGAAAAAGCTGTTATTCTGTTAGTGTTTTTCAAAGTGTTTTAATTTTGAGGATAACAATTTTTTTTACATATTTGACTAGCTAGAAATGTTTTTTATATTTTAGGAAGTCAAAATTTGTGTTTTGAATTTCTCAAAAAAAAATTAATGGGGGGGAGGGGAGGTGACACCGCGTTTTCCGCCCCGGGTGCCACCCATGCTAGCTACGCCACTGCTGCTACCTACCACATGTTGGAGGACGCCATGGGGCAAGGCGTTCTTATACCACCTAATCATCCAGGAAGGAGGGAGGAGCTCACAGACCAGACGCTGATGCTACGAGAGGGAGTTGGAGACTCCTCATTAATGATCTTGATTCATCGCATCGAGTGTGGATAGGCTCTAGCTAGGTAGCTTTCAAGTAGGTTGGTCCGCAGGTTTGCATTTAACATGTTGTAGTTTCAATTAAAAGAAACCAAAACACATTCATCGCATTCATAGATCTAGAGAAGGCTTTCGATAAAGAATGGAAAAGACTCTTCTAGATTCTGAAGAGAATTGATATCAAATATAGAGATAGGCGAATAATCCAGGCGCTATACAAGAATGAGGCCGCTATAATTAGATGTGACAATGATACAAAAGAAGCCAGTATAAGAAAAGGGGTAAGACAGGGATGCTCTCTGTTACCTGTTTTTTTAACGCTTATATACAGAGTGCGATTGATGACTTGAGAGAGAATGAGTCACAGAAAAGGTGTAAAGATACACGGGCAAAAAGTGGATATGATAAGATTTGCTGACGATATTGCTATGGTTGCTGAAAGCGAAGAAGAACTGCAAGAGGCCTTACCAACCATGCAAAACATTCTTCAAAACAACCTCAACATGAAGATAAATAAAGACAAAACAAAGATGCTGACTGTAGGCCGAACGCAACATCAGATGAGAGTAGAGATGTCAGGAGTTCCACTAAAGAACACCAAGGAGTTTGTCTACCTCGGGAGCGAAATAACATGGGACGGTCGGTCTAAGAGCGAGGTTGACAGCCGTTTACACCAGGCTAGGCTTGCTATCAATAAAAGGTCGAAAATAATAGAATTGAATAATATAGACCTAAAACTGAGAATATTACTTTATTATCAAGACCTATGTATGGAGTATCTTGATGTACGGCTGCGAAAAATGGTGCCTATCCGAAAGAGATAAACGGAGACTAGAGGCTTTTGAGATGTGGTCCTATAGAAGACTATTAGGAATTTCCTGGAGAGACCACATTACGAATGAGGAGGTTCTCCAGAGAATCGAAGGAGGAAGGCACCTGCTCAGGACCTTGTCCGAAAGGCGTGCAAGATGATTCGTTCAAGATGTAATACGACAAGAAAGCCTCTCGCATGCCATAATGGAGGGTATGACCGAGGGGACAAACTCTAAGGGACGCCCACGCTGAGAGTACCTGCTGGTGGACGTGTGCTGTTCATCATATGCAGATTTCAAAAGAGCTGCACAAGACAGGGAAGAATGGAAGAGAAGAATGAAGGAAATTGACGCAAATCAATCCCAGGATTGAAAGCAGAGAAGAATAAGTTTCAATATATACTTTGTTATCAATTAATCCACTCCTTTATTTAACTTTTCAATAATTCACAATAATGTATAAAAAGAACAAATCCCACGCCCTGATGAAAGCGACTCTTGCCTACTGCACAGCTCAGCTTACTTTGTTTCAGACAAAGTTTAGCGTCCAAGTTTCCAATTCGGAAATAAAGCTGATCACTGTGATAATTAATTATACCATGTACCTTTATATTATTACGCAACCACTTAACAAGCGGTGCTTAAGTCATAAATAACATGACACACTCAGTAGGTAAGACACAAAACACATCCAGTGCTATTTTACCATTGCATCATACTTTAACATTTAATACCCATCCTAGTAGATGGTTTCTTATGCCTAACGCCCCCACCATTTATATATACCGTAACAAATAGCACCCAACATCTACCCTTCTTAGCAGTGTTTTGTGAGCCAAAAATTGTAAAATTTAAATATAACCATCATTGTGAAATTTAAAGATGATGGCAATAAACGATGCCAGGCAAGTGTAAGAGGGACAAAGCAAGTACTTAACGGATTAACTAAAAGGTACTAAGCCAGTGTCGACATTGGTTTCAAAGAAAATCTTTATGAAGGGTATTTTGAGTGATATTTTATATTCCATTACAAGAACCAAAAGTTATCACATATTGAAAATTTTATAATTATTTAATAGTTTTAAATAAATACCGCACGATACCAACAACATATCAATTTGGGATTTGGAGACGGGTACCGCCTCCCCGAAAACTATTTATTGAATAATCAACACCTCTGCCATAGGTTTTTCCAAGTGGGTCGCTACGTTTGGTGCAAGGGTGCCCGGGTACATGGGATGAGGTTGTCTAGGTCTTGGCGGCGGGTGCCCATCTTCTACGTAGCAGATCAAGAGACCAATCAAGATACGTGTCGAATCAAGAGAGACTGTTTGAGTGGTGTTTTTTGACCTCTCCAGCCGGGCTCTCTCCATTCATCGCCAGGAATTCATTGATACGTGCATCACTTCTGGTCACACTGACCCCCAGATTCATACCCACCCCTCATCAATTTGGGAGGCGTGTATGGGTACCGCTGCCCCAAGAACTATTTATCCAGATGCCATAGGTCACCCCTAGTGGTTATCTACGTTTGGTGACTTAGCAAGGGTGCCCGGGTTGATGGAGTGAGGTTTGTCCCGGTTTTGACGGCAAATGCATCTGCCCACTAGTTGCCTGGCATGGCGGATCGGCAGAGAATGGTCGAGGGAGTCTCTTTGACTTCTCCAGCCATACTCTCTCGACACATCGCCTTGCGCCGCAGTGGGAGGGACAGATTCGTACCACTGTCACTCCTGGACACACTGATACCCAGATTTCTACCCACCCCTAATACCTTTTTCCTTCCTAGAAATTCCTCTCCTTCCTTTCCTAAAAAGACTCCTCACACAGCATCCCCAAAGATGGCATTATTTTTCTCAAGGCCTCCTTAAAAAAAACACCAAAAAATGTTACAATCGGTAAAGTTGGAATACTAGAGTTATTGATATATATCAATTTGAAAGATTTTGTATTTTTTAACAGGTCCCGTGCCATCAACGCCACCTCTGCCATCTCCACCATCTACTACAACAACTTTAGCACCAAGTAAGTTCAGCGTCCAAATAAATTTACATAAAGCTGATTTTGACACTTATCATGTTGACCCCTCAATAGTGGAAGTTCTTTTTTTATAAATGTTCAACTAATTTCACCATAAGCAAAGTTAAATAAAGCTACTCCGAGCTCACAAACACGTCGCGTCGTCTTAAAAAAAAAACATATAAACAATCGCATGTTACAAATAAGCTCATAATATTACAATTATTCTACAACCTAGAATGGACGGTTATCTCGAGAGTGTTTTCTCTTGGGGTAAAAATAATCTCGTTGAATTTAATGTTTCAAAGACCCAATCTTGTCTGATTACGTCTAAAAGGGATCGAAATGAAAATCTAGTCTCTTTCAACGGAAGCAATCTTCCGAACAGGCCCTCCATTGATATGCTTGGTGTAACCCTAAGTAACCAGCTCAGGTATGGGGGCTCCATCGAAGCCAGAGTAAAGTTAGCCTCCCAAAAACTGGGCGTACTGTACAGGGCCCGCAGATACTTTAATAGTACACAACTGCTAACCCTGTACAAATCGCAAGTGCGCCCCACGGTTGAATTTGGCAGCCACCTCTGGTCTGGAGTTCCAAAATACCTGAAAAATACCTTCGACTCTGTGCAGAAACTGGCGGTCCGTTTGATAGATTCTCCCATCTTTACAGACGGATTGCAATCTTTAGAGCACAGGCGTCGGGTGGGAATGCTATCCTTGTTCTACCGGTATTACAATGGAAGATGCTCCGAGGAACTAGCATCATTGATCCCTTCGGCACCGGTGCATAGTCGGGAAACACGCCAAACGCGTGCCCAACATTTGTACACAGTTGACATTTGTCACATGAGAACGGATCGTTTCTTCGACTCGTTCTTGTGTTCAACAGCTCGGCTGTGGAATGATTTGCGGGCCTCTGTTTTTCCTCCTTCCTACAACATGGGTCTCTTCAAGACCAATGTTCATTCCTTCCTCTCCTCAAAAAGACTCTCCACACAGCATCCCAGATGACATAGGCCCTGAGGGAAACTATTTTCCTCAGGGCCTCCTGTGTGGAGTTAATGTAAAAAAAAAAAACATCATTATAGTTGGGAGTGTCAGGACCTTAAGAGGAAATACTAGCTGCGCTTTTCTATACAAACGTATTCCCCGTTTATCTCTCTGGATTTTGACCCTAGAGCAAAATTTTTTTTTACATAATATAGATATTGACCACTAGCGTGTCGGTACGTTTTGTTTTTTTTGATAATTTACTTCTCATAGAAGTTACGACCTTCCAAAAATGAATAAAATTGCCTAATTTAAACGCCGTCAAAAAACGTTCAGTATACAAACTAAACAATGTATTTTGAAAAAAAGCAAAACGTACCGACATAGAATATTTTCTTTTAATACAGTTAGTGAAAAAAAATTTTT
Organism: Limnephilus marmoratus; assembly: GCA_917880885.1. NCBI lineage: Eukaryota > Metazoa > Arthropoda > Insecta > Trichoptera > Limnephilidae > Limnephilus > Limnephilus marmoratus. The sequence goes on from OU862907.1 coordinate 60,668,232, forward strand.
AAATCCGTCCAGTTTTGGAGAAGAAAAATGGGGAATACAAAACATCGATTTCGAAGATTTTATTTAGGTATTTTCGGCCCGACGTGCAGGTGTCCCTTTCGCTCATTTCTCCTGAGGGGGGCCGGGGAACGTGGGTTTTGACAAATACATACATATAATGCGAAGTAGTGATGTAAAGAATTTTATCGGTAGACTAGTGTTGTCCTTGCCCGAGTAATCGATATTTTTTATTCGTTTTTTTTCTGTTTAGTGACTCATCGCGGTATACCAATATTGACCGAGCTTTCATACTAAAATTGTGCAAAATTAAATTTTTTTATGTCAAGTACTATAATAAATTTTCAATTTGGGAGGCGTTTTAGGTACCATCGCCCCGGGAACCATTTATTGGATAACCAACACCCCCGCCACTTGGTCACCGCAAGTGGTCCTCTATGTTTGGTGACAGAGCCTGGGTTCCCGGGTTCACGGATGAGGTCTGCATGGGTTTTGGTGGCGGATAATTTTGTCCACTTACTGCGTGGCGGGCCGGATTGGGAGAAACTGGAAGAGGAAGATCTTTTGATCTCTACAGCTGGACTCTCCACCATCATTTCATACTTTTACCTACCTTTTCCCTACCCAAAACTTCCTTTCCTTCCTTATCCTAAAAATACCCTCCACACAGCTTCTCCAATGATGTCCAACAACTTCTCCAACAAAGTCCCTGAGCGATTATTTTTCCTCGGTGCCTCCAATGTGAGGTTTATGTTTTTAAAAAAAATCTGTTTCAAATTTTTAGTTGAGAGTCGCTTACATTGCCTTCAGTGATTAATTGAAATTTTTTGTTTGTAAACACTTTATTGTACAAAATTTTTTACCACTATACAATGAATTTTAAACAATTTATGATTTAGATCTTTCTCTCGCCGGTAAATTTCTTGATATGCGACCGTCAATTGTTTCTGGTAAAAGGCATTGGTGGTAGAAGTTTTTCTAACAGTGGTTCAATTTTTTGCCAGATTGAATCGTCCCTTTCAATTTTTTCATACGGCAAACCTTTAGGACTCCACACGACAAAATAACAGTATTTACGACGAGTAATGTGTAACTGGCCTTGTACTTGGTAGAAGTAATTGTGATTCCGTTTTAATGTTGAAGCATTGTCTTCAATTTCACAGTTATCAATTTTTTTTGTTCAAATCCTTCTTCTGGTGACATATTTACTATACTATATGGGCATTTCACTTCAATTATAGAATCCTTGCCAAAAAGGCCATCCGGACTTGCCGCTAAAAAGTTTTTGTTTTCATCGATAAATAGTCCACAGGCGAATACCTCTAATTTTGTTTCTTTTGTAAATTGCTCAATTGCTTGGTTTTCATTTTCTTTCCCATAATTTGTGGCCATATTTCCTTTAAATGGCGAGTACAGTAGCGAGTTTAATACTCTCGCAACTGAAGTTTTTGGCCGTAGCTTACATATTTTTGTCCAAAGTTAGAAGCTGTAAGCCGCTTACGCCTTTCAATTGTCCACAAATTATTATTGCTTTGGCCCACCGTATTCCTTTCGAGTTCATCCTTATTCGATGGAGATAATTCTTTGAAAAATTCCTCTTTATCGTTTCAAATAATTCAGCTGGCATATCTGGATCTAATTCCAATTGACCATAATTTTCATCAGGCCCTGCAACTTTTTTTCTCTTTTCTGTCGTGTTTTCGTAATACCTTAGTTTTATTTTTCGACACCTCTGTATTGTCTCCTTCGAACGTCGTTTTCTTTCAATAAAATGCTTCGTGTAGTTGCCAGGACTGTGGCCTTGGATTTTTTTTGTATTCGTGAATGGGTTGTCATTTCACTATTCCACGAAGTTACTGCTCAAGAAGCTCAACTGCTGAAGTTATCCCATTTTTGTAAAATTTGCTCTTTTTCCGCCTATAAATTTGGCTATAACGTTGTTGAATTGCTCCACAGTGTTATTTGTCACGTTAATAATAAGACTTTCTGCATTTGCTATTAGAGACGACAATAATTGTTGAATATCAGTCCTGTTCCACAATCTTGAAGATCGCTTACTAAATTTGGATCATTAGTATACTTCTCCGACTTGCAATAGTATGACGAACATTTTGTATGATCACCAAAAACATGGTTTGCGGCATTTTTTTGTCCATTTTCAGATTTTTTACTTTATCACTTTGTGCCGTGTTTTCTTGCTCTTTTCTGTAATTTACTGCTCAAACTATAGCTTTTCTCATACGTAAAACGTTTGCTTCAACCTTTTTCCTTATGTGAACTGGTACAAAGCCTTTAGCGTTGTTGGTTTTTTTTCTAAGTGCTTTTATTTTATTGCAAAAATTGCGAAGTAAGTGATTTTTGCACTTTTTTTTGTACTATGAAGTTGGGCCTGAAGCCTTGGGTTGAAGTTTCGCTAATATTGTCTTCATGTAATTAAATATTACAATTTAAGGTTTTATAAAGTTGAAAATAAAAATAAAAAGTTTTGAAGTTTAAAAAAATTATATATTTGTTTCCTTTATTTCAAACTGACTGTAATAAATATTTTAAAAAAATGTGTAGGTAAATCTATCTATAGGTAAAAGACCAACATATTTTATTGAATTTTGAACGAACTAACACATCCTTTTTTGTATTTACTGCTTAAAGAAACTCAAAAATACAGGAGTACAAATCAAACCTCAGCAAGCGATATATCTAACATTTTAAACATTATTATTTACAAACATGTCAACTCACACGTATGATACACACAACACAATAAATCCATTTAGATTTAATTGTCTAATAAAATATGTAAGTGCTTTTATCTTTTTCGTTATCGTAATTTTAATTAGAAAAAAACTTAAGGTGGGCTATTTTTAAACCTTTTTTATCTCTACATATTATAAAGTAAAGTCCCCCGCGCCGTCTTTCTGTCTGTCTGTCTGTCTGTTCGCGATAAACTCGAAAACTACTGAACGGATTTTCATGCGGTTTTCACCAATAGATAGAGTGTTTCGTGAGGAAGGTTTACGTATGTAATTTGTCAAGGATTTGTGTAAATTGGTTGAAACATAACGATAATTGTTAGAAGTGTCGGAAAAATTCCAGCCGCCTGGTAGCTTTCATCGAAAACGCTGCCTAATCCTTTTGGGATATAACAAAACAACGCTTGGTGGGATATTCCTCTTTTATAGATCTACAAAAAAGTCCGCGATGGCATATATCTATCTTTTACTATACGCATTCTATCTTCTTATCTTATTATTCTTATCAATTGCATTTTAGATATAATGTGTATAGTAAGCTATCCGTAAAAGATAGATATATGCCTTCGCGGACTTTTTTGTAGATCTATAAAAGAGGAATATCCCACCATTAATTGTTTTGTTATATCTTATATCCCAAAAGGATTGTGCAGCGTTTTCGATGAAAGCTACCAGGCGGCTGGACTTATTTCCGACACTTCTAACAATTATCGTTATGTTTCAACCAATTTACACAAATCATTGACAAATTGCATACTTAAACCTTCCTCACGAAATACTCTGTATATTGGTGAAAACCGCAGGAAAATCCGTTCAGTAGTTTTCGAGTTTATCGCGAATAGACAGACAGATGGCGCGGGGGACTTTATAATATGTAGAGATAGAGATAATCGGTCAAAAATACATTTTTGTTGCATATGCATTTTTGAGTTTTTTTTTTAATAAGATAGGTAAGTGCCAAATTATATGAGTAGAAATTTAAGTTTTGTGGTATCATCATCATTACATAGTATAAAATGAAGTCGCTCAAAATGTATGTGCGCATAAATCTTTTAAACTACGCAACAGATTTTCATGCGGTTTTCACCAATAGATAGAGTGATTTAAGAGGAAGGTTTATGTGTATAATAAATGCTTATTATAGTAGAGAAAAGCCAAGAAATTCAAATATTCAATTTAGGCAAAGGGCAGCGCGCAGCGGGCAGCTGGCGAGCGGATGGTGTGGATTTTATAAAGGTTGGGTAAATGGCGTTGTGTTTCGTTAGCCACAGCAACGTGTGGCCGGGTCTGCTAGTTATTAATAAAATAAAAACAAAATTATATGTTTATTTCGAATTATAAAATTTGAAAGCGTATTTCATCATCTTTCAAAAACAGTTTTTAGTTTTCGGATGCGTTCACAAATATTAAAGTTATTTGGAATTTATTGGAAAGCGGAAATATTTTGACTTTTCGAAAAACAGGCCCGAGGCCTGAGAGGTTAATACTAATTTTCAATAATAACTAATGTATCATAGAGAATAATCATATGTATGTATATAATAATTCGATGTAGTTGGTTTGACTGCATATTTATAAACGCAAATACAGTGAAAACTTTAAAACTACTAACCTACATAGAGTTCTAGTAAAATAATTCGTAATTTGTCGGTAATAAGCGTGAACAGAAGACATTGTTACAATACCTATCGACGATATTTATAAATAACCGACAATAGCAGACCTCGTGCGTTTAAAAATAATGGGCCCTTTTTCTGTCACACCGCAAGGCCGATTCAAAAACTTCATTAGCGACGAAATAAGTCGAAACATGCTTTATCTAAACAGAATATTGGATATGGCGGTATGAGGCGAAAGACGGTAGGCATGAGACGCAAAGGGGGCGAGAGGGTGTACAAGCCAAACACTCACGTGGTCTCACCAACACATCGATAGCTAGTTCTTTTTTGAGCGCGGTGCGATAGCGAGAATTTTTTAAAATACCTACCGTCGAGATTTCTCACCGGTGCTATTACCTCTTAAGCCTAGAATGGACTGCCGTATGATTTAAGAATGATCACTCGGCAGAATTTAGAGTTAAACGTTAAACTCCCCTTTTGCGACAGGCGACATAAGAAAAATATATATAAGCATTTTTTTATTTATTTTTAGGCTTTGTTAAGGTCATTTCACGGAAATTTTCAGTCCTAAAGTCTTTTAAAATAAATATTAACTCAACCTTCGCATTAATCTTCTTGTAAACGTAATACCAACAGTGATGGGGATAGCAAATGTAAAATCATGCAATGTCCAATATGTGGAATAGGGTATATGATAATATTTTATATAGGGTGATAGTATATAACTGCAAGCCCTTGGTATACATGGATCATTCCTAAAATGGTTGAATAGTTACCTCTGTAACCGTGAACTCATGGTAAAATTAAATAATAAATTTCGTATAAATTTAAAGTAACTTCGGGAGTTCCTCAAGGCTCTCATCTGGGCCCACTTCTCTTCATTTTATTTATAAATGATCTATCTTTATGTTTCGATAATGTCAAATTCATTCTATTCGCAGATGACCTAAAGTTTTTTAAGATTATAAAATGTTTAAATGATGCACTTATCCTTCAGCAAAATTTAGATAGATTTGCTAGCTGGTGTGAAATAAATAAATTATTCCTAAACGTAAAAAAATGTTTCCACATGTGTTTTTACCGCTCACGGATTCCAATATCTACATCGTATTTAATTAACAATAATGAAATTGCATTAGTACCATTTATCAAAGACCTTGGTGTTATTTTTGACCAGAAACTTACATTTGATCGTCACTCTGAAACAATTTCCAATAAGGCCATGCAAATTCTAGGTTTTGTAATACGTAACACAAGGACTTTTCAAAACATTGAGTCAATTAAGCTACTTTACTGCTCTCTTGTAAGATCGCAGCTAGAATATGCATCTCCTGTATAGTCTCCGATTTATACCTGTAACTTACACCGTTTGGAGAGAGTACAAAGAAAATTTCTTCGATACGTTCAATTCAAATTGAGACAGCCTGTAATTGAAATCCGCTACAATGCTTTAATGTCTGATCTAAACCTACCACTACTTTCTACCCGGCGTACTATTAATGACATTCTTATACTTTTTAAATTACTGAACAATCTCATAGACTGCCCTCAAATGTTAAGTGTTATAAATATTCGTGTCCCTGTTAAATCAACTCGACTCCACCACCTTTTCCACAGTGACAATCATAGCACTAACTATTCCTATCATTCACCGCTAGTGCGTTTTCATCGAACTGCCAATACGTATACAGACCTTTTCGATATTTTCAAAACCTCACCGTCTTGCATCAAAGCAAAAATAACTAGTTATTTATGTAACTGATATGTTTGTAAAATGATAAATATTTGTTGTACTAATATGCATCGTATGTATGTACTGTATGTAATTCTATATATATATAATGTTTGTAAATGTTCAATACACCTGTATTATGTATGTAATAGCCCTATGTACGGGCGTTTAAATAATAAATAATAATAATAATAGTAAGTTTAGGCGTGAAAGTGTAACAATAACAAACACACACTTTTGCATTTTTTAGTATTATTATTAAACAACCCAAATTATTTTTGTTTGCTCAATACTCACATTTTAATAATTTCCGGCGAATTCGTAACTATAATAACTTTTTTATTTCCATGCCGCATAAGCAATGTGAGTAATATATATTTTAGATTAATAAAAACATTACCTTACCACTAATATATTTTACGTACAACGATTTTAAAACTTTATAATCCGTTTTTCAACTATAAAGTTAGCTGTAAGCACCAGATTTTCTTTTTCTAGACGATGAACTAATAAATTCGGGAGGACAACATGTGGACACATTTTAAATATTTGTAACACGTTATTCAGAATTTATTAAAATGAACGTGGCAATAAAATTAAATCTTCAGGCCTGCTAGGGTGAATTCGACCGTACGTTTGTACAATAGGCCATGCCGCGGCGTATATTTGTTTACGCGCTTTCTTCACTTACGTCGTTAAGATTCCCACATTATTTTTCTTCTTCTTCTTTTCTTTGATACGGTAAAATCGACAGTAGTCTAATACACGGATCACGGGTCGCAATTTGTATACATGACTTTTTTACTTACGTCGTTAAGATTCTGAATATATTTTAGGGTATGTTGTCGTCTTAACATAGTGATTGTGAATTATTGGATGTCTTAGCTGGTTCCATGACAGTTCATCCTGCCGACAGTTCATCCTGCCGACAGTTCATCCTGCCGACAGTTCATCCCGCCGACAATTCATCCGGCGACAATTCATCCTGCCTGATCATTTAGAAGATTTTTTCTTCAAGTAAGTATGCAAAGAGGATATACGGCCGTACAACCTAACCTAACCTAAGTATGCAAAGAGAATATACGGCCGTACAACCTAACCTAACCTAACCTAACCTAACCTAACCTAACCTAAACTGACCTAACCTAACCTAACCTAACCTGACCTAACCTAACCTAGCCGTGTTTGGTGACTAGATCTGAATAGCCAGGAAGATACGTTTTCCACATCTCCTTCCCCTCTCCACTGCCTTCAGCATCACACCATACCAAAATTGGGGATGCCATTGGCACTCACTGGCTCGAGACGGTTGGGACTCTTGTGTTTTTTTTTTAAATCAGTCAATTCACCCTAAAAAGATGGTGTTAATTTCAGATAAAAAAGTTATATTAGATGCAAGTAGGAATCTTTACCGTTCTTTGCTAAGCCGACTGCACGTATAAGTATGTCGTATTTTGTTATTCACGCATCCTTCTTCGGAGAGTCGAAATTATTGTTAGTAAAAATATTTTTACAGCGGATTTCCACTTAAGATGCCTTCAGATATAAGTATATCGATTTTGGTTGTACGGCCGTATATCCTCTTTGCATACTTACTTAATAAAAATCTTCTAAATGATCAGGCAGGATGAATGGTCGCCGGATGAATTGTCGGCGGGATGAACTGTCGGCAGGATGAACTGTCGGCAGGATGAACTGTCGGCCGGATGAACTGTCGCAGGATGAACTGTCGCCGGATGAATTGTCGCAGGACGAATTGTCGGGTCACCGTCTTAGCTATTGAGATTTAAACCTGATGAGCCTGGATGGAAACCCGGCTACTGCTACTGTTCACCGTACACCAATCGGTCAAACCTTTTATTTTCCAGTTGGTGACTATAGCTGTGAACTTGCATGCCAGTATTTATGTGACTACTCTAAGGGACCGTGCACCTTCCATCTACCAGCTGAAAATGATCCTTCTTACTGTAAGTTACAACTAACCTACTATAGTCCAGTCAAGTTAAACATGAAAAGGGGGTTGTGCTTGCAAAAGGTCCGGTCATTCTGAATTTTTTATATGTGGTTAGGACCTAAACCAGTATTTAAAAAAAATTTTGCAACTTCGAAAGTGCTGTGCGAGCGGCGGTGGAACCAAAAAACCAGGAAATTTTCGGATTTTTTTCAGTTTTTGCTCAATATCTCAGTGAAGAAAGGGTCTGACTGGTATAATTAGTACGTATACTTTTAAAGTAGACTAAATTTGCTACCATTTGAGACCAAAGCAAGCTATATAAGGTTTCCAAGATACAGTTCTTCGAAAATAGGCCATTTTTTCCAAAAAATGAAATTTTTTCAAAATAGTCACTTATTTTGTAAAATATTTTCTAAAACACGCATCCCACGTCAAATATTATATGAAACAGAGTTGTAGTAAATTTAATTTGCTTTCATTTAAGACTAGTTTGATATCTGTAGACCTAACGGTTCTCTCAAGAACGCCAGATAACCAAAAATCATCATAAGTGGGTTTTGGGGAGAAATGCAAATAAACTGTTCTCACGTCTTTTTATGGTTTTATTTATCAAATAGTTACAATTTTTTTTTGTTATTGTTGACAAATTTTTGATGAAAAAAAGAAAAAATAATAAGTCTATCGTGAATTACGTCATCTTCAAACATTGTTTTATATATCTACATACTAATATGCTTGTACAAACATCATGGTACCTACTATAAGGACAAATTACATGTACACAAAAATAAAACATATAAATCATGTAGGTATTGTGTCTTGGTTGCCAAATCATGTCTTTCTTTTTATCTTAGATGGCCCGGGCTTAGGCTCGCACGAAGAAGGTGTCTCGATATCTGTGATGGACGCTGGGAGAGGCGCCCAGTCTGTAGTCGGGTCATCTTCATCGTCCGAGCATTTCAGCTCTACATCCGGGATGTTAATTCACAATTTGTCACCGCATGACTGACAGAGGACTGAGCAGTGGAGCCCAGCCTTTCTGCACGAGCAGCTCCCAGAGCACCCTTTCTTGCATTTACATGAAATTTTTCGCAGAAGGGCAGGAGGTGCGGGATCCATCGTGGTGAGGATGGGGTTGAGTCCTTGAGAAGACAGCTTCCACCCCCATTCATTGGGATTCAAGTTGACTCCCCGCCACTTCTGCACTTGGAGGTAGCACCTTGCTGCATGGTGGCCTGCGGTATCTTCCGTCGGTGGCAAATGGGCGAGGTTTATGTTTGTTGAAGTGACAAACGTCTTATACCTCAGGAAATCCAAAGTATCCCTCGCGATCTCACCCCCATATAGAGCCACAAAGCACTTGATGCCCGCTTCACTCACGGCTTGTGGGGTGGAGTCTGGCTGAAGAAATACCTCTACTTGCTCAGCAAGTGGTTCATTCTTGCTCAGAAGTGTGGTGATTTTGGTCTTTCCTTGGCCAAACGGTGCTGAGGTGGTATCGCACCCGGTAAACACGTGGGTGAATAGTGCCGTTCCTGGTAATCGCCGGGAGCCCTGGTGGTTGTAGGAGGTCGTAGAGTAGTGACAGCAACCAGCTTCACCCTTCGTGCTCTTCTGAAGATAGACATTTGTCTCTTCAGCGCCTAAACCATTGAGAGAAGAACGAGCAGGTCGACATCTTCTCCCACTATGCCGACCCGATCGGCTACTGCTCTTTTTGAAAGCGCCATCATGACGATCTCTCGATTCGCATCTTCTTCGGTAAGAGCCACTTCTACTCCCTCCTTCTGAAAGGCGTCACAGAGAAGAGTTATAAGCTGGAATGAGCTGCGTAGCGCCAGAGTCGTTCCGCTGTTTTGTTGTTTTTTTGTAACATCTTCGGGGTAGCCGTCAAAAACGATGGATACATTCTTCCCAAAGTGGTTTCGGACGTAGGTAGTATAACGCGCCAAAAGTGCTCGAACCGTGCTCTTCCGCTGCCACACGACCTTGTGCAAGAGGTAGCCACCATCCAAAATGACGTGAGTGCTGGCAGCAATGTATCGGTGTGTGGCTGGAAAGAGGAGTGAAAGCAGAGTACAGAGTAGATTTTGTGCCCTTGCGCATCCCTTTTTCATTAACCAGAGACATCGGGAACGGGGCCAATTCAAACTTGAAGTCATCCTGTAAATCCTGTTCAGATTGCTTTGCAATACACACTCGCTGGAAAATTGTGAGCGGATCCACAGCCACTCTTCTGTTTTTGTCCGGCAGTTTAACGTTTGAGGTGATCAGCGTGGTAACTTTATTTTTCCGTTTTATTACTCCCTTGTCGTACATTTGCCCCACAATTTTCATCACTCCCTCCGTTTCAACTCTCTGGGCTGTGTGGCAATTAATTACAGGACCTGCCAGTAAACCACTACTGATAGAAATCAAACTGTCAGTTTTGGGAAATGGAGGGTGGAGAGCAAACCAGTTTTTTAGTTTTTCCACATCACTATTATCTTGGATGATTCGAGAAGGTCTCATGTCTATATGCTGCTCTCCAGTAGGACATGAGATGCTGCAAAAACTTTCCAGTTCTTCACAAATGTTCAATATAAACACCATTCCTGTTGTCCACCTTGCTAGAACAATGTCGGAGATTCCCCTTCCTTGGGTCAACCCACCATAGGTTTTCATGGATCGCATCATGGATTTACTTCACAGCACAATAAATGGTCTCACGGATTTACTTCACAGCACAATGAACCCATAAAATGACGTGAGAACAATTTATTTGCATTTCCCCCAAACCCACTTATGACTGTTTTTGGTTATCTGACGTTCTTGAGAGAACCGTTCGGTCTACAGATATCAATTTAGTCTTAAATGAAAGTTAATTAAATTTAATACAACTTTATTTCATATAATATTTGACGTAGGATGCGTGTTTTAGAAAATATTTTACAAAATAAGTGAACATTTTGAAAAAATTTCACCTTTTGAAAAATTGGCCTATTTTCGAATAACTGTATCTTGGAAACCAATGACTGTATATAGCTTGATTTAGTCTCAAGTTGTAGAAAATTTAGTCTACTTTAAAAGAATGCTTACTGATTATACCGGTCAGACCCTTCCTTCACTGAGATATTGAGCAAAAACTGAAAAAAATCCGAAAATTTCCTGGTTTTTGGGGTCCACCGCCGCTCGCACAGCACTTTCGAAGTTGCAAATTTTTTTTTTAATTACTGGTTTAGGTCCTTACAACATATAAAAAATTCAAAATGACCGGACCTTTTGCAAGCACGGATGTACATCTTGACTGGAGTACTAGTAGAACGGGAAAAAGCTGGTATCTCCAATTATTAAGGCCTTGCCTGGAATAATGTTGTATTCAAAAAAATATCAATGTTGAGTTATTGATGGAATAATATTGGGCGTAATAATATTTTATTTTTAATTATTAATTTTTATTTAAGTAATTTGTACATTTAAGTTTAAAAATTTCTAATTAATTATAACATTTCATATTGCAAACATAATTTTATGTAGTTTTATGTAGCTCCTACAATACATCTTGAACTTACTAATTGGTGAGGACTATAAAGTTTCTGGTTGCGTGTTATATAACTTCATCCCTTTGTACAGTGTTGCTCTGGAGAGAAAAAATTTGGCCTTATTTTTAAAAGCCCGGGGTCTTAAAAGTTTCGTAAGATCTATCCGAAAACGTAAAAAAAATGAAATTATTGATCTCTATTAGCCCGCTAAAATGGCCGGAAGTTTTGAAAAAAAAATGGTGATCGTGATTTGGAAAAAAAAAATTAAACAAAGGGTTCATATATTATATTTTGCACCAAACTTAATTTTCATTCCATAACTGCAGTACAAAGAACGAATTTTTTTTTCAAACATATGTGATGTGCTGGTTAAAAATATAAAAGGGGAAAATAACACTTTTTCTGGATAAAATCAGAATTTTCATTGATTCACTTGTATTCATAAACATTTTTTGTTTCATTTTTGTCAGCTATAACCATTTTTTAATACAACAAAAAAATTGATTAAAATAAAAAAAATTAAAAATAAAGGTTTTTTTTCAAATTTTCAACGCATTTTAGCGGGATAATAACCATTTAAAAAAAATAATTTTAATTGCAGTTCTCATTTTCTTTATAAGACGAAACTTTTGAGACCCCGGGCGTTTCCGAATTCAAAAGTTGAAATAATTGACACACCCTATTGTACAATTGTACACTGTACAGTTAACTGTTCTGCGTATTCGCCTTGTCCTTTTTTTGAAGCCTGATTTACTTGCACTTTCTTGTGAGATGTCTGTGAATGTCCTTGTTGAATATAATTTTATTTCGGAAGTATTTTGGTAAAAAAATGTTGTAATATGCATCTTTTAAGGTAAGGATCATGATAACGAAAAATATTAAAATGTTTATATTATTTATTAATCTTAAATTAGCTCACATCTTTGTGTGTGCTAATATTTTATAAAGATATAAACATTTACATTGGTTGGCAAATATAATCATCCGTTAAATATTACACATAAATAAAGACATTAATAATTGAGGTAGACATACTTTCGTAATTCTTTTTTAAACTTATTTATATTTTCTATCTCAGTAATTTCATTCGGGATGTTGTTATACATTTGGACGGCCTGGTACATCAGAGATTTCTGGGTGCTTGATTTTTTTCTTGTCGGCAGTCCAATTTGCTTTGAATTTCTTGTCCCGTGTCCGTGTGTTTCGTTATTATAATGTATTTTTCTTTTTAGTTCCTTACACATCATCCCCATGTTAATTTTATGTAAAAAAATAAGTACATTCAAATACACAGTTTGCTTCACCGTCAACATATTTAGCTCTTTTAGCATGTCTCGTATCCGTGTGTATATGTTGCGCGTATTATTCGCATTGCTTTATTTTGCAGTATTTACATTTTTTCATTTTCTCTTCATTGCAGAGAAAAAGAATACTTGAACAGTAATTAAAGTGTGGTGATATATTGTATTATATATTATCTGGCATGTTTCTTTATTTACTTTATTTCTGATTCTATCAAGAAATGATATTTTTTTGCAATTTTTTTAATTGTGTAATCTGCATTTTTTGAGAAGTTCAATTTTTGAGTCTATGATGACACCAAGATATTTAATTTCTTCCAATTTTTTTATGATTTCTCCATTTATAGAAACCTTTGGTTCACCATGCGTATTTGTTCTACCTATATGCATGTATTTTGTCTTATTTACATTTAGTTTCAATTTATTTAATTTGAGCCATTTTGACAAAGTTTCTAAGTCACTATTTATCTTTTTGATTGCTTTCTCATAATTATCATCTTTAATATAAATCTGTGCGTCGTCTGCAAACAGTCTTATTTTGCAATGTTTTAGTATTTTTACCATATCATTTATGTAGAGTATAAACAATATCGGATCCAATACCGATCCTTGCGGTACCCCCAGCATATTTTCAATCGGATTTGATACATTGTTTCTTATCTTTGTTGTTTGTTGTCTGTTGCTTAAATAATTTTTAAACCATTCCCATTCTTTCCCTTTTATTCCACATTTTTAAAATTTTTTAATAACTCTTTTTCTACCTATTGTTTCAAAAGCTCTTTGAAAATCTAAAAACACCGCAACAGTATACAAGTTTTTATCTATATCTTCCTTCAATCATCAATTACTTAATTTAACGCTGTTTCATATGAATTATTGTTCCTAAATCCAAATTGTTGTAAAATGCCATTGATTAAAATCACGGCGCATGGTTTAATTTATGGGAATAAATGGAGAAAACTGAGTCTTCAAAGCTAAGGAGCTGAACAACGCATGAAAGTAGAACTTGTTCCATAAAAAATATTATTAAGCCTTCTTTTTAGCCATTGAAACAGTTTTGTGGAATAATGTTGTTTGTTGATCTAAAGACAATATCTAGAAAGTAAATGGCTTAATATATTAATATCGTATTTTTTTTTGCTTTCTAATCTCAAATACATCAATGACATATGTGCATTTATGTTAGAAGAGCATTTTGCTTTCTGTAAGGTACGAAGAGTAAAAAAAAAACGTTTGGTGGAATAATGTTGTGTGTGAAATTTTCAAATACAACATTATTCCATAAAATTCAGCGTGAATTCTAGTAATAAACTAACGGGTGCGGCAGAGAGGACAGACGGTTTTAAAAAAATCATAAAATAGTTAATTTTTACTCAAAAACAAATTTATTGATGGAATCAGGTTCGCATAAGGAAATAGCATTTGAGACAGTCAAGTGTGGAAAATCACATCAGGCATGTGGTGGCCGAAGTCGTTGATGCACTGCTGGAGGCGTTCTTGGAAGTTCGCTTTAACTCTCTCGAACATCGCTCTCTCAACTTGGGCGACTTCCACGCGAATTGCGTCCTTCGACTTCGACTTTGCGACACCTCAAGGCTAGAGTATACGAGAACAAGCCCCGAACTCTGGACGAATTGAAGGACGCAATTCGCAATTCGCAATTCGCAATTCGCCAATATTGTAGATGGGTTCCACGTAGCTATGAACAAATCTTCTTCTTTTCCTTTTGTAGTATAGGTAAAACAACTTAAGTTGGAAGCAATAAAAATGCTTAGTATTGATGTATTCGTCCATCTGTGCGAACGTCAAGCGACGCCCACAAACGCGATAAGGCTGTCTTGCTTATGTCCACTTATTGTAACTAGTTGGAAGAGAAGCAAGTTTTACGACACCCTTTTGAGGCTGTACTTACAGGGTGTCCCATTCATTCGGTTCGTAATTTGATTTAAACATACGTGCACCTACATTTTGCCAGTGACAAAAAATGACAAATTTTTAAATTTGAAATAATAAATAGTTTTCATTATTTGAAATAATAAATAGAGTTACAGAGTGTTTGTAAAGTATGCAAGTTTAATATTTATTGCGACATCATGGAGTCCTGTTACGAAATGGAACGTGGCTAATCACTGAATGGACCAACTCGTGAAATTTTATTCCGTATTTTTAATTATTTTACTTATTCATAATGTAAAAAACGATGGTCAACTTTTAAGCATAAATGTCTTGTATGATTTGACGTCTAAGGCAACTGGAGTATCACAGACTTATCTATTCAACAGTTGCTGATGATGACTGATACATAATTAAATAATTTCTGTTGCTAATGATTGCTAACACATAATTATAAAAAATAAATAATCCATAAGCAGCCAAATTTTTAAGCACAGATTTTGGAAATCACACTTCATTTCAGCATTAGGTTCTGAGTTTAGGTAAACCAAGTAATTCATGCGTATTGAGCTTTAAACGAAAAATGTCAAATCCGTAAAAAAAAATACGGTAATGGAGATGTTTTATATGGAATATTTTTAACTTTGAATGAAAACGGAATTTAATTGCATGTTTTTCCATCTATCCCGACCGAAACCGATGTTTCTTTTGGTAATTACGTTTAACCGTAGTTTACTTTTCAAAATCTATGCATATTAAACGTGTAGTGGCATGTGGCGGCTTGTGGATTATTTAATTTATAAAATATTATATGAGTATGAATATTTTAATAAATTAATCTTTTTAAACAACACAATATTTTTTTAACCTTGTCGTTATTTATGAATACCCATTTGAATTCAATCCTGAAGATTATCACATTTAGTTAACAATTTTTTTTTCTTCCTTAACCTTCAGTATTTCTATAAAAATGTTGTAAAACAACATTAGTTTTATGTTACCGATTTAAACACGCTATGGGTTCGAATTCTCAATTGTGAAATAATTATTAATTGCTTTTTTGTTAAAAGCCTCAAACGAAACACACTGTATGAACGTTTTGCATCCGTGTGAGTACTGTGATGAAGTCAACTTAACTTGCGAGACCTGTATGTATGGACTTTTAAGGAAAGGAGTAAGATAAAGGGATAATGAATGAATGAAGGACTTGGGAACTTGGATTTAGTTTTTAAACTGTTTCAGAACTAAACAAGAACTATGTATGCTGAATATTGTTGTATCTATCTCGTTAGGATGTGAATCTGTGCTCGGCGCCTTACGGGCGGAGAATGGTCATCTGGCGGTGAAGATCAAGGATCTTCCAATATTCCCCCAGGCCGATGCTTGATACCATGGGGAGTGAAGATTAATGTGTGTGAGTGAGGCCGTAGACGTAAGTCAATCTCGGACGGCGAGCGCGGCGTCATTTACAGAATAGTACAATAAAGTAGTAACCAAAAAATGCTATGTGTTTTGTGAGACAAAAATTTTAAATATCACCATCATTGTGAAATTCAAAGATGATGGCAATAAACGATGCTAGGCAAGTATAAGAGGTACAAACTAAGTACCTAATGGACTAACTAAAAGGTACTAAGCCAGTGTTGACATTGGTTTTAATGTAAATCTTTATGTAAGGTATTTCGAGTGATCTTCTATATTCCATTACAAGAACCAAAAGTTGTCACACACGTTGAAAATTTTATAATTATTTTATAGTTTTAAATAAATATCGCACGACACCAACAACATATCAATTTGGGATTCAGATACGGGTACCGCCTCCACGGAAACTATTTATTGAATAACCAACACCTCTGCCATAGGTCTCTCCAAGTGGGTCGCAACGTTTGGTGCAAGGGTGCCCGGGTACATGGGATGAGGTTGTCTAGGTCTTGGCGGCGGGTGCCCATCTTCTACGTAGCAGATCAAGAGAGACTGGTTGATTGGGGTTTTTTGACCTCTCCAGCCGGACTCTCCATTCATCGCCTTGCAGTGCCAGGAATAAGTAGAGTAGAATAAGTAGAGAGCTATTGAATATCAATTTGAAAGATTTTGTCTTTTTTAACAGGTCCCGTGCCAACAACGACACCTCCACCGTCTCCAACATCTACTCCAACAACTCCAACACCACGTAAGTCCAGCGTTCAAATAAATTTACATAAAGCTGATTTTGACACTTGTCATGTTGACCCCTCAATACCGGATTGACTAAAGAAATTGATTTTTGAATCGTGGAAGTTTTTAGATTTTCTATAAATATTCTACCAATTCCACCAGAAGCAAAGTTAAATAAAGTTTGCTTCGAGCTAACAATAGTCATCTTTAAAAAAAAAACACAATTGCATCTTACAAATAAGCTCACAATATTACATTATTCTACCACCATTATAGAACTGAGTGTCAGGACCTAAAGCCTGGAATGGACTGCCGTATGATTTAAGAATAATCACAGACTCGGTAGAATTTAGAGCTAAACCTAAAACTCACCTTTTCAGATAGGCATCCATAAGAAAAAAACGAGTGTGCTTTATAACAATGAAAAGGTTTTTCTAATGACACCTCACATGCTCATAAAACCAGAGCCAAACAAAAACAGACATACTCAATATACCAAAGTGTAACTCTTCGTTTGGACAAAGAAGTTCTGAATTTTTAGCAGTAAAGTTATAAAACAAACTCCCAGTATCAAACAAATTAAAACAAAAAATAGCTACATTAAGGACATTAAATTTTATATAATGAATAACTTATTACTTTGTATAAAACCACTATATTTAAAACAATATCAACATGTTTCGACAACAATGTTGTCTTCATCAGGATATGTTACTATGATAAATGACAAACAAGTATAGACAAATTAGAATAAATTATAACATAGACAAAATATTAAAAAGTAATACATTAAATTTTGGCTGAAGGAACTATCGGAAAATGAACTTACTAGTGAAAATGAACTTACCAGTACGGAAAATAAACTTACCAGTATCAAAAAAATTAAAACAAAATATAGCTACATTAAGGACATTAAATGTTGGCTGAAGGAACTATCGGAAAATGAACTTACTAGTATACTTAAAACATCGTCGTAGAATTTTATGGAAAACCTTATCCAAACCATGACCAAAACGATTAAACCATAGAAGTCGCGGAAAACTTATTCAAAGCATAGTCCCTCTCAGTACAGGATCTGCAAGTGAGGACGACTACAAATATAATTTCTTTTATATATATATATATATACCTAACATGTTTCATATAAAAATGAAAAAAAGAATAAATATATTGTTACTAAATAAAAAAAATAAACAAAAACTTAAAGATGACGAAAAATGTTGCAAGAGGGAAAAGAGGCTGTATACATAAAATATATTTAAATACATTTGAGCATTAATCTCACTTAAATTAATAATTTATTCTCTGGGACCATGGGGGCGCCGTCTATGGTGGTTATATTATATTGAATTTCCCTATGTGACAATTCAGGCATTTTCTGACCTCTGTGGGGTAAGCAATTACTTCCGACGTGAGTGTTGGTTAAAGCCAATAGATGTCAGTCATAATCAAATAATTAACCCATAATTGAATTATTGTTGTGAGAATTTGACGTACTATTAATTTGCAAAATTAATATTGATCGTGTGAGCTACCTTCCTGTGATAAACACCCGTTGAGATTGTGCACTACCGCCTTGGCAAAATCAATATTTGAAGGACACACAGGGGGCGGACGGGCAAATAAAACAACAATTACTGAAGTATTATATGTACTTCAAGTTTATTTCAACAAGTTTAAGTATATATATATAGGAAGGTTTATGAAAGTGTCAAAACAATAAAAATATTAAAAGTTTAAAAAAGACAGTTTTTGCTTCTAAGTATGTACTGTGATGGAATTTTCACAGAAAATACAAAAATACCGTCTGGAGCACGTACCCCCGTGCCCCCCCTCCTAAATCCGCCCTTGACATGTGGTATATTATGAAAGGATCAATGTTTGAAAATTGTTTACTTCCATAGAAAGCGTAGTAATGTTAGAGGCAGAATGAAGCAAATGGTTTTGAGTCATAATACTATAAATGCAACTAAATCATAAAGATGCAACTCCATGTAAATCTTTCTACTTCTAAGATCGTCGTTGCATCCATATACGTCTTTGAAAATCCTATTTTTCTTCATGGTAGGACTTGTATCTTTCTGCCACTGATAAACGCCACATCTCTTTAAATTTTGGACTTGCATCCGTATGCTTCTCGGGTGCAGATATAGTGATTGTGAACTGTTGGATGTCTTAGCTGTTTAGGTTTAAACCTGATGGGCCTGGATGGGAATCCGGCGCTAATGTTCACCGTATACCAATCGGTCAAACCTTTTATTTTCCAGTTGGTGACTGGAGCTGTGAACTCGCATGCCAGTATTTATGTGACTACTCTAAGGGACCGTGCACCTTCCATCTACCAGCTGAAAATGACCCTTGTTATTGTAAGTTACAACTAACTTACTGTTAGAACGGGAAATAGCCGGCATCTAAAATAATTGAGGCCTTACCCGGACACAAACACAACGCAATTATCAATGTTGAGTTATTGATGGAATAATGTTGGGCATATTAATACGCATATTTTAAGGTAGGGATTATGATAATGAAAAAAAATTACTCAATTTTGCATCCAATCCCACCTCTTTCAAATCATGCATACTTTGTATAAATTGATCTATGTATTGAATGAATAACTACGGTAGCATTACACAGTATTTCTTAACACCTTTTGTAAAGTGTGATCACACATTATTATTAGGCGAACCAACAAACAGCTTTTTCTGAAAATGACAATATTTTACGAAAAAACTTTAAATTGCTGTAAAGTTGACCGGTTGGAGATAAATTTGCATATGTATCATCATCATCACTATTGGCTCTACAACCCCTGGTGGGTAAGGTGGTCCAGGCCTACATAGTAAATTTTATTTTTTCAAATATAGATGTAGCCACCCATTTTATTTGTTACACCTATCATTCCTATTATGTGTAAAAAATTTCAGCCCCCAATATTATATACAAGGGGGTGCTCATCGAGTTAGAAGTTTCTGACAAAATTTCTGGATTTTAAGTAAAACACGTAATTTAAGGTTTATTAATATTTTAGTCAAATAAGTATAAAACGTATTTAAATTTTAACAAAATTTGGTAACAAAGCAATAATTAACATAATATTAGTTGCAAACTTTCAAAAACATGTTTGTTAACTCCTTTTTGAATGTTTCAGTAGAAACGATTTTTCTGTTTTGTTCAACATGTGAAGTAAAAATTGCTATGTTACTCATTCTTAGTGAGTATCGTATTGTAATCTTCAAATAGTTTAACACCTCTCTCCGCTGTATCATTAAAAACTCGCAAATTTTTGACTCAGCTTTTGCCTTGAAGGTAATCAACATTGTTAATCCAAGACTCAGGAGGTAATTACAAGAAAGAGTTCTTGACATCAAGAACTAAGAGCGTTTTCAACGTTGTTTGTGTTGCAAAAGCTTCTAATGTAACCTCTGAGGCAAGCTTAGCAGAATCACCTCGTACTGAACGATTAATGCCATCAGAATTTATTTTTTGAACAATGGCCTGTTTCTCAACGTCAGACAGCTTCTCAGTAAATAAGGTAAATGCGACTAGTTTATCTGACAAATACCATAAGTGACGCTCTAAGACACCCCTAGCTGCTACACTGATTTCGGAATCAATGACTTCGTACAATTTTAAGCTATTCCAAAGTATTAAGTTATTTACTGGTGCATCTGCTGCCAAAGACGCTTCGATTCAAACTTTAGTGTAGATGATAACTAACAAATCGAACAATTTGTTTTTCTTCTCTCCTGATTAGTTTAAATCTTGTTACGATCAAGCGCACTGGTAACGTACTGTGTAAATATGTCACTTGTAGACAACTTAACGCACTACAAACTCATATTTGGACTTATCCTCTAATATGCTAGCATTACTTGAAGTGCTACTGAAGCTGCACTCAAGTTCTAGTCTTGTCTCGACACCACCGAAGATGAAGCATTACTTTCAGCAGCCATTTCTTTCAATTCTTCAGATCTGTGTTTCCGTTTTAGAGAACTTTCTTTGACCTTTTCTAGTTTCTTGTCAATTGAGGTCATAATCATCTTACGTTCTCATCTTTGATCGATGAGAAACGCTCTTGTCTTCTGTAATTTTTTATTAAATTCAAAGCACTTGCATGGGCAATATCAAAAAGTTTGTCTAGTTCTTTTTTAAACAAATACTCTCCTTTTCTTTGTGCTTCAGAATTTCTTCCTCTATTTTTATTTAATAGCAGCCAGTTCTTAAAAAACTTAATCAGTTTTTCAATGCAGTAATTTTTTTGAGTGGTCGGAATACTAGATTTACTCCATACTTTTATAAGTTCTTGAATAAGTACAAGCGCGGAATCTTTCACATTTTTGGAATCATTTAATACGTAGTGATAACGGAGTAAAACTTGCTGAAGAGTGGGATGTTGGTTAAGCCTTATCAATGGCTCAATATCTTGAACCCCAAGTAGAAAAATTTCGTATTTTTTTCGAGTAGATGAACACATTTTACTACACTGATTCACTTCACAGTATACTAAATAAGTATCAAATACTGTTCAAATTTGTCTATAAAACTCTTTAGTAGTTTATTTTAATATTTATTTAATAGTTTAACACACGAAACTGGCCTGTAGCTAAAAGTAAAAATTAAGCATTTTACACAAAAAATTCAAAAACAACACTTGAGTTAATTCGCAGAAATTTTACTATGTTATTTCTATGAATACGTGTAACACGGGGTGTCCAAATGAAAAATATTAAAAAAAAATTTTTGGACCACCTTACTGGTGGGTCTTGGCCTCCTCAAGAGTCTTCCTCCACTCATCTCGGTTTTGAGCCAGCTCTCTCCAGTTTTGAAGCTCCAAGATAGATATGTCTTTGAGGACGTTGTCGCTCCATCTTAGTCTTGGTCTTCCCAGGCTCCTTCGCCCTATTGGTCTTGAGTTCAGCAGGAACTTTGGTGCTTGATGCTCGGTCATTCTCTCCACATGACCCAGCCACCGAAGTCTTCCCAATTTTATAAATTTTGCGACGTTTAGCTCCTTAAACAAAGTATAGAGCTCATTATTATAACGTCTGCGCCAAAATCCATTTTCTAGAACCGGTCCGAAGATGCGCCTCAAAATTTTTCTTTCAAAAACGTCCAGTGCTCGCTCATTCCTCTTAGTTAGTACCCAAGTCTCAGCTGCGTACGTAAGTACTGGTCTGATAAGTGTTTTGTACACTAATATCTTCGTGTTTCTGGACAGTAGTCTGGACTTTAATAGGTTTTGTAGGCGGAAATAACAGCGATTTGCGTTCACTATGCGTTTCTGGATCTCCTCTGTGGTATTATTGTCGTTTGTTATCAGGGAGCCTAGGCATGTGAATCTTGGTACCGTTTCGAAATTTTGGTTTCCACATGAGAGAGTTGGGATTTGTTGGGTGCATCCTACAGCCATGTATTTGGTCTTTTGCTGGTTTACTACGAGACCCACATTTTTGGCAGAGCTTTCAAGATTTATAAAGGCGTTACGTAAAGCATCTGGAGTTTTCGCGATTATGTCGATATCATCAGCGTAAGCCAGTAGTTGCACAGAGTTGTCAAATATCGTTGTTGCTCTTATCTCGATGCCTGAGTCACGAATAACTTTTTCTAAGGCTATGTTGAATAAGAGGCAGGCCAATCCATCTCCTTGTCTCACCCCGTGGAGCGCTTCAAAGGGCTCGGACAGATCACTGCCAACCCTGACTCTACACGTTACTGGGGACATTGTTAATTTCACCAGATTGATTGCATTGTACAATGCATTCCTGTTTATGCTATCGTACGCGGTCTTGAAGTCTACAAAGAGATGATGTGTTTCGACATTGTGTTCTAGCGTCTTTTCCAAAATCTGTCTTAAGGAGAAAATTTGGTCAATACATGATTTTCCTGGCCTGAAGCCACATTGGTAGTTGCCAATGATTTCTTCAGACATTGGAAGCAATCTTTTGTACAAGATGTTGGACATAATTTTATAGCCGGTGTTTGATAGCGTTATTCCCCTGTAATTGCAGCACTCGAGTTGGTCACCCTTCTTATGTAGTGGACACACAATTCCTAGTCTCCACTCTTCGGGCATCTCTTCTTCTGTCCATACTTTTTGGATAAGGGTATGCAGGTATTGGGTAAACTCTCCGCCTGCTGCTTTAAATAATTCAGCCACCAGCTCATCTGACCCGGGGGATTTGTTGTTTTTCAGCTGTCTTATTGCCTGCTTCACTTCCTCCAGTGAAGGGCGTTCAGCATTGTCAATGTGCAAGTCATCTCCCGTGCTCTCCACCGTGTTGTGCTCCACCTCTGCCGAGTTGTTATTGAGAACCGTATCAAAGTGCCTCACCCATCTCCTCAGGATGTCAGGCTTTTCACTCAGTATCACTCCGTTCTCGTCCTTGCATATATTTATTTTTGGCTTAAACTCTGCTCTCATGTTATTTACTTTTTTGTAGAAAAGCCTACTCTCATTCTTAAGCCCGAGTGCTTCAGCTTCTCTAATTTCTTTTTGTAAATATTCGCGTTTCTTTTTCCTGTGCATCTTCTTTTCTCTCTTCCTTGTTTCCCTATAGGTGTCCATAAGTTGTCTTGTGCAGCCTTGTTGTAACGTTTTTTGATAGAGTTCATTTTTCTTTTTCGTTACCTCTGCGCAGTCTGAGTCAAACCAATGGTTTCTTCTTATAGGGATTTCTTTTCCCAGGGTTTCGAGAGCAGCTGTTGTTAAAAGGTTTTTGCAGGCCGTCCATTGTGAGTTGATATCTTGTGTGTCACACTGCGCTATCCTGTTGAGCGTAGTTCGAAATTCCATTTTGGTTTCGGGGACTTGTAATTTGTTCGTATTAAATTTTGTGGTTTTAGACCTTCTTGTTTTACCAGCATTTGATATTTTAAACCGCAGTCGACTTGCAACGAGAAAGTGGTCAGAGTCAATATTAGCTCCCTTATAAGGGCGGACATCTAGTAAATTTGATTTTGTCTGGCACTAATAAGTATGTGGTCTATTTGGTTATTGGTTCTGCCATTTGGGTGTTTCCACGTGGCTTTATGTATATTTTTGTGTGGAAATAACGTACCACCTATGACCATATCGTGAAATGCTGCAAAGTTGATCAGGTGTTCCCCATTCTCGTTTGAGTTTAGGTGGAGACTATGTTTTCCGATTGTTGGTGTAAAGTAGGGCTCCCTACCAACTTGCGCGTTCATGTCCCCTATTATGATTTTAATGTCACGCGGTGGGCATTCATCAAAAGCTTTCTCCAGCTTGTCGTAGAAATCTTCCTTTTCATCGGCAGGTTTGTCCTCTGTGGGTGCATGGACATTTAGTATGCTCAGGTTGAAGAAACTTCCCTTTACTCTGAGATATGCCATTTGAGGGCTGAGTGCCTTAAAGTCCATGATGAGATGCTTAGCTCGTTTGCTTACCATGAAGCCTGTTCCCTTTATGTGGTGCTTTTCGTGACAGCTGTAATACATGCAGTAGTCTCCTTTTACAAATATCCCATTTCCCAGCCATCTAATTTCCTGCAGAGCCGTGATGTCTGCTTTATATGTATTAAGCTGATCTATTAGTGTCTGGAGGGCGCCAGGTTGATAGAGCGTTAGAACATTCCAAGTGCAAATTTTTAAATCGTATGTCTTTTTACGTTTGCCGGGTCTGTTATCCTCATTCCGATCCGATGTCCGAGGCTTGTCTTGAGGTATCGTAACATTTTGTTTTTTTATGGGGTAGGGTTGTTAGCCCTACGCCCAACCCCCATCCTGGAGGACCAGGGTTTTCTGTTGGGGTTTTTCTTCCCTTAGCTGGGTAGTTCCCGTTTTATGGCGCCGGAATTTCGCCATTCGCCCTCTCTCTATCTGCTGTGATATTATAATGGTGGTCATCACATTGCCCAGGGTTCACAGGGTTTTCTGATGACCACTCGTGGACGCTAGAGAGTCGGACTTATTGGTAGTGTTGCTGATGTATGCAACGTGGGGTTTCGCAGCATTTTATAAGCACCTTCCTTCCAGCAAAGAGTGTACCACTGCAACCCTACCAATCATTCGAACCCCTTGCATATGTATACATACATTGCATATGTATATATGTTATAAAAAGGACTTAAATTTAACTTAACTTCTCTCACTGAAATTTCTTTCTCTGTTGAATATTTTAAACGATATGAAGGAATGTTTGATAAAAAATGTGAGGTAAAATGATTTTTTTCGAAAATATCTACATTTGTGGAATGTGTAACTCAAAAACGGCTGGGATTTCAAAAATTACGTAAAAATGAAGTTGTAGTAAATTATGAGACGTTACTTATTTTGAGAAAATTTTCCTCTGCGACGCACCGTTTTCGAGACGTAAGCGGAAATCCGAAAATAGGGACCTTCCCCCCTTCTCCCCCTAGCTCACCATCAGGACTTTTAGTATGTTCACACCCTAAGCACACTGAACAAGTTTCTGAATCGCTTAGGTTTCTGCTCACGCACTCCACACCTCTTTTTGGACCATTCATTGACTGGACTACCTTGCGGGCGGAGACTGGTCTTTGGCGGTCAAGATCAAAATCTTCCAATACTCCACTAGACCTACGCTCAAAACCGTGGGGAGTGGAGATAAATATTTGTGAGTGAGGCCGGAGACGTAAATCGGTCTCAGATGGCGAACGTGGCGTCATTTACAGCGTAAAGTAAAGAACTAACCAAAAAATGCCACGTGTTTTGTGATCTAAAAATCTGATCATTCAATCCTAAAATTTTAAATATCACCATCATTGTTGTTAAAATTATAAGTGTCCTTTTAAATAAATAACTTCTTTTGCAAAAAACTCCACTTTTTATTATTCACTGTGACATGTTATAAATGTATTTTAACGGTGATAATACACCGGGCCAAACACTGGCAGTTGTTTTACTGTTTAAACTTGCGTAGGAAAAAACAATAATAATCAGATACTAGCAATTTTATAGCATAAAAATTGCACACATTTATAATCTAAAAAACCAATACTAAAGTCTGACATTGAATATTTACAAACATGGCGTCTACCTAACTCGTGGTTAAAGCAGGTTCCTAACCCGAGCAGAGACTCACACCATTTTATGGATCGATACACAGTCGGAGTTTACTCCAACCAACTAACAGATGCCGGTAGCATGTCAATTTTCAACACCGGTAGCATGTCAATTTTCAACAATTGTCATATTCAAAGACGATAGCAATTGAATTTAGGATCGTAAATTGCAAGTGTAAGAGGGACAAAGATTGTACTTAATGGATTAATCAAAAGGTACTGAGTCAGTGTCGACATTGGTTCAAAGTAAGTCTTTATGAGTGACATTTCGAGTGATCTTCATTATTCACTAGCACCAAAAGGTTTACGTTCATTAAAAATGGTTTATCTGTGAAAAATGGTATATTTTTTTAAAAATTAAAGAAAAAAATACCGCACACACCAATAACAAATCATTTATTGAATAACCAACACCTCTGCCATAGGTCTCTCCAAGTAGGTCACTACGTTTGGAGACTTAGCAAGGGTGCGCGAGGTAATGGGATGAGATTGTCTAGGTTTTGCGTGGCAGATCAAAAGATCTTTGATTGTTATCCGTGCCGGATTAAGAGACTGGCTGAGGGGGACTTTATGACCTCTCTAGCCAGACTCTCGATTCATCGCATTGTGGGAGGAATTGATTCATACGTCCGTCACTCCTGGTCACACTGATCCCAAGATTCTCACCCACCCCTCATACCTTTCTCCTTCCCGGAACTTCCTCTCCCTTCTTTCCTCAAAAAGAACCTCCACACAGCACCCCCTAATATGACATAGGCTCTGAGGGAAATTATTTTCCTCAAGGCCTCCTGTGTGGAGCTAAAAAAAAACACCAAAAAATTGACGTTTAACAATCGGTAAAGTTGGAATACTAGAACTATTGAATATAGATTTCAAAGATTTTGTCTTTTTTAACAGGTCCCATGCCAGCAACGACACCTGTATCTACTACTCCAACTCCAACACCTGGTAAGTCCAACATCTAATTGAATGGATGTTTTAATTTTTGTTTTATTTACAGATATTTTTTATTTTATTTTTTATTTAGCGACCATATAAAATAATAGTAGGGAGACCTAGGAGAGTTGTGACAATTTTTAATTTAAGGGACATATCTCTCTCAAGAAACATTCCACAATTATGACCTATGTGAATTAACGTAGCACCATTCCTTTCCTTTCCAAAACAATTATCAAAATTAATTAAAGTATTACGGTTTCCGAGAAAACCAACAAAAAGAAAAACTACTCCCTCTGTCACAACTCCCCTATCACCGAGGTAAGTTGTGACAGCTTTGTATTTAGACTATTTGAGTATTTCGACACTAGCATTGCCTTTATCAGTCTTTCGTGTATAGTTATTAGGCATTCTGAAACAAAAAAGTAGTCATCCAGCATGCAACATTACACCACAAGTCCAAATATTTTTTTAATCGAAAATGAATTTTTTGAGGCAAGCTTTTATTGCGGACTCTACTTGCAAGATTTGACTTTAATATACGAATGCACAAAAACACATACAGACATCGCAAATTAATTTTTAAAAGTTTTGAAATAACCCAGCAGAAAAATGAAGTCAAAAGGAGAGTTGTGACAGGCTGTCACAACTCTTACTTACTTTTCTCATTTTTTTTGCACGCAGGCGTCGTAATTACGTAATCGCTTCTCGGCGGGTATCGAGCGAAGTAGCGCGTCTCTAAAGCGACAAACGGACGTTTTTACAATATCGCTAACTATTATAGGTTGGGAGAAATCGTCTTTGTCACAACTCTCCTCTGTCACAACTCTCCTAGGTCTCCCCTATACAGGGTGTTAATTACTTTACTTACTTTAACCAGCGATTCCAGACATCATTTGGAGTAAAAAATGCAAATAAAATTTTGGTATCCGGTGACATTTTTGGTGTTTTTTTAATTTATTTTTTCTACAACAACAAAAAAAATGGTAGATGTTGGACAGTTGGAGGCGGGGTTAGGGGTTGGTCAGTTACTAGACTGAGTGACCAGTGACGACATGCAGAAGAAATTTTTTTGTTTGATTTTGAAGAAAAAAAAATTGAAAAAAATCATCCCAAAAGTCACCGGAGACAAAAATTTCATTTACATTTTTTACTGCAAATAATGTCAGGAATCACTGGTTGAAGTAAGTTAAGTACGTCACTTAACACCCTGTATACAAAATATGTATAATGGTGAATTTAGGTATAAATATTGTATTTCTTAGCCCTTCTCACTACGGGGTCCTGTGATGAGATGGACTAAAGTTATTAATATAGTTTTTTTGTATTCTATATCGTTTTTAGTGTCTTCATAAGAGTTTTTTCATTGACCTCTTTTAGTCATATTTTTATTCTTGATTTGTATAAATTAGATTTTTTTTCTTAGTTTTATGTCTTGGTGAAGGATGTTATGGAGTTTAGTTGCAAAGTATGTGTAGTTTCTTTGTCCGAATGTGGTTTTATAACTTTGAATATTTTTTATATCATTTTTATTCGATCTAGTGTTGTGCATACACGGTCTAGTAGAGGATTCAGTATTATTGAAAAGCTTCAAGAATACATGTTTGTCATATTTTTTTTTGTACATTTGGTACGTCAAAGAAAATTTCAATTAAAGGCGTTCTAATGGGTACTTCTTTCAAGATGATCTTTATGATTCCTTTTTGAATCGTATTCTGGTAGCATACGATTATGTGTAGCAGATCCCAATCCTATGATTCAATATTCATTTCAAGAATTACATAACGTGTAGTAGACCTTTTTCATATCCTCTTTATTAACCAGGTTTCTTAGATTTTTAAAGAGGCTTGTGAGTTTTTCATCAAAGGAATACCTTTGAGGTGTAGGTCCCATCTAAGATTTTCATCACTCCGAGATATTTTATGTTTTTCTATAACAGGGCATTTTTATAAATGTAATACCAACAGTGATGGAGGTAGCAAATATCCTCACCGTCACCATCATCACTCTTGGCTCTTCAACCCCTGGTGGGTCTTGGCCTCCTCAAAAGTCTTCCTCTTGCTTGTGCTTGTGGCAGCTCTCTCCAGTTTAGAAGATCCAAGATAGGTATATCTTTGAGGACGTCGTCGCTCCATATTAACCTTTGTCTTCCAGTGTCCTTCTTCAATGTCCAGAATTTTAAATATAATGTCCTCCACTTACAAAGTCGTAACTCTTCCAAGCATAAATACAAACTTTCTAATAAAGTGTGTTTTATCGGAAGCGTCCTGCAGGTAAGTATGTTTCTGTATCTATTTGTAAATAATAAAATTAGATAGAGCTTAAAAATTCAAAATAAATTGTAAAGCGCCCTTGAGGTGATTTTTCACAAAAACGGCACTCTACAAATTATACAAATATTTACGCACCAGCTTTAAATGTCCGGGTTAAATTTTCCCCCAAAAAAAAAGGAAAAAAAGAAGGAAAAACTAAACCCTTTCACACACTTCCCCAAATGATCATCTAGTCAACCCACGCTATGCAATTGCACTATATAAGTATTATAAATACAAAACAATACAAGAACAACATGTCAACCTACTAGAGACCAAATGGGAATATAATTCACCGACTCCAGATATTTTCATATCAGAGGGTTCGGCTCTGTGGCATTTCTAATTGAACCTATAAATCCTACTGATCCCTCAATATAAATATTTAAAATATCTTTTGTAATCCTACATGTATTTAAAATTACTGATTTTTGCATTTTTATATACAAATTCATTGACAAATCTAATATAAAATAATATATTATAATAATTATTATTATAGTGCTTAAAAACTGTCTTAGCTAGTTAAGGTTTAAAGCTGGTGGGAAACCCGTACTATTGTTCAACTGTATACTAATCGGTCAAACCTTTTATTTTCCAGTTGGTGACATATTTTGTGATTACGCCTGCGAAAACATGTGTGACTACTCTCAGGGACCGTGCACCTTCGATCTCCCAGCGGAACCGGAACCTTGTTATTGTAAGTTACAACTTATCACTACATCTCTACATCTTCTCTACATATTATAAATTAAAGTCTTCCGCGTCGTCTGTCTGTCTGTTCGCGATAAACTCAAAAATTACTAAACGGATTTTCATGCGGTTTTCACCAGTAGATAGAATGCTTCGTGAGAAAGGTATATAATTTATCAAGGATTTGTGCAAATTGGTTGAAACATAACGACAATTGTTAGAAGTGTCGGAAAAAGTCAAGCCGCCTGGTAGCTTACATACATCGAAAACACTGCCTAATCCCTTTAAGATATAACAAAACAATGCATTGTGGGATATTCCTCTTTTATAAATTTACAAAAAAAGTCCGCGATGGCATATATATATCTTGTATGGATAGCTTACTATACCAATTCTATCTTTAAAAAAAATGGTCACCTACAATGCGGTAATTGGAAAGTTATTTAGATGGATACAGTAATAATCCTTAGTAACTTAAAAATGTTAGTAAGAGTTACCTCAAGCATTATATGAACATTATTATAATCTTTCGCATTATAAATTAAAGTCCTCCACGGCGTCTGTCTGTCTGTCTCTTCGCGACACACTCAAAGATGGCGGTGGTTATAAAGTTTGGATAACCATCCAGTAGATGGCGTTATGTTAAGTTAGCCACAGCAACGCGTGGCTGGGTCAGCAGTAAATTGTATATTATGCCATTTTTTAAGGGTTGTTAGGAACTTTCTTAGAAGGTAGGAAATAAGGAAGAGTAAGAGTAAGAGTAAGAGTAAGAGTAAGAGTAAGAGTAAGAGTATTCTGATGTAGCAGGCTGATTGATGATGTCCACATATGATTCATATTCCACATAAAATGTTCCAAATTATGCACAGATTGTATGATCACCAACAGCTTTAATTTGAAGTCTTTACGTAAACTGGTAATTTGCACTTGCATTCGAAAATAATAACTTAATCATAATAATACACTGCTTGCTTGTTGAAAGTTATTGCCGCACTTAATTGTCATTAAGAGGGCATTACCAGAGAAAACCGGAAATACGTCATTTTCAAAAAAATTTTTAGACGTATTGACTCTTTTCCACAAAAAATTATAAATGGATTTCGAAAGATTGTTCTTTTATCTAGCATTTGTATGTAATAAATTTTGAGAATTTTTTTAAATTTTAAGTATAATAAGGTTATTCCATAGGTCGTTGGCAGATTTGTTCAATTTTCAAAAAAGTTTTTGTATTATACCACACCCATTTCAAATAATAAATCATGCAGTAAAATAAATCAATACATTATCTAGCAAACATATGTTTTAGAATTTTAATTTTAGTTTCAATAAAATCATTAAAAAATATGTACGTACATGTGTTTCTTGGCGAAAATTGGTCCGTTTGTGTATTTATTTGCGCACTTACAAACTAATATATTTCAGATTTTTTTAACATTCTTATTAAATTTAGACA
Source organism: Limnephilus marmoratus (assembly GCA_917880885.1). Classification (NCBI taxonomy): domain Eukaryota; kingdom Metazoa; phylum Arthropoda; class Insecta; order Trichoptera; family Limnephilidae; genus Limnephilus; species Limnephilus marmoratus. Next base: position 60,699,597 of record OU862907.1, read on the forward strand.
TTATTGAAAAATGATAAATACTTATAATCAAAAAATAACTACAAAAAGTACATTATTTTAATAGTTTTATCATCACGCCTTTCAGAATTTTTGGATGAAGGTATAAATTAAAGCTAATTTGAATTGAAATAAATTCGATATTGAGTTATAATTTAAAAAAGCTGGTACGGAAAATAATTAATCTTTCTCATTGTAACCGCCCTGCACGATCGTAAGAACAACTTTCGACGAAATGTTGATTTTCGTCCGCTGGCTGGTTAAACGCTCTTAAGATGAAGCCATAGTAAACAATGCAAAATCATACAAAATCATATGTTTTTATTTTGAAATTTTGATCGCTAAGTATTAGATGATTAGTTATAGATGCTTCAATTGAATACTGCGTGTAGAACATACCTTGGACCTTAAAAATATCGGTCATTTTTTGTAGTATTTTAATATGCCTATAAAAAAATAAAGTATTAGGTCCTAAAATAACACTTTCAAGTCCAAACTCTCCTATTTATAAACCCCTTTTCGGATATGGTTTTATTGTATAATGTGGAAAATTCAGTTTATTTTATAATAATCGCAAAAAAAAACGATATTTACGCCCGATCTTTCCAAATTTAAATAAACTATGCATTTGCGCGTTTTTATTTTACAATACGGCCGCTAGTAGATGAATTTGGTTTTTCAAAGGGTACCCTATGGCGTCCACCGAAGAACTATTGACCACGCCACACCTATTTCGTATCAGTCACGCCCCGGCCGGAGCGGAAGACGTATGGCTTCGCGTCGCTTGATTTCGTGATATCAATTTTAAATTTACGTTTTATTACAATAAACAATACGTAAAAAAGGAGTTAATGTTTTTTACAGGTTTTTAAGAAATCAACCTTAAATTTTTTTTTCTCAAATACCTTTTCCGACCTTTCCAAAAGCTTTTTCTCAAGTATTTTTAAACTCCTCCCTTAAAGGGGCGTGAATTCCGATCTCGATTTTTTCCTGGACTATGGGATCGCTTTAAGTAGCTAGAAGGAAGTGTGTAGGTAGGTAGGTGTGGATGTAGGAAGTATGTTGGAGAAGGAGCAGGTTAGAAATATTTCCGACAAGGGTACCACTCAACTCAATTAAATGAATACACACTGTTCTGTTATTCATGTTATTTATTTATATATTTTTTTTTAATGCCGGCAACCCGGGCGTTTATTGTAATAATAATCATATACATACAAGTTAGTAGCCCGCCTCACTAGACTAAGTCTGTTCCGAGGCGGTTACACATATATATACATAAACTTAGACACATATACATTTACATATATGAACATACATAAACACAATTATGTTTATACACACATACAAGCATATGCGCAAATACTTACACACAAGTATTTGCATACGTGTACATAATCGAACTCATAGATACATATTAAAACATATATACATATAATCATATAAGAATTTTTGGGAGTTGAAATACAGTTATCAAGGAAAAAACAAATTTCCATAAAACCAAAAATTCATCAGATACACATAGTAATGCTAGCATCTAAATCTAGAACTATTAAATATCAACAAAATGAATACACATAGTAATGCTAGCGTCTAAATCTAGAACTATAAGATTTCAACAAAATAATATACATATGAGGTAATAATAATATAAGCATTCGTAAAACAAAAGCAGTATTAATAATTCAGATAAAATCTCTATAAGTATCCAACACATATATAAGTAAATAAAGAGTGAGGATTAAAGACTAAGATGAGATTACTAATAACTTGGTGATGCTTGCCCTTTTTTTTTGTAGTAACCATGTATTGAAATGTTTAATAACCAGTTTAGGTTGTTTTTTGTGGTACAATAGGTGGTTTCTTTTAGGAAGGTGTTGAAAATGTGAGGTGCGAGGTAAGATTCGTGCTTTTGGGCAAAAGTTGATTTAGTTTTAGGTACTAGAAGTAGGTTACACGATTTAGCTCTTGTGTTTTTTGGGTGAGTTATGTGGCATGGTGAGGATTTTACGCAGTTTATTTGTATGATCTTTTTAATGAAAAGCTTCCTGATATCTAGTATGTTATCTGCAAAAAAATAAAAATAAAAAATAAATAAATAAATAATAAAATATAGTAATAAGTATGTTCTCCGTTGGGTGAAGATAAGGTTTTTTGAACATGATCCTAATTAATGTTTTATGAGTTGCGTTAAGCGGTTTAATGTACTTGTCGGCAGCTCCCCCCCAAGCAGAAATTCCATAAGTTAAAAGGCTTTGACAAAGAGCGTAGTAAACATTTTTTATTTGTTTTAGTGACATAATGTTTCTAATAGTTTTAAAAATAAATGTTAGTTTACGGATTTTTTTAATTAGTAAGTTAATATGAAGTTCCCAGTTTAATTTACAGTCCACTGTTAAGCCTAGATACTTGATATTATCAGTATGTTCTATTTTTTCGCAGTTGTGGTTTGAGGGATTTGAGGTAATATCAGGGGGTAGGTATAAAGGCGGTGAGATTTTTGGTTGCCCGGTAGTGGTTTTGCTGAATGTTAAGTATTTTGTTTTGGTGATGTTTAAGGTAAGTAGATTTTTGTCTAGCCAATTTTTTATTTCTAACATACCAGTTTCCGCACTTTTGAAGGCCTTTTTCCAACTCGGAGCTTTGAATAGAATTACCATGTCATCTGCGTAACTGATTACCTTGTAGTCGATAAATGCCATTTTAATAACGGTAAGTTCATTTATGTAAATGAGAAATAGAAGGGGACCAAGTACACTACCTTGAGGGACGCCGTACTTGATTTCTTCCGGATCACTGTAGCATTTATTAAGTTCAACTATTTGTTTTCTATTTTTAGTATAGCTAATAAACCATTCGAGCGGCGGACCATTGATACCATTATTTTAAAGTTTTTCGTACAGAATGTCATGAGAGATAGTATCAAAAGCCTTAGCCAGATCTAGAAAAACTCCGATGACTTTGGATCCATCATCTGTATTTTTGACAATGTAATCAGTTAATTCGGATATAGCCTGCTCTATGCTCATTTTAGCTCGAAAACTGAATTGACAATCTGAGAGTAAGTTGTGTTTATCGAGGTAGGATATTAGCATTTTTTTCATTGCTTTTTCCAAAACTTTCGATAATGAATTTAATAGTGAGATAGGTCTGTAGTTAGAAATTAGAGTTTTGTCCCCTGACTTATGAATTGGAGTTATAATGGCAATTTTTAGTTTATCCGGGACAATCCCTTGGCTGAAGCATTGATTGAATATGTGTAGAAGAGGTATAATAATAAATTCTCGCAGATCAATCAGAATTTGGTTTGAGATTTTGTCCGGGCCCGGAGCGCAATGTGGTTTGAGAGATAAAATAAGGTCGGAAATTTCTGTTTTATTGAGTTTATATATATTAAAAGAGTGTAATGGTTGCTTGGTAGGGCTGTGTTTAGATGAAAGTTTTTTTGCAGTGTGGTGATTGTTGAGGATTTTGCTTGCTAGATTTAGGCCTACGTTGGAAAAATAAGAATTAATATAATTAGCTAGTATGAATGCTTCGTTCTTAGTTTCAAGGATTTCTCCATTAATTGACAGTTTCTTGATATTATTACTCTTCTTGGGTTTTAAATAAGCTGCTTCATTAATGACTTTCCAAGTTTTTTTTGGATCCGTTCTGGCATTTTCAATTGCGTTCCTATAAAATTTGAATTTAGCCTGCTTAATTAATTTGTTACATAGATTTCTATATAATAAGTAGTCATGATTAAGTTTACCGTCATATGGGATTTTATTTACTTTCATGTGCATTGTGTTTCGTTTGTAAATACTCTTTACTAGCCCTGCAGTGATCCATGGTTTAATTTGCAATGTTTTGTGAGCTTTGTTTTTGTGTGTTTTTATTGTAGTGTGCGTGTTAGTGTACTTTTCCATAGTTATTAGGAAAGCATTTAGAGCTTTGTTCGGGTCTTTTTCTTTTAGTGTTGAAGTCCAGGATTCATGACTTATTTCTGCCCTAAGTGATTTAAAATCTATAACGTGTTGTGTGGTGTTTGTAGGCATTTTCGTTTTATTTTTGAAGTTTGATCTAATGCCGAGTGAAGTAGTGTAGTGATCGGTGACCATTGTGTGAATAATGGATGAGATGGTTATTTTCTTGGTTTTATCAAAAATGTGATCAATGCAAGAATTGGACTCAAGGCTTGTTCTTGTGGTAGAATTAATAGTTGATTTAAGGCCATAATGACTTAAAAGACTTAGATATTCGTTAGTTTTAGGATTGCAATTCAGAATGTTTATGTTCAGATCTCCCGCTAAGATGAGTTGTTGGGTATTTGTGTTATCATTTAGAAGTTTTTGTAGAGAATTTAGGAAAGGTGTAAGATTTTTAGAGCAAGGAGGTCTATAAATAGCAAATTCAGATAAATCAGAGCCAAGTGATATTTTTATGCAATTTGCTTCCGTTATATTTATTTCAGAGATAAAGGGATTCAGCGACTCTGTTACGAAAATAACTATCCCATCATTTTGGTTGAGTTTAGTAGGAGGATGGAATGTCGAATATCCAGGTAAGTAGATATAGGTGTAAGAGTCATCTGTCCAGCATTCACTTAAAATTATTATATCAAAGTGGGAGTCAAGGTCTTGTAAAATAATTGTAAAACTGTCAAAGTTCTTGCAAATGCTTCTAATATTTTGGGATATTACATTTAAAGAGTTATTTGTGTGGAATACTTTGAAATCTTGAGAATTTTTGAATATATGTTCTTCATGATAGGGTGGTTCAAAATCAATGTTTAGTAGTGAGTCCATTTGTAATAGATGGATTTACCTATACAGTAGACAGTTAAAAATAATGTAACCAATTAGATTAGGAGCTGTAAGTCGTTGACATGTTTAACGTTTATTATTTTTGAAGTATGATCAGAGTTCTTTTTTGTGAGGATTTTATTATTTTTGAACCAAGTATACATATAATTATTATCTTTAGCTTTTTGTTTTGTCTTCCACAGCAGCTCTTTAAAGTAAGGGGTTAATAGTTCACCTACAAATATGTTCTTCTCTCTAGCGTTCTTGCGGGAGTTCAAGACTCTCTGCTGGGCTTTCTCATCTTGAAGTTGTACTTTGTATCTGTAAGTTCCGCCCTCCATTTTCTGTGAACGATCTTGATAACGGATTATTCTTTTTATCTTCTGTGATTCGACATTAACTTGTATTTCCTTAAATAATCTGTTTATGGTGTCCGGTGGTTCTTCATTAGGAAGGGTACAGGGTACAAGGGTTACACCCGCAAACTCCGCCCAATTGTGGCTCATACTGACCTGTTCAATTTCAGCCAGTCGAGTTTCTAAGTTATTGATTCTGATTTCTTTTTTGTTGTTTGCTTCTTCTAGAATATCTACTTTTTTGTTTATTTGAAGGATTGTGTCAACCTTGGTTGAAATATCATCATATTGCTGGTTTGTAAAATCTACACTTTTTTTCATTTCTAAAATTTCGTGTTCTAGATTTTTCTTAATGTTTAGTGTCTCTTTTTCCATTTTTTTGAAGAGTTGCTGCTTTATTTCGTCCATCTGTTTGTCTACATATTTGATAAATTTATCATAGTGCACTTCACCGGCATCAGTTGGTAGTGGTGTCTAAGTAAGTTTTGATTGTGTTTGCACTTTACTAGAAGTAGCCATTATTAACGTTGTTGTTACTTCGTACTTTGTATGTAAATGCGCCTGAATTTGTAAGATCTTCAAATTTCTTTTCACTTATTACACAGTGATTTAAATAAGGATGCAGAAAAAAGAAGAAAAAAAACACTTCGGTATTACTAGGATTCGAACCACGGACCTTCGGATCTATAGGCAGATGCTCTCGCCACTCTGCTACCAGATAGTTGTAAATTACTGGGAGTAATGTGTAATATAAATTGTCTTTGCATAGGTATATTTTTCGGAGATTATAAAAGGTCAATTTTACTGCTAAGGTTAGTCTTCAAAATTATTTTCACTTATTTCAGAATTAAGTGTTAATTAATCTTCAAAATTATTTTCACTTATTTCAGAATTAAGTGTTAATTAATCTTCAAAATTATTTTCACAGTGATTTTAATAATGTTGCAGAAAAAAGAAGAAAAAAAAACTTTGCTATTACTAGGATGCTAGGATTCGAACCGTGGATCATCGGATCTCTAGGCAGATGTTCTCACCACTCTGCTGTCAGCTCTTTGTAACTGAGTGGGAATTATGTGTTTTATAAATTGTCTTTGCACAGGTATATAAGCGGAGATTATAAAAGGTTAATTTTACTGCAACAATATTGACACACTTCAAAGTTGATCTAAACACTATAAATTAGTAAATTTAGAGCGATTAAGTAACACACGTACGGGTTTCACTTCAGGGACACGTTTAACAATGAGTTGTATGGTTTTTTCGAAATTTTGTATATTTTTGTGGAGCAATTTATGACATGCAGTCTGTTGGAAATAATAATAAGTTATGTTTTATAACACCGAATTGGATCTCGGCAGGTTTATTTTGCTTCACCAATAGTATATGGCCAGAATTTACATTTACTAGTTTTAATTCATACTTTTTAGTAGACTCCGAAATAATAAATGGCTGTTCTTCAATCAACATTCTACTAATTATGGATATTATTTTCCTTTAGCCAGTATGTCGAGACTTGTCAACAGTATTACTGACACACCTGTAACTCATCCAGTTTAATGAAACTAGATAAATTTCCTTATTACCCAAAAAAAAACATTTTTGCCCCATTTGGGGTAATTTACTCCGGTTCCCCGAACGCTGTTCTATATACACTAGAACCAAAAGGTATTACGTACATTGAAAATTGTATAATTTTTTTAAAATTAAAAAAAAAATACCGTACATACAAACAACAAATCAATTTGGGGGGCGCCACTCCGGAAACCATTTATTGAATAACCAACACCTCTGCCACAGGTCTCTTCAAGTAGGTCGCTACGTTTGGAGACTTAGCAAGGGTGCCCGAGGTCATAGGATGAGATTGTCTAGGTCTTGGTGGCGGGTGCCCATCTTTTGCGTTGCAGATCAAGAGATCAATATTTGATTGTTATCTGTGCCGGATTAAGAGAGACTGGCTGAGGGGGACTTTATGACCTCTCTAGCCAGACTCTCGATTCATCGCCTTGTGGGAGGAATTGATTCATACGTTCGTCACTCCTGGTCACACTGACCCCAAGATTCTCACCCACCCCTCATACCTTTTTCCTTCCCGGAACTTCCTCTCACTTCTTTCCTCAAAAAGAACCTTCACACAGCATCCCCTAATATGACGTAGGCTCTGAGGGAAATTATTTTTCTCAAGGCCTCCTATGTGGAGATAAATATAAAATCTACAACAACTACTGGTGTGATAACAGCACATATTAAAGTGTCAAAGTTCTTAGCAAATTTAAAAATATAAATCTGTACTTCCAAGTGATAAATTGTGTGCAAACAATTACCTTAACAGTTATTGTGTGTACTGAACATTGAATTTGGTGAAATCAAGTGACAGGATATTATAAAATCAAAATTGAAGGATTTAATTATCATCGCAGATAATATTTATTGTTACCCACCATGAGTTCTACCTGCAACCAATGTAGTCAGTACCAACGGCTGACTGTATGAAGTGTATAAGTTGCAAAAACCTAATGCATCTCAGTTGTGCCAAAATTACCTCTGCAGTTTATTAGAAGATGTCTGAGGAGAACAAAGAGTCATGGATATGCGCTAAATGTAAAACAGGACAATCACCGCTCTCCAGCAATCTCAACTCTAACGACTCGATAATTCTTCTCAGCGAAATAAAAAAACTCTCCTCACAACTGCACTCGATGAATTCAAAACTGGTTTCTTTTTAACAAACAATCGTTCACAACAGCACAATTGAAGACTATACCAATAAAATTCTGGTACTAGAAGAAAAACTAAAAAAAATGGTCAAACTTGAAGCCGAAGTAATTGAATTAAAAAGATCGTTACATATTTGGACAAAACAAACAACGATAGAGAACAACAGTCGCTCATCAATAACATTGAAATCTTCGGTCTGACCGAAAAGCAAGATGAAAACCTATTTTCCACTCTAACTAAAATTGTGTCAAATGTCGGACTAATTATTAAGGAAGAGGACATTGAATTTATCACCAGAGCCAAACCACGCCAACATCCTGAAGAGCAAATAGCAGCGGCTCCCCGTGACGCCCGCCTTAAGAATGTGGTGGCTAAATTTGTCAACAAAAGGAAGAAGGATGAGCTGCTGGCGGCCATTAAAAAGAAGAAGGGGGTTGACTGTAAGAGCCTAGGTGTTGCAGGAGGTAAATTTTATATAAATGATCACCTTATCAGAAAAAACAAATCACTATTGAGGTCAGCTAAAGACTTCAAAAACTTAAACAATTATGATTTTTTATGGGTGCGAAACTCAAAAATTTATATAAGAAAGAATGTTACCTCTCCTGCTGTCTTTGTCTCAGGTCAAACCTTTTTGAACAATTTAAAATAGAAATTTGTTTTAAATTTTATTATATTTTAGATTTCCAAGTCCCATTATTCTACTTAACTTTACACACCCACAATTCGTCTTACTCAATACACTACAAACACATACATTCATGTCTGCGCAAATTGATAATTAAGCTCACTCAGTGGACTTTAGGCTGATGAGTAAATATCATAATATCCTCATATCGACTAATTACTAATTATTATATTTATTTCAAATCGAAACTGGATAATAATTTTGCACTCACGCAATGCATGACTCTATCGTAATTTTTTATCAAAATGCACGAGGTCTTCGATCCAAAACCAAAGAATTTGATCAAAATGTCCTGATTAACGAATTCGACTTAATCTTAATTAGCGAGACATGGTTAGTTGACAGCATATCCGATGATGAGTTGTTTGATTGCCGGTATAACGTTTACAGAAATGACAGAGATACTACTCTAACGGGTAAACTAAAGGGGGAGGCGTTGCTACAGGTATATAAAAAGAAGTTCGATCACAAAAATCGTGGACTTCAGAAGCCGAGGATATATGGATCTCACTGTTATTAAGACATTCGAAACATCGCATTTCTAATATTCATATTTGTTGCTCTTATTTACCGGGGGTTAGTCCTAAGTTATCCAATGTGCAGCGTTTCTCTATCATCAATAGTCATACAACTGCCATATCTGATTTAACTACTGAATATCCAAATGACATTTTTCTAATAATAGGCGATTACAATATTCCAAACGTGAGCTGGAACTCCACGTGTCAGCCACGTAGTACCGACCTCTGTGCTTCTACCCTCCTTAGTTGTCTTTCGTTCTCGAATTAAACACAGTATAATGCAATTTATAATTCTCACGGACGAATTTTAGATCTTGTGTTTTGTAACACTACAGTCAATGTCTCCGCTGCCGACTCTCCATTGGTAGTTGAACTTAATATTCCTCTCACTACTGTCGCCCCAAAAGCCCAGATAATCAAATTGTTTAATAAAGTTAACTATGGAGTTGTCAATGATGTTCTCAGGAATAGTGATTGGTCTCTTGTACTGAACGCGCAAGACGTTGACACTGCGGTAAAACATTTTTATAGAATCATTGACGCCCTAATAGATGACATGGTTCCAAAGAAAGTAACCAGATCAACTAAATTTCCATCATGGTATTCGGCGGCTTTAATTAAAATAACCAAAGAAAAATTCAAGTTTTTTCGTATCTGGAAACGCTACAAGAATCCATTGGATTATCAATCTTTCTCATTACTCCGCAAAACACAGAAGAAGATTTCTAGTCTTACTCATAGAGCCTATATTGCCCGATTAGAATCTGACATTCAAAATAATGTTAAAAAAATATGGTGTTATGTTCAGACACAAAGAAAATCTCCCACCATACCCGAACACATGACGTATCCTTCCAAAACGGCACACGACAGCAAAGAAGTTACGGACCTTTTTGCTGATTACTTCTCAACGGTCTTTACAAATGAAATTCCAACTCCTGATGTTTATAATATGGTAGATCTTCTTAACAATACATTAATATCCTCAATCAGAATAAATGAAGAAATCACCTTTAAATATCTCTCAAGCATAAATATTATCACACCAATCATTAAGATTGGTGATAAGCATGATGAAAAAAAATTACCGTCCAATTTCCCAACTTCCTATTCTAAGCAAAGTTCTTGAAAAAATAGTTTTTGATCAACTGTACTCTACTATTTCGACAATCATTTCGCCGAATCAGCATTGATTTATGAAAGGTAATTAAGGTGTAACGTTATTATTTTAATGGTAGTTATTCAGTCGGTTCTTGCTCAGAATGAGTATTATTAATTTCGTTGGAACGACAGAACAAATTCAAATTGCCTGGACGTTTCTCCATTGTTTTGGAAAAAAGAGAAAAAACTGTTATAAGGGCGACGTCATGACATAATAATGAATTTGTCGGAAGTTTGATTTGTAAAGAGTTATATTATGAAGTGTGATTTTGAGTTTAATCTCAGCACGAGAAATATTATTATTACTCGTAAATGATTGTGTAAATTTCTCCATCAGCGACTTTGCTTCGTAACAGAGTGGTTGCTTGATGTAGTCCGGGTTTTTGTTCAACAAGCCAGGGAGGCTAGTGCGAACACCTACAAATTGGTGCTGTTAAGAAGTATTGCTTGACGCTCGTGATGAGGGGGAAAACAATCCACCGAGAAAAATAGCCATCGGGATAACTGATCACAGCTTGTTACATAAATGTTTTGGTCGGGCGTGTTTACAGCTTATGACGTTATATAAAACAGCCACGTACAATCCAATATCACCGAGGATAACTTTGATGAAGATTGCAGGCGCTTCTTAAATGGCATTTAAAGTCTAGCGGGCCTTTGTAGATGGACTGGAATCTCGGCTGCTTCATGGTGTCATGGGCTTGCGAAGCGGCAGCTCTGGGGCTCTTCTCCAGCTATCTGGAGCCCTTGTCGCTGAGGTTAGAAGAGGCTTGCGAAGCGGCAGCTCTGGGGCTCTTCTCTAGCTATCTGGAGCCCTTGTCGCTGAGGTTAGAAGAGGTGCGCTATATTAACTATCGCAAGCTACGAATGATCATTTGGAGTGGATTCTACTAAAATAACTGAATTATCTCTCTCCCTCTCTCATTTTTTTGAGTTTACAAAGGTATTTATGTACATTATTTTTTTTGCTTGTCAATAATAACAAGTACATTTAGTTTAATGTGAGTTCTTTTATTTACATCAGATAGTAGCTTTCTTTTTATCCCACGCAGGACCCTGAGATGATGATGAGAGCTCATGCAAACGGAATTTCTCTGCTAACTGAGAAAGGTACGTGTCATTATTGGCGCCCCAAGTTTTAAAGAGGGTGCACGATAAGAGGCTACTATCTGTTATTTACTATCGTTACTATCTGTTATTTACTATAAAATATTTTATATTTTAAGTTATAAAATATATATATATTTTTTTAAATATTTCAATACTTAATCTTTTTTTTTTTTTTTTAAATGGCGTTATATACAAAATTACATCGTGGTCCTCTGCATTCTGCGTGCGAGAATCGCAGAAGATCACCGCTCATCAAATTAAATACGGACGCGTATATTTTGATGACAATTTTTGGTGAGAACATTAGCCCTCATGTGTTAATATTGATTAAAATCTTATGTGACTTGTACATATTTATAGGTAGACGTTTATATATAATTAGCTATATTTGGTTATAGGTATACTTATCTTTCTAATTAGTACTATGCGAATGTTATTAGAATAATACTGGTTTTACATAATTAGGTTTATTAAAAAAAAAAACATTGTTTTTTTAATATTTTTCTTTTTATGCGGTGGCATGAAGGAATACAAAGCCTTCATACTGCTTCATTTATTTATTTTTCTTTTGTGTGACACTTTGCTCACATGTCTTGGAGCTTGGTACCTGCAAGGCATATGCTCGGAGTGAGCACTACATTCTAGTGTACTGATGATAGACTTCATTTATTTATCCTCGTTGGACTAGAATAGGAACATCTCCACAAGAGATGTTTCTCTGATCTTAGTGATCAGTGGCGCCCAAAAAATTAGTTTAGTTTATAATTAAATCTGTTTTATTGTTTAATATACCTAATTAAATGTTAAATCTGACAATCTGTTAATATTAAGTTAAGTAATTAAGTCATTATTGATTAGGAAAATTGTTTTGTCACAAATAAAGGGAAGTACTGCTTCGGCGTGCACCACTATTAAATAATTCCGATCTGGAAATGATACTCTATCTTTAATACAGAAGAGTGTAGTTTTTTTTGTACAGTTTTTGTTAGTCATAAGTCATAAGTATAATTTGTTAATTGTAAATAGTAATATATGCCTAAGTATTTCACTGCTAATACCAGTGCTATGCTGTAATGTTTGGCGTAATAGTGTCGATCACTTGAGTTATGATCGCACACCTATTAACCACAGTGTCAGTCATCTGAAGTACATGATTGAGCACCAATTTATATCTTTGTTTGTCCGAGAAATTTTGACACTTTGCTTACGTAGTAAGTAAAATTTCGATGAAAGCCATTTGGGTTGTTAAATTGGTCTTATTTCTTGAGCAAGCAATGTTCATACGAAGAGTACCTATATGATAGGTATTTCTTGTATTTGTTCTGTTTACAATCAAGATTACTGATGACATTAATATATCTGATAAATAGGTATTTATCAGATATAAATACCTATTTATCAGAAATTACTATAAACACAGTAACCGATAAATACAGTGCTAAGCAGTTGTTGTTATTGTTGTTGTAAATTTAGCAGGCTGACTGACGTTTTTATTCGCCATTATGGACCGGAACGTACAAGGACTAATTGACTCTATTAAAAATGAAATTAAAAAATGCTCAAGTATCAAAGAGGCGAAGCAGAGAATTATCATAGAGCAAGATATATGCCAGTTAGAAGAAATATGGTGCAAGGAAAAACTTCAATTACAGGACAAAATAATTGAGCTACAAAATAAACTGATATTAAATGAAGAAAAACATTCAGAAAAAATTGAAAATTATTTAAAAGAAAAAAGAGAATCAATTAATACAACATATAATAAGTCAACCTTTTCAATACCTTTACCAGAGGCCAAGTACTCACTAATAATTGCAAGTGAAAATACTAATTCAACATCTGATGATATTCGAGATATGATAGTTAAAAAAATTAAAACATCGCAATTGGGTATTGCAGTTAATGGGGTGCAAAAAGCATCAAACAATAAACTAATTATCTCTTGCCCTAATAAAGATCATTCAAAAAAACTTACAGACGAAATAAATACGGTTTTCAAAAACAACCTAACCGCAAAAGAATTAGAAAGAATCCGAAATTATTCATAAGAAACCTACCAGTCAATTTATCAGAAGAAGACATAATGGAATCATTTAAAACACAAAACGATGGAATAAAAATCATAATGGATGAAAATCCAAATAAAAATACCGTTAAATTAGTAAAAATGCTTAAACCAAAAGCACAAAATAATCTTACGAACTACATAATAGAAACCAGTGGAAAATTAAGGAAATATCTTATATCTAAAGAGAAAATAAATATTGGATACTACAGAGTGCGGGTGGAGGACGCAAACCCAATTATGCAATGCTATCATTGCTTGAAATTTGGTCACTCAGCTGTCAACTGCCTAAATAAGGACAAGAATGCCACGTGCCTACACTGCGCCATGGATCATCCTTGGAAAGACTGCCCTAATAAAAACAAAGAAGAAAAATGCAAAAATTGTGATCTCCAAAACAACACATTCAAGTCTACAAACAGTACAAATCATAAAGCAAACAGCAAAAATTGTCCGTATTTAAAAAAAATTATGACTATTGCACAAGGTCGTATAAATTATGAATAGGTATGCACCTACCTTTAATTTCTTAACAATTTTAGCCCTCATGGTTGCTCAAATATTAAAAAATCAATATTTATATGTCTGTATAAAAAGCGCTTGTTTTCTGAAACTTTCTACAATTTTAGTTATAATTTTCTGTAAAACTTTAAACCAAAAAAAAATCATAAAAATATTATTAACATACCATCAAAGTGTTAAAGATTCATCAGAAATATTGAAAAACTATTTAATTATATCTTATTGTAAAATTTTAAAACAAAATCAAAGCACTGTAATTTTAGCCTACTCTCAAAGTGTTAACGATTGTGGAATATTATATACTCAAAACAACATTATAACACTACATACTATGTATCTTATTTATAACATTATCACTAGAAATATATTGCCAGGTTATTCTTCAATATTGTTACCAAAACCATAACAAGTCAACCTTGATATTATTATTTATGAACCATTATTGGAAGTGAATCATGATTGTTCATTATTATTATTGCTGCGAACTTATTTATCCTTTCATTTAAAATCAAATTCAAATTTAACAAATAGTTGTAATAAATGCATGTATCAAAATGAGATGCCAATGCCAGGGAAAAAAATGTATACGAATATTTTAATTATCAAGTACTTTATTCACAAACATTATGTCTTTTAATTATATTGATGATGACAGTGATATAAATTTTTGTAAGGTTAATATGACCTGTGTGAATGGTTCAGAAAACAAAATACAATGAAATGTGAAAATAATAAACTTAATTTTGTGGAACTAAACTTAAGATCAATTTGTAAGTACTGGGACCTATTCCATGTTTATTTTAAAGACTGTTTAAATCACATTGACGTACTCATGCTTTGCGAAACTGCAATTCGTAGTGAACTTGTGAATCTTTATGACATCCCCGGTTTCAATTCGTATCACTATTGCAGAAACCATAAAACTGGTGGAGGCATTTTGTTATTTGTAAAAAATAACCTTTCCTTTTCGCAAATATTTCTGGACACTAAATATTTTGAGAACGTTTTTGGAATATTGACACTTCCAAATAACAACACTTTAAATGTCTTAGTAATATACCGACCCCCAAATCTAAATAAGCAAGCATTTTTGTCAGAAATATCCATGGTGTTTGAAAACAATATTAAATCAAATGAAAGTGTAATATTTTTCGGCGATGTAAATTTAAATTTATTAGATAAAAATGATGCTATCATTATAAATTATGAAAATATCCTCACAAATAACTATTTAAAAAAATGTATAAATAGTGTTACAAGGGAGGTAATAGTTCAAGAGAAAATTATCAGCTCATGTATAGATCACTTTTTTGTCCGATTAAGCGGAAAGTTACCCAATGGAGTAAGCAGTACAATCTCAGCATGCGTGTGTGATTATAACATTGCCGACCACCACACAACAGCTATTAGTATACACTATAACACGGTAGATTATTTCGACTCTAACGATACTTATAATTATTATTTTTAATTGTAAAACTAACGTTTTTTTTTTAAGACAAGATTTTTTATGCATAGCACAAAGGGTAACAATTATTATAAGCAATAATTATCAGCCTGAAACACTCATCCACATTGAAAAATCTTCCGAGAAAAGATACATGACGCCAACGGGACTTGAACCCGTGTCCTCTCGATTGCCGGTCGAATGCTCTGACCACTGAGCTATGGCGGCTTATCTCTTACCCGCCAAATGATTCAATATATGCTAGTGTTTCATTCAACAATTACTGCTTATTATATTTTTTCCACCTGAAAAGGACACGGGTTCAAGTCCCGTTGGCGTCATGTATCTTTTCTCGGAAGATTTTTCAATGTGGATGAGTGTTTCAGGCTGATAATTATTGCTTATAATAATTGATACTTATAATATTCAAATTCTTTCACAAAAAATGATCGATAAACATATTTGTAATTATGATTGGAAATCGCTTCTAAAGGAAACCTGTGATTTATTTAAAAATTAAAAGTTATTTTGACGACTTGTATAAAAACAGCACAATTAAAATAAACAAACAATGTAAAACCCGACCTTATGCTGTAAATGATTGGATATCTAATGATACACTATATAAAATTAAAAAACGAGATTATTTATATAAACGTTGGAAAAATACTCCAACAAACAAACACTATGAAAAAGAATATAAAAGTTTTAGAAATGTTTTAAATAAATTGTTACTAAAATTAAAAACCTCATACTATAATGATAAATTCACAAATCTATTTCAAGACTCAAAAAAGACTTGGGACGAGTGTAATCAAATTTTAGGAAAGAAAGGTAAAAATGATTGTGACCAAATTGCCTCCAAATATCTGATGAAAGATCGGACCAAAGAAAAAGTAACCAAGGATTTTGTTAATTATTTCTCCGACAGCGTCTGCAATATGTTACACAAATGTGATTACAAGACAACTGTTTTTGAACCAGAGGAGATGCCTCAAAGCATGTACCTACCAAGGGCCAAAACTGCTGATATAGAAAGCATTGTGAGGCAACTTAAAAACTCTTCTCCTGGAATTGATAATATCAGACTGTGCGATATTAAAAAACACATAATAATATTAGCTCCAATTATAGCTCATTTTGTAAATAGAATCTTACTTGAAGCCAAAATTCCAGATGACTTAAAATGCAGTATTATCAGACCTATTTATAAAGGAGGTGATCACACTCTACTGGGTAATTATAGGCCAATTAGTATCAGTGGCGGACTAAGCCCGTCAGAGGCCCGGGGCCGCAAAACTGAATGAGGCCCCCCCCCATAGTAAAAGTTGATGTAATTTTACAATATTTTTATTCAAATCACACAGGCCTCTGGTCCTAGGGGCCTCCAAGCACCTCCGTGTTCCCTTTATCAAAACCTAAACAAGGGTTTGAGCGGGGCCGGATCTACGAAATCTAGCGCCCTGTGCAGTAGGTACCGATGGCGCACCCCCCACCCCTACATTTTTATTTTGATTAAAAATTCATTTACCCCAATTTTTATTTTTAATTTAATTTTTTTTTTTACACTAATTTATCAAATAAAATCAAGACATATAAAGGGTGTAACCCTATCTAAAGTTTTCGAATAAATAAGCCACGATCTATGTAATTCTTCTCCATTAGGCAGTTTCTTGTAATAATACTTAGTATTAAATTTACGCTTGTTCGTAATAGGAAAATCAAAACCTTTCAATTGTACAGGACCTTCCTGAACTAATAAACTAATGGAATTTTGAGATAACTTTGGCCAGCATCCGGGATCTTTCAATTCAAGCTCTGAAAACAGAATTAAATTTAAACTGCTATCAGTAACGTTATTTTTATCTTCTAATAATTCGACCGGAGGAATTTGTGCGATAGATATCTGTTTAGATGTGCTCGGGACCATTGTAACGTCATTGCGCGGGACATCATTTTTTATCGGTGCTGGAGAAATCGGAAATAAAAAATTCCCAATGGAAACGAGTTTTTTTATGTCATTATGCTCTTTAATTCTAAGTTTTAGATTCTGCGAGCCTGAAAGTTTTTTTTTTAATTATCGTTCTATTCATTGTAATCCACAATCCACAACCTCTAACAACCAATAGAAATGTAGTTATAAATTAAAAAATCTAATAATATAACCTCAAATTTGTACCTTGCATTTCCATTTCCCCTGTGTTCTGTGTTGAGCGAACAAACACGAACGTATCTATGGTATCAACGGCTTACGAAAGACGCTTACACTGATTATTACTGACTGTAAAATAACAAATCTAATAGAAATTAATTATAGGTACATTTAAGGAACTTCAACTGTCAAAACAATGATGAAACTGTTAACAAGTTGCAACCTTGCAAACCGTGCGATGTTTATGCTAATGGAATTTTGAATTTACTGAAGATTTCATAAGAAAATGGTCTTTAACCACATTCTCCTAGAGACTTAAATCGTGCAAAAGCACTTTGAAAGGCGCCGTCGGTTTGTTTGTTCTGTTGAATAAAAGTACGGCGCTGTGATTGGTTAATGAATTTGGATCGCACTCATTCGTCGTAAAAGACAGTAAAAGATATATGGAAAAATAGATCTTACGTTTAAACTAAATATATGGAATTTGTAAAAAAATTCTGTAACTGACTATAAATTCGTAAATCGTTGAATTTCGTTGAATTAAAACCAGATGCGTGCGCAGTCTGTATCTTTGGAAAGTGTTGCTAGAGCGTAATAATTATTTCGTACTATGGGTAATTTTTAAACGATTCAGGGAATATTATAACAAATTTTTAATACAATATTTATTTTCTCACGGCGCCCCTTCGGAGTTGGCGCCAGGTTTTTTGCACGTTTTTGAACGTATGGCAGATCCGGCGCTGGGTTTGAGGCACCAGGGCTCTTAAAAATTTATTTCCTTTAATTTTTTATTTCCTTTTTTAAAAGATGCATTTGTTAATAATGCTATCATAAAATGTTTTAAGAAAATTCTAAAAATTCACGGAGATACACCGTTTTATATTAAACCGTTTTAAACAGGGTGTATGTTAAATTATTCTTCAGCAAAAATTTGAACGCGTTTTTCTCAAAACTGTGTTTTTAACATATTAGAAAAACTGATAATATATTTCAAATAATGATTAGATAACATATTAGAGACACAAAACAAAATTGTCTCTTTTTTAAGTCATTTTCTAAAAGATGCATTTGTTAATAATCTTTCACCATATATTGAAGGAAATTGGTAAAATTGACGGAGATACAGCATCTTATATGAAACCGTTTTAAACAGTTTGTGTGTTGAATTATCTTGGTTTTTGTGTCTTTTGTTTTTCAACCTTGAAGACAACATATTAGAAAAACCCCGCATTGGGTAGGGTTCCCTAGGGTAAAGGGGCCCCGAGACGAGCATTGTCTAGGGGCCCCGACATGTTAAGGCCGGTCCTGGCAGTGCCCGATTGTCCATAAGGCATTGTAGGCGACTGCTTAGGGGCCCCCACATCGGGTAGGGGCCCCTAGGGTAAAGGGGCCCTGAGACGTGCATTTCTTAGGGGCCACGACATGTTTAGCCCTCCCTGGTAGGGCCATATTGTGCACAAAGAAGTGTAAGCCACTGCCTAAGGGCCACGCATCGGATAGGGGCCCCTATGGTAAAGGGGCCCTGAGACGTGCATTGCCTAGGGGCCCCGACATGTTTAAGTCGGCCCTGCCAGGCAGTGTAGGCCACTGCCTTTGAAAATCCAGTCACTGTAGCCAGAGCCGTATTATCCATAAGACGTGTAGGCAACTGCCTAAATGCCCCGCATCGGATAAGTGCCCAACATGTTTAAGCTAGTCCCGGCAGGGCCGTATTGTCCATAAGGCAGTATAGGGCACTGCCTTTTGAAAATCCAGTAACTATAGCCAGGGCTGTATAATCAAATAAAAAGTTTAGGCAACTGCCTAGTGGCCCCGCATCGGGTAGGGGCCCCTAGGGTAAAGGGGCCACAACATGTTTAAGCCTATCCTTGCAGGGGCGTATTGTCCATAAGGCAGTATAGGGCACTGCCTTTGAAAATTCAGTAACTATAGCCACGGTCATATTATCCATAAGAAGTGTAGGCAACTGCCTTGCGGCCCCTCATGGGGCAGGGGGCCCTAGGGTAAAGGGGCCCGAGACGTGCATTGCCTAGGGGCCCCGACATGTTTAAGCCGGCCCTGGCTGGGCCGTATTGTCCACACAGCAGTGTAGGGGCATCGGCTAGGGGCCCCTGTGGTAAACAACATGTTTAATCCGGCCCTGACTATGACACCAAGCAGGGATTGTTTTATAAAGGGCCCCCTTCCGATTTATTTTTATTTTTATGAACGATGAAAATTTACCATAAAAAATTGAAAATTAAATTCGTCGGCCGCCATTTTTAACTTTTTTTTTTAGATATCAAAATTCCCTTACATGGTGCCACATACACTGGATTTTCAAACTGTTTAAGAATTGGTGAATGCAAATCGGATGTATAGTTTGTTTAACATGTTGTCAACCAGGTTGAAAAATTTCGAGAAAAAGGCATTCAAAGTTTTGCTGAAGGATAATTCAAAACTATTTCAAACGGTTTCACATAAAATGTTGTAATCCGTCAATTTACCGAATTTCTTTTTAAAAAATTGGTGAGAGCATTCTTAAAAAAGTGCATCTTTCAAAAAATGTTTTTTTTTTTTTACTGTGTCCTGGTGCCTTAAAGGCATGTTTAGGATTTGATCAAGGAAACATGGAGGAGTTGGGGGGCCCCCCAGAAGCGGGGCGGACCGCCCCCCCCCGCCCCCCCCCTTAGTCCGCCACTAATTAGTATTTTGCCATCACTTGAAAAAATTTTTAGAAAAATACATTCAGCTGAAATTAATCAAATATTTAGAAGATTTTTCGATTATTGATACCAATCAATATGGCTTCCAAAAAAAGGCACTGAAATGCTACTTCAAAAATTTGCCAGTTTAATAAATAATGAATTGAATAGTAAAAATCATGTATTAGTTTTATTCATAGATTATTCCAAGGCATTTGACACCATTAATCATAGAAAATTATTGCAAATACTAGAAATCATAGGAATAAGAGGAAGACTTCTAAAACTCTTTGAAAATTACTTGAACAACCGATGCAAGAAAATAAAGCTATTGAACACCTTAAGTAAAAAAAGAAGAATTTTAGCAGGCATTCCTCAAGGTTCCATATTAGGTCCAATTTTATATATCATTTATGTATCTTTTATTAAGTACATTTTTAAACATGTAAAATACTTTGTGTACGCGGATGATATTGCATTGGTAATTTCATGCAGTGATCTGCAATTATGTATTAAACTCTTACAAGAAGATTACATTGAACTTTTGAAATGGTCTCATGACTCTGGTTTAATTATAAATGCAAAAAAAACTAAATTGATACACATTAGATCACCCAATGCCAAGGCAAATATTATTACACCTAAAATTAAAACACACACATCAGATTGCTTACATGTCGGTGTCTCTACATTGTGCACATGTGAAAATATTGAACTGGTTAAAGAATATGTTTATTTAGGAGTTATTATTGACTGTTTTTTCAAATGGGATTCACAAATAAATAAAGTCTGTGAACGACTCAGATCTATTGTTAGCAGAATATATAAATTAAAATTCTATGTTCCAATAAGCACACTTCGAATAATTTATTTATCATTAGCTGAATCTATTATAAGGTATGGAATTACAGCCTGGGGACTTTCCTGTAACACAAATGTAAATCATGTTCAATCGGTTCAAAAATCATTAGTTAAATTATTAGCGCATAAAAGTTTATACGAACAAAGACATAATGTTCCGTACTTTTACCAGAATCTCAAAATTCTCTCAGTAAGAGCAATTCTGTGGTATAAAATTATATCTCAGCATATGAATAGCCCTATATACATACATAAACTGGATCACATTTACAATACCCGTTTTACGCTAAATGATGGACTAATTGTACCTAAGCACTTGAACAAATATGGACAAAGAACGCTGGACTACATGATACCAAATTTATTGAATATATTACCTGCTGAAATTAAAAAATGTACAAACGGTAAAACAAATATTATGTTGAAGAATTGGCTCGCCGAAAGAAAAAATTTGTATTAGACACTAGCACAAAAATTGTAACTGCAAAATAAAGTAAAATAAGTTTATTTAAATCCTCTAAGTAAAAGCACCCATTGACAAACTACTAAAAAGTAGTTTATTGGGACTTTTCTTTTTCTGTAAAATATTTTTTATTTTTCCTGTCATATTGTATTTACCTTGTCTTTATTATTACAAATAAAAAAAAAAAAATCATTTATTTTGGAAAATGTAAACCCTAATTTAACTACTTTTGACGGATAGGTATTTCTCCGGAATTTAAAGCCTTGTCTAAAATACTTGACAGATAGGTATTTAGTAATGTAAACCCTACACTGACCACTTTGTACATCAATTTTTATAATTGAATTAAAAAAATAAAAAATAATAGACATATTTAAGTCTAGCTATATTGTTTGTTGTTGAAATGTATTGTTTAAGTTTTTTTAGCTTAAGTCAGACATTTAGTTTAGTATAAATAAAGAGGGGAGAGAGAGAAAAAATTAGGTAATTTTTCTTTGGTACTTTATTTTTTCCATTAATAATATCCATATTTTTTTTTCAAAGATTTCAAAAGTGGGAGCTTGAGTCCTCCGTACCCACAAGTGTTTCTGAGAGATTGACTCCCTTTGTGTGAGTAAGTGTTTTCCAATCTTATTTTGGAGATGAAAAAGTGGAGATTCCATTCTCATTAAAATAAAATAAAAATAAATATGTCTTAAATAGTTATAATAATAAATATAAAATTATAAAATAAAATATATAAACCAATAGGTTGTGTAACTCCAATCTGCGTATTGGTTTTCTTTTTGGGGTTTCCTTGTTATTGTGAGTATATATATATGTATAATTCTTTTGTTTTTTTGATATTCTCTGTGTCATTATCTTTAATGTTTTAATTTTTTTTGCTTCTTATGTACAAGTCCAGGAGTAGAGAGATATTTCATATTGTTTCGGTATAATTTTACTTCACTCTGCGGCGTAAAATTTCTGGGGGAAGCGGGGAATAATGACACGTACCTTTCTCAGTTAGCAGAGAAATTCCGTTTGCATGAGCTCTCATCATCATCTCAGGGTCCTGCGTGGGATAAAAAGAAAGCTACTATCTGATGTAAATAAAAGAACTCACATTAAACTAAATGTACTTGTTATTATTGACAAGCAAAAAACATAATCTACATAAATACCTTTGTAAACTCAAAAAAATGTAGAGAGAGGGAGAGAGATAATTCAGTTATTTTAGTAGAATCCACTCCAAATGATCATTCGTAGCTTGCGATAGTTAATATGGCGCACCTCTTCTAACCTCAGCTACAAGGGCTCCAGATAGCTAGAGAAGAGCCCCAGAGCTGCCGCTTCGCAAGCCTCTTCTAACCTCAGCGACAAGGGCTCCAGATAGCTGGAGAAGAGCCCCAGAGCTGCCGCTTCGCAAGCCCATGACACCATGAAGCAGCCGAGATTCCAGTCCATCCACAAAGGCCCGCTAGACTTTAAATGTCATTTAAGAAGCGCCTGCAATCTTCATCAAAGTTATCCTCGGTGATATTGGATTGTACGTGGCTGTTTTATATAACGTCATAAGCTGTAAACACGCCCGACCAAAACATTTATGTAACAAGCTGTGATCAGTTATCCCGATGGCTATTATTTTCGGTGGATTGTTTTCCAACTCATCACGAGCTTCAAGCAATACTTCTTAACAGCACCAATTTGTAGGTGTTCGCACTAGCCTCCCTGGCTTGTTGAACAAAAACCCGGACTACATCAAGCAACCACTCTGTTACGAAGCAAAGTCGCTGATGGAGAAATTTACACAATCATTTACGAGTAATAATAATATTTCTCGTGCTGAGATTAAACTCAAAATCACACTTCATAATATAACTCTTTACAAATCAAACTTCCGACAAATTCATTATTATGTCATGACGTCGCCCTTATAACAGTTTTTTTCTCTTTTTTCCAAAACAATGGAGAAACGTCCAGGCAATTTGAATTTGTTCTGTCGTTCCAACGAAATTAATCATACTCATTCTGAGCAAGAACCGACTGAATAACTACCATTAAAATAATTACGTTACAGTAGGTCTACAACATCCAACTTCGCTCTTTTCATTAACTTCTTGCATAGCAAGATGGACGATAAGGAGCAAGTCGATGCTATGTATACAGACTTCTCTAAAGCCTTTGACCGCGTAATTCACTCAATTCTTTTGAAAAACTCATCCTACTTGGTATACATGGCGACCTGTTTGGATGGATAAAATCTTACATTAGTAACCGCAATCAGGTTATATTAATCAACGGCGTCTACTCAAAATCTACAGAGGTAATATCTGGTGTTCCACAAGGTTCCCACCTAGGCCCGCTCTTGTTCAACATTTATATAAATGACATTGGATCATGCTTTCAAAATTCGGTATATTGCTTTACGCTGATGACATGAAAATATTCAAAGTGGTGCATTCTCCATCTGACTGTGAAGAATTATAAAGTGACCTGGATAGGCTTTGCAAGTATTGCTAAGTTAACTGCTTAGATATCAACATTTCCAAATGTCACACTATGAAATTCACCAGAAATAAACCTATAATTAAGTACACTTATTCACTCCACAATGAACCTGTCATCTCTAAAAAGGAATGTAAAGATCTTGGGGTTTACCTTGATAGCAAACTTATATTTAATAAGCACATCGACTCAATCATTAACAGGTCGTATAAAATGCTTAATTTTGTTTTTCGTGTCTGTAAAGTATTCAGTAATCCGCGTACAGTAGTAATGTTATATTTTGCATTAGTCAGAAGTACACTGGAACATGCCTCGCCAATTTGGAACCCACAGTACAAACTGTATATTGATAACATTGAAAACATTCAACACAAATTCATAAAATATCTTACCTTTAAATTCAACAATAACTTTGAACGCACATTTGAAACTTTGCAACAAAGGCGAGCAATTGCTGATTTAACATTTATACATAGAATTTTAAATAATAAAATCGACTATACCGAACTTCTTTCCCTAATTAATTTTAACATAGCCTTAAGACGTACACGTCATACAGAATTATTCCACATGCATAATTATAAAACAAATGCAACAACTAATTCGCCAATTAACCGTGCTCTTCATATGTTCAATGTTTGTCTAAATTCTAACATCGACATTTTCTCCGATTCACTTCCCAAATTTAAAAAGAGCATCATGTCAATAATGTAAATTGTTCAAGGCGCATACATACGTACACACATTACCACTTCCCACATCTACAGACGTACTCACACACACACCTACCCACTACGCACATCACCCGGTAATCACTTAATATAAATAATATACTTCAATGAAACATATCATAAGTACCCACCTTGAAATATACTTAATAACTGTAAAAAATTTTCACCACTGTAAATAATGTAGGTACTGTTTGTTTCTTCAATAAATAAATAAATAATAAAACACCAAAAAATTGACGTTAAACAATCGGTAAAGTTGGAATACTAGAGCTATTGAATATAGATTTCAAAGATTTTGTCTTTTTTAACAGGTCCCGTGCCAACAACGACACCTGTATCTACTACTCCAACTCCAACACCTGGTAAGTGCAACATCTAATTGATTAATTTTTGTTTTATTTACAGATATTTATTTTTTTTGTTTGATTTTGAAGAAAAAAAAAACGAAAAAAATAAAAAAAAGTCATCCCAAAAGTCACCGGCGACAAAAATTTCATGTACATTTTTTACTGCAAAAAATGTCAGGAATCACTGGTTGAAGTATGTTAAGTACGTCCCTTAACACCCTGTATACAAAATATGTATAATGGTGAATTTAAGTAAAAATACTGTATTTCTTAGCCCTTCTCACTATGGGGTCCTGTGATGAGATGGACTAAAGTTATAAATATAGTTTTTTTGTATTCTATATCGTTTTTAGTGTCTTCATAAGAGTTTTTTCATTGACCTCTTTTAGTGATATTTTTATTCTTGATTTGTATAAATTAGATTTTTTTTTCTTAGTTTTATGTCTTGGTGAAGGATGTTATGGAGTTTAGTTGCAAAGTATGTGTAGCTTCTTTGTCCGAATGTGGTTTTATAACTTTGAATATTTTTTTATATCATTTTTATTCGACCTAGTGTTGTGCATACACGGTCTAGTAGAGGATTCAGTATTATTGAAAAGCTTCAAGAATACATGTTTGTCATATTTTTTTTTTCTACATTTGGTACGTCAAAGAAAATTTCAATTGAAGGCGTTCTAATGGGTACTTCTTTCAAGATGATCTTTATGATTCCTTTTTGAATCGTATTCTGGTAGCATACGATTATGTGTAGCAGATCCCAATCCTATGATTCAATATTCATTTCAAGAATGACATTACGTGTAGTAGACCTTTTTCATATCCTCTTTATTAACCAGGTTTCTTAGATTTTTAAAGAGGCTTGTGAGTTTTTCATCAAAGGAATACCTTTGAGGTGTAGGTCCCATCTAAGATTTTCATCACTCCGAGATATTTTATGTTTTTCTATAACAGGGCATTTCTTATAAATGTAATACCAACAGTGATGGAGGTAGCAAATATCCTCACCGTCACCATCATCACTCTTGGCTCTTCAACCCCTGGTGGGTCTTGGCCTCCTCAAAAGTCTTCCTCCACTCATCTCGGTTTTGTGGCAGCTCTCTCCAGTTTAGAAGATCCAAGATAGGTATATCTTTGAGGACGTCGTCGCTCCATATTAACCTTTGTCTTCCAGTGTCCTTCTTCAATGTCCAGAATTTTAAATATAATGTCCTCCACTTACAAAGTCGTAACTCTTCCAAGCATAAATACAAACTTTCTAATAAAGTGTGTTTTATCGGAAGCGTCCTGCAGGTAAGTATGTTTCTGTATCTATTTGTAAATAATAAAATTAGATAGAGCTTAAAAATTCAAAATAAATTGTAAAGCGCCCTTGAGGTGATTTTTCACAAAAACGGCACTCTACAAATTATACAAATATTTACGCACCAGCTTTAAATGTCCGGGTTAAATTTTCCCCCAAAAACTAAACCCTTTCACACACTTCCCCAAATGATCATCTAGTCAACCCACGCTATGCAATTGCACTATATAAGTATTATAAATACAAAACAATACAAGAACAACATGTCAACCTACTAGAGACCAAATGGGAATATAATTCACCGACTCCAGATATTTTCAAATCAGAGGGTTCGGCTCTGTGGCATTTCTAATTGAACCAATAAATCCTACTGATCCCCCAACATAAATATTTAAAAAATCTTTTGTAATCCTACATGTATTTAAAATTACTGATTTTTGCATTTTTATATACAAATTCATTGACAAATCTAATATAAAATAATATATTATAATAATTATTATTATAGTGCTTAAAAACTGTCTTAGCTAGTTAAGGTTTAAAGCTGGTGGGAAACCCGTACTATTGTTCAACTGTATACTAATCGGTCAAACCTTTTATTTTCCAGTTGGTGACATATTTTGTGATTACGCCTGCGAAAACATGTGTGACTACTCTCAGGGACCGTGCACCTTCGATCTCCCAGCGGAACCGGAACCTTGTTATTGTAAGTTACAACTTATCACTGAATCTCTACATCTTCTCTACATATTATAAATTAAAGTCTTCCGCGTCGTCTGTCTGTCTGTTCGCGATAAACTCAAAAATTACTAAACGGATTTTCATGCGGTTTTCACCAGTAGATAGAATGCTTCGTGAGAAAGGTATATAATTTATCAAGGATTTGTGCAAATTGGTTGAAACATAACGATAATTGTTAGAAGTGTCGGAAAAAGTCAAGCCGCCTGGTAGCTTACATACATCGAAAACACTGCCTAATCCCTTTGAGATATAACAAAACAATGCATGGTGGGATATTCCTCTTTTATAGATTTACAAAAAAAGTCCGCGATGGCATATATATATCTTGTATGGATAGCTTACTATACCAATTCTATCTTTAAAAAAAATGGTCACCTACAATGCGGTAATTGGAAAGTTATTTAGATGGATACAGTAATAATCCTTAGTAACTTAAAAATGTTAGTATGAGTTACCTCAAGCATTATATGAACATTATTATAATCTTTCGCATTATAAATTAAAGTCTCCACGGCGTCTGTCTGTCTGTCTCTTCGCGATACAGTCAAGGATGGCGGTGGTTATAAAGTTTGGATAACCATCCAGTAGATGGCGTTATGTTAAGTTAGCCACAGCAACGCGTGGCTGGGTCAGCAGTAAATTGTATATTATGCCATTTTGTAAGGGTTGTTAGGAACTTTCTTGGAAGGTAGGAAATAAGGAAGAGTAAGAGTAAGAGTAAGAGTAAGAGTAAGAGTAAGAGTATTCTGATGTAGCAGGCTGATTGATGATGTCCACATATGATTCATATTCCACATAAAATGTTCCAAATTATGCACAGATTGTATGATCACCAACAGCTTTAATTTGAAGTCTTTACGTAAACTGGTAATTTGCACTTGCATTCGAAAATAATAACTTAATCATAATAATACACTGCTTGCTTGTTGAAAGTTATTGCCGCACTTAATTGTCATTAAGAGGGCATTACCAGAGAAAACCGGAAATACGTCATTTTCAAAAAAATTTTTAGACGTATTGACTCTTTTCCACAAAAAATTATAAATGGATTTCGAAAGATTGTTCTTTTATCTAGCATTTGTATGTAATAAATTTTGAGAATTTTTTTAAATTTTAAGTATAATAAGGTTATTCCATAGGTCGTTGGCAGATTTGTTCAATTTTCAAAAAAGTTTTTGTATTATACCACACCCATTTCAAATAATAAATCATGCAGTAAAATAAATCAATACATTATCTAGCAAACATATGTTTTAGAATTTTAATTTTAGTTTCAATAAAATCATTAAAAAATATGTACGTACATGTGTTTCTTGGCGAAAATTGGTCCGTTTGTGTATTTATTTGCGCACTTACAAACTAATATATTTCAGATTTTTTTAACATTCTTATTAAATTTAGACATTATTGAAAAATGATAAATACTTATAATCAAAAAATAACTACAAAAAGTACATTATTTTAATAGTTTTATCATCACGCCTTTCAGAATTTTTGGATGAAGGTATAAATTAAAGCTAATTTGAATTGAAATAAATTCGATATTGAGTTATAATTTAAAAAAGCTGGTACGGAAAATAATTAATCTTTCTCATTGTAACCGCCCTGCACGATCATAAGAACAACTTTCGACGAAATGTTGATTTTCGTCCGCTGGCTGGTTAAACGCTCTTAAGATGAAGCCATAGTAAATAAAGCAAAATCATACAAAATCATATGTTTTTATTTTGAAATTTTGATCGCTAAGTATTAGATGATTAGTTATAGATGCTTCAATTGAATACTGCGTGTAGAACATAGCTTGGACCTTAAAAATATCGGTCATTTTTTGTAGTATTTTAATATGCCTATAAAAAAATAAAGTATTAGGTCCTAAAATAACACTTTCAAGTCCAAACTCTCCTATTTATAAACCCCTTTTCGGATATGGTTTTATTGTATAATGTGGAAAATTCAGTTTATTTTATAATAATCGCAAAAAAATTGATATTTACGCCCGATCTTTCCAAATTTAAATTAAATATGCATTTTCGCGTTGTTATTTTACAATACGGCCGCTAGTAGATGAATTTGGTTTTTCAAAGGGTACCCTATGGCGTCCACCGAAGAACTATTGACCACGCCACACATATTTCGTATCAGTCACGCCCCGGCCGGAGCGGGAGACGTGTGGCTTCGCGTCGCTTGATTTCGTGTTATCAATTTTAAATTTACGTTTTATTACAATAAACAATACGTAAAAAAGGAGTTAATATTTTTTACAGGTTTTTACGAAATCAACCTTAATTTTTTTTTTCTCAAATACCTTTTCCGACCTTTCCAAAAGCTTTTTCTCAAGTATTTTTAAACTCCTCCCTTAAAGGGGCGTGAATTCCGATTTCGATTTTTTCCTGGACTATTGGATCGCCTTAAGTTGGTAGAAGGAAGTATGTAGGTAGGTAGGTGTGGATATAGGAAGTATATAGGATAAGGAACAGGTTAGAAATATTTCCGACAAGGGTACCACTCAACTCAATTAAATGAATGCGCACTATTCTGTTATTCATGTTATTTTTCATAACACCGAATTGGATCTCGGCAGGTTTATTTTGCTTCACCAATACTATATGGCCAGAATTTACATTTACTAGTTTTAATTCACAGTTTTTAGTAGACTCCGAAAAAATAAATTGCTGTTCCTCAATCAACATTCTACTAATTATGGATATTATTTTCCTTTAGCCAGTATGTCGAGACTTGTCAAAAGTATTACTGACACACCTGTAACTCATCCAGTTCAATAGTCCTTCCCGTAGACTCCAAAATAATGAATTGCTGTTCCTCAATCAACATTCTACTAATTATGGATATTATTTTCCTTTAGCCAGTATGTCGAGACTTGTCAACAGTATTACTGACACACCTGTAACTCATCCAGTTCAATATTCCTTCCCGTAGACTCCGAAATAATGAATTGCTGTTCCTCAATCAACATTCTACTAATTATGGATATTATTTTCCTTTAGCCAGTATGTCGAGACTTGTCAACAGTATTACTGACACACCTGTAACTCATCCAGTTCAATATTCCTTCCCGTAGACTCCGAAATAATGAATTGCTGTTCCTCAATCAACATTCTACTAATTATGGATATTATTTTCCTTTAGCCAGTATGTCGAGACTTGTCAAAAGTATTACTGACACACCTGTAACTCATCCAGTTCAATATTCCTTCCCGTAGACTCCGAAATAATGAATTGCTGTTCCTCAATCAACATTCTACTAATTATGGATATTATTTTCCTTTAGCCAGTATGTCGAGACTTGTCAACAGTATTACTGACACACCTGTAACTCATCCAGTTCAATATTCCTTCCCGTAGACTCCGAAATAATGAATTGCTGTTCCTCAATCAACATTCTACTAATTATGGATATTATTTTCCTTTAGCCAGTATGTCGAGACTTGTCAACAGTATTACTGACACACCTGTAACTCATCTAGTTCAATATTCCTTCCCGTAGACTCCGAAATAATGAATTCCTGTTCCTCAATCAAAATTCTACTAATTATGGATATTATTTTCCTTTAGCCAGTATGTCGAGACTTGTCAACTGTATTACTGACACACCTGTAACTCATCCAGTTCAATATTCCTTCCCGTAGACTCCGAAATAATGAATTGCTGTTCCTCAATCAACATTCTACTAATTATGGATATCATTCTCCATTATCCAGAATGTCGAGACTTGTCAACAGAAATCAAAACATTGAATTTTGTGGTGTAAGCCTAAATGACTTTCGGCAGTCAATACGAAATGTGATTTTTTAAAGTCTTTTTAAATCCATCTTTAAACTACTTGTATATGTACTTTTATATTATGTGTACTTTGTCAATGCTCTTCATCTCTGTGTACTCTCCTTTCATTGTCATCTCTCTTTTTTTTATTCGTGTTATTGTTATATTGTTAATGGACTATTTGTCCGTAAATAAATGAACAAATAAAAGTCCCAGTTGCTCCCGTCTGGAGCCAGTGACACTATGGCAACCCCAATTGGGGTATGTTATGAGGATGAAGGTAGTGGAGAGGGGAAGGAGATGGGGAAAAGAAGGTGTGAAAGTACCTGGATATTCAGATCTGTACACCAAACACGGCTAACACCATTTCAAGCAACGTTTCAATTCTGAATGGTGGTCTCACACCAGGACGATACTGAGAGTATCTTCCACTCTGAAACGTGCAGTAAACATACCATACATTATTTTAAATGAATTAATTGTAAAATAACACAAATTATTCAAATAAAATTAATTTGCCCGCGTCGGGATTCGAACCGCGACCTGCAGGTTGCGAGTCAAGAACCTTACCCCTAGACCACACCGGCCCTCATTGAATACTAGTTATTGTCAGCGAATGAATATCGAACAATTATAAATAATTTGTCATTTTTAACAGGTCCAGTGCCAACACCAATGCCAACACTGGCGCCAACACCTGGTAAGTCCAACTTCCAAATAAATAATAGATATTGTTCATGCACGTAGTCACGGTGGGCCAAGGTGGGGCGTTTGCCCCAATTTGGCTGGCCGATGCATGGCCTCAGGGGATTGTCGACCGAGTCGCTTTTTCAAATTTACTTTTAAGTTCCACTCTGGAGGCCTTTAGGAAAAAAAAATCCCACAAGGCCTACGTCATCGTTGGGGATGTGGAGGTTCTTTTTAGGGAAAGGAATGGAAGGAAGTTCTGGAATAAAGAGTGTATAAGAATCTGGGGATCAATGTGTGTAGGAGTGACGGACGTATGAATCCATCCATCCCACTTCAGCGCAAGGCAATCGGTCGAGACAGTCCTGATGGAGAAGTCAAAAGGCCTTCCTCAACTAGTCTCTCTTAGTCCGGCCCGCACTAGGAGAGACGCACACTTCCACCACACCCGCTCCTATGGTGGGCAGACGCATCAGCAGCCATGAACCCTGGCACCCCTACTTAGTTGCCAAACGTAGCGAATCACGTGGGCTGACCTATGAAAGAGTTGTTGGTGTTCTAAGAAATTGCTTTCGCGTTGGCGATATTTATACCTGCCTCCAAAATTGAGAATATATTAGTGTTTTAGAATTGAATCGTTGTATTCCAAAACTGGTCTTAATTTTTTTTTTTTACTTTTGAATAAAACGTTAGAACGATCTTGTAATAACATGATACAATTGTAATTTTCTATTTAAATGATTAATATATATCTAAAAAATGTTTTTTCAAATTATTATATGCCATATTAAAGCAAGATTTAAAAAAAAAAACTAGAAGACTTTTGGAAATAATAACAATGGCATCGAATTCCTTGTGAGAAACCATATACGATGGCATTCAAACCTAATTTTTATCTCAAATTCATTAGGGCGAATATTGGAACTCAAATATAATAAAGAAATGTTTCTTGCAATGATGGAGAACTTAGTAGCAGAAAACCCGACGCGATGGAGAACTCCAGTCCATTTTTAAATATTTTTTTATGAATAATGACCTTCTAACTTAAATAACTGCTTTTTAATTTTTATTTTTAGAGTTATTTTTAATAGTTAAAATAATTGTCAAAGTTTTAATTTTTCAAGATCCCCCGAAAACCACCATATGTATTGTGAATCGTGTGACGTCATCACTCCTGAAAAGTTACTATAGGATCGGGCAATCAGCTGATCAACTGCCGCCATTTTGAATTTCGTTGTTCGAAGTATTCTCCCTAGAAGTAGCATTATTTTTTTTTTGTTCAGTGGTTTTGAATATATTCAATAATAGAGATAAACTAATAAGAGATACCATTTTTTTTAAACATTATTTAGGCCTTATTTTTACATTAACTCCACGCAGGAAGCCCTGAGGAAAATAATTTCCCTCAGGGCCTATGTCATCTGGGATGCTGTGTGGAGGGTCTTTTTGAGGAGAGGAAGGAATGAACATTGGTCTTGAAGAGACCCATGTTGTAGGAAGGAGGAAACAAAGAGGCCGGCAAATCATTCCACAGCCAAGCTGTTGAATACAAGAACGAGTCGAAGAAACGACCTGTTCTCATGTGACAAATGTCAACTGTGTACAAATGTTGGGCACGCGTTTGGCGTGTTTTTCGACTATGCACCGGTGCCGAAGGGATCAATGATGCTAGTTTCTCGGAGCATCTTCCATTGTAATACCGGTAGAACAAGGATAGCATTTCCACCCGATGCCTGTGCTCTAAAGATTGCAATCCGTCTGTTAAGATGGGAGAATTTATCAAACGGACCGACCGTTTCTGCACAGAGTCGAGGGTATTTTTCAGGTATTTTGGAGCTCCAGACCAGAGGTGGCTGCCAAATTCAACCGTGGGGCGCACTTGAGCGCCTAAATAATGTTTGAATAAACACAACAACTAAATCTCTATAGAAAGTATGTGAATAAGCGAAGAAATTAATAAGATCTGTCATAAGCTGTCATAACTACATTCCCATACAATGACTTTACGGTGATGTCACAACACGATGAATAGTGACGTCACCACTAAAAATTTCAATAATGCCAACTTGACGGCGTGTTTTACGACCCGATATAAAATGGACTTTTTAATAATTTTTTAAAAACTCTGCGTTTAATATTATTAAATAAAACTTATATATTCAGAATCAGCGTTTATTGGTATTTATGAACATATAGCTCCGTATTGTTTATACAGATACTAACCGGTCAAAACCATTTATTTTCCAGTTTCTGACATATCTTGTGAACAAGCATGCGAAAACTTATGTGACTACTCTCAGGGACCGTGCCACTTCCACCTCCCATTGGGAGGAGATTGCGATTGTAAGTTGTAACTAACTAACTATGTAGCACTTCTGTAGGTGTACCATTATTTGGCTCATTAAAATTCGTACACGCTATTCTGTTATTCAGGTGATGTTTTGTAATGTTGAATTGGATCTCGACAGGTTTATTTGCTTCATCAATAAATGATTTTTTTAATGTTGTAATCCGTGGTGATATTGTATCTTACGCTGATGATACAACAATAATATTAAATGAAAAATCTTGGTTTGAAACTTTTTTGCGTACGTCTCATCGTGGCTAAAATGAAATGAATATTCTTAAATTATAATAAAATATTTTACCTAACTTATTCATAAAAAAACACTAAAAACAAACCTCCTATAACCTTAAAATTAGAATAAATAATGCTAACTGTAATCAAGTAACATGCTCCTCTTGCTTTGAACTTGAAAAAGTTGAAAAGATCATATATTTGTGTATATTATTGCTACAAATTTAAATTGGTAATCACAAATTAACAATATATAAAAGCCCCGAAAAAGTTAAATAGTTAGAATTAAGATATCTTTGGCTATATAGCATTACAATAAGTTTTTATATCTCCATGTCAAAATTCAAAGGTATGATTTTTTTAATGTTGGCGAAAATTAAAAAAATTATAAGTACATATTTTACAGACTTTGGAAGTACCCAATATTGACAAATTGAAAATAATTTGTTTTTCTCCGGTGTAATCTTCAATCATGTATGGTATAATAGGATGGGGTTGCAGGATGATGTATTTGTAAAACCTTTACAAATAGTTATATTTAATTAAATGAATACAATATTAGCGAAACTCAATCGAAAATCTGTAAACAGATACGGTCACATAGGGGATTTAAACCCTGAACCTTCGCCTTGCCGGGTACAACTCTACCAACTGAGCTTATGTGTCCCTGTCCGATTTGGTTATATTTAACTGTATCATACTTCGATTAAGAACTTCCAACATTATCTTAACGCTTTGGTTTTTTAAGGCAAAGGTCCTGGGTTCGAATCCCAGATGTGACCGTATCTTTTTCCGACTTTTTTATTTTTAGATTCTCGATTGAGTTTCACTAATATTGTCTTCATTTAATTAAATATTATTATTATTATTTTTTTATTTCAATTTTATGAATAAAACCACAAATTGCAATATTTAATTAAATGAAGACAATATAAGCGAAACATAAGCGTCATATATTCTTCTTACACTACTTTCTTTGTTCATTCGCTCTACATCATCTGTACAAACCGTCTTAGGGTCCCTTTCTAAATCTTACTCATTACGCTTACATCTCTCTTGCATTCTTTGCGGATCTCCATATTTTTCAAACGATCATACATGGTTTTACCACACATACACCTCAGTTATCTCATTTCAAGAGCATTCAGTGATTCAGTCTACTTTCATCCTTCCTCTGCCAGTTCCATGCCTCATTGCCATATATCAGAGTTGGTACCAGGACTCCATTGTGGACTGCTAACTTCGCTTCTTTTGACAGTTTTATTAGCGCCAACGGCATTCAGTCCTCCATCAATGGAGTTAACTGCATTTATCCTTCTTTAAATATCTCTATCAGCCTCTAATATACACTATATATACACTTGGGAAATGTACCTATACTACATGACACATTCAAGCGGGGGAGGGGGATCTTCAAAATACCATGCTTGGTCACAATGAGGTTTGGTTTTTATGACGTAGTCAATCTAGAAATCTAAATTTTGACATAAGTTTTATCTTGATAATATTTTTTCCACTTGTAACACAGGCCTGCGACTGTTTTTTTTCTTTGAAAGAAGAGGTAATTCCCGTGTATTTTTGGTTGCTGAATTCGTGAAAATTATCAAAAAAATTCCATCTCGTAAGGTTTTTCCGGAAAACTCAAAATACTGTGGGATTGTCTATCTTAAGGCGCATAATGGGGTTTATTGTCGAAATAAATGTATTTTTTGTTAATTTGAACTTATTATAAGATGTTTATTATATGTTTTATAGACTGAAACAAAACATTCAGTAACTCATGACGATAAAATTAGTCAGCGTTGAATCATATATATCGGGATTTTCCATAGTAAGTATAATGAGAGAATGCCGAAATTCGCAGATTGCCCATTCCCTTCCATGTCCTTTCATTTATTTATTTCTATTCCAACTTTTGTAACGTGCATTTCAAAAATGACTTCAAGAGATTGTATAAATTGTTCTGAGAGTTTTTGCTATATTTGTGGTAAATTTGTGGTGAAAAAACAACAAACAAATATTACTGATTTTGTTAAAAAAGTGTATTTTGCGTATTTGGTGTGAAGATAGGGGACCAGGACAAATCTTGGGCCCCGCACGGAGTTTGTTCAGGGTGTGTTGAAGGACTTAGAATGTGGTCAATAGGTAAAGTTAAATCTTTTCGTGTTGTGTTCCCATGATTTGGAGAAAGCTTCGAAACCACAGCGATGACTGCTACTTTTGTTCGTGCAATGTGCAAGGGTATAGTACCAAAAATAAAAAACAAATTTGTTACCCAAACATGGATTTGGCACTCCGCCTAGTGCCTCACGGACCTGGCATTCCTACACCACGAGCACCCCAAAGCCTAGACCATTTGCCATCATCAGAAAGTGAATCAGAAGAAGAAAGTGAATCAGAAAATTTCTTCAAAATCTGGGATGCTCAGTGAGTTTAAAACTCCATTTTTTGAACTCATATTTGGATTACTTCCCGGAAAATCTTGGTGCAGTTAGTGAAGGTGAGAGGTTTCACCAAGATATCAAGGAAATGGAGTGAAGGTATCAAGATCGATGGGATACAAATATGATGGGCGACTACTGCTGGATGCTGCATAGGGAAACTATAACGTCCCACAAAAGAAAAAGCACAAAACGAAGCTTCGAAACTAAAAAAGCAGATTTTATAAAGACACACAACCGAGATGAGTGAAGGTGAACTCTTGAGGAGGCCAAGACCCACCAGGGGATGTAGAGCCAAGAGTGAAGGTGGTGCTTATAGCACACAATTACTCTACCTTACATTATCTCCACACAGGAGGCTCCGAGGAAAATAATTCCCCTCAGGGCCTATTTTATCTTTGGGGATGTTGTTTGGAGGGTCTTTTGAGAAAAGGAAGGAGAAGATGTTCTGGTTGTTAGATGCCACGTTGGGTGACAGTGTTAGATGTGTTAAAGAATGGCAAAATGGGCCCCCAGGTGGAAGCCAGGGTTAAATACTCACAAAAATGCCCCCTTGGACCTAGCTCAGTTGGCAAGGGGAACATGGACTCCCCCAGGGTCGGGAGATCCACCGCAGCTTGTCCACGAGCGCCAATAATGCCGCCCTCAGAGTGTATCGGTAGGAACTTCTCAACAATTAAAGACGGAATGCCACGTTAAACATGGCGAGTGGGTTATGCTAAGAATTGAACAAGTCTAAGTTAAGGTCTCCCTCTCTCTGGAATTCATCTTCACGGGTACGCGAAAACTAAAGAAATCAGCACATTAAAGAGGTTAAAGTAGGTTAGCTTACGAGGTGATGAAAGTAGGGGTCCCATGTCGTCATCTACGTGGCGAGTGTAGGAAGGCCTTTGTTCGGGGCATCCAGTCAGTTTCCGGCTTGGAGTCCCGCACCGCAGGACGGAAGTTAAACATGCTTCCTCGATTCGGCCCACTTGGCACGAACTCTGAATAACAATTCGAATCTCGTGGTAAAAAGTACCACGCGGTCGACGGGACTGGGTGCTTCGGGCCAAAGCGCAGCGGGGCCCGGCTGGCGAGATGCGCGACCGGTCGTGGGCACGAGGTGGAAACAATGGCGCTCTGGCTAGTGGCGTCCCCCCAAACCGCAGCGCGGCGGAAATTTACAACTCGGAAAACTGCAGTTTGCGCCCTCCGTTGCATGATTTGTGTACTCCGGCACAAATTAAGCAACTTCGTTCACTAAATTCGTATCTTAACATGGTATAGAAAAATATAGGTACGAGGGGTTGGTAAGATTCTGGTCAGTGTCTCCAAGAGCGACGGAAACATGAATCCAGCCCAAGTAAGAGACAAGACCCTGACAAACCTCACCCCATGAACTCAGGCACCCCTCCTAAATCACCAAACGCAGCGAACCACTTGGAGTAACCTATGGCAGAGGTATTGGTTATCCAATAAATGGTTTCCGAGGCAGCGGTACCCACATCCGCCTCCAAAATTTAATTCAACTGAAGTAGGAATAAGCCAAATTTAAAATAAAAATGAATATACATATAAGGAGCATACACTAAAGAAATACCCAAGAAATGTGATGTTGGCGTATTTTAATACCCAAAAGATTTGCTTGTATCATTGCATCATTGTGACTACTGGAACTGTTGAACATTGAATGATTTTAAAGAATTTTGTAATTTTTAACAGGTCCGGTGCCAACAACGTCAATACTGTCAACCACGACAGAAATACCAGAGACACCTCCTCAAAGTACGACACCAACTACTACATCATCTCTAGAACCAAGTAAGTCTAAAATTCCAGTGCATGGATGTTTTATAAATGTTCTATCAAAACAAAACTTGCATTAAACATAAGCTGACAATATTAGATATATTTATTTATCACCCCTTTACATGTTGATAGTATGACAGTTAATTTTGAAACTTTCTCAGGTATTTCGTGATTGTGCAAGTTTTTTATCTTAATGTACTGTCAGGTTTAGAAAAACTTTCTGCTATTTCCGCTTCGCAATTAAAGCTCTATAAATGAAATATTTCTGAACGTAGCTGAATACTAAAAACTCTTTTTGACAGGTTATGAAATAAGCTTTTAAATTTTATTATTACAAATAAATACTAACATTTATAAATATTAAAATTTAGATGTATAATAAACAATTTTGTCACCTCGCTTTTGTACAATTTCATTACTAACTATTGCATTAACTCCTCAATCCAAAGACTACATAAAAGGCTTGGAAATAAATACGGTCAGTTGATATTTTCATATATTCCGTACCTAAATTTATATCCGAAATTTTTAAAATTGTGCTTCACTTTTTATTAATGTTAACCCTAGAGTGGGCGCGTCTTTCCGTAAAACGTCAGTGGGCGCGTGGGGAGCATTTTGCCGCTCATTTTCGTGGACAATTTTAAGAAGGAATAATGCAATTTAATTAATTTCTTTTCTCAGGATTTAAGTAAAACACTAATAAGGTATGACAAATTAACATATTTATTGAACTCTGTTGAAGGAACTTTGGTTTACAATCGAATTTACAAAAATTAACATTTAAATTAACTTTTTTTAGCTATCCTACATTATCCTTCTATAATATTTATTAAAAATGGAAAAAAATAACAATATTAAATATTTTCCAAATCTAGAGGATATGCTTTGGCGAAAAAGTCTTCGTGCAATGTTCATTGCACAGTAATTTTGAGCATCTGCAACACCCTTTTTTCGTGCGCCTATTTTCCTTTGATGGACATATACTGCATTTGCCTTCCTTTTTTGAAGATGATACTTGTTCTATAGGAACAAAGCGAGCAATTTGGTTCCTCAGAGGAATATTTAAGGTATCTACAGAATACCTTGCGGTCATATATGGCTTAACCAGGACCATCGCAATCTCCCGCAAGTACTGTCGGCGTAGCATCAAGTGTTCAGTATAGGCTTTGTAAATTATTTGGCTATTTATACCGGCAATATTCATCATAAAAAAAAACAACCTCATTGGTCACCTGCGAGTCATTTTACCAACAGAATACTCTTCTTCCATTTGGTCCACGACACCAACACCGCCTTTGGTTTCATTATAAAATGTAATCATTTCAGGCTTTGCAGCAGGTCCGGTGTTTTCGTCGATTCTATCATTCTCATGAAAAGTTGATAATAGTAATACTACTTTTTTTGCTTCTTGTCTGGAACATGAGACAGCAAAACTTTCTTCTCACCAAACCCAAACATCGAAGATGGTTTCTTCCTATTTTTAGTGTTCAGAAAACAAGGTGGAATTTAATTTTTACGTAAAGTTCCAACGATGGCCGTTCTATGATCTAGCAACTGATCAGCGAGAGGTATTGAAGTAAAAAAGTTATCCATAGTAATGTTGCGGCCAGTGTTGAGGATATTTTGGGCTAATCTTTATAAAAAATACAAAGATTAGCTAAACCGTAAATAATATAAAGCACAATTTTTACTTGCGTGAGTGGGCGCGCAGTGAGCAAATTGCCGCCGGACGACACCCGATGGTAACAACCTCCTTCTCAAGCGGCTCTACGTGCACTGACGGTGTCCAGTCTTTTGCCACGGGTTGCGAACGAAAGTGGGGGCAGCTACTAAAAAGCGCAAAGTTTATGCGCAGTAGATTTAAGAATTATCAACGTTTTTTTGCAGAGGGCGGCAAAATGCTCATAGCGCGCCCACTCTAGGGTTAAGGAAGAGAAAAAATAATATAAAATTATATTATTGTTTCAATTTCAATTTTTATTCTATAATAATTATGTTTTATGATTGATGTAAAAGCCTTATGGGCGTAAATAAAAATAACAAAAAACTATAGTGCAGAAATGTTGTTCACAATAATGGAGAACTTACTAGCAGAGGATCGAACCAGCAGTCACAGCGAGGGAACCCAACGCAATAGGCCACTAGCATGGATTTCATAACGACTTGTAACAAAATCGTGTGGATAGATTTGTTTTACTAAGATTACGAAAATGTTAGTAAAAATTTTTAATAATACAGTTTTTTTTTTTTTAAATAAATAAATCCATTACTTGGGCTTGTTACGCCACTATATGAAAATGTCCCGTCTCCGATAATGTTCTATTAATTTTGTAAAATTCAACACTGATTTTTTTTTTATATGGTAACACTTTGATTTCGGGCGAATTTTTGAATTTGACATTTAACATTCACTAGATTTATTGTTCGTTCTCTGCGAACTTATCATTTGATTAGACGTTTTGACAGATGTATTGAAGAGAATCCCGTACATTTTATGCCTTCTGTATCTGTTTTTGAGGCGTCAAATTAGAAAATCAAATTTTATAATATTATAATTTACAAGAATGACTATATTACATTGGATTTAGTCATATATAGACGTTGAACATTATATTGATCGTTGATCTCCTGTGCATTCGTGTGGAAAACGTTTTTTTTATGATTTTCGGCTATGTAATTATCGTTTTTTCGCACCCAAAAGTATGTCCCGTCTTTCCGGTTTATAAAACATGCTATTATTGAAATTTTCACAGGGTTTCATAAATACTATTAAAAAAAGCGGAATGTCTTATAAAATTTGCCTAAACCGGAAAAAATTTAAAAAATGTGATGCAAGTGGCCTATTGTTCTTGCAGATACTAACTGGTCAAAACCATTTATTTTCCAGCTTCTGAAATACCTTGTGAAGAAGCATGCGTCAAATTTTGTAACTACTCCCAGGGACCGTGCACCTTCAATCTCCCAGCGGAAGAATACCCTTGTTATTGTAAGTTACAACTTACTAACTATGAGTTACACAATTTCAGAATAGTCAGTTTCGCGCTCAATCCCACTTCTTTTAATTCGTACCTACAATTATCCAAGTATAGATTGAATAACCGCGGTCGCATTATATGTGTTATATAACATTATATATGTCAATAGTAAGGAGTCAAATAGAATACAAATCCACGGTTTGGTCCCCAAATTATGAAGTTCATTCACATGCGATTGAAAGAATCCAAAATAAACGTTTTAGGTATGTAAATTTTAAAATGGGCATTCCTAGTGAATGCCTAAATCACGATAACACTCTTTGTTCATTAAATTTAATGAAATTTCTGACCTCAGAATCATTTCCGATTTAACCTGTTTGTATAAAATCTTTAATTCAATGTTTGATACCCCTGATTTATTATATTTAATCTCTTTTCATACTCCAGGCAAGCCAGTTACAAGACAGTTCCTACCATATTATTGTAGCAATTCTACATCAAGGTCACAATATTACATTCCTATGCGACGGATTCAACAGCTAGGAAACAAATAATGCGATGTTGTTGATACATTTAGTACATCAATTTTAATATATAAGCATACCTAATAATTTATATTTCATAATTTTGGATTTTTTATATTTTGTACCTACATACTGTGTGGGTCAAATTCAAATTCACTTGGGGTGACCTATGGCAGAGGTATTGGTTATCCAATAAATGGTTTCCGAGGCAGCGGTACCCACATCCGCCTCCAAAATTTAATTCACTGGAGTAGAAATAAGCCAATTAAAAAAAAAAAAATATACAAATTAAAAGCATACAATCAAGAAATATCCGAGAAATGTGATGTTGGCGTATTTTGATACTCCAGGCAAGTCAGTTACAAGACAGTACCTACCATATTATTGTAGCAATTCTACATAAACGTCACAATATTACACTACAATGCGACGGATTCAACAGCTAGGAAACAAAACTCCGATTTTGTTGATACATTTTAATATATAAGCATTCCTTATTGAAGTTTTATTCATAAAGTAGGGGAATATTTTGAAAAAGCTATTTAAATTGATTAACAAATTAACAGTATTTTGTCGGCTGAAAGAAAAAAAACTATTTTGGATATTTTATATTTTGTACTTACATACTGTGTGGCTCAAATTCAAATTCACTTGGGGTGACCTATGGCAGAGGTATTGGTTATCCAATAAATGGTTTCCGAGGCAGCGGTACCCACATCCGCCTCCAAAATTTAATTCATTGGAATAAGCCAAATTAAAAAAGAAATGAATATACAAATTAAGAGCATACAATTAAGAAATATCCAAGAAATGTGATGTTGGCGTATTTTGATATCCAAAAGATTTGCATGTATCATTGCATCATTGTGACTACTGGAACTGTTGAATATTGAATGATTTTATAGAATTTTGTAATTTTTCACAGGTCCGGTGCCAACAA
Organism: Limnephilus marmoratus; assembly: GCA_917880885.1. Lineage (NCBI taxonomy): Eukaryota > Metazoa > Arthropoda > Insecta > Trichoptera > Limnephilidae > Limnephilus > Limnephilus marmoratus. Next base: position 60,742,448 of record OU862907.1, read on the forward strand.
CATTAATACTGTCAACCACGACAGAAACACCAGAGACACCTCCACAAAGTACGACACCAACTACCACATCATCTCTAGAACCAAGTAAGTCCAAAATTCCAGTGCATGGATGTTTTATAAATGTTCTATCAAAACAAAACTTGCATTAAAAATAAGCTGACAATTTTAGATATATTTATTTATCACCCTTTTACATGTTGATAGTACGACAATTAATTTTGAAACTTAACCTCCCAGGTATTTTGTGATTGTGCAAGTTTTTTGTCGTAATGAACTGTCAGATTTATCAAAACTTTCTGCTTTTTCCACATCGCAATTAAAGCTCTATAAATGAAATATTTCTGAACGTAGCCGAATAATATAAACTGTTTTTGAAAGGTTATGAAGTAAGCTTTTAAATTGTATTATTACAAATAAATACTAATATTTATAAATATTAAAATTTAGATGTATAATAAACAATTTTGTCACTTCACTTTTGTTCAATTTCATTACTAACTATTGCATTAACTCCCCAATCCAAAGACTACATAATAGGCTTGGAAATAAATACGGTTCGTTAATATTTTCATACCTAAATTTACATGAGATATTTCTAAAATTGTGCTTCATTTGTATCAATGTTAATGAAGAGAAACAATAATTTAAAATTATTTGGTATATTATTGTTTCAATTTAAATTTTTATTCTATTATAATTATGATTTATAATTGATGTAAAAGCCTTATGGGCGTAAATAAAAATAACAAAAAACTATTGTGGAGAAATGTTGTTCACAATAATGGAGAACTTACTAGTAGAGGATCGAACCAGCAGTCACAGCGAGGGAACCCTACGCAATAGGCCACTTGCATGGATTACATAATGACTTGGAAAAAAATCGTGTGGATAGATTTGTTTTACTAAGATTACGAAAATGTTAGTAAAATTTTTTAATAATACAGTTTTTTTTTTTAAATAAATAAATCCATTATTTGGGCTTGTTACGCCACTATATGAAAATGTCCCGTCTCCGATAATGTTCTATTAATTTTGTAAAATTCAACACTGATTTTTTTATATATGGTAACACTTTGATTTCGGGTGAATTTTTGAATTTGACATTTAACATTCACTAGATTTATTGTTCGTTCTCTGCGAACTTATCATTTGATTAGACGTTTTGACAGATGTATTGAAGAGAATCCCGTACATTTTATGCCTTCTGTACCTGTTTTTGAAGCGTCAAATTAGAAAATCAAATTTTATAATATTATAATTTACAAGAATGACTATATTACATTGGATTTAGTCATATATAGACGTTGAACATTATATTGATCGTTGATCTCCTGTGCATTCGTGTGGAAAACGTTTTTTTTATGATTTTCGGCTATGTAATTATCGTTTTTTCGCACCCAAAAGTATGTCCCGTCTTTCCGGTTTATAAAACATGCTATTATTGAAATTTTCACAGGGTTTCATAAATACTATTAAAAAAAGCGGAATGTCTTATAAAATTTGCCTAAACCGGAAAAAATTTAAAAAATGTGATGCAAGTGGCCTATTGTTCTTGCAGATACTAACTGGTCAAAACCATTTATTTTCCAGCTTCTGAAATACCTTGTGAAGAAGCATGCGTCAAATTTTGTAACTACTCCCAGGGACCGTGCACCTTCAATCTCCCAGCGGAAGAATACCCTTGTTATTGTAAGTTACAACTTACTAACTATGAGTTACACAATTTCAGAATAGTCAGTTTCGCGCTCAATCCCACTTCTTTTAATTCGTACCTACAATTATCCAAGTATAGATTGAATAACCGCGGTCGCATTATATGTGTTATATAACATTATATATGTCAATAGTAAGGAGTCAAATAGAATACAAATCCACGGTTTGGTCCCCAAATTATGAAGTTCATTCACATGCGATTGAAAGAATCCAAAATAAACGTTTTAGGTATGTAAATTTTAAAATGGGCATTCCTAGTGAATGCCTAAATCACGATAACACTCTTTGTTCATTAAATTTAATGAAATTTCTGACCTCAGAATCATTTCCGATTTAACCTGTTTGTATAAAATCTTTAATTCAATGTTTGATACCCCTGATTTATTATATTTAATCTCTTTTCATACTCCAGGCAAGCCAGTTACAAGACAGTTCCTACCATATTATTGTAGCAATTCTACATCAAGGTCACAATATTACATTCCTATGCGACGGATTCAACAGCTAGGAAACAAATAATGCGATGTTGTTGATACATTTAGTACATCAATTTTAATATATAAGCATACCTATTGAAGTTTTTTCATCAATTAGGGGAAAATTTTGAAAAAGCTATTTAAATTGACTAACACATTAACAGTATTTTGTCGGCTGAAAGAAAAAAAACTATTTTGGATTTTTTATATTTTGTACCTACATACTGTGTGGGTCAAATTCAAATTCACTTGGGGTGACCTATGGCAGAGGTATTGGTTATCCAATAAATGGTTTCCGAGGCAGCGGTACCCACATCCGCCTCCAAAATTTAATTCACTGGAGTAGAAATAAGCCAATTTAAAAAAAATTAATATACAAATTAAGAGCATACAATCAAGAAATATCCGAGAAATGTGATGTTGGCGTATTTTGATACTCCAGGCAAGTCAGTTACAAGACAGTACCTACCATATTATTGTAGCAATTCTACATAAACGTCACAATATTACACTACAATGCGACGGATTCAACAGCTAGGAAACAAAACTCCGATTTTGTTGATACATTTTAATATATAAGCATTCCTTATTGAAGTTTTATTCATAAAGTAGGGGAATATTTTGAAAAAGCTATTTAAATTGATTAACAAATTAACAGTATTTTGTCGGCTGAAAGAAAAAAAACTATTTTGGATATTTTATATTTTGTACTTACATACTGTGTGGCTCAAATTCAAATTCACTTGGGGTGACCTATGGCAGAGGTATTGGTTATCCAATAAATGGTTTCCGAGGCAGCGGTACCCACATCCGCCTCCAAAATTTAATTCATTGGAATAAGCCAAATTAAAAAAGAAATGAATATACAAATTAAGAGCATACAATTATGAAATATCCAAGAAATGTGATGTTGGCGTATTTTGATATCCAAAAGATTTGCATGTATCATTGCATCATTGTGACTACTGGAACTGTTGAATATTGAATGATTTTATAGAATTTTGTAATTTTTCACAGGTCCGGTGCCAACAACATTAATACTGTCAACCACGACAGAAACACCAGAGACACCTCCACAAAGTACGACACCAACTACCACATCATCTCTAGAACCAAGTAAGTCCAAAATTCCAATGCATGGATGTTTTATAAATGTTCTATCAAAACAAAACTTGCATTAAAAATAAGCTGACAATTTTAGATATATTTATTTATCACCCTTTTACATGTTGATAGTACGACAATTAATTTTGAAACTTAACCTCCCAGGTATTTTGTGATTGTGCAAGTTTTTTGTCGTAATGAACTGTCAGATTTATCAAAACTTTCTGCTTTTTCCACATCGCAATTAAAGCTCTATAAATGAAATATTTCTGAACGTAGCCGAATAATATAAACTGTTTTTGAAAGGTTATGAAGTAAGCTTTTAAATTGTATTATTACAAATAAATACTAATATTTATAAATATTAAAATTTAGATGTATAATAAACAATTTTGTCACTTCACTTTTGTTCAATTTCATTACTAACTATTGCATTAACTCCCCAATCCAAAGACTACATAATAGGCTTGGAAATAAATACGGTTCGTTAATATTTTCATACCTAAATTTACATGAGATATTTCTAAAATTGTGCTTCATTTGTATCAATGTTAATGAAGAGAAACAATAATTTAAAATTATTTGGTATATTATTGTTTCAATTTAAATTTTTATTCTATTATAATTATGATTTATAATTGATGTAAAAGCCTTATGGGCGTAAATAAAAATAACAAAAAACTATTGTGGAGAAATGTTGTTCACAATAATGGAGAACTTACTAGTAGAGGATCGAACCAGCAGTCACAGCGAGGGAACCCTACGCAATAGGCCACTTGCATGGATTACATAATGACTTGGAAAAAAATCGTGTGGATAGATTTGTTTTACTAAGATTACGAAAATGTTAGTAAAATTTTTTAATAATACAGTTTTTTTTTTTAAATAAATAAATCCATTATTTGGGCTTGTTACGCCACTATATGAAAATGTCCCGTCTCCGATAATGTTCTATTAATTTTGTAAAATTCAACACTGATTTTTTTATATATGGTAACACTTTGATTTCGGGTGAATTTTTGAATTTGACATTTAACATTCACTAGATTTATTGTTCGTTCTCTGCGAACTTATCATTTGATTAGACGTTTTGACAGATGTATTGAAGAGAATCCCGTACATTTTATGCCTTCTGTACCTGTTTTTGAAGCGTCAAATTAGAAAATCAAATTTTATAATATTATAATTTACAAGAATGACTATATTACATTGGATTTAGTCATATATAGACGTTGAACATTATATTGATCGTTGATCTCCTGTGCATTCGTGTGGAAAACGTTTTTTTTATGATTTTCGGCTATGTAATTATCGTTTTTTCGCACCCAAAAGTATGTCCCGTCTTTCCGGTTTATAAAACATGCTATTATTGAAATTTTCACAGGGTTTCATAAATACTATTAAAAAAAGCGGAATGTCTTATAAAATTTGCCTAAACCGGAAAAAATTTAAAAAATGTGATGCAAGTGGCCTATTGTTCTTGCAGATACTAACTGGTCAAAACCATTTATTTTCCAGCTTCTGAAATACCTTGTGAAGAAGCATGCGTCAAATTTTGTAACTACTCCCAGGGACCGTGCACCTTCAATCTCCCAGCGGAAGAATACCCTTGTTATTGTAAGTTACAACTTACTAACTATGAGTTACACAATTTCAGAATAGTCAGTTTCGCGCTCAATCCCACTTCTTTTAATTCGTACCTACAATTATCCAAGTATAGATTGAATAACCGCGGTCGCATTATATGTGTTATATAACATTATATATGTCAATAGTAAGGAGTCAAATAGAATACAAATCCACGGTTTGGTCCCCAAATTATGAAGTTCATTCACATGCGATTGAAAGAATCCAAAATAAACGTTTTAGGTATGTAAATTTTAAAATGGGCATTCCTAGTGAATGCCTAAATCACGATAACACTCTTTGTTCATTAAATTTAATGAAATTTCTGACCTCAGAATCATTTCCGATTTAACCTGTTTGTATAAAATCTTTAATTCAATGTTTGATACCCCTGATTTATTATATTTAATCTCTTTTCATACTCCAGGCAAGCCAGTTACAAGACAGTTCCTACCATATTATTGTAGCAATTCTACATCAAGGTCACAATATTACATTCCTATGCGACGGATTCAACAGCTAGGAAACAAATAATGCGATGTTGTTGATACATTTAGTACATCAATTTTAATATATAAGCATACCTATTGAAGTTTTTTCATCAATTAGGGGAAAATTTTGAAAAAGCTATTTAAATTGACTAACACATTAACAGTATTTTGTCGGCTGAAAGAAAAAAAACTATTTTGGATTTTTTATATTTTGTACCTACATACTGTGTGGGTCAAATTCAAATTCACTTGGGGTGACCTATGGCAGAGGTATTGGTTATCCAATAAATGGTTTCCGAGGCAGCGGTACCCACATCCGCCTCCAAAATTTAATTCACTGGAGTAGAAATAAGCCAATTTAAAAAAAATTAATATACAAATTAAGAGCATACAATCAAGAAATATCCGAGAAATGTGATGTTGGCGTATTTTGATACTCCAGGCAAGTCAGTTACAAGACAGTACCTACCATATTATTGTAGCAATTCTACATAAACGTCACAATATTACACTACAATGCGACGGATTCAACAGCTAGGAAACAAAACTCCGATTTTGTTGATACATTTTAATATATAAGCATTCCTTATTGAAGTTTTATTCATAAAGTAGGGGAATATTTTGAAAAAGCTATTTAAATTGATTAACAAATTAACAGTATTTTGTCGGCTGAAAGAAAAAAAACTATTTTGGATATTTTATATTTTGTACTTACATACTGTGTGGCTCAAATTCAAATTCACTTGGGGTGACCTATGGCAGAGGTATTGGTTATCCAATAAATGGTTTCCGAGGCAGCGGTACCCACATCCGCCTCCAAAATTTAATTCATTGGAATAAGCCAAATTAAAAAAGAAATGAATATACAAATTAAGAGCATACAATTATGAAATATCCAAGAAATGTGATGTTGGCGTATTTTGATATCCAAAAGATTTGCATGTATCATTGCATCATTGTGACTACTGGAACTGTTGAATATTGAATGATTTTATAGAATTTTGTAATTTTTCACAGGTCCGGTGCCAACAACATTAATACTGTCAACCACGACAGAAACACCAGAGACACCTCCACAAAGTACGACACCAACTACCACATCATCTCTAGAACCAAGTAAGTCCAAAATTCCAATGCATGGATGTTTTATAAATGTTCTATCAAAACAAAACTTGCATTAAAAATAAGCTGACAATTTTAGATATATTTATTTATCACCCTTTTACATGTTGATAGTACGACAATTAATTTTGAAACTTAACCTCCCAGGTATTTTGTGATTGTGCAAGTTTTTTGTCGTAATGAACTGTCAGATTTATCAAAACTTTCTGCTTTTTCCACATCGCAATTAAAGCTCTATAAATGAAATATTTCTGAACGTAGCCGAATAATATAAACTGTTTTTGAAAGGTTATGAAGTAAGCTTTTAAATTGTATTATTACAAATAAATACTAATATTTATAAATATTAAAATTTAGATGTATAATAAACAATTTTGTCACTTCACTTTTGTTCAATTTCATTACTAACTATTGCATTAACTCCCCAATCCAAAGACTACATAATAGGCTTGGAAATAAATACGGTTCGTTAATATTTTCATATACTCCGTACCTAAATTAACATGAGATATTTCTAAAATTGTGCTTCATTTGTATCAATGTTAATGAAGAGAAACAATAATATAAAATTATTTGGTATATTATTGTTTCAATTTAAATTTTTATTCTATTATAATTATGATTTATAATTGATGTAAAAGCCTTATGGGCGTAAATAAAAATAACAAAAAACTATTGTGGAGAAATGTTGTTTGCAATAATGGAGAACTTATTAGCAGAGGATTGAACCAGTGGCCACAGCGAGGGAACCCAACGCAATAGGCCACTTGCATGGATTTCATAACGACTTGAAAAAAATCGTGTGGATAGATTTGTGTTACTAAGATTACGAAAATGTTAGTAAATTTTTTAAGATGTACAGTTTTTTTTTAAATAAATAATTCCATTATTTGGGCTTGTGGCACCACTACATGAAAATGTCCCGCCTCCGATAATATTCTATTAATTTTGTAAGATTCAACATTGATTTTTTTTTATGTGGTAACACTTTGATTTCAGGTGATTTTTTGAATTTGACATTCACTTGTTTTATTGTTTGTTCTCTTCAAACTTATCATTTGGTTTGACGTTTTGACAGATATTACGAAGAGAACCCCGTACATTTTTAGCCTTCTGTAGGTACCTGTTTTTGAAGTGTAATGGTAATGGTGCTGATTTTAACAAAATCAAATTTTATAATATTATAATTAACAAGAATAACTATATTTAATTGGATTTTTTTTTTTTTTTTTATAATATCGGAGACGGTTTACCTATATATAGTTCCCGAGAGCACTTAGGCCAGAGACCCATTGTACTATCTCCCATTTTACCTCATTCCTTTGACAGTAACCCAGTCCCTTTTATAAAGTTCACCAGGATTGTCATTCGAAATGAAGCTATATCTTCTGGTCCGACAATGTGTCTTCCCAGGTCTCATTTCTTCTCTTCACTCCTCCTGGGTTCCCTGAAGGCCCCACGAGGGAAGAGGGCTTCATCTCTCCTCTCCACTCTTTAGTTCCCCGAAGGCTCCAAGACGGAGAGTCCACCTCCCCTTGATTTCCTAAAGGCCCCACAAGGGAAGAGTCCACTCCACCTTGGTTCCCCAAGGGCCCCAGGAGGGAAGAGAACTTCATCTCTCCTCCTTGGTTCCTCTAAGGCCCCACAGAGGAAGAGTTCACCAAGATGGCCTCATTTCTCCTCTTCACTCCTACATGGTTCCTCAAAGACCCCACATGGGAAGAGGACATTTATCTCTCCACTTCCCTCCTCCTTGGTTCCATGGTTCTCCTTGGTTGGTTCCCCGCGCTGGAAGGGTGCCCTTCCCCTTGGTTCCTTGAAGGCCCCATAAGGGAATAGTTCATGGAGGTGGCCTCAGCTCACCTCTCCACGGTTTCTCCTCTTAGTTCCTCTTACGGCCCCAGGAAGGAAATCCACAGAGGTGGCCTCAGCATTCCTAGGTTCCAAAAAGGCCCATAGTTTTCGAATGGTCCAATTTTTTTTTATCCCACGATATACCAGGGAAATAGAAGGTCCACTCCAGCAGAGCCCTGAGTGCTGGAGTGAGGTCTAAATACTCCGAGATGCGACCTTGTTTTTCGGAGGCACCGTTCGTGACGCTGTTCCCCAGGACATTCATCCTGAGCACGGTAGCTCACACCTTGGCTTGGGATGGCTATTGCAGGTTTGTGTTTTCCACTCCCTGAGCGATGGGTTCGCCACACTCCCTACGCTAATAATTGGATTTAGTCATATATAGACGTTACACATTATATTGATTAATGATCAATAAGATGGATCAAGGAAAAAATGTTTATGAGATGTAATATTTTTGGTATGCCTCGTTGTTCTCCTATGCATTCGTGTGGAAAACGTTATTTTTTGTTATAAAAATTGGTATGTTTATAAAAAAAGACTAAATCCATTGAAGTTTTCAAAAAATCGCCAGGGTTTCACAAATACGATAAAAAACATTCGGAATGTCTTAAAATATTTGCCTAAACCGGAAAAAAATTAAAAATGTGATGCAAGTGGCCTATTGTTCTTGCAGATACTTACTGGTCAAAACCATTTATTTTCCAGCTTCTGAAATATCTTGTGAACAAGCATGCGCAACATTATGTGACTACTCTCAGGGACCGTGCAAATTCGTTCTCCCAGCGGAAGAATACCCTTGTTATTGTAAGTACAACTTACTAACTATGAGTTACACAATTTCAGATTAGTCAGTTTCGCGCTCAATTCCACCTCTTTTAATTCGTGCCTACAATTATCCAAGTATAGATTGAATAACCACGGTCACATTATATATGTTATATAACATTATATTATATGTCACTAGAAAGGAGTCGTTCAGAATACAATTCCACGATTTGGTCCCCTAATTATGAGGTTCATTCACATGCGATTGAAAGAATCCAAAATAAATGTTTAAGATATGTAAATATTAAAATGGGCATTCCTATTGAATGCCAAAATTATGATAACATTCTTTGTTCATTAAATTTAATAAAATTATCTGATCATATTTAATTATCCTATAGATATTTAATATCCGATTTAACCTGTTTGCATAAAATCATTAAATCAATGTTTGATACCCCTGATCTATTATTTGTAATCTTTGTTCATACTCCAGGCAAGTCAGTTACAAGACAGTACTTACCATATTATTGTAGCAATTCTACACCGACGTTACAATATGACACTCCTATGCAACGGATTCAACAGCTAGGAAACAAAACTCCGATGTTGTTGATACATTTAGTACATACATTTTAATATGCAAGGATTACTCATATCTATCCGGAAAAAAGAAAAACTCTTCATACATACAAAAAAAAAACCCTACCAATAGTCAAGTAAAAAACGAATACAAAATATTCCGGAACAAGCTCATTAAAATTATCAAAGACACAAAAGAGAAATATTACAGGGAGAAAATAATCCTCACAAAGGAAAACCCTAAAAAAACATGGAACACTATAAATGAAATAATGAATAAAAATAAGTCTACAATAAATGTCATAAACAATAATGGAACTAATATAAATGCTATCCGTGAACCAAAAATGTGCGCAAATATTTTCAACAAATTTTTCGCTACCGTCGGTCAAAAACTTGCATATAAAATTGATCAAAATTATCAACCTGATGATATTCATGAAGATAAAATAACAAATAACAATCTTTCAATTTTTAAACCGACTACAGAAAAAAATATTGAAAACATAATACAATCACTCAAAAATGGTAGTGCGCCAGGATACGACGGTATAACTACAGAAATCTTGAAAAAATATTGCAATTTCCTAACCAAACCGATTACGCATATAATTAACGTAAGCACTAAATATGGAATATTCCCGTCAAACTACAAAAAGCCATTATAATCCCAGTATATAAATCCGGAGATTCAAAAGAAGTAAACAATTACCGCCCAATATCCTTATTATCCAACATTGCAAAAATACATGAAAAAGTAATAAAAAAAACATATTACTGATTATACAGATAACCAAAAATGTATTAACCCTAGTCAATACGGTTTCAGAGATAAACTTAGTACACAAGACGCAATTGCAGAATTAACTAAGCTTATTTGCAAAACATTAGATAGAGGCAAAAAATGCTTAAGTATATTCATTGACCTCCGTAAAGCTTTTGATAGTGTCTCACATTCAAAATTAATTAATAAACTAAATAATATAGGAATAACTGGCAAAGCTAAATCATGGTTAAAAAGCTATCTCTATCAAAGAACTCAACAGGTAAAAGTAAACAACGAACTAAGTGAAATAGAAAATATAGATTTTGGAATTCCACAAGGAACTGTTTTAGGACCTTTACTATTCATATTATATGTTAATGAACTTTTTGAACTCCCAATCATTGGAAACATTATATCATATGCAGATGATACAGTTATAACTATTGAAGGAAATTCTTGGAATGAGGTCGAAATATTAGCTAATAATGCAATAAATATCATAAAAGTATGGTTTGACGAAAACTTATTGACACTAAATGTCGAGAAAACCCATTTTATACCTTATAACAGGGAATATCTCAAATTAAAATCTAAGCATAAAAATTCACGAAAGAAATTGCCTTCTTAAAATCGCACCCTGTAACTCAAACTGTATATACATTAGTAGTAAAGAAGAAATAAAATATCTTGGAATAATTATCGATAATAACATCAAATGGAAAAGTCAAATGAATTCCACTGTAGACAGAATGAGAAAACTGATCTATATATTTTTTAGATTAAGAAATACTGTATCATTAAAAATACTAAAAGATATTTATTATGGACTTGCGCACTCTGTACTACAATATGGAATCGTGGCTTCGGGGGGTGCATACAAAGCAACCCTTCTCCCATTGGAAACAATTAAAAAAATATTAATAAAAATCATCCTAAAAAAGCCCTATTACTATCCAACTATAAATGTTTTTCAAGATTTTCCGGTTCCCCCACTTAAAAAAAATTATGACAAAATTGCACTATTACAAATACATAAAGATTTATTTAGTAAAAATAATTTACCACAATTAAATATAAGCAAAAGAATAATATCTGTTGGAGGATTAACCGTGCCACTAGTGCGAACCACAACAGCACAGCATCACTATACATTCAAGGGTATAAAATTATTTAATAAATTACCCCTTGATATACGATCGGAAGAAAGCTATGAAAAATATGAAAAAAAAAATATATATATTCTAGTACCACCTCATAAATTTAACTTATCGTATATTATATTTAGAAATATGTATTGCATATTTAGATATATGTTTTTGCCTTTACTTTAAATCATTTATTAACTAACCTATATTTTTATTACTTTTATCTGTATTTCTTATTATATTCATAAAATCACTAATATTTTTTTGTTAAATTACCAATATTTTTTGTTTACAAATGTAATTTTTTTTTAGTTGTCCTCTCCTAAACACAAGCAGCTGATTTATTAGGAGAGTGATTAAAATATTGATGTATATATTATATTGTAAAATAGTAACCTTTGTTATATGGTTCAATAAATAAAATAAAAATATTTACGTACGTTTATATACGTATATTTACGTAAGCGTACGTTTTTGAAGTTTTTTTCATCAAGTAGGGGAATATTTTGATAAAGCTATTTAAATTGACTAACACATTAACAGTATTTTGTCAGCTGAAAGAAAAAAAAAACTATTGTGGATTTTTTATATTTTGTACCTACATACTGTGTGGGTCAAATTCAAATTCACTTGGGGTGACCTATGGCAGAGGTATTGGTTATCCAATAATTGGTTTCCGAGGCAGTGGTACCCACATCCGCCTCCAAAATTTAATTCAACTGAAGTAGGAATAAGCCAAATAAAAAAAAAATGAATATACTAATTAAGAGCATACAATTAAGAAATATCCAAGAAATGTGATGTTGGCGTTTTGATACCCAAAAGATTTGCTTGTATCATTGCATCATTGTGACTACTGGAACTGTTGAATATTGAATGATTTTAAAGAATTTTGTAATTTTTAACAGGTCCGGTACCAACAACGTCAACACTGTCAACCACGACAGAAACACCAGAGACACCTCCTCAAAGTACGACACCAACTACTACATCATCTCTAGAACCAAGTAAGTCCAAAATTCCAGTGCATGGATGTTATATAAATGTTCTATCAAAACAAAACCTGCAAAAATAAGCTGACAATACTAGATATATTTATTTATCACCCTTTTACATGTTGATAGTACGACAGTTAATTTTGAAACTTTCTCAGGTATTTCGTGATTGTGCAAGTTTTTTATCTTAATGTACTGTCAGGTTAAGAAAAACTTTCTGCTATTTCCGCTTCGCAATTAAAGCTCTATAAATGAAATATTTCTGAACGTAGCCAAAAACTAAAAAAATGTTTTTGAAAGGTTATGAAATAAGCTTTTAAATTGCATTATTACAAATAAATACTAAAATTTATAAATATTAAAATTAAGATGTATAATAAACATTTTTGTCACCTCACTTTTTTACAATTTCATAACTAACTTTTGCGTTAACTCCCCAACTCCCCAATCCAAAGACTACGTAGGCTTGGAAATAAACACGGTTCCGTTGATATTTTCATTTATTCCGTATCTAAATTTATATCAGGTTTTCTACAATTCTTCTTCACTTCTATTAATGTTGGAGAAGAAAAAAAGTGACATAAAATTATTTGGTATATTATTGTTTCTATTTCAATTATCATTCTATTATAATTACGTTATTCCCAACATGGAGCAAATGGACACTGAAGAGATGATCTCGAATTGCCGACTCAGCCATTTGGCTGGCGCTCGATCTGGCTCAACCTGTCATCGAGTGTATGAAGTTCCGGCTAAGCTACGTCATCTGTTAGTAGAACAGGAACGGGTATTCGTGGATTGGACGGTGTGCCGTGCAACTAGAACTCAGTTGCTTGTTCTGTTTTGTCCTCTTCCCCAATTAAGGGGTTGGACTTTGGACCTTGTCCCTATATTACATGTAATTTTTCTTTTCAGGTTGATCCTTTTTTTGTATATTATCCTTCATGCTCCCCATTCAGCGCCCGCGCCTCCCCCCGGGACATGATAAGGTTGAAAGAAAGACTGAGCGGCTTCCGATGGTTGTCCGCCCCTCCTCCGGCTACCCGACGCTTTTCTCCCTAGGGTCTTCGTTCAGTCGTCCATTTACTTCTTCTAGGCACCACCGGCTAGCTGGCTAAAGGGCGTCTCCATCGGGTGTCGTAACGTTGGACTAACAGCCTTTTCTCATTCTCCCGGGGACCGCCGGATGCTTTATGTTATGAGCTTTATCTATTATGGTTCTTTTATAGATTCCTCTTGGTTTTGATTATTTGTACATATTATTTTATTATTTGGTCACAGTTGCCTGCAGTCTTGAGTGTGTGGTCTCCCTCCGGCTAATGCTCTACAATTTCTGTTTCCTTCTTTTCATTTTTATGTTTACTAACATTCGTAGTATTAGTTTTTTTATGACCATTGCAATACAGTCTGCAGGCGATCCTACATTTCCGCCACCTAACAAAGTATGTAGGGACATTGAAGGTCTTGATTCGTTCTAAATAATGTAGAGTCATTCACTTAAAAAAATTAGATTCTTGCGAGAGCTCCGAAGGGGCGACCATAAGTCGCCTATACCGGGGCGGGAACAGTGGTGGGTACTTCAATGTGCCGTGTACGAGATTTTATAGGGATTACTGTGTGCTCTAATTGCCAGATGACTGGACATTCATTCAAATTCTGTAAGGAAAAACCAAGATGCGCTCACTGCGCCAAGGAAGGACACGGACGTGAATCGTGCCCAAGCGCTGAAGCCAAGCCGGTATGTGCAACATGCACGAGGTTCGGTAAGGCCGCGGACCACCCGACGGGACACAAGGAATGCCCAGCTTATCAAGCAGCACTATCAAGGGACTTGGCAACCATCGACTATGGCTTTAAATAATTATATAGAAGATGACTGTGAAGTGGACTTTATAAGAACAAACAATTTGAATCAATGGGTAAAAATGAAACGTAAAAGTGAGATAGGAGATTTAATTTGCATCCAAGTTAATATTAGATCAATATGTAAATATTGGGATGTATTACATGTATACTTAAATAGTTGCTGGGAGTTTGTAGACATCTTAATGCTATGCGAAACTTCCATACAAACTGACCTTATTGATTTATATGAGATACCGGGCTGCGTATTTACAAAACCTATACCGATTTAGTCGCGGTAACGACAATTTACATTTTAAATATACCTCTATATTGGTTATTTTTTATCACATTGCAAAAACAAAAAATGTTCTAAAATCTAGATAAAATAATCTTTCTGATGTGTATATTAGAAATTAATAATTTTATTTCTAAATATTTAAACTTTAATATTATTCCCATATATTGTAAATACACCTCTATATTGAAAATTATTATCACTTTGCAAAAACAAAAAAATGTTCTAAAATCTAGATAAAATAATCTTTCCAATGTGTATATTAGAAATTAATAATTTTATTTCTAAATATTTAAACTTTAATATTATTCCCATATATTGTAAATACACCTCTATATTGAAAATTATTATCACTTTGCAAAAACAAAAAAATGTTCTAAAATCTAGATAAAATAATCTTTCCAATGTGTATATTAGAAATTAATAATTTTATTTCTAAATATTTAAATTTTGACATTGAAAATTTAAAGTGACTCAAACGCGTTAGGGATTGTAAATACGCTGCCGGGCTACACATGCTATAACTACTGCCGCACTAACAAGTCAGGTGGGGGTATTCTAATAATATTAATTAATAATATTGTATTGAAACAAAAACAACTAGAATCGTTTTATTTTGAAAATGTATTCGGTGTAATTACTCTTCCAAATAAAGAACGAATTAGTATTTTAGCAATATATCGACCGCCGAATTTTAGCAAACAATCATTTATTGGGGAAATAACATCTGTTTTGACAAGTTTCATAGATCCTCTCGATAATGTTTTGCTCTTTGGGGATGTTAATATAAATTTGATGAATTACCAAGATCCTACTGTAATCTCATATGAAAATATTCTAGCTAGCAATTACTTAATCAAATGTATAGACGGCGTGACGCGTGACTAGAGAAGCAATTGTAGACGGACGCGTTACACGCTCATGCATCGATCACATTTATGTTAGGTACAATAACGGGCATAAACAAGTGGACGCGTTATCAGCGCGCGTATGCGAGATTGCTATAGCAGATCATTACATCGTCGCAGTTAATATTAAATATGACGAGCAAAAGGAACCTTTAAACATTGCGAAAGAGATTATTGTTTTGTCCCAAAAACGTATAGACAGCCAAATACATAAAATAAATTGGAATTCCTTACTTAATGAACAAGACAGTATTACACTGTATCAAAAAATTAAAAACAATTTTATTAACCTATACGAAAGATGCACAGTATCATTCCTGAAAAAACCGAATAAAAGACCAAACAGGATCAAAAATTGGAAAACTACTGATATTTTAGAAAAAATTAAAAAAAGAGATTTGCTATTTCGAAGGTGGAAGAATTCACCAACCAATAAAAATTACGAAAATGAATACAAGGCCTTTCGAAATAATGTTAACAAACTAATTACTAAACAAAAATTATATTTTTTTAAAGATAAATTTAAAACATGTTTCAATAATACTAAAAAAACGTGGGATGAGATAAATAAAATTTTAGGAAGAAAAACTAAAAGCAATTGTGATGAAGTCATCTCGCGATATGTGATAAAAGATCAGACAGTGGAAAGTGTAACAAACCAATATGTGAATTATTTTTCAGATACTATATGTCATATGTTGCACAAGTGTGATTTTAAAGCATCTAATATTGATACAGTAGAATTACCTCATAGTATGTACCTACCTAAAGCAACTATCACGGAGATAACAAATATTGTTAAAAAAATTAAAAACTCAAAATCTGCTGCAATGGATAGTATAAGAATGCACGACATAAAAAGACATATAAATATTTTAGCCCCAATTATTACGCACTTAGTAAATAGACTTATTACCCAAGCAGAAATACCTGATGATCTAAAGTGTGCTATAATTAGACCTATTTACAAAGGTGGAGTACACTCAGAGATAGGAAACTATCGACCTATCAGTATCTTGCCTGCACTTGAAAAAATCTTTGAAAAATATATTTCTTTAAAATTAAACAAATACTCACAGAAATTTTCCATTATAGACAAAAATCAATATGGCTTTCAAAAGAAAAAGAGTACTGAAATATTATTACAGGATTTCTCGAATTATGTAAATAATGAATTAAATAAAAAAATGCATGTTTTAGTATTATTTATCGATAATTCCAAGGCGTTTGACACAATTAACCCGCAAAAATTATTAAATATTCTAGAAGCAATAGGAATCAGAGGAAATCTACTAAATTTGTTTAAAAATTATCTATCTAATAGACATATCTGTGTAAAAATATTTGAAAAACTGAGTGGGAAAAAAAAATGTACGCCGGTGTCCCGCAGGGGTCAATTTTGGGACCCACCCTTTATATAATATTTGTATCAATAATGAGTAAATTTTTCTCACATGTTAAACACTTTGTATATGCTGACGACACGGCACTGATCATATCGGATGAACAATTATATACTGCGATTAAATATATGCAAGAAGACTTTATAACTCTGATTAAATGGTGTCATGACGTAGGATTAATTATAAATACAAAAAAAACAAACCTATGCACATAAGATCTCCACATGCAAAAGTTTCCATCATGCCTGAAATAATTTCTCATAACTTTACCTGCATCCATCAAAATATTGTGCAGCCCTGCTCATGTGAAACGATTGAGCTAGTAAACGAATACGTTTATTTGGGCGTGACTGTTGATTGCTACTTTAAATGGGACATACAAATACACAAAATTTGTAAACGGCTGCGGGCGATAGTGGGTAGAATATACAAATTGAAGTGTTTCGTTCCTGTGAATACCTTAAGAATTATTTACATGTCACTCGCGGAATCAACTTTAAGATATGGATTAACCACTTGGGGACATTCTTGCAAAACAAATTTAAATTACGCACAATCAATACAAAATTCTATCGTTAAATTACTAGTTAAAAAAATATTTTTTCGCAGAGACGAAACATTTCACTTTTGTATCAAAATTTAACAGTTTTGCCGGTGCAGGCCTTATTATGGTATAAAATATTGATTCAGCACATATCTGACTCTGAGTATAAGAGGAAAGTTGAACATGGGCACAATACTAGGTTCACAAAGAATGAAGGCATGCTTGTACCTAAACATAATAATAAATACGGACAGCGAACCCTTGAGTATAATGTGCCTAAAATATATAATATGCTACCTGGTAATATTAAGAAATGCGAATTTCCAAATAGAGTCAGATATTTGCTGAAAACATGGCTACTAGGTAGAAATAATTTGTATTAGACGATTTAGTTTTACTATTAATGTGTAAGTTTATTGTTATTGTATAAATTAAGGTCTAAGTTGTAATCTGTAAAAAGTTGTAATAAAAATCCTGTTGACAAACTACTTAACTGTAGTTTAACGGGATATATTATATGAAATAAAAAAAAATGTAAAAGCCTTATGGGCGTAAATAAAAATAACAAAAAACTAAAGTGGAGAAATGTTGTTTGCAATAATGGAGAACTTATAAGCAGAGGATTGAACCAGTGGCCACAGCGAGGGAACCCTACGCAATAGGCCACTTGCATGGATTTCATAACGACTTGGAAAAAATCGTGTGGATAGATTTGTTTTACTAAGATTACGAAAATGTTAGTAAATTTTTTAAGATGTACAGTTTTTTTTTAAATAAATAAATCCATTATTTGGGCTTGTGACACCACTACATGAAAATGTCCCGCCTCCGATAATATTCTATTAATTTTGTAAGATTCAACACTGATTTATTTTTTTATGTGGTAACACTTTGATTTCAGGTGATTTTTTGAATTTGACATTCACTTGTTTTATTGTTTGTTCTCTTCAAACTTATCATTTGGTTTGACGTTTTGACAGATATTACAAAGAGAACCCCGTACATTTTTAGCCTTCTGTAGGTACCTGTTTTTGAAGTGTAATGGTAATGGTGCTGATTTTAACAAAATAAAATATTATATAATATTATAATTAACAAGAATAACTATATTTAATTGGATTTAGTCATATATAGACGTTACACATTATATTGATTAATGATCAATAAGATGGATCAAGGAAAAAATGTTTATGAGATGTAATATTTTTGGTATGCCTCGTTGTTCTCCTATGCATTCGTGTGCAAAACGTTCTTTTTTGTTATAAAAATTGGTATGTTTATAAAAAAAGACTAAATGGATTGAAGTTTTCAAAAAATCGCCAGGGTTTCAAAAATACGATAAAAAACATTCGGAATGTCTTAAAATATTTGCCTAAACCGGAAAAAAATTTAAAATGTGATGCAAGTGGCCTATTGTTCTTGCAGATACTAACTGGTCAAAACCATTTATTTTCCAGCTTCTGAAATATCTTGTGAACAAGCATGCGCAACATTATGTGACTACTCTCAGGGACCGTGCAAATTCGTTCTCCCAGCGGAAGAATACCCTTGTTATTGTAAGTACAATTTACTAACTATGAGTTACACAATTTCAGATTAGTCAGTTTAGCGCTCAATCCCACCTCTTTTAATTCGTGCCTACAATTATCCAAGTATAGATTGAATAACCACGGTCGCATTATATGTGTTATATAATATTATATATGTCACTAGTAAGGAGTCATATAGAATACAATTCCACGGTTTGGTCCCCAAATTATGAAGTCCATTCGCATACGATTGAAAGAATCCAAAAAAAGTTTAAGATATGTAAATTTTAAAATGGGCATTCCTAGTGAATGCCTAAATTATGATAACATTCTTTGTTCATTAAATTTAATGAAATATCTGATCTCAGAATCATTTCCGATTTAACCTGTTGGTATAAAATCTTCATCATTATCTATTATCAAGTTCAATGTTTGATACCCCTGATTTATTATATGTAATCTCTTTTCATATTCCAGGCAAGTCAGTAACAAGACAGTACTTACCATTTTATTGTAGCAATTCTTCATCAACGTCACAATATTACTCTCCTATGCGATGGATTAAACAGCTAGGAAACGAATACTCCGATGTTGTTGATACATTTAGTACATCAATTTTAATATATAAGCCTACCTTATTGAAGTTTTTTTTATCAAGTAGGGGAATATTTTGATGAAGCTATTTAAATTGACTTTCACCGTTAGTTTGGCAGGCTGAAATATTCGTAAAGAGGAAAAGTAAGACGAAAGGGCGACTCCTGATATCCTAGACATCTCCGTCTCACCCCCCACCATACGAAAGAAGAAGAAAAAAATGCAAATACGCATAAGACCGCTTATTAGTAATAATCCACTTTAAAAGTTTGCCACACAATCAAACTATAGATCTATATATCTATAAATAAAAATGAATCCCCGAAATGTATGTACGCGCATAACTTCCGAACAACTGCACCAAATTGGATAATTCTTTTATTGTTGTATTCGTAATTGTCAGGACAAGATTTGTATAAAACTATTGGTGAGCTCTGGCATTATGAAATTTGTATAAAAAAATTGCAATAGGTGGCACGCGAGCTGTTTTAAAACTGAATGTATCGGGACAGAATGTATGGTATGCGGGGAGGGGGGAGGGGTGAGGGGGAACCCGGGAGAGGGAGAACTCGAAAGGGGGTTCACGGGATGGGTGAAAGGGGGAGTGAAGTGGGGAGAGGGAAGGTTGAGGAGACGGAGTGGGAACGCGAGAGGGAAGGGGACGCAGGAGAGGAAGGGGAGGCGGAAGGGGAAAAGACACGCAGGGAGAAACAATTTTTTATTAAATGGTATAGCAACGCATGCCGGGAACCAGCTAGTGTATATATAAAAATGAAAATATATTTGTTTCTGTCTATGTATGTTATGCATTTCTAAACCATTCATCTGGTTGCGATGAAACTTTGGGGATTTGATGTGCTCATGCCCGTGATGGTTTCTATGTACAATAGTGAGTTACGGCATCATGCAATTATGAATTGCTAACTATTCATTCGATTGCGATGAAATTTTGGGGATTTGATGAGTGCATACCCGCAATGGTTTCTATATACAATAGCTAGCTCTGCCGTCATGAAAATGCGTTAATATACCGTTCATAATCCGATTGCGAGGAAACTTTGGTGAGTTGTTGTGAGCACGCCCGCGAAGGTTTATATATATATTTATATACTGGTGAACTGGCATTATGAAATTTGTATAAAAAAATGTAATAGGTGGCACGCGAGCTGTTTGAAAACTGAATGTATGGAGTGCGAGAGAGGGGTGGGGGAGGGGAACCCAAGCGGAGGGGTAGTGGGAGGGGGGTGGGGTGGAGGGAACTCGGGGGGGGGGGGTTGCGGGACAGGGAAAGCAGGCGAGGTGAGTGGGAAGAAGGCGCGAGAGAGGAAAGGGAATCGTAAACTATTTATACTGCAAACTATGAAATATATCTTTAAAAACGTAAACAAATTCGAAAAAAATGAAAACAGAATCAATATTAGAAATAATAATGTATTCTATACCCCTCAAACACACACAAAACAAATGCAAACTCACAGCAGCTTTATTGGACCTCGTACCTTCAATAGTTTACCAAAACATATTCAAGTTGCAACTAAACTTCCGCATTACATAAAAGAGTTAAAATTATGGCTAAACCATACAGATGTAAAAACTCTATTTATTTAGTTTTTTTTCACTTAATGTTTCTAAAAACTCTATTTATTTAGTTTTATATCACTTTTCTCACAAACTTTACACCTATTATTACAATGTATTACAACAATTAAAATCATGAACTTGCAACCTACAATAATTAACGTCATTACAGCGGCGAGACGTAGGCGTCCCCGGTGCGGGCCAAAACTGTTGGTGGATTACACCAACATTCGCGGCCTGCACACCAATTTAAACTCTGTCCACCACCACCTTTTTTATCAACGCCCAAACCTACTCTTCCTGTCTGAAACTCAGATAGCTGAGCCTGTAGACACCTCCTATCTGGACTGCCCGGGCTTCACCCTCGCAGGCAAGTTCAGACCTAAAGGAGGTGTCTGTCTCTATAGTCAAGCTGACGTCAACTGTGTGCGACTGTTGAATCTGGAAAACTCCAGATTCGACGTAATGTGGGTACGCGTCAATCTTGCCAGTACGGTAAGATTCTACGCGTGTTTATACCGCTCACCGAACCTGAGCGAATCAGACACGTCCGAGCTCTTCAAACACTTAAGCGACACTATTGATGACCTCTTGCCCCGCTACCCTACGGCAGAGTTTGTGGTCCTGGGGGACTTCAATGTTCATAACGAACCTTGGTTGAAGTTCTCAGGATCAACAGACTCGGCTGGACGCCAAGCGGAATCCTTTGCCCTTTGCTACGGATTAGAGCAAATGGTTCAGGAGCCTACAAGGGTTCCTGATGTCCAGACTCACCGTTCCAATCTGTTAGACCTATTTTTAACTACTGTGCCACATGGTTACAGGATTGAAGTCACAGCGCCTTTAGGATCGTCCGACCACTGCCTGGTGACGACATCAATCCCTGTAAACTTCAGACCACCAAACGAGAGACTGAAGAGAAAAGTGTGGCACTATAGGTCAGCAGATTGGTTTGGTCTGCGGGCACATTTTAATGCTTTTCCGTGGTCAGCTGTCTGTTTTCGGACTTCGGATCCCTCAAGATGTGCCCAGGAAATTGGTGAAGTCATCACATCCGCGATGGATGGCTTCATCCAATCTACTGTTAAGGAAACTGGTGTAGGCTCAAAGCCGTGGTTCAGTCGACAATGCGCTGAAGCAGTGCGACGAAAAAACGCGGCTTACCGAGCCTACAACACATCTAGAACATCCGAAGACAGAACAGCTTACAACAAAATGGCAAAGGAAACCAAGAGAATCATAAATAGGTCAAAATTCGAGCACGACCAGCAGATCAGCAGAAAGCTGACTGCATGCCCGCATGGCAACAGGCAATTCTGGTCGCTTGCGGGCTCAATAGGTCGCAATTTCTGCAAATCCAGTCTGCCACCTCTTACCAGACCTGACGGCTCACTAGCAAACACCGCCACCGAAAAGGCTAACTTACTAGGTAAAATGTTTGCGGATAACTCAACCCTCGATGACCAAGGTGCTGTCCCGACGTCGGTTCCTCACTGCGGTTTTCATATGAAAAAGCTGAGGATCCGGCATCGGGAAGTACTCCATGTTTTACGAGGGCTTGATGTTAATAAAGCTAGTGGGCCCGACGGAATACCTGCCCTGGTACTGCAGAGGTGCGCTGCAGAATTAGCTCCAATTTTGACGAAGCTTTTTAAAATGTCCCTGAAGACTGGCTCTGTGCCCTCTGGTTGGAAAAAAGCGGTTATCCATCCTATTCCAAAGAAGGGTGACCGCTCCAACCCGGCCAACTACCGCCCCATAGCGATCACATCAGTTCTGTCTAAGGTGATGGAACGTGTGATCAACGACAAACTGCTCACATACCTCGAGAAGAACAAAATTATTAACGACCGTCAATACGGATTCCGTCGGAACCGCTCGTGCGGTGATCTTCTCGCGTATGTGACGCATGTTTGGGGGCGATGCCTGGAACGTTTCGGTGAGACCCAAACGGTTGCACTGGACATCTCCAAGGCCTTTGACCGGGTTTGGCACCGAGGACTTGTCAACAAACTGCATTCTTACGGACTTCCCGCATCCTTGTGTACGTGGATTGCCGACTTCTTGAGGGGGAGGTCGTTTCAGACGGTAGTCGATGGTTTCACCTCTTCCTCACACTCGATAAATGCTGGCGTCCCGCAGGGATCGGTTCTGTCTCCAACTTTGTTTTTGTTGCACATCAACGACCTTTTGTCATGTGCACCAATTCACTGTTATGCGGACGACAGTACATTGAAGTACCCACCACTGTCCCACCCCGGTATAGGCAACTTATGGTCGCCCCTTCGGAGTTCTCTCAAGAATCTAATTTTTTTGAATAAACGGCTCTACATTTAATGTAACGAATCTAGACCTTCAATGTCCCCTCATACTGTGTTAGGTAGCGGTATGCGGACGCGCCTACAGGACTGTACTGTAATGGTCAATCTCTACAATTCTAAAGCCCATGGAGGTGTCAATGCAAAAGTAGTGAGCCTCATGGACAGTCAAACAAGTTGTTAGTAACATCAACAAAAAATAAAGTAATACAAAATGACAGCAACCGTCATGAGTAATCAGCTCATGACAGCGAAAGACCACACACAATCCGGCGGGCAGCACCGGGCACTGTACATAAAAGAAAAAAGAAACAAAAGAAAAATAATGTATATATATACAGAGTAGAACTGGTGTCACCGCAACCTGACTATCGGCAGTACCCGAGAGAATGAAGAAGGCTAATTGTCCGGCCTCCCGATAACCGGCGGCGTCGTCCTTAAGCCAGCTAGCCGGTGGTGCCTAGACGAAAGTAACTGGAAATCATAGAAGAAGACCCCAGGGAGAAAAGCGTCGGGTCGCCGGAGGCGGGACGGACAGCTTTCAGATGCCGTTCAGCCTTCTCCCCAGCCTCTTCATGTCACGGGGGGTGGCGCGGCAGACAGGTGCAACTCCACCAGTTCCATAAGACCGGCCATGGTCAGTAGGCGGGGACTCGGTCCAGGGTCCAACCCCTTATATGGGGAGAAGGACGGCACAGAACAAACAAGTGAGTTCAGTTCTACGCGGTAATCATAACTAAAAAAAACTAATCACAACTAAATCATAACGGTAATCATAACTAAAAAACTAAAAGAGTAATCATAACTAAAGTGTATGTTACAAAATAACGTAAAAGTGTAAGGCATTAAACCAAGTACCTGAAATCAAAACATGAGAGTTCAATGACGCAGCGCATGAAAAACAAATAAACATGAAAGAAAATATAAATACTGTACATCCTGGGCAATATTGGTCGTAGAGAAGAAGCAAAGAAGAAAGTCCGTGGTAAGTCAGGAACAAGTACACCTGGTGTCAAAATCTATTAATCAGCGACTCTAAGCTCAGGCCATCTCTCAACCCAGATCCTTGTAAACTTCCTCAGGCACTCGAAGTTCGTCTTGTTCGATACCAGATCAGTGTTCCACACTGGTCTGATAGGTACGTCCAAACCATCGAGCATTTCCTCTCTAGCATCCGTCAAGATCTCGCAGTGCCACAGAATGTGCTCGGCCGACTGGTTGGTGGATCCGCATGCGCAGTTGGGGTGGGGGGACAGGGAGAGGGTGTGAAGTCTCCCCCTGAATTCCCCATGCCCGGACAGAAGCTGGGTAATGTGATGATCCAGTCTGAGATAAGCCCCTTCCATTCTGATTTTAACTGATGGGAAGAAGGAGAAGGTCCATCTTCCCAAATTCGATCTATCCCAACGGACCTGCCACTCATGAAGCGACAGATCCCTCATTTCACGAAGCAGCCCAGGGAGAGTCCCCGGCCCGCCCGGTGTCAGAACAACGCCTAGGTGAGTGGCCGGAGTTCCTCTGATTAACTTCTGCTTGGTAAGCACTTCCCTGATTTCCAGATCGATTGGCAAAATGCCAGCCAAAACGGGTAAAGCGTCCGAAGCCACGGTTCTATACGCACCGGAGAGTGCCAGCAAGGGGGTTCGTTGGCCTCGCTTGAGAGCTAAGAGAATGAGCGAGTTGTCCAGGCGGTGTTCCCACACAGAGGCGGCATACGAGACTTGCGCCACGTATACGCACCTATATAGCGTTCGCAGAACCGGATTACGCAATCCCCACTCAGCTGTGGAGAGTCTCCTCAGCTTCAAGAAGAGAGCCTGAGCCTTGCTGGATACTTCTTTGACGTGAGCCAGAAAAGAGGACGATCGATCTAGTGTGACGCCTAAGTATTTCACTGTTTCAAAAAACCGGATGTTAGAATCTCCCATTCTGATGGTAGGATTTCTTTCTCTACTGAGACGGCCCTTCATCAGGAGGCCCTTGGTCTTATGGGGAGCGAAGGTCATCTTGTTTCTTACACCCCAGTCCAGGAACATCTGCAAACCTTCACTGCCTTTGCTCTCCACTTCCTTTCTACTGTCCCCAGCGACCAGATACAACTTATCATCAGCGTAGTCGACAGCGATACATCCTTCAGGCAAGGGTAACCTGGAGGAGTCATCAAAGGAGATGTTCCACAAGTCAGGTCCAAGGATGGAGCCCTGCGGGCATCCCATGTCTGCTTCCCTCTGGATACAAAAGTCACCGAAACTGATCGTAATGGTACGATCAGAAAGGTAGTCATCGATGGCTTTGAACAATAAGTTGGAACACTGCCTGTTTTTCACCTTTGTACGTATCATTGCCCACCACGCATGATCGAAGGCACCAGTGATGTCGAGGAAGATTGCAACTACATACCTCTTTGGGCAAGCCTTCACCCATTCAAGCGCATACGACAGGGCGTGCACCGTGGATCTACCGGGGACGAAGCCGAACTGCAGGTCACTGGCCGGAGACAGGGTTTGTCGGAGTCGCTGCCTAATCAATTTTTCAAGGATCTTGCCTAAAACGGGAAGAAGGGTAATCGGCCGGTAGGCCTTGATGTCCGTTAGTGGTTTTCCGTTCCCCTTTGGTATAATCCGGAGCACGCCGCGCTTCCACTCAGATGGGAAAACTCCCCTCCTCAAGCACGTGTCCATCACCTGGAAGAGCTCCTCCTTGGCGTGGACCCAGACTTGCTTCGCAATTACGCCATTGAGCCTATCATGCCCTGGTGCCTTCTTAGGACCCAAACCCTTAATTATCACTTCAATTTCCGCTTTAGTGACTCGAATGAAGTTATCCTCTTGGGCGAGGTCTCTCGGTGGCAGCCGTGACAGATTTCTGATCTGTTTATGGTGGTCACTTTCCCCAACTACTGACTCTACAGGAACTAACTCACCCAAAAGTGTTTTGAGGGTAGAGGCCACATCCACCGTCTCAGCGTTCCTCCCATCTGTGATCCCAATTACGGTTGACAAGTACCGGTCAGAGCCTTTATCGGATTTTCCAATTGCGCTGTGGATTTCCCACGGGTTGGCGTTACCCACGTCTTTAACCCAATTACGCCAAGCAGCTCGTTTCGCTAGGAGAACGGCCCGTTTAAAGGCCGACCTGGCAGACCTCAGGCTCGCCTGAAGAGCAACTGTCTCCTCCTCCGTGCAGTTGCCACTCCTGGACAACCCAAGTGCCCTGTAGGCCCTCTTAAAGGCCCTCTTGAGCGAAGTCAGCTCAGAAGACCACCACGGCGTTCTAATACTCGTCTTCGGGTTTGATCTTCCCAAAGACGAGTTGGCAGCAGATACAACCGCCCTATTGAAAAAATTCCTCAAATTATCCGGATCCGTAGCAGCTACGTGGTGAAAGTCCCTTAACGTATCTCGTAGCGCTTCCCCAAAGTGATCCCAATTCGCCCTAGTGGTGTTGAAGTTCCAGGAGGATCTTGGAGCTTCAGTTTTATTAACACCAACCGTAAAAGTTATCCGTCTATGATCCGAATTAATAGCGCACTCATGGACTACCCACTTTGAGATCCTGGTCGCAAAAGACCCAGAGCAGAGAGTTAGGTCGATATTGCTCTCACCATGTATGTTCGAAAATGTGCAAAATGAACTCTGTTCATTAACGATGCAAAGACCTTGCGCCGCAATAAGGTCCTCAACGGCGTCTGATCGTTCCGTTCTACAGTCACTAGTGTCGAACCATAATGGTGAGCGTGCATTAAAGTCACCTCCGATAATTATATTACGGCCTTTAAGCGCGTTGAGCGCGCGCGTCAGACTCAGGATGTGGGGTCCTACCGGATTCCCAAATTTAAAATAAACTGAGATCAAGAAGATCTCAGTGTCGCCAAATCTAATACATACACAGGTTTGGTATTCATCAGAAAGACCAGCCAGAAGGAGGGGGCTGGCCAATGAAGTATTGACCAGGACACCCGCCCCTGGAGAGCGGCCAACTTCGAGTATCGCACCCGGAAAATTAATAGGGGTCTTACCTTCCCAGGTGTACTGCTCCTGAATAAGCAAAATGTCAATTTTGAGGTCAGACATGACCTTCAGTATTTCCAGTGTGGCCATTCGGGATCGCTGAAGGTTGACCTGACCTAGGGAGAGGGGATTAAGAGGAGCCATAATCAGTCATGCGGAAGGCTGACTCCACCGCAGCCAATTGGGCCGGACAGTTTCTATCACCCGTCGGATGATCTGCCGGCTTCTTGAAGCGAGAACAGGTGGCGCAGACAGCGGGCTGTGCCTTCCTGGGGCAGTCATCAAAGCCATGACCCACAGCGGCGCAGTGGCGGCAGGTTTCTTTATCCTGAGAGCAGTTCTTAGAAATATGCCCGTACAGGTGGCATTTGAAGCACCTAGTGGCGCCAGTGTAGTCACGAGTCCGACACGCGTGCCACCCAAGGTAGCACAGCCCGCTGTCGATGAGAACTTTTCTGGCAGCCGGGTGGCACGTCAGCACCATGTTCATTGTTGGACCATCGCGTTTCCCAAAGAGGGAAACTCTCCTCATGGTACGTAGGTGATCATCGAGAGACAGAGTGGTTTGTCCTTCCAGGTTGAGCTTGTATATGTCAGTGAAAAGGGCCTGGTCAGCTGAGGGCTCTCCTTTTGGGACATTGTACACTACGATCTTCGGTAGACGTCCAAGGGGATTCACAACTTTCAATCCACAGGCTGCAAGCTTGGTGCTTGCCTTCAAAATATTGTCGAGGTCCTTCTTGCCTTTGGCCTGTAAGGCCATGCCAGCACCCTTAATTTTCCATGCTCGTACAATTTGAAAGTCGTCCGTCCTAGGGTTGATAAGTCTCTCCATATCTTTCTGAGTAGTTTCGGAGGTTTTCCCCTCTGGAACTTCCGGGTAAACAAGCACCGTAAGAGGCTTGGGTGGCAGAGGTCGCTCTAAACCGTTCACAACAACTTTCTTAGATGATGGCAAGCCTGCCGCTGCCGAAGCATACGACAGAGGGGCAGCGCTCAGGGTAGGGCGTGTCTTGATCGCCGTATCAAGTTTTTGGGACATAGATGCCTGAATGTTCAAAACTTGTTCGATGGTATTGCTCCTGGTCGTCAAAGTGTTGATCTCCAACATTAGGTGAGTGATATCCGACATAAGGTCGTCAATCAACTGATTAAGAGAGTTCTTGTCCGCTTTATTAAGCTTGTTCGAGCCAGCGGTGATGATGCATCTGATGCGGTGGCATTTCTCGATAGCGGGTATAGCCTTTCGGGTCGATTCTGCAAGCACCTGTTGGCTGTTAGGGGAGTCACTAATACGTGCCCTTTTTTTGTTACCGGCTATCGTTACGACGACAGTACCGTTCATGATAGCTTTTTGTTTGACAAGCCCCCAAAGGGCTCACAAACTCCAACAGCTCGTAGGGCTTTGAAGCAAAGAATGGACGGCTACCTCGAGAGTGTTTTCTCTTGGGGTAAAAATAATCTCGTTGAATTTAATGTTTCAAAGACCCAATCTTGTCTGATTACGTCCAAAAGGGATCGAAATGAAAATCTAGTCTCTTTCAACGGAAGCAATCTTCCGAACAGGCCCTCCATTGATATGCTTGGTGTAACCCTAAGTGACCAGCTCAGGTATGGGGGCTCCATCGAAGCCAGAGTAAAGCTAGCCTCCCAAAAACTGGGCGTACTGTACAGGGCCCGCAGATACTTTAATAGTACACAACTGCTAACCCTGTACAAATCGCAAGTGCGCCCCACGGTTGAATTTGGCAGCCACCTCTGGTCTGGAGTTCCAAAATACCTGAAAAATACCCTCGACTCTGTGCAGAAACGGGCGGTCCGTTTGATAGATTCTCCCATCTTAACAGACGGATTGCAATCTTTAGAGCACAGGCGTCGGGTGGGAATGCTATCCTTGTTCTACCGGTATTACAATGGAAGATGCTCCGAGGAACTAGCATCATTGATCCCTTCGGCAACGGTGCATAGTCGGGAAACACGCCAAACGCGTGCCCAACATTTGTACACAGTTGACATTTGTCACATGAGAACGGGTCGTTTCTTCGACTCATTCTTGTGTTCAACAGCTCGACTGTGGAATGATTTGCCGGCCTCTGTGTTTCCTCCTTCCTACAACATGGGTCTCTTCAAGACCAATGTTCATTCCTTCCTCTCCTCAAAAAGACCCTCCACACAGCATCCCAGATGACATAGGCCCTGAGGGAAATTATTTTCCTCAGGGCCTCCTGTGTGGAGTTAATGTAAAAAAAAAAATATCATTTATTACACTTTACACTTATTTAACCGTATACACTTTTTGTACAAACTGTTTAAACAAATTTTGTTTTTGCTTTATATACCACTGTTTGTTTTTTTCTAGGTACTTAATATTACTTATTTTAACTATATTACCCACGCACAGGCTGCGCCTTAGTGGGTTCCCATGTTATTGTTTTAAAATATGTAAATATAAATTGTAAAATATGGGAAAAATAAAGGAATTAAAAAAAAAAAAAAAAAAGGGATCGGGTCGAATGGGAAAGAACACGCAGGTAGAAACAATTTATTTATTAAGTGGCATAGAAACGCATGCCGGGAACTCACTGGTTGCTTATAAACTAACCTATATTTAAATCGGTTGAAATTCTAGAGCTATTGAATGCCGAACCAACTGAAAGATTTTATCATTTTTTACAGGTCCTGTGCCAACATCGCCAATACTACCACCTCGACCAACTCCATCAACTCCGTCAACTCCATCAACACGGGTTCCAACTTTTCCGACATTGACAATTTTCCGTAAGTCTAACTTCCGAATGAATTGGTATTCTTAAATTTTATTTGAAAAACTTTTTAAAGACTTTGGAAGGTTATACCCATACACACTCAAACTGGGCGAAAGTCAAAACAAAAGCCGCCCGCAGGGCCTGGTAACCAAAGCTGCGAAGCGGGTTTTTAACTGCTAGTAATACATTTATATTTAAATATATATTAAAACAACTTTCAATCGTTTTATAGAAAACAAAACATGAACCTACCAGTTAATAATGCAGAAAACGTTTAATTAGTATGTCCGTTTTGTATGACGTGCAAAACATCGTAAGCTTTGAAGCAAAGAATGGACGGTTACCTCGAGAGTGTTTTCTCTTGGGGTAAGAATAACCTCGTCGAATTATGTTTGATAATCTAGTGAGAAATGAAAATCTAGTCTCCTTCAACGGAAGCAACCTTCCGAACAGGACCTCCATCGATATGCTTGGTGTAACTCTAAGTGACCAGCTCAGGTACGGGGGCTCCATCGAAACCAGAGTAAAGTTAGCCTCTCAGAAACTGGGCGTACTGTACAGGGCCCGCAGATACTTTAATAGTACCCAACTGCTAACACTGTACAAATTGCAAGTGCGCCCCACGGTTGAATTTGGCAGTCACCTCTGGTCTGGAGCTCCAAAATACCTAAAAAAAACCCTTGACTCTGTGCAGAAACGGGCGGTCCGTTTGATAGATTCTCCTATCTTAACAGAAGGACTGCAATCTTTAGAGAATAGGCGTCAGGTGGGAATGCTGTCCTTGTTCTACCGGTATTACAATGGAAGATGCTCCGAGGAACTAGCATCATTGATCCCCTCAGCACCGGTGCATAGTCGGGAAACACGCCAAACACGCGTCAAACATTTTTACACGGTTGAAATTACTCACATGAGAACGGGTCGTTTCTATGACTCGTTCTTAAGTTCAACGGCTCGGCTGTGGAACGATTTGCCGGCCTCTATGTTTCCTCCCTCCTACAACATGGGTCTCTTCAAGACCCATGTTCACTCCTTCCTTTCCTCAAAAAGACCCTCCACACAGCATCTACAAAGATGACATAGGCCCTGAGGGAAATTACTTTCCTCAGGGCCTCTTGTGTGGAGTTAATGTAAAAAAAGCGACAAAGATTAACAGATGCATTGCGTAACAGCCGGTCAAAACATCGTAACCGCCATTTATCCCCAAAGCAGCGCAAATTTAACTATTTCCATTATGATAAAAATAAATAAATACATATATTACCTACTTAAACATTAGAACAAAAAAATCATATCTTATAAAATTATATTTTTGTCGGTTACGATCTTTTGGGTCGATATTATGACGTTCATTAGGAACTTTGATATGGATATTGCTCAGACAATGAGAATTAGAAGCATATCATGAATAATTTTGTGTAAACATACTGAGTCAGCAAATTGTCTTCTTTTTTCCAGAAGACAATTTACTTGCAATGATGGAGAACTTACTAGCAAAATATTGAACATGCAGCGCCAGCGTGGGTTTCTGACGCATCTGTTCATAAAGATACTAACCCATTTCTTTTACAGCTTTTGACGAAGTTTGTGCAAGCATGTGCGAGGAATCTTGCAACTACGCTGATGGAAGGTCTTGCCTCTTCCACATCGACGGGCAAGGGCAACATTGTTTGTGTAAGTTACAACTAACTAACAGTATGACCATTCTGAAGGGGTACTACTCGATTTATTCAAATTCATACACACTGTGCTGTTATTCAGGTGACAACCCTTTATCAACCTAAATCCACGCCTTCCACGGGCTTCTCCGATTTCAAAATTTTTATTTTTATTTATTAAATAGGTACAATCGACACAAATAAGATAATTGATATGTCAACTGGAGCGCTTTTTTCCACAACATGGCACTATTTAAAATACCTCGGATTGCTTTGCTGCCAATTTTGACA
Organism: Limnephilus marmoratus; assembly: GCA_917880885.1. Taxonomy (NCBI): domain Eukaryota; kingdom Metazoa; phylum Arthropoda; class Insecta; order Trichoptera; family Limnephilidae; genus Limnephilus; species Limnephilus marmoratus. The sequence goes on from OU862907.1 coordinate 60,774,828, forward strand.
ATTTACCTTATTTGTAAATAATTAAGTAGTTTACGATTTTATAATATTTTTTTTTATAAATCCAACGAATATGTGATAATTGACTAAAGATAGGTGAATTCATTGGCTATATACTTAGAACTATAGTCAGTTTGTTTGTCTCCATATTAAAATTCGGAGGTATGATTTTTTTTAATGTAGGCTGAAAATATGCCTCAGGGCCTCCTGTGTGAAGCTCATGTAAAAAAAAATTATAAAATGAAGAAATTTACTCAGTTGCCGCTCTGTTCCTGTCCAGATACAAAATATATCGTCCCCGTATCTTTCCCATGTAAGAATATTATTTAGAAGTGATGAATTATAATTAAAAATCTTATTCTCTAGGTTATTCATAAAAAATGTTTGCAAACAGTAGACTTTTTGGGGCACCCATCGGAAGTCCTCGGTTCTGTTGGTAGACACAGTTGTTATTTTGGAAATAATTTTGGTTGAGGCACATATTGAATAAACGAAACAGGTCATTTATCATATCATTATCTAAATTAGAGGAGTTTAAAATATCTACAATAATTTCTTTGCAATCAGTAGATGGGACATTTGGGAACAAATTAACAACATCAAAGGAAATAAGTTTGACATTATTGGGAATAACCAAGTCCTTAACTGCACTTATCAGTTCAAAAGAGTTCTTGATTGTACAATTAGGGGAAAACACATTAATATTATTAAATACATTAGTTATGTGACACGCTATTAAGAAATTCGGGGAAGCACAACATGAAACGACGGGTCTGATGGGTTTATTGTTTTTATGTATCTTCAAAAATCCGTATAACTTGGGAATTTTAGGATTATACTGAATAAATTTATTTTGGTTAGGATAATTTACAAGCTAATAGTGAATTTTTAACATCTGTTTGAAATTTATTAGTGAGGTCTTTCGTTAAGGTAACGAAATCGTCACTTCTTACAAAGTCTTCCATTTTACACTGGTAGTCCGGTTTATTCATTATTATCACTGTGTGTCCTTTGTCCGCCCTTGTAAGCACTAAATCCTTTTCAGCCAATGTGTTGCGAATATTATTAATACATAAAATCTCAAAATGGATGAATTTTTGAAATTTTTATTTATTTTTTTCTATTTAATTTTTAATGGTTTCGGCACTTTTGTACAGGAAAGCTTTAGGTTGGTAGGATAGAGCCGTTTCAATGTCCACTGCCACATTTTCAATAGCACTATGTGTGTTATTTTTACTGTAATTTAAATTATATTTTAGTACTTTAGATAATAGATTCATCTCTTCTGGGAGGAACACGTGGGAAGAGAGATTGCACACGATCGAAGAATGTATGTTCCGGTTTATCTGGACACTGATTATTGATTTTAGATTTCCACAGATTTTGTAGTTTTATTTTATTTAATTTCCCTTGTTTTTTGAACTCCTTTTCCGATGTATACGTCCTGACTTTATCATCGAATAAAGTCCACTCAATTGGATGTAGTTCGTGCACTAGTTTCGTGTGAAGAAGCATGATTTTAAGTTTAAACTCGTTTCTTTGTTTAAAAGCGTTTTTTTAAATCCTCTTTTAACCAAGCAACCTTGGCTCGGAAAATGAACTATTAGAAGACACGCACATTTTATTAAATTTTACGGTAATATAATTTGGGAACACTTTACTCTTTATGCACCGCTGGTAGAAATATATATCTAAACTCAGCATTCTATATTAAATAGAAAAGTTTTCATATAATTTTGCTTTGTTGGCCGTACTCGCCGATATTACATATTTGTAAAAAGCATTAACATTGTGGCTCGCCATAGTTTACAATAAAACACATATAATTTTTTGTGGACAACTTTTATTTTATACACACTCTACCGGTTTCAGAAGCACCCTTCCTTCGTCAGGAGAATATTATAACTAAATTATGATAC